>JBBHAA010001183.1:0-1200000 GCA_037953035.1 Aquarana catesbeiana
ATAATCCCCATACTGTGTCTAATGGACTGCCTGTGATCGTCGGCTCCACCTAGTGGCTCAAATGCGCGATTTCTCTGATTTGAGGTATTTCGGGAAAAAAAAAAAAATCTCATTATGGCCACTAGATGGAGCTGAAGATCATAGGAGAACGCGCATATTAGACGGAATTCTTACAACTCCATTTTGCTGAAATCGTTTTACCCATCCCTATTGTTAGTTTCTGTAAGAGGCGGCCTTGCATCCGGTTGGCAAGGTGGGTGTGAAGGCATTGTATGTGACACAGCCAATTATTGTGCTACGTCCCCCGCAGGTAACAATCGTGGTAAGACAAGAAACGGAGCCCACGTAGTACTTCACAGTATAAGAGGAGCAGCCATGACCTCTGACTACTGCATTTTTTTTTTTTTATTGCCAGTTCTGAGTCATTCAGAGGGAGCTATAAAACCTGCAATGTTCCCCACACGCATTATTTATGTAGCTCTGACATATACCGCAGTGCTGTACAGAGGACACTGAGCCAGTCACATCAGTGTCTGTACCAGAGGAGCTTACACTCTGTCACCCACTATTATTATTATTATTATTATTATTATTATTATACATTTAGTATAATGGGTGGAGGTGACAAAGCTTTTGAGGTGTATTCTGAGGTGGAGGGTGGAAGTTCTTCTGGTGATGTGTTAGTGATTTCTATGGAGGAGGAATCACAAGGAACATTGAAGCGTGTAGGGTCTCCAAGTGGGAGGGGGGGGGGGGTGAGCAGGCTAAGTAACATATACCTTAATCATCCTGATGGCGGTTCCCACTCCACTGAAGGTGGCATAAAAACAGTAAGTGCTCTGCCTTATTTTTTGCTCAGCAAGTTTGATGCTGATGTTTTCTTTTTGCAAGAGACCCGGTTGTCTAGTTTTGACCGATATTCATCTGGCAAAGAAGGAGTGGAGGCGAGGCCTCAACTTATGGTCTCTTGCGTCCTAGCCTTACACTGGAGTTGTGGTACTTTCTTCTGGCATGGTAATCTGTCGGTGGATTATTGAGGTAGAAATGGGGAGATACATGGTCTTGGATGTCTCCATTGGGGGGGGGGGGCAGGACCTGCGCCTGATCAACGTCTACGGGCCCCAGACAAAGTGGGACAGGAAAGGCCTCTTCATGAAGATCAAGACTTTTTCTTTTTACGGCCCAGCAAGTTATCTTGAGTGGTGATTTCAACACCGTCACTTATGTGAATGAGTATAGGGTACTTTGTACCCCTACCCATTCATCAAAAAAGTGTAAGACAGGAGGCAGGTTTTGACAATGCCTTTATTAAAAAGAAACCATGTCCCCCAATGTAGATCCATCGACAATTCCGATGCCTGCCGCCACGACCGAACCCCAAAAAAGAGGAAAAAAAAGCTCCGCCCGCGATGAAGGCTAACTGCCGAATACCTGCTCCATCGTTTCTCAGTTCTTAGATAAAGGGTGGGGCCACCCGGTGATGTCACCTTGTGGCACCACCCCCTAAGGACTAAGGACAGGAAAGGTACGGGGGCCAGGCTGGACTGTGACGGACTTTTTTTAAAAACTAAATAGCTAGAGAGCCAGGTCTGGTTGATGTGCACATTCATTGCTGCCCAGACATCACGGGATTCACTTTTCAGTGAGGTAGTAGACAGAGTAGATTACAGGCAGTCCCCGAGTTGCGAACACCCGAGTTACGAACGACTCCTACTTACGAACGGCCTCAAATGCCGGCCACTTGTGCTCCACGCTGGTCCTGGATACCTCCGGACACATCCCATACTGCAGTACTACATGTACTGCATGGCCAGAAGAGCCCCAGATAACATAACAAGCGCCCAGAACATCCCACATCCATGCACAGGTGGGACGCTACACTTACGAATGCAGTGTTCCGACCGGAAGTTACACTTACAAATGCAGTGTTGCGACTTACTAACAACTTCGACTTACGAACAAACCTACAGTCCCTATTGTGTTCGTAACTCGGGCACTTCCTGTAGATAGGTTTTTTTTTTTTAAAGGGGAACTCTGCCTTCTCTGCACCAGTGTGTCAGGCGGTGGAGTTTTACGATCACCGTATTCTGTCTCTGACTCTGAATAGCCCCGATACACCACCTAGGGCAGTGATTCTCAACCAGGGTTCCGTGGAACCCTAGGGTTCCTCCAGAGGTTGCTAGGGGTTCCTTCAGTATTGAGCCATTTCCGCCTCTCGGATATGTTCCCACCAACACCATTAATCTTTTTAGCTATCTGTAAGGAGGTAATTCTTCCTAAGGACCATTCTTCCCACTGACCATCACACTAATGTATCATGAGTTGTAGATTTCAAATTTTTAGCAGGTGTTCCCCGAGACTGGAGAACTATCTCAAGGGGTTCCTCTGTGTTAAAAAGTTTGAGAGAGGCTGACCTAGGGGGAGGGGTACCTGGAAGCTGAATTCGGCACTCCTGGATGATGAGAAGGTGAGTCAAACCCTTAAGGATTTTTTTTCAGGCACAGGTATCGATCATGAACTTTTGCAGCAGTAAGTCAGAGTGGTGGGAGCTTACAAAACAAAGGTTCGTTGGGTTTTTCAAGGCTATAGGAAGAAATAAACAGCTTGATCCTTTTTATTTTATTTTTTTTTTTTGCCCGTGGTGTGTGAACACACTTCAAAAACTCCACCTGGTGCCAAAAAAAAAAATGCACACATAAATGTGAGACACAAAACAAGCAACGGGTGTACACATAGTCCTCCAAAGGAGAAGGATCTTAACCCTGATACCCCGGGCGTTAGGCTCCAGGCGGGGACTAAGATACTTACACTTGGTCCATCTGGCCGAAATCAGACAAACCCCGTTCTCTGGAGGATCTGCCGAAACAGATCACCACCAAGTACTAGGTGGGGCTTCCCCAAAGGGAGATCCCATGAGAGAGGGCGAACCAAGCCAGAAGGCCATGTCCACCCCCTCCCAAAAGGTTCAGGGCAGGCCCGAGGACCTACACCCTACCAGTCACACGTGCAAAAACTTGTACAACAAAAAAAGACAAAAAGCTTGATAAGTATGTCGCCTATCAGCATCTGGGGAGGAAGCTTGATTGGCTTGTCTCCAATAATGGAAATATGGAGATGATCTCTGTGGTTGAATTCTTGCTCAGGAAGTGTCAATTTGACAGGCATGCCTCTTTGGTTCTGGAAAGGGATTATGGGAAATATCACTCGCCTGACCCTTACCAGAATTGCAAACAAGGTAGAGAAGTTAAATCAGTTGTAGGCCTGGTTGACAGTACAGGTTCCCTGACAAAGTCCAAGTCGGGGGCTCCTGGAAAACCCCAGGTAATATTATTTTGACCTCCTGGGTCGGAGGGACCTTGATTGGGCAGGCATATCAAGTTTTCAGCATTCTATTCTAGGACTAGAAAATCACTGCAGATGAAGTGGTTAAGGCTATTGATAAGCTTGGCATTTAGAGGTCACCCGGGCCAGATGGATTGACAGCCGAGTTTTATAAGCACTTTAAGGTTACTCTGGCTTCATATTTGGTGGAGTTTTTAAAGGCTGTCAGAGAGGGTTCGCTCTCTCCCTCCATGCGACAATCTGCGGTGATTCTTCTGTCAAATGGTAAAGATTCTTCGAGAACTAATAATTGGCGGCCCATTAGCCTTCTCAATGATGAGAGGAAGATACTGGCAAAAATAATTTTCTGCCGTTTATCATCTGTAGCGGGCAATCTACTTTCTCGCCACCTGCACTGTTCGGTTCAGGGTAGAAGCACTTTTTCAGCGGTGTTAGCTGACCGGGTGGCACTGGAACAGTGAAGGGCTGAAGGCTGGAGAAAGAACTTGCTGGCATTGGATTAGGCTAAAGCTTTTGATGGGGTCAATCAGGAGTACCTATGGCTGCTTCTTGGCAAGTATGGCCTGGAGGGGGGGCTTTATCGATTGGCTGAAGACCTTGTACAGTGGGGCTGAAAGCTTCATGCTTGTGAATGGGTGGCTTGGACGTCCCTTTGAGGTTGGCTCGGGTGTGCGTCAGGGGTGTCCTTTTGAGTAATTTGCTACCCTGTTTCCCCGAAAATAAGACCTAGCATGACTGTCGGTGATGGCTGCAATATAAGCCCTACCCCCCAAATAAGCCCTAGTTAAAGTCCTTGTAGGTCTTAATTTCGGGGTAAGGCTTATTTTCGGGGAAACAGGGTAGGGCTTATTTGGGGGGGTAGGGCTTATATTGCAGCCATCACTGATAATCACGCTAGGTCTTATTTTCGGGGAAACAGGGTATACGTGTTCGCAATCGATCACTTCATCAGGAGATAGAGAGGGGACTGTTGTGCGGGATGCCTTTTGGGTATTCCTGGTGAGCCTCCTCTGAGGATCGTGGCCTGTGCTGATAACATTTCTGTTTTCATCTCTTGGGCAGAGGAGGTGGTCTCAGTGATGGAGCAGTATGCTTAGGCATCTGGCTCAAAGATCAATCAGGACAAGAGTGAATATTTTTTGGATGGGAGAGGAAGCTGATGGCTTCGAGCTTAGGGACATCTTCTCAGAGCCACCGGCAGGAAATTGAAGTTTTAGGCGTCAAATTTGATTCCTGGCGATTATGGTCTTGCAAATTGGGAAAGCAGGCTACAAAGTGCCGATGCTAAGGTTGCCAGCTGGAAGGATTGGAAAGTCTCTTGCAGGGAAAGGATTGACCTGATTAAAATGTACCTGATCCTGGTATTTCTGTATGTCAGCTTTGTCAAGAATCTACAGTTTTTTTTCCCAACTGTTATGGGGGAGCAAACTGAATCTCATTAAGAGGTCTGTAACCTACCTTCCCAGGCGGATGGGTGGCCTAGGTAAGGTCAACCGGTGGTATTTTTTTCTCTGATGTTTTTGAAACATAATTTTGGTAATATGCTGGCAGAGGACCCACCTGTGCGGGTTGGTATTTTTCAGTTCTGGTTTAGGCCTTTTTTGCAAAGCTGGGAGAATGGTGGGCCAGTGAAAAAGCCTGAGGGTCTGACATGGTAAGCTCCCGTCTTACGTGGTCCCATGCCTGAAAATGCTTTGGCAGTGGTGAGTGACGGCAGAGGAAATTAAGTCTCTTCCTAGGAAGGCCCTGGAGAGGAGGGTTGTTGGTGCTTTTAGCAAGCCATTGCCCAGGCCCTGTTCTTAGGGAGTGTCTGCGTTTGATTAATCTGGAAAGAATCCCTTTAAAGTTTTGGGATTTGGCCTGGCTCTCGTTCCATGGCAGACTCTATGTGACGGGCAACTTGAAGCATCAATCTGCGGAGGACCATGGTTGTCCAAGAGTGGAGTGTGGCGGGGTGGAGGAGACAATGGACCATTTCTTGCTTTAGTGTCCCTTCAATGTAGAAGTCTATAAGCGGGTGGGTGGGGCTCTGGGTATATCTTTCCTTTCCTGCTTGAGTTATGCGGAGAGGTCTTACAGGGCCTTGAGACACTTTTTCTAGTTAGCTTAGTAGCCCATTACTTTGCGTGGAATGCACGGTGTCGGGTTTCCATTCAAAAAAGTCCTTGCTCTCGTGGTGGTAGCGAACAACATTCTGGGTCACGTTGGGAAGATTCAAGGTCTTGAGAAGGACAGGTGTCAGCGGGAGGCCTGGACAAAGACGTGGAGGAATGTCAGGTCCCCGTAGCTGCTGTCTGTCCGTCTCTGGGTGTGCGGCTTTCTTTCTGTCCTTTTCACGTCCCCTAGATTTTGACAAGATCAGATTTTTCGAAAAAAGGCTGCATGCATTGGTTACATGTGTAATTGTTTCTCAGCCTGAGGGTGTGTTTCGGTGGAGGTTAGGGCTTTGTTTTTGCATCATTTTGTAGTCTGCTAGTAATACAATTATGTTTCTTTTATATATATATATATATATATATATATATATATATATATATATATATATATATATATATATATATATATATATATATATATATATATAGTGCTATTTATGCTTTTTGGCAAAAAGCTGTTTCTTTTTTGTTATCTGCTGATGTAAGCCTGTTTTGTTTTTGTTTATGTATATATTCCTTTTTTTTATTTTTTTTTTATATGTAATATGTATATATATGTAAATATGTTTTAATAACAAGCTGTATGCTTGTAAGATTTTAATAAACAAAAATTTACACTCTAATGTCCCCCCCCACAGTCGTACACTATTACAATTATACATTTATATAGCTCTGACATATACCGCAGGGCTGTACAGCAAGCACTGAACCAGTCCCATCAGTCTCTGCACCAGAGGCACTTACACTGTAATGTCCCCCCACAGTCACACACCTTTATTATTATACATTTATATAGCTCTGACATATACCGCAGGGCTGTACAGAGAACACTGAGCCAGTCACATCAATCTCTGCACCAGAGGAGCTTACACTCTAATGCCCCCCCCCCCCCCAGTCACGCACTATTATTATTATACATTTATATAGCTCTGACATATACCGCAGGGCTGTACAGAGAACGCTGAGCAAGTCCCATCAGTCTCTGCACCAGAGGAGCTTACACTCTAATGTCCCCTCCCCCCCCCCCCCCCCCCCACAGTCACACACTATTATTATTATTATACATTTATATAGCTCTGACATATACCGCAGGGCTGTACAGAGAACACTGAGCCAGTCACATCAGTCTCTGCACCAGAGGAGCTTACACTCTAATGCCCCCCCTTCCCCCCCCTCCACAGTCACACACTATTATTTTATACATTTATATAGCTCTGACATATACCGCAGGGCTGTACAGAGAACACTGAGCCAGTCACATCAGTCTCTGTACCAGAGGAGCTTACACTCTAATGCCCCCCCCCACACAGTCACGCACTATTATTATACATTTATATAGCTCTGACATATACCGCAGGGCTGTACAGAGAACACTGAGCTAGTCCCATCAGTCTCTGTACTAGAGGAGCTTACACTCGAATGTCCCCTCCCCCACAACCACGCACTATTATTATTATTTATTATTATTATTATACATTTATATAGCTCTGACATATACCGCAGGGCTGTACAGAGAACACTGAACCAATCACATTAAGGCCAGTAGTAAACCTAAAAGCCCAGGCATTGGCCGTGATCAATAATTCATAATAATGATCAGTTAAATCATTGCTGGTCTTGTTGCGCTCCCTGGGGGAATGTATGCAGCAGGCGTCCTGTGTCGGAATGTAATCGTTGTAATTATAGTTGTTAAATATTAATGGATGGAATGAAGTATTTATGTGTATGATGTCATACAATTTTATAGTGGAGGCATGGCGTATTGTCGGTGAGCGTATATATATATATATATATATATATTTTTAGCCGTTATTGTAGCTTTTACGTTGTATAGCCAGAGTGCATTTTGTCAAACTTCCTCTTTAGAGATTTTTTTTGTATCTTACATAGGAAATAGGAGCAATTGGGATATAGTAGTGTTTCATGCTGCCAACATCCTAAATATATATGAATATAGACACATCCCCCGAGGTGTGCAAGTCTTCCTGCACCCCCTAGTGCAAGTCCTTGAGCTGGCTGACCACACAAAAACAATGCACTCCCTGTGTGGCTGAGGCAATGAGCTTGTGAGCTCCCTCTAGTGGTCAGCTCTACAATCACCCTATGTAAGATATGCATATAAGCACATGCACCATGGTGCAAGATAGGGGCAGTCCTCTTGGACTTTTTAGGCAGGAATGATTGTAAAAGTAGTAGTTTTAGTAAAAAAATAAAAGCAATATATGCCACTTTTATTATATACAAGGCATAAAAAGTGTAAACATAGCCCATTTGTATTATATAGCACACAATACATACATAGAAAAAGAGATAATGCATCAAACATTTAGGTCAAACCCAACAAAAAGCAAGTATGCCCTGATCTGCCAGAGACGATCTATGGTCGGTCAAATAGGGGTTTCTTGCACATAGCCCAACATGTTTCGGAATAAAGCCATGTGTGTTCCTTCATCAGGGGAGGTTTTTTTTTGGGTGGGGGGCGACTTTAAGGTTTTTTTTCTTTCTAGACTATAAATATATACGGTGGAACCTTGGATTACGAGCATAATCCGTTCCAGGAGAATGCTTGTAATCCAAAGCACTCGCATATCAAAGGGAGTTTCCCCATAGAAGTCAGTGGAAACGAAGATAATTTGTTCTTCTATTGCATGCAATACCGCATGTGGCCAGAGGTGGGAGGGGGGGCGCCGGAGAGCCTTGGAAATACTCGGGGACAGCTCGGCTGAACTCGAAAACCCTCGCAAAGGCTTGGAAACACTCAGGAACCGAGTGTTTCTGAGCCTTTACGAGTCATTCTGAGTAGTGCCCATCGAAGGCCGCCAGTGTGCCCATCGAAGGCTGCCAGTGTGACCCCCCCGCCTGCTCGCCGTCTGCCCCGCACTTACCCTGTCTTGGTGGGGCAGTGGGTGACGGCGACAAGCGGGGTCCTTCAAGCCAGCGTCTCCTATCGTCATCCTCATCTCCTGACTCCCGTCCTCTCCTCCTGATAGGCGTCCAATAGCGGCGCCGGGCGTTTCAGCCAATCAGGTGACAGGTAACAGACCCGAGCACCTGATTGGCAGAGAGGCGGTTCAGTGTTAGGAAAGCGAATATTCATTCGCTTTCCTAACACAGCTGAGTGAACTGTGTGGCGCTCGCAGGTCACCGTTTTTGTCGCCTATGGCTCTTATCAGGTGCTTCAAAACCACCCCCCCCCCGCTGTAATTCAGGCGCCCGGCACCCGAAAAGGGGCTGAATGGGGGTGGCCTTGGTGGCCATGGATAGATTCATGCAATGCATGAATCTATCCATAGTGCACAGAGGGGGCGACGCCCATGCGCCCTTAATGCGTGGGCCACCACTGGTATTGGTTTCCCTAATGAGTTAAGCCTCGTAAACACGGTACGATTGTTGGCCAACCGAGCGTCCTATTTTTTGTCACAAGGGCGTGTGCCAGGATCTTGTCTTGCATACTAAAGGTTACACAAATTGCCGTGCCACAAACACGATTCTGAGCTTGCGTGTTTTGTACTTTCGACTATTGCGTGACGGATTTGTGTACCGACCATACGAAAATCAAACCGTTGTCCGCTGAAAATTTATACTAGCCTGCCCTCCATTTGTTGGCCGAAAATTGGACAACAATTGTCAAAAGGAGCGTACTAACGGTAAGATTTTAGGACAACAGTCTGTCAACAGACAATCCCCTGCTAACAGTCGTACCTTGTGTACGAGGCTTACCTCTCTATATAAGGCAGACACACAGGTCTCTGATGGAGTACTGCCGCCGTGGTGGAATATCTGCATTGGTGTATCTAAAAAGGTGTTGTGCTCTGTTGGTGGGGACACGTTACTGTGCTCCACCACTCCTACCCTCGTGCAATATATTTTTTGCTTGCGTATGATGAACACAAGAAAGTAGATGTTAAAATGTCTTTTTAACTTTTTACTTTCCTAGACAATAACACCTTTTCTTGCTGGTGCAGCCTACAAGGCCTTACTTGTGGATGTTTGCAAACTGCTCATCCAGGAAAACACGCCCACCCACCTAATGCTCTCCGTGGCTTGCCTCAGTCGCTGTGAAATCCTCCATTGTTTGTTTTTATTTTACTATTTTCCTGGTTCTCTATTTTGTGTGTTCTAGAAAGAAAATTATATTCATATCTTACATAGGGAGATTGTAGATAGCCAGCTGACCACTAGAGGGAGCTCACAATCTCATTGCCTCAGCCACACAGGGAGTGCATTTGTTTTTGTGTGGTCGGCCAGCTCGAAGACTTGCGCTAGGGGTGCAGGAAGACTTGCACTCTCGGTCTAGGAAGTAGCTAGTGACCCTGGAGGATGGATGCCTGTGCAAAGATGGAGCCATCCTTCTGGAGAGAAAAGCATATTGAAAGCATTGCTGGAGGAGGGGTGTTATGAATACCTGTAAATGTAACTGACGATGGGTTCACTTTATAGTGGAATTTCACCCAAAAGGGGAAGTTACACTTTTCCGCCTCCCCCACCTTTAACATTTGGGCACTTTTTTGGGGGTACCTAGTTCCTGCTTCCTTTTCTGCTTGGATCACCCCCCCCCAATCCTTTACCCACAGCCTTCTGGGACACATCACAGGTCCGAGAAGGCTGGAGGGCCATTGAAGAAGCGCAGCCAGAAGCCGGCTTCCCACACTAGACATGGCAGCACTGGAGAGCCAAAGACTGGTCCGGGTGAGGATGGCGCTGGATCCCTGGACAGGTAAGTGTCCTTTGTTAAATGTCGGCAGCTAAAGTATTTGTAGCTGTTGACTTTTTTTTTTTTTTTTTGGGGGGGGGGACTGAAGATCCTCTTTAGGTAATGGCGTAATAAAGATCCCCTATTGAAACACCAATAAATTGGGCTTTCGCCTGGGGTGGAGCAATCGCCAATTTCCTAATCCGCAAACCACAAGAAATGTTTTGCCTTTAGCGTTCCGATAATTGAAGAGGATTTTTTTTTCCTGTTTCGGTCAATAGATCATATAGCGGTGTTGACCTGTCAGTAGAAGTAATTGCCTTCGCGGAATAGAGGTGATTGGATGGTGGCCTCCTGTGGATGGTTTGAGATATTTTGTAGACCTTTCTTGGTATTGGTTGACCATGGGGGAGAATTTAATCTGCACTGTGCTATGATTGAAACGTTTTCGTCTGGCTCAGTGTTTACCCTGACGGCACGTTCGCTGCACGTTCGAGGTCGGGGTCGGATGTTACAAAGTATCTACAGCCAAAACTTTTCTTTTATGATTGTTTTTAAAGGGAGTGTGGAAAGTTTAACTCCTCAACACCGGCTGCACACGTATGTGGTGGCATGGTGGTTGGTTGGAGTTGCTGCACTGGTGGGTTGCCTGGTATACCCAGCACTGTGATCGTGCTGTCACTGATGGCTCCCAATCTCTGTTTGCAATCCAAAGCCTGTAAGATGGGCTCTTGGTTACGCTATCACTGTGACAGCCAATCACTGTGATCTACGGCTGGGAATCCCCGGCGTGAAGATCGTAAGGCAGCGGGAGCTTGAAAAGGGGTTAAAGAAGTCATCTAATGATTGTTCCTCCTGACCTTCAAGGGATGCTTTGTCCCATTCTACTAGTGGCTTGGATGCTGAGCTAGTGTGGTTGTCAGCAACCTGAACTAGTGTGGTTGTCAGCAACCCCCCCCCCCCCCATTGCTGTCGACCACACTACTCACAAGGCCGTGCTGCCACATACAGTATTTCACAAAAGTTAGTACACCCGTCACGTTTTTGTAAATATTTTATTCTATCTTTTCATGTGACAACACTGAAGAAATGACACTTTGCTACAATGTAAAGTAGTGAGTGTACAGCTTGTATAACAGTGTAAATTTGCTGTCCCCTCCAAAATAACTCAACACACAGCCATTAATGTCTAAACCGCTGGCGACAAATGTGAGTACACCCCTAAGTGAAAATGTACGAATTGGGCCCAATGAGCCATTTGCCCTCCCCGAAGTCATGTGACCCGTTAGTGTTACAAGGTCTTGGGTGTGAATGGGGAGCAGGTGTGTTAGGAGGATCTAAAAAAAAGATTTGTCGCTCTACATAAAGATGGCCTAGGCTATAAGAAGATTGCCAAGACCCTAAAACTGAGCTGCAGCACGGTGGCCAAGGCCATATAGCGGTTTAACAGGACAGGTTCCACTCAGAACCAGCCTTGTCATGGTCGACCAAAGAAGTTGAGGTCACGTGCTCAGCGTCATATCCAGAGGTTGTCTTTGGGAAATAGATGTATGAGTGCTGCCAGCATTGCTGCAGAGGTTGAAGGGGTGGGGGGTCAGCCTGACAGTGCTCAGACCATACGCCACACACTGCATCAAATTGATCTGCATGGCTGTCGTCCCAGAAGGAAGCCTCTTCTAAAGATGATGCATAAGAAAGCCTGCAAACAGTTTGCTGAAGACAAGCAGATTGAGGACATGGATTACTGGAACCATGTCCTGTGGTCTGATGAGACCAAGATAAACTTATTTGGTTCAGATGGTGTCAAGCGTGTGTGGCGGCAACCAGGTGAGGAGTACAAAGACAAGTGTGTCTTGCCTACAGTCAAGCATGGTGGTGGGAGTGACATGGTCTGGGACTGCATGAGTGCTGCCAGCACTGGGGAACTACAGTTCATTGAGGGAACCATGAATGCCAACATGTACTGTGATATACTGAAGCAGAGCATGATCCCCTCCCTTCGGAGACTGGGCCACAGGGCAGTATTCCAACATGATAATGACCCCAAACACACCTCCAAGATGACCACTGCCTTGCTAAAGAAGCTGAGGGTAAAGGTGATGGACTGGCCAAGCATGTCTCCAGACCCAAACCCTATTGAGCATCTGTGGGGCATCCTCAAACTGAAGGTGAGGAGTGCACAGTCTCCAACATCCACCAGCTCCGTGATGTCATCATGGAGGAGTGGAAGAGGACTCCAGTGACAACCTGTGAAGTTCTGGTGAACTCCATGCCCAAGAGGGTTAAGGCAGTGCTGGAAAATAATGGTGGCCACACAAAATATTGACACGTTGGGCCCAATTTCGACATTTTCACTTATGGGTGTACTGACTTTTGTTGCCAGCGTTTTAGACATTAATGGCTGTGTGTTGAGTTATTTTGAGGGGACAGCAAATTTACACTGTTATACAAGCTGTACACTCACTACTTTACATTGTAGCGAAGTGTCATTTCTTCAGTGTTGTCGCATGAAAAGATAGAATAAAATATTGACTAAAATGTGAGGGGTGTACTCACTTTTGTGAGATACTGTATATGCTACCAGGCATTATCACTGTTTTGTACTGGTAGCGCCCTCAATGGACACCCCCAGCACTGTGACTGCGCTGTCACTAACAGCTCCTGGTCATGGTTTACAATTCGGAACAGGTAGGATGGGCTCCTGATCACGTCATCACTGTGACGGCCAAGCACTGTTGTTATATATTCAGGAAGGGATTAAAAAAAAAGTGTCACCAGAAAGAACTTGGGTTCCTCCAGTGCCCCTAGGCCCCGTGCATGGCGCCTTTTATTCCGTTTTAATGGTGGCTTGGAGGTTGACATGCATGGTTGACAGCACCCCCTCTCCTCTCTGCACACAAAGAGATCAATACGTAATAAGGCCTGAGTGACAGCAAAGAGAGGGGGCGGTGATTGCACTCTCATGAATGAGGAGAGGGAAGAGGGCATGGTTCCTAGTACTGTACTGGTTCATGAATGAGGAGAGGGAAGAGGGCATGGTTCCTAGTATACTGTACTGGTTCATGAATGAGGAGAAGGAAGATGGCATAGTTCCTAGTACAGTTCTGGCACATGGATGAGGAAAAGGGCATGGTTCCTAGTACTGTGCTGGTTCGTGAATGAGGAGAAGGAAGAGGGCATGGTTCCTAGTACTGTGCTGGTTCATGAATGAGGAGAGGGAAGAGGGCATGGTTCCCAATACTGTACTGGTTCATGAATGAGAAGGAAGAGGGCATGATTCCTAGTACTGTACTGGTTCATGAATGAGGAGAAGGAAGATGGCATGGTTCCTAGTACCGTTCTGGCACATGGATGAGGAGAAGGAAGAGGGCATGGTTCCTAGTGTTGTGCTGGCTTGTAAATGAGAAGGTAAAGGGCATGGTTCCTAAAGGTGTGCTGGCTCATTAAGGGGGATAAGGAAGAGGGCATGGTTCCTAGTGTTGTGCTGGCTTATGGACGAAGAGAAGGAAGAGGGCATGGTTCCTAGTGCTGTGCTGGTTCATGAATGGGGAGAAGGAAGAGGGCATGACTCCTAGGTACTGGAACCCCCCCCCCCCCCCATAGGAACAACAATAAATTGGGCTTCAGCGTGGGGTGGAGCAATAACCATTTCCTAATCTGTAAACCACAAAAAAAGGTTTGACTTTAACTATCCTTGCATGGCTCTTATGTGCATCGGATTTCTTAATCCATTTTTATGTGGTGTATGAAACACTCTGCAGATGATACATCTTTGTTTCTCATGGAGCAAAATTCTGTAGATCTCTAGATGAAGGGCATAATGGAAAATTGGCAGACTACATAAACATTGATTTTTTTTTTACTGCATTGTGAGTCTGTTTTCAAGTTTTTAAAATAATTCTCATCTCATGTCACTCTTCTTTGTTCCAGCTCGTTCTCTGTCCACCTCCGCCGATGCCTCGGCTTGGCCTGTTCCACCATTCAGGGAGGTGTGGCAGGTGAGCGTACGCCCCCGCGGACTCGGCCAAACCCGCAACCTCTCAGGAACCTACCGCCTGTGTCTGACAGACCGCACTCTCGGCCTCCTACGCCTCCGCTCTGACCACCCCTCCGTCACCCTTCAGCTCATGAATGTGCGCCGCTGTGGTCATTCCGACAACTATTTCTTCGTGGAAGTGGGGCGCTCAGCGGTGACCGGCCCAGGAGAGCTATGGATGCAGGTAAGGAATGTGGTTCAGCACTTGGCCAATACATTGTGGCTTGCCAAACCTAATGAACTTACTGGACAACTTTGTCTCTGGGTGAGGGTGAGGACTCCAGTGGGCTTTTACAGTGAATTTTTTTTTTTTTTTTTTTAGGCTCCCTTGTTTAGGTGTCTAAGCTGTTGGTACAGCTTAGACACCAGTAGAGTCTTACTGTGAATGTTTGGGGTTCCCTCACCTAGGCGCATCAGCTTTAGGCAGGCCTCCAATGGGGACTTATTGTGAGTTTTTGGGATCCTCCTTCCTACGTGCGTTAGGACTCCAGTGAAGTCTTATTGGGATTTTTTTGGTTCCTTCTCTGTTAGTTGTGGGTCCAGTAGGGTCTTATTGTAAAATTTAGATAGGGGACCCTGTCTAGGTGCATCAGCTTTAGGTCAGGACTCCAGTGGGGCCTTTATTGTGAATTTTTAATGTCTCCTGTCTAGGTGTGCCAGGACTCCACTGGGGTCTTCTTATGAATTTCTGAGGTCCATGTCTAGATCTTTTAGCATTTGGGTCAGGACTCCAGTGGGTTTTTTGTATGAATTGTTAGGGTTCCCTTGCCTAGGTACATCAGCCGTGGGTCAGGACTTCAATGGGGCCTTATTGTCAATTTTTGGGTTCCCCCTAACTAGGTGCGTGAGAGCTCCAGTGAGGTTGTCTTGTCCCTCTTTTAGGTATGTCAATTGTAGGTCAGAATTCCAGTAGGGTCCTATTGCAAAATGTTGGGGTCCCCTGTCTAGGTGCATCAGCTGTAGGTCTGGGCTCGAGTGGGGCCCTGCTGTGAATTTTTAATGTCCTCTAACTCCAGTGGGGGTTTTGTGTAAATTTTTAGGGTCCCCCTTTCTAGGTGTGTCAGATGGGCATTGCTGTGAATTTTTAGGGTCCTTGTCTAGATGCTTCAGCTTTGAGTCAGGACTCCAGAGGAGTTTTAATGTGAATTTTTAGGGTCCACTCAACTAGGTATGATGACTGTGGTTCAGGATTCTATTGGGGCTTTAGTGTTAATTTTGGGGTCCCCCTTCCTAGGTACACGAGGACTCCAGTAAGGGCTTATTGTGAATTTTTTGGGTCCTTCTTCTAGGTAGGTCAGAATTCCAGTAGGGTCCTATTTTAAAAATTTGGGATCCCCCCCCATCTAGATGCATCAGCTGTAGGTCAGGGCACCAAGTGCCCTGCTGTGAATGTTTGGGGTCCCCTATCTAGGTGTGCCAGGACTCCAGTTGGTGGTCTTGTGAAAATGTTGAGGTCCTTGTCTAGATGTTTCAACTTTGGGTCAGGACTGCAGTGGGGTTTTACTGTGGATTTTTAGTGTCTCCTCCCCTAGGTGTCTGCTGTGGGACCATTGGGGCCTTATTGTCATTTTTTGGGTTTCCTCTTCCTAGGTATGTGAGATTTTATTGTGAATTGTATGGGCCCCCTTCAAGTTGTGTCAGCTCTGGGTCTTAATTCCAGTAGGGTCATGTTGCAAAATGTTGGGGTCCCCTGTCTAGATGTGTCAGCTGTAGGCCAGGACTCCAAAGGGTCCCAGACAAATTTTTGTTTACAGCCTGCGTCCCCACTGGGGAGGTTTTACCCATTTCAGGACAGGAAGTGATGATAAATCTTGATCCTGCCAGTAGACCCGTTATTTTTCCACTTCCTGTAACAGGGTGACAACGCTGTTTGTCCTTGAAATTGCAAAGCAGCGTTGTCACCTTGTGGACAGGATAGTCTTGGACGGACATATGATTGTAAGTAGACTTTTTAAAGGACGAGAGAAATAAAAAAGGCCAGCTTCAGTCCACTTTTTTTGACCCTACCCTGCTGACCTTTTCAGAAAACTGAATGCTGGGGGATTTTCATGGCCTTCCCAATCATGTGATCGCTGTTTATTGGCTGTCTCAGTGATTTCACTGGATTTGGGAACCAATCCTACCAACTCCTGACTGGGACCGGGAGCTGTTGGTGACAGCGTAGTCACAGTGCTAAGGGTGAGCTCCCAGCACAGACTCAGTACTTCTAGATGCATCAAGGCCTATCTTTGTGCTGACCTGACACATATGCATACAGCCAGCAGGGAGGGGTTAAGCAGCCACAGCAACATTGTTCAAGCAATATAGATTAAAGCTGACCATCGTAGGAACTACCCCCAAGCAGTGTTGTATGGTTTTTCCCAACCAAACAAATAAGCCTTATAACACACATCTACAACCTAGCTACAACCTAACTCTAGCCTCAAAATAGAGCAGTATAAGGGTTCATACCCCCCCCCCCCCCCAGGTGACCAAACTGGGAGGCTGATGCTGCATCTAAACCGATACAACAACCTCAAGGACATACAGTAGTCACTCGTACACAAAACACAGTACCCTGTATAGCAGAATGTTTATTAGTATAGAAGACCTACAAAATAGTGCAATATGCAGTCTAATTTGATGCATAACCCCAACACTCCTCCCTGTCCGTAGACATTAAAGTCTAGATATAGCATCTGGTCCAAAGCCCACATGGCATCTACTCAAATGTTGCGTTATTCCGTGATATGTGATGACGGATGGCCACCATATGTTGCGTGCGACAGTTTGCATTCCTTAACTGTTGATCTGGCTCCCGTATCTCGTATGTCAGGGATATTTTATAAATCCATGCAGTTGTATTGGTAATCCACTGCGATGATGGAGATAGATATTGCATAGGGTTTGCCATAGGTCCTGCGAATGTGTGTATGTACAGTATATAATCTCATGAATAGATGTATAGAACGTATGGTAGTTTACATATAGGAATAATAAATATAATGTATAGTAGGGTGTATATAGGAATAATTATTGTATAGTAGGGTGTATATAGGCATCATAAATATAATGTATGGTAGGGTACATATATAAGTCCTGTATATAATGTATGGTAGGGTGCATATAGAAGTACTGTATATAACGTATGGTAGGGTGCATATATGGGTCCCGTATATAACATATACGGTAGGGTGCATATAGAAGTCCTGTATATAACGTATGGTAGGGTGCATATAGAAGTCCCATATATAACGTATGGTAGGGTGCATATGGAAGTCTTGTATACAATGTATGGTAGGGTGCATATAGAAGTTTTGTATACAATGTATGGTAGGGTGCATATAGAAGTCCCATATATAACGTATGGTAGGGTGCATATGGAAGTCTTGTATACAACGTATGGTAGGGTGCATATAGAAGTCCTCTATATAACGTATGGTAGGATGCATATAGAAGTCTTGTATACAATGTATGGTAGGGTGCATATAGAAGTCTTGTATACAACATATGGTAGGGTGCATATAGAAGTCTTGTATATAATGTAGGGTGCATATAGAAGTCCCGTATATAACGTATGGTAGGGTGCATATAGAAGTCCCGTATATAATGTATGGTAGGGTGCATATAGAAGTCCCGTATATAATGTATGGTAGGGTGCATATAGAAGTCCCTATAGAACGTATGGTAGGAGGCATATAGAAGTCCCATATATAACATATATGGTAGGGTGCATATAGGAATCGTAGTTTTAACGTAATGGTATAAGGGTGCAAATCCAGAAATACAATATGCTGCTTTATAGAAGAAGAATGTACTAGAACAACATCAGTACATTCAGTAGATTACAATTGCATGGCTAAACTTTAACAAACATTATGCAGTAATAATCTCCATCATCACAATAGATTGCAATAATACATCCACATGGAATGATAAAACATTGGCAATCAAGATATGGTGGCCACATGAACTAAGATTGGCATTTGTTGAGGAATGCAAATTGTTGCCCATGACATATGGCTGCCATCCGTCCCCATTTGCCTGGGACAGTCCTTGTTTTGAGGGATCAGTCCCCAGCAAACAAACCTCCTCAGTGATGTTCCAGTGGGGTAGTTTGCCCCCTGCTTTCTTGTCCCCTTGGGGCAGTAGTGTGAGGGAGGGCGTCACTGGAAGTTGCAAGTACCACCCTTACATGGACGCTGCTGGAACTGGTCACACACGTGTGGCAGTTGTTTCTTCTTCACTGCGCAGTCAATGATTTGGTGGGTGTGGTTATTAATGGGGGATTGATTTTGTGGGTGTGGTTAAAAGCGAGTGTGGTCGGTAGGGTTTTTTGGACTTCACTTTGAAAATTTGGCAACCATAATGTGGCATTGTATCTTAGTGCATCGCATGTCAAATAAACTATCACCCTTCAAACTGAACCAATATTTGGTGCACCAACAATAGTTTATCTGGCTCACCATGTTTTTGTTTTGTTTTTTGTAACTATACCCTTTAAAAAAAAAAACAAAAAAAAAAAACTTAAAGTCTGGGACCTGCGTAAGTAGTGGCTTTATTTAATGACTGCTCAGTACGCCTTGCCTTCATTGTCTATACATGATCTGACTTCCACAGATTCTGCCATGCCCTAGTTATAATTTAGCAGGTTATGGGTTAAAAAGCTGGCAATTATCTGCATTGATTTCAGAATGTTCTCTGTGGTGGAGCGGTTTGTGTGTTTTGACGTGGACTTCAGGGGAAGGTTGGTTACAGCACAGCAACTAGCAACTGAGCATCGATCAAGTCTAGTCTTGATGCCCCGGGATCCACGTCTACACAGCCCCTGAGCCAACGGCCAGATAGAACTAATTCTAATGAGCCTGTTAGTGAGGCGAACTAGAAGATCAGTGAAGGCTTTTTAAAGTAATTCAAGCCTAGCTCCATAAATCTGGGATCGTTGTGCTAAACTCATTGGCCAAAATAGATCTCAGGTCTATAAATCCGATTAGCATTTTGCCAATATCATTGGTCAAAATGGTGGTCATTTCCTTTCTCTCAAATACAAATTGGCTATTATACAATTTATAAACACCATAACAAATTTGGACACATTCCAAAAGCTGGCCATCACACTGCTGCTGAATAAGAAAGCATCTGTTTCCAGTAATTCAAACCTGGAGACAAAAATCTGAGAAAATTGTGCTATTTTTGTTGGTTGAAATGATTCCTCGATCTATAAATCTGAGAGCATTGTTCTAATATCGTTGGCCGAAATGGTACTCCAATCTATAAATCCTGAGAACATTCTGAAAATATCATTGGCTGAAATGGTTCTCCAATCTATAAATCTGAACCACATTGTTCTAATATTGGCCCAAATGGCTCCTCCAATCTATAAATCTGTAGAACAATTTTGGCCAATGATATTATCACAATGTTCTCAGGTTTATAGATTGGAGAACCATTTTAGCCAATGATATTATCACAATGTCCTAATGATATTAAGAAAATCTATAAATCTGAGGACATTATCGTTGGCCAAAATGGTTCTCCAATCTATAAATCTGAGAATATTATATCATTGGCCAAAATGGTTCTGCAATCTATAAATCTGAACCACATTGTTCTAATATTGGCCCAAATGGCTCCTCCAATCTATAAATCTGTAGAACAATTTTGGCCAATGATATTATCACAATGTTCTCAGGTTTATAGATTGGAGAACCATTTTAGCCAAACTATAAATCTGAGAACATTGGAGAACCATTTTGGCCAATAATATTTTAACAATGTGCTCAGATTTATAGATTGTTGTAATATTGGCTGAAATGGTTCTCCAATCTATAAATCTGAGGCCATTGTGATAATATCATTGGCCAAAAGGGTTCTCCAATCTATAAATCTGAGCACATTGTTCTAATATTGGCCCAAATGGTTCCTCCACTCTATAAATCTGTAGAACCATTTCGTCCAATGATATCACAATGTCCTCAGATTTATTAATTGATAGATTGGAGAACCTACTAATGATATTGTCAAAATCTAAGGACATTGGATAACCATTTCGGTCAATGATATTAGAACAATGTCCTTAGATTGGAGAACCTATAACCATCTATAAATCTGAGAATATTATATCATTGGCCGAAATGGTTTTTCAATTTTCTCAGATTTATAAATTTGAGAACCCTTTTCAGCCAATCTTTAAATCTGAGAACATTGGAGAACCATTTTGGCCAATAATATTAGAACCATGTGCTCAGATTTATAGATTGTTCTAATATTGGCCGAAATGGTTCTCCAATCCTTAAATCTGAGCACATTTTTCTAATATTTGGCCAAAATGGTTCTCCAATGTTTTCAGATTTAGAGATTGGCTGAAAAGGGTTCCCCAATCTCTAAATCTGAGAACATTGGAGAACCATTTTGGCTAATAATATTAGAACAATGTGCTCAGATTTATAGATTAGCTGAAAAGGGTTCTCCAATTCTATAAATCTGAGCACATTGTTCTAATATTTTTGGCTAAAATGGTTCTCCAATGTTCTCAGATTTAGAGATTGGAGAACCTTTTTCAGCCAATCTCTAAATCTTCGGACATTGGAGAACCATTTCAGCCAATGATTTTATCACAATGTCCTCAGATTTATAGATTGTTCTAATATTGGCCGAAATGGTTCTCCAATCTATAAATCCGAGGACATTGTGATAATATCATTGGCTGAAAGGCTTCTCCAATCTATAATTCTGAGCATATTGTTCTAATGTTATTGGCCAAAAATGGTTCTACAATCTATAAATGTGAGAACATTGTGATAATATCGTTGGCCAAAATGGTTCTCCGATGTTCTCAGATTTATGGATAAATCTGAGAACATTGGAGTACCATTTTGACCAATGATATTATCACAATGTTCTCGAATTTATAGATTGTAGAACCATTTGGGCCAATATTTGAAAAATGTCCTCAGATTAATAGATTGGAGAACCATTTCAGCCAATATAAGAGAACAATGTGCTCAGATTTATAGATTGGAGAACAATTTCGGGCAACGATATTGGTATTTTAATATCATTTGATAATTATGCAAATGTAAAGGCATGTAGATATTTGCATAGCTCCTCCCAAGAGCCAACCCACTGCTTTCATCAGAGCTGAGGAGTACTGAGGTGGGGGGGGGTTGCTGTGATGTTTTTAGGAAGCTATGTACAGCATCCTCCCAGCCCCTCCCACCAGCCATAATCTGCCTGCATTGCATAGAGAAGCACAGAGACTCAATGATGACATCACCGGGGATAAATTAAAATATGTAATAAAAAAAGGTTTTATTTTTAAAAGTTTCATGTTGATGAGGGGGGAGGGGTGTAACCGGGGGAAAGCAAAATATAAGCAGATTAAACTCCAGCCTTCAAGGATTATATCTGCTTTAGCAAGTTTGCTTTCAAAACTGGGTCTGTAATGCATTTGCATACGCTGGCAGCGTTTTGTGAATGTTTACCACATGTTAATTGGATGCACGGCCACCTAGAGAATTCTCCAACTCACACTTGGCTTAGTTGCTAATTCTTACACTAAACACTTCTGAGCCGTGGGAATGCAATTAGCATTTACTAAGCACATGCACGCATATGTAGTTTCTCGAAATGGAGCATAACAACTTAAAATTGCTCTAATGCATTCCCATTATTCTACAGAAATGGGTCCTGTCATGAAAAAAACACACTTTGCATGAAGCAATAGAGCGTGTGTCAGCATTACCCAATCATATTATTATTTTGAAAAACAAACAAAAAAAACTCATGCTTGCCCATTAAAAATGGAAAAAAAAAATGTATGAGCTTCCTTAGTTGGTCTAATTACTACTGATATACTATACAGTGTATAGAAACTGCATGCAAATTCTTTCTGTGGAGCAAAATCAAATGGTTTTTAGGCAATATTCTCTTAAGATTGAATGTGTAAATGGGGGGGGGGGGGGGTGCTGCATTATGGCCAGGAGATGGAGCTAATGAGTGTACTTCTTTCCTGTAATACCCGGTGCCATCTAGTGGTCATAATGTGGTGTTGTCAGGTAGGCTATCATAGCTTCCATTCCAAGTTATCAAAGCATGGTATCCCTGAGTTCAATGATGGGGTAGATAAAATGGTGATGAAAAAGAGAGGAGACTGTGATATGAGGCATAGGTTCAAAAGGCGCGTTTATCCCCCTGAGCTCCTTTTATTGGACTTTGGTTAACCTTGCGTGAGGTCTGGACACAGAGTAAATAGTGGGCCAATGTAGTTTCACTTTTAGCAGCCACCCCCCCATGTTCTTCCCTTAAAGCAAACAAGCCTGTTGGTATTAGGTTGCCCCCAAGGCTTCAAGGGCTTAATACACAGAACTTTAGACTCTGGCTGTAGAATGTCCCTAGTGAACCCAAGTAGAAGAGAGTAGATGTACCATACAGTGACAGGAGAAACAAGATGGAAGGCATTCTGGAGAAGAGTCAAGACTGACTGGCAGCTGGCATCAGACATAATCTGTGAACAAAGATCATGGCAGGCGACAGAGGGATCTGAGAATGTGGCAAAGGTCAGGGTAGGCAGTAGAGGAATCCAATAATGTAGCAGAGGTTAGAGCAGGCAGTAGAGGAATTATAAAATATGGCAAAGATCAAGGCAGGCAGTAAAAGGATCAAAGGACATGGCAAAAGTCAGAGAAGACAAGCAAGCGGTAGAAGAAACAGAGAACGTAGGACAGGTCAAGACAAACAGCATGGAGTAGCGGAATCCAAGACCGTAGCAGAGGTCAGGGCAGGTAGTAGAGGAATCCAAAAATGTAGCAGAGGTTAGGGCAGGCAGAGGGCTCGGAGAATATGGAGAAGATCAAGATAGCATAGGACGTAGCAGAGGTAAGGGCAGGTAGTAGAGGAATCCAAAAATGTAGCAGAGGTTAGGGCAGGCAGAGGGCTCGGAGCATATGGAGAAGATCAAGGTAGCGTAGGACCTGGCAGAGGTAAGGGCAGGTAGTAGAGGAACCTGAAAATGGAGCAAAGATTAGTGCAGGCAGTAGAGGAATCAAAGAACATTGCAAAAGTCAGAGAAGGCAGCAAGTGGTAGAGGAAAAGGAGAACATAGGAAAGGTCAAGACAGACAGCAGGCAGTAGAGGAATCTGAGAACAAAGCAAAGGTCAGAACAGGCAGTCTACAGAAGAGGTATCCGGTATTGTATCAAAAGCCAGTGTAGGCAGCAGGCAGTAGAGGAATCTGAGAATGTAGCAAAGGTCAGGGCAGATAGTAGAGGAATCGGGTGGGCCGAGGGCTCTGAGAATATGGAGACAATCAAGATAGGTATTAGAGGAACGGGCAGTCTACAGAGGGAGGTATCCGGTATTGTATCAAAAGGCCCTTGGACCACAGCAATCATAGCACTGATTGGTAAAGGAACTGTAAAATCCATGATCTTTAGAATTTCCTATAACAAGCAGGGCTTTTTTTTCAGCTGGAACTTGGTGGAACTCAATTCCACCACCTCTGACTCAGGGCCTCTGCTCCCTGCTCACCACTATCGCTTGTAAACACAGGAGTCCGGCTTCTGTGTGTTTACCAGTGATAGCTTGTCTCCCACAGATCTTATCTCCTGAGCAGCTCCCACTGAGTGCAGAATGGGAACAAGGGAGATGCAGGTGCCCGGGGTGCATGGCGGATGCAGACACGGTGTGGTTGACTTCCTGCACCTATTTTCTGAGAATAAAAGCCCTGATAACAAGTCTCCAGTTTCCGACTGTCTCCTACAGCATGACCAAAGTGTTCAACCACTCTGGTAGCACAGTCTGTCTTCTAGTAAGTCTTCAGTCTATGACAATATTCTGTAGCATTACATATAAGGAACGTTCTATGCAGCCCTCTGATGACATGGCTGATTTTAAGGCCCCCTATAATATGCACCTTGAATACCACTGCTATAAGGGATCATGGTTTAGAATCATCCCACCAAATCACCCCATGGTCTCAATAGCGAAAAGGATTAAGCACTATTGTTATGATTTGTTTTAATAATATTGCTTAATCGAATTTAATTAATTGGCCTTCAGTTGGGCACACTATTTGTCTAATTTTTGGAACTAATGTTGGCTTCAGGTATACGACCGGTAGGTAGGGTTTTTAAATTGTTGTTTTTTTATTTTATTGGGTATAATGTTCTAATTCTCAGGCTTCCCACCAGGCCCGACACCACTACATGTTCCTCCCAATGTTCTCTTACATTCTGCATGGTGATGGTATGATTTGATAGAGGTGTGGAGGACTTTTGATATATTGGAGATTGGATTTGCCTAATTTATGCCATTAGGCTGTCATTCTTGGGCCCAAGGCATTTGAAAATTAGCAGATTGGAGTGTGCACCATGACAAGATTTGTATATGGAATGAACAACTATGGCGGCCCCCGTGTGTGTATAAATCTAGAAATACTGTAGATATATACACAAGCTATACATTGAAATAATATTTCTAGGCAATAGTTATTCATATTAGGTTGAACTCTTTAGGGAACAACCTTCCCCCACCCGCTGATACTCCCCTTTTGTTGAGCCTCCCTGCCGTTTCATTTGAGCAGTCAATAAATACACCTTTTGGGTATAGTGGAGCATGTGTCCTTCTACGAGGAGGCAATGTCTATGTCAGAACTCAGTCAACTGAGCAGAAGGAGAAAGAAGAGGTTGACCCTGTCTTAAGCTCCAGCAGGGTTTCACCACCCCCTTCTGAGCCGAAGCAGGATGGTGATATTCCATGGGTCTAAAGTTGTTCTTACAAGAAAGTCTGTCTTTTTGCCCTGGATAAGAAAAGTAAATTTCTCTAACATGTATATCCTAAAAAGCTCTTTTTTAGTTTGTTTAATTATTATTACTTATTTTATTTATTATTTTATTTTAGTTATTTAATTTAGTTTAGCCATCAGCATAAAATTACAAACTCATATCGTTTCTAATCTTTCAGGTTGAAGACTCTGTTGTAGCCCAGAACATGCACGAGACCATCCTGGAAGCTATGAAGTCTTTAAGTGAAGAGTTTCGTCCACGGACCAAGAGTCAGTCCCTTTCCTCGACGCCCATCACTGTCCCATCCAGAAGGCACCTACCTAACCCACCACCGCCTAGCCAAGTTGGCTTGTCTCGCCGCTCCAGAATTGAAGTTTCGTTGGACAGCTCACCAGCTCCAAAGCCTCACTCCCTGCCTAGGGATCATAGTCCACGATCCCCCGAGGAAGAGGAGAAGCGGCCAAGAGTAGAAGCCATTCAACCTCCAGTAGACTATGGTTCTGCCTCTTCAGATGAGTACGGCTCAAGTCCTAGTCTGCACGAGCCTCCAATATTTTTGCCACCATCTCCAGTTACAGGAGAAACCAACTACATCTCCATGGGTCAGTTTGGGAGGAGGTCTCTAGCGCTGGACCTTGCTTCAGTTCCCATGACATCAAGTGAAGAAGATGGAGGAAAAAATATCAGACTGGAACATGAAGACAATTATGCCATGATGGGGAAATGTGAGCCACGCCCAGAAGCAGGTTATATGCCCATGCTTCCTGGCAGTCGATCCCAAGATTACATGCCCATGACACCTAACAGTATCTCTCCACCGGCCCCTATAGAACTGGCAGGTTATGTCTTGATGTCCCCATTGGGTAGCTGTTCCCCAGAGCAAGAGAGGACCAGCTGGCCACCTTCTGGAGATATGTCAGTGGGCAGTGCAGACAGCCAAGCTTCAGATTACATGAGCATGTGGCCACTAAGCCGCTCGGCATCTAGTACCCCTCCTCCCGCGGAGAAGTGCTTAAAACTGAGCAATGGTCCTACAAGGATTCCTGCCTCCTACCGTTCACTTCCTCGCTCTTATAAACTGGACCCGGTACCTCCTGTTCGGAACTCTTGCTCCTCATCCTCTGACAGCCTAGAAGAAGTCAGCAGTGGCCGGAGTTGGAGGCCACTTAGTATGTCTGTGGACACTTGGAGGGCAAACACATTGCCAGGAAACTACCGTAGACCACCCAGCCCAGGGGAATATGTCAGCATCAACTTCAGGGCCAAAAAGGAAAAGACAAAAAAGGACTTAGATGTTCCCCAGGCGGAATACATTGCCATGGACACACAGCATCCAAAAGTGGCCAATGGAGACTATACCAAAATGACTTTTGAACCAGAGACATGGCGCTCACAACCTCCATCTGTTACCGACCAAAAAGTTGAGAAGGCTTCAAAGACAACTCCTGAAAGTATGTCTGGCCTGGTAACTGCAGAAGTGAACTCCAGGTCAGTTTCAAAAAAGGCATCACGGCCTACCTCAACTATAGAAAAGACTCTAAAGCCATCAACCGAAGACGATCCCTGGCCCATGGTGGCCAGCGATAACACGTTCAGGCCCATAGCGCCTGCAGATAACAAGCTAAGCCTTACTGCCAAGGTGCCAACAGAGGCCCAAGTGGACAGTGCATTGGGTCTTGCCGAGAAGACTATAGCAACAAAGCCTCCTTCCGAAGACTTGGAACTGAGGGGCCTGCTAGCTGGTTGTAGTCTTTACAATGGGCCTGATCGTAACAGGCTTGTGAGGGGCGATCACCCGGCCCGAACCAGGCACTGTTCTGATAACCTGTCCCTCAACACTGTTGCCTCTTGCAATGGAAATCGGGCGCAATCCAAGGAATCTGGGCTCAATTACATTGATCTGGACCTTGTAAAAGATGTGCGTACCAGTCCACTGACTGCCTATCTTGTGAGTGCTAATGTGCCACAGCCAATGAAGAGCGGGACCCTGGGAGCCAATCCGTGCATCAACACCTATGCCAGCATCGACTTCCAGATGTCGGGAGAGCTAAGAAGGGATAGCAGAGATGGAACAGGTAAAAACGGAGAGTGAATGCATGTGGTACAGTACAAGAATAGTAGATGGAGGTGTAGTCCCAGAGCTCTCTATGCAGATAGACTATTCATTTCAGCAACAACCTTTCCATAAGATTATACCTGCATTTAACATATTTTATTCATGTTATTTATCTGTGAAAGCCTCCCTTGGGTAGACATCCAAAGGGCCCGAGATTTCTGATGGGTGCTGCAATCTTGAATATAATGTCAGTGGCCTCAGCAGATTTAGAGCTGTCACTTAAGTGAAATTCTATAATATTCCCCTCTATTCCTGCCAAGGCTAAAAGGTAATGTAGGAAGTAGAAGGGCAGAGGAGCTGGGCCAGCACAGACTGTAGTTAGACACTCCCAGTTCAAGGGTACATTGCAAGTATTTGTGCTGTGAGATATTGCTATGCTCAGTCAAGCTGTATTTCCCGGGTGCGCCGGGGAGCATTGTATGGGGTGTTTCTTAGTGGGGCATTATGCTAATTTTGATGGGGGGTGGGGGCGTACCATATTTAATCATCCACTACTAAGCTTGTGCTAACCTGATACTGGCTTACAGAATATAGATCAGCCTTTCTCAGCCAGGGCTCCTTGGACCCACCATAAATGCTTAGGGCCCCCCCCCCCCGCTCAGGCTGACCAGGTCCAGTAAGTTAGGTGAAGGCTGGAGAGAGGTCCCTCCAGACCCAAAGCACGCTGTAGAAATAGAAATAGCCTGGCCTCCGCACACCTCTCACCTGGCTCGAGTAGTTGGCAGATAAAAGCAGCCTCAGCTCGATTCATGCAAGCTACGCCCTCAACATGTTTTGCCCTGCCCTCAGGGCGTAATCAGAGGTCGAGAGCGGGGCAAAACCTACCCAAACCCAAAAGATCTACTGCCAGGCAGATTAATCCATTACTCCCCAAGGTACCCCCTGGAAACCCTCTAGTAGAGGAACCTTACAACGCCAAGGAGCCCAATAGAAAAATAGCCCGGCTGCCGCACACCTCGTCCATCCCGAGTATTTAGCTGGTAAAAGCAGCATCAGGTCGAGAGGGGGGCAAAACCTATTGGGGGCGTGGCCTCGGATGACTCGAGCTGAGGCTGCTTTTACTGGCTAACTACTCGGGATGGGCGAGGTTTGCGGCAGCCGGGCTATTTTTCTATTGGGCTCCTTGGAGTTGTAAGGTTCCTCTACTAGGGGGTTTCCAGGGGGTACCTTGGGGAGTAATGGATCAATCTGCCTGACAGTAGATCTTCAGCTCCAGCATGAACATTACTAGTTAGAACCATTGACTTGGGACCAGTGATCAATATAAGAGGACACTACACTGACCACTAAACTGAAGGGGAATCCTTTCCACTTATCACCAATGAACACCTGTCCTTTCATAGGCCACCAATAGGCGTTGTTCTGCATTGACCCCCTATGTTAGAGGGCACTTTTCCACTGACCGCCAATGTAAATAAACACTACCATTTGCACCGTGAACCAATGTCAAAACTACAGGTGCTGCTCGAGGCTCCAACGGGTTCTCTTCTATTATCAACCACTGGGAGCGCAGGCAAGGACGGAGCTCGTCCCGACTCCGTAGATACCGATGCAAAGAAAAAGATTCCCATAAGCCGTACACCACAACAAAACCTTGTGTGTGGAAAGTGAAAACAGCCTTAGCCCAGGCTCCATCAAGGCCACTCCCCTAACATGTTTCGCCCCACCCTTGCAGGGTGAACCGCACTGGGATTGTGGTCTGGATGGAGCCCAGGCTTGAGGCTGTTTTCCCTTTCCAAACACAGGGTTGTGTTGGGATGTGCGATTAATGGGACTCTCTTTACAATTTTCATTGTCTTGAGTTTTGTTTCTGGCCATTGTTAATCTAATTTGAGTTGTAGAGCACAGGAGTTAAGGAATGGTCCACCATGGGGGTCAAACATGCTATGTAGGCACCACGTTCTTTCTTCTTATACATGTTCCTATATTTACAACTAGCTGATCGTGCTAATGTACCTTGAGCTGTTGATAGTCCTTTCCTTTTGAGATATGAACATTATTTCAAGGGTTCCTCCATGGTGAGAATGTTGAGAGAGACTGAGATAGATACTGTAAAGCCCTACCAGTTCTGCTCTGTGGTCAACCTATCCACATTGACGGCTTCCAGTTTGCCCGTGCTGGAGGGGGCATGCTGTGTCCATGTGTTTGCTGCATTAACAGTCATGTGACTGGCTGCTAGAAGGCTAACCCTTACTGGGGATGGACTGGCAGGATCTGCAGGTGGGTCTACTTCAAACCGTCACTGTGGGCTCTGCTTTCCGTACTGATTCGTGAATATTGTCATGGGCGATATTGTGTTGCAGATGCATTTAAAGGTTGGCGCCATCCAAAAACGGAGGTTTCAGTTTTTTGCGTGGTTATTTGAGCTCCCAATCGCATTGCGGCAGCACGACATCCGGCGTATGCCCATTGTCCTGCCCTACCGACTCATCACATTGGGGTGCCCTACACGTCATGCACTTTTTTGAGCATTCATACTAGTGTAGTGCGTGAATTCGTGCCAAATTGCAACTTTTTTTGTGCATTCACAAAACGCGCAAAAATCGCGCTTGTGCTGTTGTTTGGGAATTAACCCTCCAATAGTGCCAAGCAAAGCTTTTGAAGCTCCAAAAGGTGCAGGAGCTTCTTCGGCGTGATTTTCGCACTTAGACCCAATTTACACTTGGCGATTTAGCCTGTGATTCAAAATTGTGTGTAAGACGCACAAGGCGGGTTTGGGTGCCATTTTATTCTGAATGGCGCCACATATGTGGTGCAATTTTTGTTGCGATTGTCAAGTTATGGAATTGCGCAGCTTTTTTTGGGGCGACGACAAACGCGCATAGGGCAGCCCATTGAAGTGAATGTAATGCCCTATGCGTGACAAGCGGAATTGCGTGAAAATTGCCCACACAAAACCGCAAGCGAGAACGTGAGTTCCTGCTACGGGATGTGTGATGGGGGGGATAGAGTAGCTCGTTGATATGAATAGTTAGTTGTGTTACATAGTTTCAAAGGGGGCTGAGTTTGCATCTTTTAACAATGCGTTTTGTCGCATCGTGTGCATTTTCACACATGCCAAAAATGTGATTCTTGCTTGGTGGTTTTGGGGTGTTGACAATGAATAGCTCTGCAAATATGTTGCACTTTTTTTTTTTTTTTTTTCGTGGTTTTTGTGGATTTCGCAGATGCAGCAAGGAGATCTTCCGTGAGGATCTCCAGTTCCGCCCAACCATCTCCACCAATGAACAAAAACCATATTGCTGATAAACAAATGGGAAGCCCAGCTGTGAGAGGGGGATGTCTTCATTATGTCATTGTGGGCGGGGCTGAGACACAAATTACGGCCTGGGAAATGTCTCCACTGGGATGAATTATTTACTTGCGGGAACGATTTCCTTGGCGCGTTCTGAGAGTTCTAAGAAGTTGGCAGCTTCCTTAAAGCACCACCCTAAAAAGGCCCAATATATATATAGATAAATATAGATATCTATCTATATATATTTTATTTATATCTATCTATCTATCTATCTATCTATCTATCTATCTATCTATCTATCTATCTATCTATCTATCTATCTATCTATCTATCTATCTATCTATCTATCTATCTATCTATCTATCTATCTATCTATCTAATAATATAATATAATATATATGTGCATGTATATAATTTTTTTTTTTTTTTTCAATAATAAATGATAAAATATATATATTTATTATTGAATAAATAAAAATTATGTACACGTGTGTATATATGTATGTATATGTATATATATATATACTGTGTGTGTGTGTATGTATGTGTAATATAAATATATATATATATATATATATATATATATATATATATATATATATATATGTGTGTGTGTGTGTGTTTTACTGATTTAACAATTGGGTATTAAAAGGAAAAAAAAAAAAAAATCACCCGTCTTGGGGTCTTTGTACATAGACTTTCAAAATGGGGCGCGGATATGGGAGCTCCCGGGGGGGGGGGGTGTTTATTATTCTCCACAGAAGCTCGATGCGATTCGAGTCGTGGGGAGGAATATAAAACGTTTGCGAGATGTCGGTGCGAGGCGAGCAGGAAGGGTTACCCAATCGCAGCGTGCCAAGGTGCAGCAGGGACAGCGATGAGGACAGACTGTGTCCCAGAATAATAGTCGAGCAAATATTTGAGCATACAACATCGGGCATTGTCCGTGTCACGCAGGGGCTGTCGTCATTCTAGCAGTTCTCCTCCAGTGCAGACTAACGCGTTTAAAGTCCTTTTCATTTTATCACTTAAAGGGGATGTGCAGAGGTTTTCTATATATTAAAAAAAAAAAAAAAAAATTCACATTTTTTCTATAATACAATATCTTCCTATCCAGCCAGAAGGTGATGCTTTCAGCTGTTTTACACGATACTCGTGTGTCTCTTTTGGCTCCTTTTTTATTTCCTTTTTTTTTTTTTCCCAGTTAGAGAGGCGATCTGAAAGTAAACATCAAACCTGCTGTTTCAAGGATCCTGTGTCCGGGGTGGGCCATATTAAATAATTTGTTTTTCTTCTTTTTTTTTTATTTTTAATTTTTTTTTAATTTTCGAAAAAGGTTACAGAAAGCCGCATATTAATAGCTAAAAAAATATTTTTAATAATTATGTAGTATGCAATATTAAACAATTACAAATGTTATATTAATGATATAACATATTAAAAATTAAAACATGTCATTTCAAAAACAAAGATAAAACCACTGAAACAGCACTTAAAATCCTTTTTATAAAGTAAAATAAACTTGACCTGACAAGCTTATGGCTCATTCATACATTCGGCTATACTGCTGTCCTTCTAAAAAGCATTCTGCGGTGGATCTGCGTTTGGCGCATGCGTTAGCAAATGCGTGGGTGTACTCACCTGTAGGGCAAGCCCATTCATTTCAGTGGGCTGCCCTACGCAAAAAAGAAGGGCGCGAAATGGCGCTGAACCTCATGGTTGCTGTGGCTTTTTTTTATTTTTTATGAAGCTTTAATGCAGACCACTTTTTTTAAATAAATCTATTAGGCAGTTCAATTTTTTTTTTTTAAAAGCTATAACGCAGCCCACTTCTATCTATAATGCTATATTGCAGTCCATACTTCTTTTTTTAGATAGATAGATAGAGAGATATATATATAGATATAGATATATATCTATCTTAGAAGCTATAACGCAGCTCACTTTTTTTTTTTTAATTGTTTTTTTTTTAAATCTGACGCTATAATGTAGTCCACTTTTTTATTATAGCTTCTAAGATATATAAAAAAAAATAATTAAAAAGCGGACTACATTACAGCTTCATAGATAGAAAAGAAAAAAAAAAAAAAAAAAAAAAAGGGAGCTGCGTTATAGCTTCTAAGATATATAAAAGAAATAACGCAGCTCACTTTTTTCTTTTTTAAATCTATGAAGCTATAATGTAGTCCACTTTTTTTTATAATTTTTCTTATTTTTATATATATATAAAATATATAATAGCGTCATAGATTTAAAAAAATAAAAAATAAAAAAAAGTGAGCCGTGTTTAAAGCTTCTAAGATATATATAAAAAATCTATGAAGCTATAATATAGTCCACCTTTTTTTTCTGAACTTGAATTCTTAATCATCCAGGGCTCAATTTGGAGGTTGGCAGCAGCCCTCAGACAGTAGGGCGGTGGCTGCCATCGTCCTCTCTGTGCCCTCTTTTTTTTTTTTTTTCATGAAAAGTGTAATATTTATTCATCTCCCAGTAGCTACCCGTCATGTTGCCGCCCATCCCCCCACCCCCCGCACTCGTAAAAACGCCACTCTGGGGTCGCTCAGCTCCCTTTCATGATTTGGTTATTTATGGAGGCGGCAGATGGGACGACAAGGGTGAGAAAAGCGGGCACAGCTGCGAGTTCATAGGGCGCTCTGTTAGGTCTCCCGTGGGCATTTCTTCTAAAAATCCGGACAATTTTTTTTTTCTTAACCTATAAAATAAAAAAATGCGCTTTTCTCTGGCCGCACCCCGCCTCCTAGATATACTGCAAAGCTAAGAACGGTTTACATTTTTTTTTTTTCCTTTGCGTTCTTTGTACTGATGGCGGGCGTATCTAATCGACATTGATGTATTATTGTCATATGTTGGCGACGCCCTAAACTTGCTTTACACTCCACCCCCTCCCCCCACCTTCCGTCCATGAGAAAAGGGTAACCCTGCCTCGAAGCTATGCTGTTAGGTCTCTTTCACACATACAAAAAAAAAAAAAAAGATATGGCAACTCTCATAATGAGCCCAACAGGTGTACAGACCCGGGAACTCGGCACAGGGATGGTGGGAACCCCTCATAATGGGCACAGCAGGTGTACAGACCTCATAATGGGCACAGCAGGTGTACAGACCTGGGAACTCGGCACAGGGATGGTGGGAACCCCTCATAATGGGCACAGCAGGTGTACAGACCCGGGAACTCAGCACAGGGATGGTGGGAACCCCTAATAATGGGCACAGCAGGTGTACAGACCCAGGAACTCAGCACAAGGATGGTGGGAACCCCTCATAATGGGCACAGCAGGTGTACAGACCCGGGGACTCGGCACAGGGATGGTGGCAACCCCTCATGATGGCTGGAGGGACTACTTGCAACCCCCATTCCCCCTCCCTCACACAAAATAAATTTATATCTTTTGTTAAGATTGAGGAATAGATTTAAAATGTTGGTGCCTGGAGTTTAGCTTTAAAATTCTGGGTAATATTGCGCTCATTTACATGAGCGAATGACCCTCACAGATGGTAAAAAAATTTTTAAAAGATCATCCTGAGCTTAGGAACTAAGCTAAAAAAAAATGGAAAGAGATAGATTGGTCTAATTCATACTAGTAACATGCTGCATTGTGGTACTATTAATTTTGAATAGCCTCCTGATGCAACAAAGGATTGCACATGTGTTGCAGAGCGCCGCAGAGGATTACTTTGGTAATAAAAAATGAATAAAGCTTGTGTGTGATTTCAAGCATGCTGGGGTGGAGTTGTCGGTCCATTCATTTTGAACGCGGGTTGTCTTAAGCCAACGCACCCCGGTGTTATTGGGGAGGAAAAATGCCCTGGTGGTGGGTCGTCTTTGGGAGAAGAAAGTCACAAGAAGCGGTGGGCAGTGGCAGAAAAAAAAATGCCTTGTTGGTGTAATAGGAATAAAAAAAAAATGCCCCTGTGGTGGATCCAGTGGGTGGAGAAAGGCCCTATAAAGTGATGGTCAGTGGCAGGGAAAAAAAAACCCTGGTGTCATTGAGAGGAAAAAAAATGCCCTTGTGGTAGGTCATTAGGAGGAGAAAGGCCCCAGGAGAAAATGCCTCAATGGGAGGCCACCGAGAAGAGAAAGGCCCCAGAAGTGGATTCAGTGGCAGGAAAAAAAATCTTGGTGTCGTTGGGAGGGAAAAAAAAAAACCCTGGCGGCGGTTCATTGGGAGGAAAAGGGCACCAGAAGTCACGGTCAGCGGCAGGGAAAAAAAAAAGATGCCTTGGTAATTTTCATTGGAAAAGAAAAAAATGCCACAGTGGTAGGATAATCGGGAGGAGAAAGGCCCCTGAAGTGAAAGTTAGTGACAGGAAAACTTCCTGGGTAGTGTCATTCGGAAGAAAATGTGCCCCAGAGGTGGGTCATTGAAAGGAAAAATGCCACTGTGGTAGGATAATAGGGAGAAGAATGTCCCCAGGAATGGTGGTCAGTGGCGGAATGAAACTGCCCTGTTATCATTGGGAGGAAAAAATGCCCCGGGCTGGTTGGTCATTGAGGGGAGACCCCTAGAATAGGCTATTAGCGGCAGGAAAAATTCCTTGGTGGTATCATTAGGAGCCAAATATGCCCCAGGGGTGGGTCATTGGAAGGAAAAATGCCTTGGTGGTATTGTCGTTGGAGGACAAAAGTTCCTGATGGTGGGTCATTGGGAGAAAAAATGTCCAAGAAACGGCAGTCTGTGGCCGGTGGGGCATTGGAATAGCAAGGCCCCATAGGTGGCAGTATGTAGCAGGAAAAAATTATGCCTTGGTGTCCGGTGTCAATGGGAGGAAAAAATAGCCCAGTGGCAGGTGATTGGGAGAATAGCCCCTGAAATAGTGGTCAGTGGCAGAATAAAGAATTCCCTGTTGTCTTTGGGAAGCAAATGCTCCAGGGGTTATGGGTCATAGAGGGGAGACCCCTAGAAGAGGCTATTAGTGGCAGGAGAAAATGCCTTGATGTTGTCATTGGTATGAAAAAAAATGCCCTGGCATTGCATCATTGGCTGCAGAAAGGCCCCAAAAGTGGGGGGGTAATGGCAGGAAAAATGCCTTGGTGTTGTCATTAGGAGGAAAACATGCCCTGGAGGTGGGTCATTGGAAGGAAAAATACCCTATTGGTGGGTCATTGGGAGGAAAAATGGCCCAAAAATGGCAGTCCGTGACAGGAAAAAATGCTTTGATGTCAGTAGGATGAAAGAATGAGCCAAAGGTGGTGTTCGATGGCAGGAAAAATTTCTGGAATTTGTGGAATTTCACCAGTGGTGGGGCACTGGGAAGAGAGAGGCCTCAGAAGTGGTAGTCAGTGACAGGGAAAATTGCCCTGGTGTCATTTGGAGGAAAAAATAACTTGATGCTGGGTCACTGGGAGATAATCCTCCAGAAGTGGTGTATGATGGCAGGAAAAATGTCCTGGCATCATGGGGGGGGGGGGTAATTGCACCGGTAGTTGGTCACTGGAAGGAGAAAGGTCCCAAAAGTGGTGGTCAGTGGTAGGAAAAAATTAAATGCCTTGGTGTCATTGGGAGGAAAAAATACCTCGATGGTGGGTCACTGGGAGGTGAGGATGCCATGTCAGAATAAAATTACCTGGTGTCATTAGGGGGAAAATTACATTGGTGGAGATCATTGAGAGGAGAAAGGCCCCAGAAGTGATGGTAAGTGGCAGGAAACAAATGCCCTAGTGTTATTGGGAGGAAAAAATACCTCAGTGGTGGGTCACTGGCAGCTGATAATGCCCCTAGAAGTGGTGGTTGATGGCAGGAAAAATGTCCTGGCATCATGGGGGGTGGGGGAATTGCATCGGTAGTTGGTCACTGGGAAGAGAAAGGCCCCAAAAGTGGTGGTCAGTGGTAGGAAAAAATGAAATGCCTTGGTGTCATTGGGAGGAAAAAATACCTTGATGGTGGGTCACTGGGAGGTGAGAATGCGATGTCAGAAAAAAAATGACCTGGTGTCATTAGGGGGAAAATTACATTGGTGGAGATCATTGGGAGGAGAAAGGCCCCAGAAGTGATGGTAAGTGGCAGGAAACAAATGCCCTAGTGTTATTGGGAGTAAAAAATACCTCCAGTGGTGGGTCACTGGGAGGAGAAAGGGCCCCAGATGTGGCGGTTAGTGACAGGGAACAAATGTCCTGGTGTCACTGGGAGGAAAAAATTTCCCAGTGGTGGGTCACCGGGAGGAAAAAGCCTCAGAAGTGGTTGTTGGTGGCAGGGAAAAAAAAAAACTCATGGTGTAATTGGGAGGAAAAGATACCTTGGTGGTGGGTCAGTGGAAGGAGTAAGGCCTCAGAAGTGATGGTAAGTATCAGGGTAAAAAAAAAATTCCCTGGTGTCGTTGGGAGGAAAAAAATACCTCAGTGGTGGGTCACTGGCAGCTGATAATGCCCCTAGAAGTGGTGGTTGATGGCAGGAAAAATTTTCTGGTGTAATTAGAGGGGAATTGCACCAGTGGTGGGTCACTGGGAGGAGAAAGGCCTCAGAAGTGGTGGTAAGTAGCAGGAAATAAAATGTCCTGGTGTCATTGGGAGGAAAAAAAAATACCCCAGTGGCGGGTCACTGGGAGGAGAAAGGGTGCCAGAAATGGTGGTCGGTGACAGGGAAAGATGTCCTGGTGTCACTGGGAGGAAAACATTCCCCAGTGGTGGGTCACTGGGAAGTGAAAGACCCCAGAAGTGGTGGTAAGTGGCAGGAAAAAAATGCCCTCATGTCATTGGGAGGAAAAAGTACCTTGGTCGTGGGTCACTGGGAGGAGAAAAGTCCCAGAAGTGGTTGTCAGTGGCAGGGAAAAAAAAATGTCCTCAACTCACATGGGTAGGGAAAATAGCAGCATTTAAAATGCAAACACTACCCAAAATCCTGTATTATTTTAGTTCCCTCCCGGTTGTAATTGCTAACAAATTTTTTACGCAGATTAATACGAAACTTAAAAACTTCATCTGGAATGGTAAAAAAAACCCAGAGTGGCATTCTCTATACTGACTTCCACCAAATTGGCAGGAGGAATGGGACTACCAGATGTTAGAAACTACTACTATGCCTTGTTACTAGATCAAATGAAGTATTGGTTTTCCTCTTTCAGAGGATAAACTATGGACCAACATTGAAAGAGAAGTAACTTTAGGACACGATATGTATGCATTGTCTTTGGCTACCTATTTACTCAATAAAAAATATAATATTCCCAACCTACTTAGTATTAAAGCCACCCTGATGGCGTGGAAGATCCATAGAGTAGTACAGGCCGGCAACTCGACAGCTTCTCCATAGAAAATATTTATTTGGGCATTACAGCAATAACAACATCCAAAAATGTTGACGCGTTTCGGCCTTAGGCCTTCATCCAAAAGCATCCTATCCAAAACTAAAAGCTGGGACAAAATTGATACAATACGATTGCCTGTAAAAATACTAGACTATTGTAAAATCCGCATATCATCAAAAGACTGTATTACACAAGGATATAACCTGTATAAGGACTTCGGGATACAAGAAATTAATATCAGGTAAAATTTGAAAGATGCTCTCGCCTAAAGAACTTCATCCCCGATAATAGTATAATGATCCCTACAATTATTTGGCAATACCAAACTAACAAAAGAGAACAGAGGAAAAGGGGAATTCCCCGTATTCTATGAGCTCCTCTCTGCATCACCCCCCCAAGAGTACAAAAATCCTCACATGCTTAAATGGGAAAAAGATTTATCGCAGAATTTCTCAGGAGACCAATGGAGGAAGGCAATCTTAATATGTAGGAAGGCCTCCTCTTGTACAGATCGTTGGGATAATTTTCAAAAAATCCTAAATAGATGGTATTTGACTCCGTACAGATTATCAAAAATGTACCCCTCCTCATCACCGTTGTGTTGGAGGTGCAATGAACAAATAGGAAACCTACACCACACCCTATGGAGCTGTAAAAATTGACATAGTTTCTGGAAAGCTATCTCCACATTCCTAGCGGATTTCACTGGTGACCTAATTGATCTCACTCCTGCTATGGACCTATTAGGAATAAATCTTGACATCTACCCTCTAATGTTTAGAACAGGGGTCTCCAAACTGCGGCCCGAGGGCCAGATGTGGCCCTTTGCTAGCCTTTATCCGGCCCTTGGGGCACTATTCTTCCCAATGATATGAGGAACTATTCCTCCCACTGACACCAGCAATGGGGCACAATGTCTTCCACTGATACCAATGATGGAATACTACTACTCCTAATACCAGTAATGGGGCACTACCCCTCCTACTGACCACCAACCCTGAGGCCATATTTATTCTCACTGATGCTGGGTCTGGGACATTTTCTACCCCCACTGGCCAAAATCCGGCCCTCCTAAAGTCTGAAGGACAGTAGACTGGCCTTTTGTTTGAAAAGTTTGGAGACCCCTGGTTTAGAACAATAGTAGCCCATATACTCATAGCAGCAAGGATTACAATTTCTAGTATGTGGAAAACCTCTGATGCCCCGAACTTATCCAATGTTATTTTTAGATTGAATATTCAAGCACAATATGAGCTGATGTTGACATACAAAAATTATTCTACGACTAGTTATAAAAAAAAAATGGCAAGCTTGGATGGTCCACCCTAGAGCTTCCAATTATCTAAAGTACTGTAACTTGTAAAAAAACTGACCTTCAAATTAAAGTTTAGGTGTAAATTATCTCTTTCATATTGAACGTAACAGCTTAATAACCGGTCTCCACTTACAGTTACAGAACCCAAATGGGGTAAGCGAGACCTGATATTTTAAGCTTGATATCATCTTGTTACCTTTTATACCTTTTTTTTTAATTACCTTTCGGATGTACCTATTTTTAACGTATGCTAATAAGAATCTATGTTAGTGAATCATTTACTATCATGAACATACGCTCTTGTTGTTGCAAAAATAAATTTCAAAAAAAATTTAAAGTGGGGGAAAAAAATGTCCTGTTGTAATTGGGAGGGAAAAATACCTCGGTGGTGGGTCACTGACGGCTGATAATGCCCCTAGAAGTGGTGTTTGATGGCAGGAAAAATGTCCTGGTGTCAGAGGGGAAAATTGCACTGATGGTGGGAGGACTGGAAGGAGAAAGGACCCAGAAGTGGCGGTCACTGGGAGGAAAAAATTTGCCAGTGGTGGGTCACGGGGAGGAGAAAGGCTTCAGAAGTGGTGGTCAGTGGCAGGAGAAAATAAATGCCATGGGTCATTGGGAGGAAAAAATACCTTGGTGGCAGGTCACTGGGAGATGATGCTGATGATTGATGGCAGGAAAAATGTCCTGGTGTCATTAGGGGGGTAAATTGCACCACTGGTGGGTCATTGGAAGGAGGCCCCAGAAGTGGTGGGCAGTGGCAGGAAAAAATAAATGCCCTGGTGTCATTGGGAGAAAAAAATGCCTCAGCGGTGGGTCGCTGGGAGGTGATAATGCCCCAGAGGTGGTGTTCCATGGCAGAAAAAACAGCCTGGTGTCAGGGGAAAAATTGACGGGAGGATTTGGTGTTTTAATACCTGGGTGGTGGGTCATTGGCAGGAGAAAGGCCCCAGAATGGTGGGCAGTGGCAGGAAAAAATAAATGCCCCGGTGTCATTGAGAGGAAAAAAAAAAACCTCATTGGTGGCTCACTGAGAGGTGATAATGCCCCAGAGGTAGTGTTTCAATGGCAGAAAAAATTGACCTGGTGTCTTTAGGAGAAAAATTGCAACAGTGGCAGGAAAAAAAAAAAAAGTCCTGCGAAATACCTTAGTGGTGGGTCACTGGGAAATAATGCCCTAGAGGTTGTGTTCGATGGCAGGAAAAGTGTCCTGGTGTCATTAGGGGGGAAATTTGCACTGGTGGGGGGGTCACTGGAAGCAGAAAGGCCCCAGGAGTAGTGGTGGTACAGTAAGTGTCAGAGGGAAAAAAAATGCCCTGGTGTCAATGGGAGGAAAAATTACCTCGGTGGTGGATCACTAGGAGGAGAAAGGCCCCAGAAGTGGTGTTTGGTGACAGGGAAAAATGTCCTGGTGTCACTGGGAGGAACAAATTCCCCAGTGATGGGTCACTGAGAGGAGAAAGGTCCCAGAAGTGGTGGTCGGTGGCAGGAAAAAAATAGAAAGTGGTGGATAGGAAGTGCTTATGATGTCACCAATGACATCACAGAACTTTTGTTTCCTGTGCTGCTACAAAGCCCACCTCCATCTCCCCACCACGCTCAAAAAGCTGTCAATGCACAATACAGTTGGCCTTACCTGCCTCCTGGCAATGGTTTATCTATAATTAATTTTGGGTTTCTGTTAATTTATGTTGTCTCTTTTGCTTTATAACTCTCAAATTTCTTTATTTTCCCCCTAGAATGCTAAAAATTGTATCCAGGGACTCGACCAAGCTCTTCTCATGAAAACCAAGATGGCTGAACTGGCGTATTCTGCACAAAACTATTACCGTTTTTCTATTTGCACTTTCTGTAAATCTTGCATCTGCCGGAAGCTTCAGGATTGGTCTTTTCGATGTGGGGGAAAAAAGTGCCTTTTTGTTTTCTTTTGCGAGATGGGATTTTTTGTTTTTTTTCTGGAATTGCAGTTGACAATGTTGGTCTTGGCCGCCATCGCACCCTACTCACCCTTGCAACGGGAACGGAGGGCCAGCGCACAGGGAGGAAACCTTCAACCCAATAGGTCAAGTTTACGAGAGAAACACTGAATGTATAGGATGGGTTTCTTGGCCAAAAAGTAGATTATATTTTTGGTGCTGGCAGCAAGCTGCTTCATGGGGTGAGTGCTGATTTTACCGGTGCGTTGGCCATTTTGAGAAATGTTAGAAATTTCTACCTGAATGCGTGAGGCTACGTATGCCTTAGCGAATATATTTGACCGCCTTGTTGACATCTCGCAAAATGTCCGCCAATACCGAACCCTGGGTGGGTATGAGAATTTTTTTGCTGAGTTTACCATAGAAATGGATATTGGTACTAAAAGGATGGAAATTCCACTGTGGTTAAACATAGAAGGTACGATGTAAAAGGAGAGAGTAAGGGGGCCGCCATGGCTTCAAAACCATTTGCTGTCCAATTCCCAGAGCCACATGTAGCTGCAGACGGTGCGCCAAGCGGTGACTAACCGTCATTCAGACACACAACCGTACCACATGGCTGCTTGACCCCCCCTCCCTATTTCTCTAGAAGTAGGGTGGGGGAAGATTTTTGCATTTTTTAATACTTTTCTGATACTACAGTCCGTTTTTGTGGGGATGTTTACGATCCAATGGTCGTGCACCTGCCAGTGACACGGCCTCAAGGCAGCCATATTGTATCTTTAACCAATACACGAGGGCTTGAGCCCTATTCAACAGGGACCTTCCTGTCACTATGTGAGAGTTTGAGCCTGCTTCACCAGGGACGTTCCTGCCAATACACAAGGGCTTGAGCTCGCTTCACCAGGGATGTTCCTGCTCATACGTGAGGGCTTGAGCCCATTTCACCAGGGACGTTCCTGCCGAAGGGTGAGTGCTTGAGCCCGCTTCACCAGGGACCTTCCTGCCACTATGTGAGGGTTTGAGCCTGCTTCATCAGGGATGTTCCTGCCAATACATGAGGGCTTGAGCCCATTTCACCAGGGACGTTCCTGCCAATAGGTAAGGGCTTGAGCCTGCTTCACCAGGGACGTTCCTGCCAATACGTGAGGCCTTGAGCCTGCTTCACCAGGGATGTTTCTGCCAATACGCAAGCCCGCTTTACCAGGGATATTCCTCCCAATACATGAGGGCTTGAGCCTGCTACACCAGGGACGTTTTTGCCCATACATGAGCCCACTTCACCGGGGAGGTTTCTGCCCATACGCGAGCCCACTTCACCAGGGACGTTCCTGACATTATGTGAGCCTGCTTCACTAGGGACGTCCCTGCCAATATGTGAGGGCTTGAGCCCGCTTCACTAGGGACGTTCCTATAGGTACAAGACACTCAATCGACTAGGAGTCCTCTTTGTGCAAGGGGCGGGTACTTTGTATAAGTGTGTGTCGGCCTTGAAGTCCTTTCAGATCAATTTACTTTTTTGAAACCAAGAGAAAAAAAAATATATATGTATGTATGTATAGATGTTTATGCAGATGATATAATATATAGAGTAAGATTAAAGTATTATGGGGGTGGATGTAGGAATCTTAAATGATGGAGTTGCGTATTATCCAGGTGACGCTCAACAGGCGCGGTTTAACACCAAATCACGGTAAAGCCTCCCTGATGGTTCCTCATGGTAATCCTGAGGCTCAGGGAGGACCTATGTCTGGACTTAATGATTTCACAGGTGTCAATATATGCAAGAGACCGTTTTATATATCCCCCTCAATGTGCTGCTTTATACCTGGATAATACCAAAAAAAAGGAAATGGTACTTAAAGCGTTAACTTACAAGCTTGTCTCCCCCCCCCCCCCCATATTTAGTGGGTTAGTGGAACATTCCAAGATTTGATGGTGCTATGGGGGTGGGGCTGAGTAAGAAACTGGAATCTGAGCCAATGCGAATGCTCACTTTGCCATAAGGGTGTCCTGGATTTGGCTAGTGAACTATTTCCAACACCAAGGGGAGGGTAGAGGGTGCTCGAAAGATGGGAGCCGCCAGAAGCCAGGAAATTTGCCTTGTATAAGCTAAGTCTATTAAATAAAGTGTTTTGAAACGCCTTTTGGAGCCGAGTGTTTTTTTGTTTTGTAGTGGGGGGGAAAATGTCTTCCTTACGACAGGCACTGATCTTCACATGGTCCACCTCTACCCTTTGGAAAGAAAGGAGTAATACAAAATCTTACGAAATTATCAATTTTTATAAAACTGCTGGTGGGTCCCTTAGGGAGACCCCCTTCCCCCAATCTCTTGTACTGGTGTCACCTGGACAATTGAGAAAAATTACCTCCTGATGAGGTCAGATAGCTCATTTTTTTCTACTCCTTCAAACCCTTGGACATCTCTGAAAAAAATTTGCTGTACGAATGTCACAGCATTTGCCCAGCGGTCATGAAGGTGCCTAAATGTTATGATCTTTAGCTCCATCTAGTGGTCATTATGTGATATTTTACTGATTCAAATATTTCAGGAAAATGTTGCATAATGGCCACTAGTTGGAGCTGATGATAATAGGAAATAAAAGTATTCAAAGATGGATTATTTATAATGGCTGTGCAAATGCTATGATGTTTGCACAGCAACATTTTTTTTATAAATTGCTGTCTCCACTGAGAGTGGTCAGAATTTTTTCCAGAGGCGATCATCAGGACCTGCAGCATCTTAAACTGTAACTCCATGCCAAATTTATTTCTGTGTTTGAGTGGAACAGTGATTGATTTCTCTGTCAAGTCTATACTGCTGTCTAGATCGTTGGGGGGAGTTGGGAAATATCTGTGGCAGGTGGACCTTGTCTTTTCACCCGAGCTACAGTGGTGACCAGCTGAGATGGATGTTACCTGCCCTCTAGTGGATTCCATGTACAAGTAATTTAAGCTAGCAGTGAGTTACATACACTATATTACCAAAAGTATTGGGACACCTGCCTTTACATGCACATGAACTTTAATGGAATCCCAGTCTTAGTCCGTAGGGTTCAATATTGGGTTGGCCCACCCTTTGCAGCTATAAAAGCTTCAAGTCTTCTGGGAAGGCTGTCCACAAGGTTTAGGATTGTGTCTATGGGAATGTTTGACCATTTTTCCAGAAGCGTACAGGGATATACAATGTAATACTGACATATAATCACACACATAGATTGGACTTTTTTTCAACCTCACCTACTATGTAACTATCTTGGACGAGAAGGCCTGGCTTGCAGTCTCCACGCTAATTCATCCCAAAGGTGTTCTATCGGGTTGAGGTCAGGACTCTGTGCAGGCCAGTCAAGTTTCTCCACCCTAAACTCGCTCATCCATGTCTTTATGGACCTTGCTTTGTGCGTGCAAAGGTGGGCAGTCATTTTGGAACAGGAAGGGGCATCCCCTTAATGTAACCTCAAAGTTGGGAGCATGAAAATGTCTTGGTATGCTGACGCCTTAAGAGTTCCCTTCACTGGAACTAAGGGTCCAAGCCCAACCCCTGGAAAAACAATTAGCTCTGTGGTTCTGCACAAGGTAATATAAGGTCTGCCGTGTTACTGGATGACAGGATCATGGATGGCTGCTAAGTTCCTCTCCTTGTTTTCAGGGGGAGGGTTTAGTAGCAATTCATGCCTTTTATCAGTCAGAGTTGCACAAACCCTTTGTAATCCAATTCTTTTATGGTAGCACAGCACGCTGGTGGCACGAAGGGCGAAGATGCCACAATAAGGAATCTTTGCTACCACCAATCTTCTTCTCCCCTGGAGATCTGTTTTTGAAAGTCTGCTACACCGAAACTGCATGCATTAGACATGGTGGAGGCAAGGTCCCAAGCACAGCACTGCTGCCGTGGCATGTATACCACCCCCCCCCCCCTCTATGGCTGCCATGTTAGGTTAAAGTGGAAGGTCAGGGACCAGTAAAACCACAGCTTAATGGCCTATTTTTAACATGCCTCCTCCCTCCACTTTTTCCTTCACGCAAAGCCACAACCCAATTAGGGGGAAAAGAGTGGGGTATTTCGGAAATGCAATAGTCAAAACCACCCAATCTATAAAAACATTCCACATTTTTTTTTTTATTCTCATAAAAAGGACAAAGAAATCCATCAGACATTCATGACTTCTCCTCATTGGACCATGAAACAAGAGATCCTTTGCAATCCCCTAGTTGTATGCTGATTTACATCCAACGTGTTTCTTGGACCAAAGTCTACTTTTTCAAGGACGTGCATGCAATTTAAACATTGAAGAGGCGCTGATGTGATGGTTCATAGTAGATTCAACAAATCTATAGCAAGGGGCATTAGTACAATTCTGAGAGTTTGGAAGGCACCTGAAATTGAGAACCACGCCTGTCCAGGAAAAGATCCTCACAAAAGGGTGGGCCCCATGAGATAGGTAGGATCTAGTGTGATGGATCATAGTAGCTTGTTCAACAAACCTAAAGCAAGGGACATTAGTAAAATGTTGAAAGATCAGAGGGTGCATGGTAACTAGGACAGCACATGTTCAGGAGAAGATCCTCAGGTAAGGGTAGGATCTCAGGTGATGGATCGTAAGCATTCAATAAATCTATATCCAGGGTAATTATTAAAATAGCAAAACATTAGAAGGCACCAGATATCGAGGACCACACGTGTAGGAGAGGATCCTCAGAAAACGATAATCCCCATTTAAAGAGTAGGCTCTCATGCAGTGGATCACTGTAGATTGTTCCAAAAAAATCTTTATCAATGATCATTAGTAAAATATTGAGATATCAGAAGGCACCTCGTATGGAGAACCACACCTGTCCAGGAGAAGATCCTTAGGAAAGGGTAGGCCCCATGTAAAGGTTATGATCTAATGTGATGGATCATAGTAGATGGTGCAACAAATCTATATCGCTCATTAGTAAAATGTTGAAGATCGGAGGGCACCCAGTAACTAGGACAGCACTTGTCCAAGAGAAGATTCTCTGGAAAGGGTTGGCACCATACAAAGGGACTGCTGCCACCCACCTTTGAGATCCTCTTCAATGTTTGAATTGCAAAAGTCCTCTTTTTAAGGATGTGCATGCAATTCAAAAACGTAAGAGGATCTCCTGTGATGGCTAATAGTAGATTGTTCAACAAATCTACAGTATCTCTCAAAAGTAAGTACACCCCTCACATTTTTAAAAATATTTTATTAAACCTTTTCATGTGACAACACTGAAGAAATGACACTTTGCTACAATGTAAAGTAGTGAGTGTACAGCTTGTATAACAGTGTAAATTTGCTGTCCTCTCAAAATAACTCAACACACAGCCATTAATGTCTAAACTGCTGGCAACAAAAGTGAGTACACCCCTAAGTGAAAATGTCCAAATTGGGCCCAACGTGTCAATATTTTGTGTGTTCACCATTATATTCCAGCACTGCCTTAACCCCCTTGGACAAGGAGTTCACTAGAGCTTCACTGGAGTCCTCTTACACTCCTCCATGACGACATCACGGAGATGGTGGATGTTAAGAGACCTTGCGCTCCTCCACCTTCCGTTTGAGAATGCCCCAGAGATGCTTAATAGGGTTTAGGTCTGGAGACATGCATGGCCAGTCCATCACCTTTACCCTCAGCTTCTTTAGCAAGGCAGTGGTTATCTTGGAGGTGTGTTTGGGGTCGTTATCATGTTGGAATACTGCCCTGCGGCCCAGTCTCCGAAGGGAGGGCATCATGCTCTACTTCAGTATGTCACAGTACATGTTGGCATTCACGGTTCCCTCAATGAACTGTAGCTCCCCAGTGCCGGTAGCACTCATGCAGCCCCAGACCATGACACTCCCACCACCATGCTTGACTGTAGGCAGGACACACTTGTCTTTGTACTCCTCACCTGGTTGCCGCCACACACACTTGACACCATCTGAACCAACTAAGTTTATCTTGGTCTCATCAGGCCATGGGACCAGTAATCCATGTCCTTAGTCTGTTTGTCTTTAGCAAACTGTTTGCGGGCTTTCTTTAGCATCATCTTTATAAGAGACTTCCTTCTGGGATGACAGCCATGCAGACCAATGTGATGCAGTGTCCAGCATATGGTCTGAGCACTGACAGGCTGACCCCTCACCCCTTCAACCTCTGCAGCAATGCTGGCAGTACTCATATATCTATTTCCCAAAGACAACCTCTGGATATGACGCTGAGCACGTACACACAACTTTTTTGGTTGACCATGGCGAGGCCTATTCTGAGTGGAACCTGTCCTGTAAAACCGTTGTATGGTCTTGGCCACGGTGCTGCAGCTCAGTTTCAGGGTCTAGGCAGTCTTCTTATAGCCTAGGCCATCTTTATGTAGAACAACAATTTTTTTCAGATCCTCAGAGAGTTCTTTGCCATGAGGTGTCATGTTGAACTTTCAGTGACCAGTATGAGAGTGATAACACCAAATTGAACACACCTGTTCCCCATTCACACCTGAGACCTTGTAACACTAACGAGTCACATGACACCGGAGAGGGAAAATGGCTAATTGGGCCCAATTTGGACATTTTCACTTAGGGGTGTACTCACTTTTGTTGCCAGCGGTTTAGACATTAATGGCTGTGTGTTGAGTTATTTTGAGGGCAGCAAATTTACACTGTTCTACAAGCTGTACACTCACTACTTTACATTGTAGCAAAGTGTCATTTCTTCAGTGTTGTCACATGAAAAGATATAATAAAATATTTACAAAAATGTGAGGGGTGTACTCACTTTTGTGAGATACTGTATATCAAGGGTCAGTAGGAAAATGCAGAGAGATTAGAAGGCACCAGAGATAGAGGATTGCACATGTCTAGGAGAAGATTCTCAGAAAAGGGTAGGCCTCATGTGAAGGGTAGGATCTCTTGTGAGGGGTCATTGTTGATTGTTAAAAAAAAATTTACATTAGTAGTCATTAGTAAAATGTTGAGAGATCAGAAGGCACCTAGTATGGAGGACCACACCTGTCCAGGAGAAGATCCTCAGGAACCGGTAGACCCTATGTGAAGGGTAGGATCTCATGTGATGCACCATAACAAAGGGACTGCTGCCATCCACCTTTGAAATCCTCTTCAATGTTTGAATTGCAAAAGTCCTCTTTAGCAATTTACACATTGAATATGATCTTGTGATGGATCATTGTAGATTACAGTATATCAGTGCTCATTAATAAACTGTCGAAAGATCAGAAGGCACCAGAGATTGAGGACCACGTCTAGGAGAAGATCCTCAGGAAAACGTAGGCCCCATCTGAAGGGTAAGGATGTCATGTGATGGGTCATTGTAGATTATTCAACCAATCTACATCAATGTTCATTTGCAAAATGTTGAGAGATCAGAAGATACCTGGTATGGAGGACCACATCTGTCCAGATGATCTTCACAAAAGGGTAGACCCCATGTGAAGGGTAAGATCTCTGGTCATGGATCATAGGCCCCATGTGAAGAGTAGAATCTCAGCGGATGGATTATATCTTTCAACAAATTTATATCAATGTTCATTAGAGAAATGTTGGGAGATCAGATCTAGGAGCACACATGTGCAGGAGAAGTTCCACAGGAAAGGTTATAGGGGCCACTGGGCCTGACACTACCCAGGCATCCACCTTTCAGATCCTCTTCAATGTTTGAATTGCAAAAGTCCACAGTTTATGAAGGCACATGCAATTTAAACTTTGAAGAATATCTCATGCTTTGGATCACAGTACATGGTTTAACAAATCTACATCTATGGTCATTAGTAGAATGTTGAGAAATTATAGGGCACCCAGCAGCGAGGACCACACAAGACCAAAAAAAGATGCCCAGGGAAGGGTAGACACCATGTGAAAGGTAGGCTCTCATGTGATGGATCATTGTAGATTTATCAACAACTTTACAGTATACCAGAGGCCATTAGTAAAATGTCTAGTGATCAGAAGACATCAGAGATTGAGAACCACACATGTTTAGGAGAAGATCCTCAGAAAAAGGTAGGCCTCATGTGAAGGGTAGGATCTTGTGGTGGGTCATTGTAGATTTTTTTTAACCATACCACATTATGCTGAGAGATCAGAAGGCACCCAGGATCAAGACCACACCTTTTCAGGAGGAGAGCCTCAGGAAAAGGTAGGCCTCATGTGAAGGGTAGGATCGCAGAGAATGGATTATAATCACTCAACAAATTTATATCAAAAGTCATTAGAGAAATGTTGAGGGATCAGATTGCTAGAAACACACGTCTAATATCACCCACCTTTGAGATCCTCTTCAATGTTTGAATTGTAAAAGTCCACATTTTAGGGAGGCACTTGCAATTTAAACTTTGCAGATGATCTCATGTTTTGGATCACTGTACATAGTTCAACAAATCTACATCTATAGTTTTAAATAGAATGTTGAGAGATCAAAAGGTACCCAGTATCGAGGACAACACAAGACCAAAAGAAGATCTTCAGGAAAGGGTAAACACCGTGTGAAAGGTATCATGTGATGAATCATTGTAGATTGTTCAACAAGTCAACATCAATGGTCATTAGAAAAATGTAAAGAGATCAGAAAGCACCTGGTATTGATGACCACGCATGTCCAAGACAAGATCCTCAGGAATGGGTAGGTCCCATACAAATAGGCCACCCAACCTGCCACCACCTACCTTAGAGATCATCTTCAGTGTGTGTAGTTGGAGCCTACTGTTTCCTGAAGATCTTCTTCTGGACATGTGTAGTCCTTGCTATCACGTGCCTTCTGATTAGCATTTTACTAATGACCATTGATGATGACTTGTTTGTCTACAGCAGGGGTCTCAAACTGGTGGCCCTCCTGCTTTTGCAAAACTACAAGTCCCATGAGGTATTGCAAGGCTGACAGGTATAAGCATGACTCCCACAGGCAGAGGCATGATGGGACTTGTAGTTTCACAACAGCTGGAGGGCCTCCAGTTTGAGACCCCTGATCTACAGTGATCGATCACATGACATCCTCGTCAATTTGTGACTTGCATGTGCATCCTTGAAGTGGACTTTATGCCAAGGAACATATGGGATGAAAATCAGCAAGTAATGAATCTCTTGTCCCATGTTCTGCTGAATAAAAGTCAAGAAAGTCAGATGTTTGTCTTTTTTATGAAAAAATAAATAAAATTTGGAATATTTTTTATATAAATCCTACTCTTTTCCCGATTTGGAGTTAAGATTGTATGGAAGAAAAAAAACTCTACCTCGTGACCATGACAACTATTTCCCAGAATCCTTCTTCCTCCCAATTCTATAATTGGCTCAATTACTCTCCTGTAAGTCTGTACCCAAGCTGGACTTCAGATTCCAGGCGGTCTGTTTAATGTAACACGGCATCACCACCAACGACCTTGGCGTTAATTCACCGGGCATTTAAACTTCAGCTTTGGTGTTGGATGTCAGGGATGAAATCTAAGCCCAATGATGTGCTTATAATAATGGCAGACCCATCCATCAGGCACCCATTTTGAAAGATTTCAGCAGCTGCAGTGGAATAACTGATATCGCTGAAGGGTCTCCGGTTCAGTGCGGTGAAACACTCGCAACATACAGGGCAGACGTGGAAGATATTGTTTTTCTTCTTTTTTCAACAACACGGGAATCTAAGCATAGCGAGAGCTGAAGATTTATGCTATATAATAATATACATACTGTATATATCCAGAACTATAATTATAGGTAATGGATGCCAGCAAAAATACGCTGCCGACAAACTGGCGTACGCAAGATCGAAAAAGCAGTCGTTCAGGGAGAGATAGAAGACTGAAGAGACCCTGACTAGACTAGGGGGGTTACTTATGGCCTGTATATGTACTATAATATTACAGTTGGGGAATTTTATTCCTCGATTATTTAAAGGACAACACAAGGTGAGAACTGCAGAGCATTCCAGAAACCTAACTTGCCATATCCCACAATGGTGAGATTTTCCTGCAGTAGTTTGTGTCTCTGCCCCTCCCACAATGGTGAGATTTCCCTCCAGCAGTTTGTGTCTCTGTCCCTCCCACAATGGTGAGATTTCCTGCAGTAGTTTGTCTCTGCCCCTCCCACAATGGTGAGATTTCCTGCAGTAGTTTGTGTCTCTGCCCCTCCCACAATGGTGAGATTTCCTTGCAGTAGTTTGTCTCTGCCCCTCCCACAATGGTGAAATCTCCCTGCAGTAGTTTGTGTCTCTGCCCCTCCCACAATGATGGGATGTCCCTGCAGTAGTTTGTGTCTCTGCCCCTCCCACAATGGGGAGATTTCCCTGCAGTAGTTTGTGTCTCTGTCCCTCCCACAATGGTGAGATTTCCCTGCAGTAGTTTGTGTCTCTGCCCCTCCCACAATAATGAGATTTCCCTGCAGTAGTTTGTGTCTCTGCACCTCCTACAATGGTGAGATTTCCTTGCAGTAGTTTGTCTCTGCCCCTCCCACAATAATGAGATTTCCCTGCAGTAGTTTGTGTCTCTGCCCCTCCCACAATGGTGAGATTTCCCTGCAGTAGTTTGTGTCTCTGCTCCTCCCACAATGTTGAGGTTTCTTGCAGTAGTTTGTGTCTCTGCCCCTCCCACAATGGTGAGATTTCCTGCAGTAGTTTGTGTCTCTGCCCCTCCCACAATAATGAGATTTCACTGCAGTAGTTTGTGTCTCTGCCCCTCCCACAATGGTGAGATTTCCTGCAGTAGTTTGTGTCTCTGCCCCTCCCACAATAATGAGATTTCCCTGCAGTAGTTTATGTCTCTGCCCCTCCCACAATGGTGAGATCTCCTGCAGTAGTTTGTGTCTCTGCCCCTCCCACAATAATGAGATTTCCCTGCAGTAGTTTGTGTCTCTGCCCCTCCCACAATGGTGAGATTTCCCTGCAGTAGTTTGTGTCTCTGCCCCTCCCACAATGTTGAGGTTTCCTGCAGTAGTTTATGTCTCTGCCCCTCCCACAATGGTGAGATTTCCTGCAGTAGTTTGTGTCTCTGCCCCTCCCACAATGGTGAGATTTCCTGCAGTAGTTTGTGTCTCTGCCCCTCCCACAATGATGGGATTTCCCTGCAGTAGTTTGTGTCTCTGCCCCTCCCACAATTAAAGCAGGAAAACTCATCTCACATAACAAGTAACCTTTAATTCATTTCAAAGGCTGCAGAAAGTTGTCACTGGTGTTTAAGTCACATGGTATCTAAATTAAAGCTTGATTTCCCAGCATCCTCTGCTCTCTGTATAATGTACAGTCCATTCATCATATCGGCCATCACATAAAATCTCACCCACTTTGTAAATATTTTTTTTATTATTGCACAACTGACCAGTGTATAAAAAAATATAATGCTGAATAAAAATATATTAAACATAACGATTCAACATGTGTAGTGCAAAGAAACTTTAACAAGTGCAAAACGTAACAGGAAATAAATACTGAACAGAAACAACTGGGGGAGGTATAAAACAGTCCCGAGGAACGCTGCCCCCTATTGGTCACCACTAGAAGTGTAACTGCCAGATAAATGGAGGAGGCCAGACACAGCCTCCAACTCAGAGAATGTGTATGGACCATTCCCGTGTATCACACTGTGAGTGCATCCTGACTCAGGGAAGCTCCTCCCACTCTCCACAGGGCCTGACAAATCAGGGAGGCTCCTCCCACTCTCCACAGGGCCCATCGACTCAGGGAGGCTCCTTTCACTCTCCACAGGGCCCATCGACTCAGGGAGGCTCCTCCCACTCTCCGTAGGGCCCGTCGACTCAGGGAGGCTCCTCCCACTCTCCGCAGGGCCCGTCAAATCAGGGAGGCTCTTCCCACCCTCCGCAGGGCCCGTCAAATCAGGGAGGCTCCTCCCACCCTCCGCAGGGCCCGTCGACTCAGGGAGGCTCCTCCCACCCTCCGCAGGGCTCGTCGACTCAGGGAGGCTCCTCCCACCCTCCGCAGGGCCCGTCGACTCAGGGAGGCTCCTTCCAGTCTCCGCAGGGCCCGTCGACTCAGGGAGGCTCCTCCCACCCTCCGCAGGGCCCGTCGACTCATGGAGGCTCTTCCCACCCTCCGCAGGGCCCGTCGACTCAGGGAGGCTCTTCCCACTCTCCAAAGGGCTCGTCGACTCAGGGAGGCTCTTCCCACTCTCCAAAGGGCCCGTCGACTCAGGGAGGCTCTTCCCACTCTCCAAAGGGCTCGTCGACTCAGGGAGGCTCTTCCCACTCTCCAAAGGGCTCGTCGACTCAGGGAGGCTCTTCCCACTCTCCAAAGGGCCCGTCGACTCAGGGAGGCATTTCCCACTTCCCGAAGTGAACAATGGCTTGAGGAGGTCCCTCACATTTCCTGAAGGAAACACTGGCTCAATGAGGCTCCTCCTACTTCCTGAAGTGTGAACTGGCTCAAGGAGGCTCCTCCCATTTACTGAAGGGTACACTGGTTGAATGAGGCTCCTCCTACTTCCCGAAGTGTAAACTGGCTCAGGGAGACTCCTCCCATTTACTGAAGGGCACACTGGTTGAATAAGGCAACTCCTACTTCCTGAAGTGGACGCAGGCTCAAGGAGGCTCCTCCTGCGTCTCAAAGGGCACACTGGCTTAAAGGCGCTTCCCTGACTGTCCAAAGTGCTCTCTGGATTTTTAGGGGTGTGGACAGCTTCACCAGATGTACTAGTAAACTTTTCTGGGTTTGACTCTACTGAACAGTCCATCTCAGAGGACTTCAATGTCCCTTCTTGGTTGGCGACTGCTGCAGGATTTGGGTCTTCCGGATTTGCAGAGATCTGCGATCCTTCAGCGTTTGGCACGAATATTCCAGGAGACACAATGGGAGGAGGAGTTGCCAGCCTAAAAAGCCCGAACATCTGAAAAAAAAAAAAAAAAAACACACACCACAAAAAGTCATTAAGAAACTGTCCTACCTGGGTTTGCCCTTTTGAAGAGGTGCCAGAGTTGTGGTAGCAGGGAGATAAAGTTTACCAACATGTCTCAGGACTGCCAATCTCCCTTCATCAGGGCTCAAAAGCTCATGCTTCCTATAGGATTCTCCTCCGAAGACTCCTGGGGAGTGTTTTATAAGGGGAGACTTTGCCTCAGAATTCTCCTTTTGGCATAAGTCTATCATGAACATTATAGAATTTTCCCCAGGTGTGCTTAGAGGAGAGTCCTATAGGAGGCATGAGCATTTTCAGCTGAGCACTGATGAAGAGAAGCTGCCCAGCCCTAAAAAGCATTGGATGTTTTCATGTTTAGCCCTGATGAAAGGGAATTGTCGACCCCTGAAATGCATTAGCCATTTGCATTCAAGTCCTTATAAAGGGGGATTGTTGACCCCTGAAATGCAATGGTAATTTTCACTTGAACCCTGATAAGGGGGGATTGTCACCCCTGAAACACATTGGTTTTCATTTGAGCCCTAAAAAAAGCATGACTATCTGAAATTAAACTTACCAATGCATTTTTGGGACAGTCCTTATGAAGGGAGATTGCTGCCCCCTGAAAACGTGTTTGTTATTTCCATTTGAGCCCTGATAAAGAGATTGTTGACACCCAAAACACGTTGGTAACCTTCATGTGAGCTCTAATGAAGGGGGATAAATAGCCCCCAACCCTCACTGGTTGGTTCCTGAAAACACATTGGCTGTGAAGAGGGAAGAGAGAGGAAGAGAAGGGTGGAGTTGAGAAAAAGGGGGAAGGTAGCTCAGGAGGAGGAGGAGGTGAAGGACAAGGAGGGAGTTCCCCGGGAGAGTAGATAGGGGTCTGATTTCTATGGGTAAACTAAGTGAAAAATAAGGCTCTTCAAGGTAGCAGTAAAGCATTATCGAAGTCATAAGGTAGACCCAGGGTTTCCAAAGGAGTTCACACTTTTTGACTCCATCTAGGAGAACTGCTTCTATTTTGGCGTGAATCGTGGCTCTGGTAACTCTTGGTGGTTTTCTTTTCTACCGTCATGAAAAGGGATTGTCCCCCCCCGCAACTTGTTGATAACCTTAATTTGAGCCCTGATTAAGGGAAACTGTCAGCCCTGAAACACGTAATTTTTTTATTTTCGTCCTGATGAAGGAGGGACCTTTGGCTTCGAAACGTGTTGCTCATTTTCACTGAAGCCATGACAGAGGATTGTGAGTCCCTGATTGCCTTTTACACATTTTGATTTCTAATAAACGACTAGGAGCTCTTGAGATTGGTGCTCTTTCTCGGTATTATTTTGCTTTTTCAATCCGGCAAAGGCCGGTTGTCAAGCCCAACCACCACAAAACAGATCTAAGTGCAGCGCCTTCCATCTACCTGTTCAGGTACTGCTCATGTAGGGGGGAACACTTACATTGTAGGCTGTGGGAGACAGGTAGTTGTACACTCGATGTCCGGGGGGCTGTAACGGGTCGGTGTAGAAATATTCTCCATTGTTTGCAGGGAATCCTGGATTAGAAGGAAAAAAAAAAAGAAGGAGGATGATCACAACAACCCAGACAGATGGTTAGAAGGATGGTACAGACTGGTAGGCATGTTGGCAAAAGGTATGTCTACTTATGTTGTACCTTACAGTATATAACACAAACTACTGCAGGAGAATTTCACAGTTGTGGGAGGGGCAGAGACACAAACCACTACATGGAAACCTCACCATTGTGGGAGGGGCAGAGACACAAACTACTTCAGAAAATCTCACCATTGTGGGAGGGGCAGAGACAAACTACTGCAGGAAATCTCACCATTGTGGGAGGGGCAGAGACACAAACTACTGCAGGAAACTTCACTGTTGTGGAAGGGGCAGAGACACAAACTACTGCAGGAAGATCTCACCATTGTGGGAGGGGCAGAGACACAAACTACTGCAGGGAAACCTCACTGTTGTGGGAGGGGCAGAGACACAAACTACTGCAGGAAGATCTCACCATTGTGGGAGGGGCAGAGACAAACTACTGCAGGGAAACCTCACTGTTGTGGGAGGGGCAGAGACACAAAACTACTGCAGGAAGATCTCACCATTGTGGGAGGGGCAGAGACAAACTACTGCAGGGAAACCTCACCATTGTGGGAGGGGCAGAGACACAAATTACTGCAGGAAGATCTCACCATTGTGGGAGGGGCAGAGATACAAACTACTTCAGAAAATCTCACCATTGTGGGAGGGGCAGAGACAAACTACTGCAGGAAATCTCACCATTGTGGGAGGGGCAGAGACACAAACTACTTCAGAAAATCTCACCATTGTGGGAGGGGCAGAGACACAAACTACTACAGGGAAATCTCACCATTGTGGGAGGGGCAGAGACACAAACTACTTCAGAAAATCTCACCATTGTGGGAGGGGCAGAGACACAAACTACTGCAGGAAACTTCACTGTTGTGGGAGGGGCAGAGACACAAACTACTGCAGGAAGATCTCACCATTGTGGGAGGGGCAGAGACACAAATTACTGCAGGAAGATCTCACCATTGTGGGAGGGGCAGAGACACAAACTACTGCAGGGAAACCTCACCATTGTGGGAGGGGCAGAGACACAAATTACTGCAGGAAGATCTCACCATTGTGAGAGGGGCAGAGACACAAATTACTGCAGGAGCATCTCACCAGCTGAATATTTTACCTTGCTCCCTCCGGATCTGCATTTGGAGGGTCTCTGTCTTTTGAAATGCAGCCACAGCAGCGTAGTAAGCCTCAAAAGAAGGGTGATACAGAATGCGGGGGTGATATGACATGGGGTAGCCCGCCCCCGTAAAGTGCCCTGTACAGTGAAGGAGAAAGTTTACAGACTTGGTCATTGCTTTTTCATACAATTCCTTCAGCAATACACAAGAGGAGACAGACTGACTCACCTACCTGGTGCTGCACAGGTAGGTACATATCTGCCCCAGAGTCTCGGCGCTGCAGCATCTTCCACTGATCTCGCCTGCTCATTTGAAGACCTGGGCAACAGAGAGTGGCCAATCAGCACACAGATGGGAGGATGAGACAGAAGAAGGCGCTGCATTCCCACCCGCACATTGCAAGCCTCACCTGATACCCTCCCGGCTTTGTGACTCTTCTTCGTCCTCGTCAGAGTTGCTGTCGGACTCGGGCTGCTCAGAGAACATCTTCCGCCGTCAAGAGGCAACTTTCTGGTTGCCACCAGTGGCTGCAACAAACAGGAAAAATACCACACTATGGCCAGTAGATGGAGCCGACAAATCAACGTATTATGCTAAATAATGGGGCTGGGTGAATGCTTGCGATATTGGACCAACACTTTTTTTTTTTTTTTTTAACAGGCCCTCAATCTATGCAGCAGATTCTCAAAAACATAAAATTAGGATAACATTTTTTTTTTAAAGTTCATGCAGGGACACAGGCATATAGTTGGGATATACTGCCACCTACAGGAGTACTGGACACTAGCAAATAGAAAAATCATAAGCCAGCTTCCATCACAACTTTTCAACCCATCATGCCTTAGTTTTGTGGAAAAGCAGTACCAAGGGCATGAACATAAACAGGGAGTTATGGGACCTGTGTCCCCCAATGCACTCCAAAAAAATGGATTTTACTACAAATACCAAAACCACATTTTCTGCCTCACTTACTGAGGGACACAGGAATTCAGATACCGATGGGACATCCAAAAGCGGTTTAACAAAAAAAACAAAAAAACAAAAAAAAAAAAAACAAAAAAAAAAAAAAAACACACCAAACACCTTGACCTGACCAGGAGAACCACAGATAATAGCCCAGGAACCGCCTGAAGGACCAATGCCCAAATCTTAATGGATGAGGTTAGGCCCCCTGGTAAATAGGGAAACCCACAGATACTACCAAGTGAAGAGCACAGAGGACCAGACCAATGTTCCAGACCAAGTGGAAGCCACTGCCAATGGGTAATAACTCTACGTGGAAAGGGAAACCCAAATACTGGTCAACCAAAACCCAACACTAACAGGTAGAACAGTAACAACTTCCCAATAGTGGAGAATAGCCCACAGGCTGGTGTGGCATCTCAAAAAACAAAACACTAGAGGGAACCCCAAGACAAAAACAAACGTCAAAAGGAATGAAAGAACATACAAGAAAAGACCAACCAGTCAACATAGTAAGGCCTAGGACTTACTATCTCCAACCCTAAGGAGCCAGGGCATAATCCTCTTTGACCAAAAGGAGGTTGTCTAGCCAAGCAAAAAACCTTGCAAGTGAGGTACATAGTTGGTTAAATAAAGTTGTTGGTTGATTCAGTTCTACACGTACAGCATTAGTACAAGACAGGAGCCCACAGGAGTGAGAAGAAAGTCCAATAGACAACCCAAGAATTTGCCATTGAGGATGCAATCTCACGCAGTCAAATAACAGAGGACAAGGTGCAAGGAAGGCACCCCACAAGGCAAGGCAGACACAAGAGTAGGCCAGATTTAAAACACTGAAGGAAACCATCAAATATCCAGGGAACGAAAATTAAAACATCCTCATGACACCCCTAGATGACTGGGTCCTGCAAACAAAAAGTTGCAGAACTTGCCGCAGTGAAGGGTAGGAATATAAACCAAAACCCAAGAACATTTACACAATTAAGGACACGATTGAGAAAGGAATCTGGAAGGACCCTCCCAAAGAGACTGCTAATCAGTCTAGGAAAAGGTCATCAGAACAAACACTGTCCCCCAATGTATAAGTTAGCACTCTGAGGAACAACTGGTGTGCTCAAACAATGAGGGTCCAGGGCTTCATACAAAAGGGGACTGCTAGACCCGGTCTACCCTATAGATTAGGGATTCCTTCTGAAGTGTAGGAACCTTGAAGAGTCCTAAGTACTGCAAGAGGCTATGTAGAACCAGAAAAAGAAGACCTTTCTGAGGAAGGGCATGGAAGCCCATATGGGGCACAGCTCCCCAACATAGGATAGGACAAGGCTTGGGAGTAAGGAGTCCCAGGTTGGGAGGGACTCAGATGGGGTAAGTGTACAGCCTCATGAAATAACACAGGGGAAATAAGGACAAGGACTGGAGTAAGAGGTCCCAGGAAGAGAGGGACTCAGATAGGGGAAAGTGTAGGGCCTCATGAAGTAACACAGGAGAAATAATGAGGAGAAACTGAAAAGGGGCCCAGGAAGCACTCAAATGCTTTGAAAGGGAAGCTGTCCAAGGACCCACCAGGATACACAGCCAACCCCTCACTTATAAAAGTGGGTATTATTAGACGTTGGAGATTGAACCCTTCACTTATAAAACTAGGGATTATTAGACCTCTGAGATCAAGCTCTTCACTTATAAAAAGTGGGGATTAGTAGACCTGAGACAGAGCCCTACAGGTTAACTGATCTGCAGGCTGGAGGCCTCAGGGACACCTGCTGACGACGTAGATGTAGGGGAGTGATGAGATTCAACCAAATGCTCCTTAGAATGCTTGTTGGAGGCAGGAAACTGCTCTGACCTCCCGTGGCATTGCTGATAATGTCTAGCATGAGGGCTCAAAAGATGACATCCCTCAAAGGCCAAATGGTCTCTGGATAGGTTATCAGTATCCCAGCTGCATAGGGACTCCAGACATTTGCTCTACCCACTCTGTGTAATGGAATCTGTTGTGGAAATTTTTATTAATGAATGTTGTCAGATGTCCCCCAATGCCAGTTTTGCTGTAATACGCTCATGGGAGCGTATTCACACATACAGACGTTGGTGGAAGACCATTGACTTCAGAAACCTTCCCATGGACACGGCAGATCTGTTTGCTCTTTTAATTTTGTTTATGCCTCACCAAGGGACTGGCCACTTCATGGCGCCTGCATCTACGCTCCTAAGTAAGCAGATCTGCGCACATGGGAACCATAGCATAACCATACAAAATGATGGCCCACTCAACCATGATAAAGTACGGCTCGCGTCATTGGTAGCAGTGGGAGTGTGCACATGATCATATTCAGAGCCCTATAAGTAGTGTTCAAATTGTGATACACTTTGTGTCTCACAAGACGCTTGCCGCATGGCTCTGCACATGACCATCTGCACACGTCACTACTGTATTTCTATCTGAATATATACATGTATGTGATTGGTTCTTTTGAAAGAATACAAGTGTCTGATTGGCTGATTCTGAAGCCACCACCTTGCTTTGTTATTCATGTTTATAGTTTAAATAAACAGAGCTGGCTATTCTCTGGAGGATTCTGCTAAGCTCAACGTGATACCAGCATCTGTGTTACTTGGAGATATACAAGCATGCTTGCTTATAGGGAGAAGCTTAAAATTTCCCGGACAAATTCCACCCCAGCTTAGGAGAGATCTAGAGAGAAGGAACTCACTCAGACAAGGTTCCACAGACTAAGGTCCCCACCAACACAGGCTGGAGGGCAGAACCAGCCAGTTCAAAATAAGACTTGAGAATGGATTCCAATTGCCTTGCAGTAAAATTCTTAAAAGTGAGCATGCCCTCCAACTGTCCAATGGTCTACTTATTAAAAGGTGGCACACCGGTTGACCAAAAGTGGTAACAGTCCAATTGTTAAATTCCCATGCTCCAATGGGGCCCAGGCCTTGCAGGGTGCTTCCAGTCTGCACAAAGAAAATGTTATGATAGCAGATATGCCGGGAAGGTCTTTTGGGTGATCATATGCAGATCTCAATTGGGGTGGGACCTCAGAAGCCTGGGGTGGCTCTTATAACAAACACTGCTGGAACTCTGACTCAAATGTGGTTACGGAACTAGAGGTCTGTCTTGATCAAGAACTTCTGAAGTATAAGAAATAAAGTCTGTGGATGAAGATTCCTGGTGAGGCCTAATATGGCTAACGTATGCCACAAGTAGTGCATATGTGTACAAAAAAAAAGTCCTGTGTTGACTTGGAGGTCTCCGAGGACCAGGTTGGAGATGCAGCCTCACCCAACGGAGTGGAAGATGGCTCCAAGAAGGAGGTCCTTATACTGACACAGGTACGGTCTTCTAGAATACAGGCAAAGTTTCCTTCAGAAGATACACTCTCTGGACCACTAGGAGAATATGGGCTGGGGTCACCCATGAAGGCAGGACTGTCCCCTGTGTGTCTCTGCACAGTAACAGTAAGCACCTATGTCCAAAGTGTGAGGTAAGACCTTAGTACTCACCCAGGGCCGCAGTGAGGGTGAAGGTCAGAAAGTCAGGAGGTGACCAGGTCACTGTATGCGGGTAGTGATAATGGACTGGCGTCCAACAAGTTGCTTGAAAGCAGGAGCAGCAACAGGGTGGAGCTTCCTCTAGGCCAGAGGTCTCCAAAATTTGTAAACATAGGACCAGTTTACTGTCCTTCAGACTTTAGGGGGGCCGGACTTTGGCCATTAGGAGTAGAAAAGTTCCTGACATCAGTGGGGAAAAAAACAAATGCCCCTTCATTTGTTTCAGTGGGAGAAATCGTGCCTCATCATTGGTGTCAGTGAGAAGTATAGTGTCCCATTGTTGGTGTCACTGGGAAAAATGTGCCCCATCATTGGACCACATTGTTGGTGTAAATGGAAGGAACTGTGCTCCATTTGTGGGTCTCATTGGGAGGAATAACATCCCATTATTGTGTGTTTTTGGGCCCTATTGCTGGTGTCATTGGTAAGACTAGCGCCCAATCATTGGGGTAATTGGGAGGAATAGAGTCCTATCACTGGGTGTTATAGGGCCCCGTTGTTGGTCTCATTGGGAGGAATAGTGACCCATTGTTGGTGTCATTGGGCCTCACTGTTGCTGTTATTGGGAGAAATTGTGCCTCATCATTGGGCCCATTGGAAGGAATAGTGCCCCATCATTGGGCCCCATTTTTGGTGTCATTGGAAGAAAACGTGATCTGGATTATGGTCCCAAGGGCCACATCTGGCCCTCAGGCCACAGTTTGGAGACCAATGCTTCAGAGGTAGGGTCACCCCAGAAGCTGTACTGTGACTCCAGGATCTGGAGAGCGCTCCTCAGCTGACAAACACCACTGCAGAGCCCAGTGCCTAAAGGTCACATTACAAGCTTTTCCCGCAATCGTCCAGGCCAGAGGTGTCCGGCCTACAAATCTCCACCACTTCAGGCAGCTACCAACTCAAGGAGGTGAGGAACCTGAATTGAAGAGTCCATGAAGATCAAAAGGAGGTCAACAAAAAAGATTGGTCAGTAGAGATAGAGAGAAGGTGCCGGTGTGTTGACAAAATGAGCAACCTGGCAGAATGTGCAACCCGCGTCACTCTCCGTGACATGGAATCAGCCGAATCGCAAAACCTTGCTCACTGCGCATGCGCAACGCGTCGTACATAGAGAAATTTGACTGACAAAATGCTCGACCGAGCAGGCGGGGCAGCAGACATCTTGCTACTATATTTATGTAGATAAGCTCACTCGATTGCTGAAATGAGTTTGCCAATTCAAAACGGGTTTGGTGTAGCAAGATGTCCGCTGCCCCGCCTGCTTACTGTAGGTGTGATGAGGTCCAGTGTAAGGTGTACCAAGATGGGCTCAGTGACGTCAATTTTGTAAGTGTTTGTTGATTTCTGCCCTGCACATGCTCAGTAGTCGGTTGAGCATCTTGTCAGGCAAATTCCTCTGTGCACCGACGCCAGACACTGAAGACATGTATGACGTGTTACAGCTGATTCCACGGCACAGGAAGTGACCCGGGTTGCACATTCTGCCAGGTTGCTCATTTTGTCAGAACACCCATAACCCCCCCCCCCCCCCCCTGAACACCAGGCAAAAATCCTAGGCATGCTGGGTGGAGGAGGGGTCATACTGGGGACTGGATGAGGTAGAAGTCTTCTGCAGGGGGCAGTATAACCCGACTGTCTGAATTCCTGCGTCCCTCAATGAACAAATATGAAGAATGATTTGCTGAGGAAAGCTGAACACAGAGAAGGACGATACCAAACCTACCGAAAAATCCATCAGAGGGCTACATAGACTGGAAGAATGATACCAATCAACATGCTGAGAGCACAACGCACAGTACAACCTCCCTACACCTAGTGCAACGCACAGTACAACCTCCCTACACCTAGTGCAACGCACAGTACAACCTCCCTACACCTAGTGCAACGCACAGTACAACCTCCCTACACCTAGTGCAACGCACAGTACAACCTCCCTACACCTAGTGCAACGTACAGTACAACCTCCCTACACCTAGTGCAACGCACAGTACAACCTCCCTACACCTAGTGCAACGTACAGTACAACCTCCCTACACCTAGTGCAACGTACAGTACAACCTCCCTACACCTAGTGCAACGCACAGTACAACCTCCCTACACCTAGTGCAACGTACAGTACAACCTCCCTACACCTAGTGCAACGTACAGTACAACCTCCCTACACCTAGTGCAACGCACAGTACAACCTCCCTACACCTAGTGCAACGCACAGTACAACCTCCCTACACCTAGTGCAACGTACAGTACAACCTCCCTACACCTAGTGCAACGCACAGTACAACCTCCCTACACCTAGTGCAACGTACAGTACAACCTCCCTACACCTAGTGCAACGTACAGTACAACTTCCGTACACCCAGCAATGTGTTGCAATGCACAGTACAACTTCCGTACACCCAGCAATGTGGTGCAATGCACAGTACAACCTCCCTACACCCAGCAATGTGTTGCAATGCACAGTATAACCTCCCTACACCGAGCAATGCACAGTACAACTTCCCTACACCCAGCAATGTGGTGCAATGCACAGTACAACCTCCCTACACCCAGCAATGTGGTGCAATGCACAGTACAACCTCCCTACACCCAGCAATGTGGTGCAATGCACAGTACAACCTCCCTACACCCAGCAATGTGGTGCAATGCACAGTACAACTTCCGTACACCCAGCAATGTAGTGCAATGCACAGTACAACTTCCGTACACCCAGCAATGTAGTGCAATGCACAGTACAACTTCCGTACACCCAGCAATGTAGTGCAATGCACAGTACAACCTCCCCACACCCAGCAATGTAGTGCAATGCACAGTACAACCTCCCCACACCCAGCAATGTGGTGCAATGCACAGTGCAACCTCCATTAACCTAGCACTCTGGTATCATGCAAAGTACAACCTCCCTACACCTAGTGCAACGCACAGTACAACCTCCCTACACCTAGTGCAATGCACAGTACAACTTCCCTACACCCAGCAATGCACAGTACAACTTCCCTACACCCAGCAATGCACAGTACAACTTCCCTACACCCAGCAATGCACAGTACAACCTCCCTACACCCAGTAATGTGATGGAATGCACAGTGCACCCTCCCCCCTCCTGTAGCTCCATGCACAGTATAATCTCAGCACATACCAGGAATGTCTTTTTTTCAGGCGCCAGGAGGAAATCACGTGTCTCTCCCGCACTAAAGTTACACTTTACCTACCCAATGCTCCTGGATTTACTCCCCCTGCAGTTTCACCCCTCGGCCACTAGAGGCCACTGAGTGCTTTCCCTTCTCTCTACAAGTACAGCGCCTTCTGTCTACGGAGGTGACACACTGCCATCTTGTGTCCGTTTATCGGTATTACAACCAAATATTTATTTCTGTGGATTGCTCAGCTCTGCATGCAAACATCATGAGATCAGAGGACCCCAAACCTTACAGAGGACCCCAAACCTTACAGAGGACCCCAAACCTTACAGAGGACCCCGAACTTTACAGAGGACCCCGAACCTTACAGAGGACCCCGAACCTTACAGAGGATCCTGAACCTTACAGAGGAACCCAAACCTTACAGAGGACCCCGAACTTTACAGAGGACCCCAAACCTTACAGAGGACCCCGAACTTTACAGAGGACCCCGAACTTTACAGAGGACCCCAAACCTTACAGAGGACCCCGAACTTTACAGAGGACCCCAAACCTTACAGAGGACCCCGAACTTTACAGAGGACCCCGAACTTTACAGAGGACCCCAAACCTTACAGAGGACCCCGAACTTTACAGAGGACCCCGAACCTTACAGAGGACCCCGAACTTTACAGAGGACCCCGAACCTTACAGAGGACCCCAAACCTTACAGAGGACCCCGAACTTTACAGAGGACCCCGAACCTTACAGAGGACCCCGAACTTTACAGAGGACCCCGAACTTTACAGAAGACCCCAAACCTTACAGAGGACCCCGAACTTTACAGAGGACCCCGAACTTTACAGAGGACCCCAAACCTTACAGAGGACCCCGAACTTTACAGAGGACCCCAAACCTTACAGAGGACCCCGAACTTTACAGAGGACCCCGAACTTTACAGAGGACCCCGAACCTTACAGAGGACCCCGAACTTTACAGAGGACCCCAAACCTTACAGAGGACCCCGAACTTTACAGAGGACCCCAAACCTTACAGAGGACCCCGAACTTTACAGAGGACCCCAAACCTTACAGAGGACCCCAACCTTACAGAGGACCCCGAACTTTACAGAGGACCCCAAACCTTACAGAGGACCCCGAACTTTACAGAGGACCCAAACTTTACAGAGGACCCAAACCTTACAGAGGACCCCGAACTTTACAGAGGACCCCGAACCTTACAGAGGACCCCGAACTTTACAGAGGACCCCAAACCTTTCAGAGGACCCCGAACTTTACAGAGGACCCCGAACTTTACAGAGGACCCCAAACCTTACAGAGGACCCCGGACTTTACAGAGGACCCCAAACCTTACAGAGGATCCTGAACCTTACAGAGGAACCCAAACCTTACAGAGGAACCCAAACCTTACAGAGGACCCCAAACTTTACTGTACGAGTGTAGCACTAACTCACGGTGGAGCTGCTGGTTTAAAGCGGGCTGTTACCGTCACCTTGTTACCTGTAATTTCACCAATATCGTGTCTAGGGGTCTCCGTTGAGTTTACTGCAAGGCAATGTAGGCACCAGTCACTTAAGTACTTTTTCAATGCTTTAATGGGAGATAACTGGAAGAAGTAGCAGGAAAGAGGTAGAAGGAGAGTTGCAGGGGTGTTCAAATACCTTTTCTTGGCGTAGCGTCAAGGACTTTAAATCTTTAGGATGAATGTATCCTCAGCTTAGGATTAAATCTTTTGCCCGTCTGGATAGGTTTCTCTCACTGACCTAGCAGCCGGAACGCAGCACGAACAAAAAGTCTCTGCCACAGACTTTGGTGGGACAAACTCATACGATCCTCTGCCACAGGATGTAGTAGTTTTCGATGAACAGCAAACACAGTACCAGAACCTTTAAGCGCAATCTAGGATGCGTCCTCCAATTGAGTCACCAGGCCCCTCTCTAGACCAGCTTTCCGCATGGTTCCTTCCAAGACAGGTCCTCCTCTGGATTCTTCTCAATTGTCCAGCTTCTTCCCGTAGGACAGACAGCACAGGACCATCCCAGCAGTAGCAGGCCCCAGACAGACTTCTGGGCCTACCCGCCCAGCTGCAGCGGTGTAACCCTCCAAGCCGGAGGGCCACGAGATAGCACTCACTGACACATACCTCTAGGCCAAGAGGGCCACGAGGTAAAAAGCTCTCCGAAACATGGCGTCTGCCCCATAAATACCCTCTCCCAGAATGCAACTCGGAGGACCACCTCCGCCGAGTTATCTTCGGGACAGAAGAGCACTCATACGCTTCAGCTTGTTGCTTTCCAACATTGACCCACGATGACAACGACACCCACAGGCGCAGTGTGGAACTGCACACAACACAGCCAAGCTGGAACAGAGGCTAAACTAACCTTAGATTAAACCTGAACAATGTATAGCACAGATGATCCATTAAATTTACCTATAAGCGGTAGATTAGAAATCTACCAGCGCTACACGAGAGTCACATGTTAAATTTTACAGATATGTGCAGCCTAAAAAAAAAGTTCTCCCTCACATGAGGGTCTCTATAAGATTTTCCTCTTACATCAGAGGACTAGATTTGGTCTGCAGGCTGAGGTTGGAGACCCCTGATTTAGGCAATTTAGTATTTTTTATAATTTGTAGTAGCGTTGGTCTAGTAGGGTGTACAATTTTTTTCACATATATAAGAATGTTCCCATTATCCATATTTGAAACATTTTGAAGATCTGGAAGGTCTCTTATTTTGGACAGTATTGGTTGGGAATGGGGCCAAAAGTTTGGGCTTCACTTCTCATATATCCGGGGAATTGGTTGTTGGTGGTCAGAAAATCTCCGTCTATGGGAAATGTATTTCTACATGTATTGAGGAAAGGGGCGTCATTGCTCAACACTGTCCCAACTGGTGAGAAAAGTCATGATGGTCCCCAGAGGTGTGAACCCCAAATAGAACATGGAGGGGTATCTATCGGCCAGCCCGGAGGATCCTTATCACCAGATCTGGTTGGCCATGGATGGATTGTATACTTTGTAGATCTTCAAGTCTACATGTCTTCCTTCTACAAAACTGAAAAGTCACAGACTTTCCTCATTGGATCCAGGATAGTTTTGTATGAAGCTGCTTGTGGCAAACTTTCTGCCCCGTTGTTCCTCCACTATGGTCAGAGATGAACAGCTCTCCCTGGGTTGAGTTCACAGTCTTGTTCAAAGATTGCAAACTTTTCAAGGCATGCCATTGAAGTCTATGAGAGGCAAATCTTGATTCAGCTCTGGCCATTTGTCGGGCTTATAGGGACACTATGGTAAGACAAATGACACGAGAAGCACTGCACGGGCACATGGGAAGACGGCTTTATTCATTCTATTTTATTCTATTTTTTATATTCTATTGTGTTTTAATCTATTCTATTGTGTTTTTTTCATTTATTTTCTATTCTATTGTGTTCTATTCTTTTTTTTCTAATCTATTCTGTTTTAATCTCTTCTTATATATTGTGTTTTATTCTATTCTTTTCTTTTCCATTCTATTTCTCTCAATTCTATTCTTTTATATTCTATTCTATTATTTTCCATTCTATTCTGTATTTGCAGACGATACTAAGCTAAGCAGGGCAATAACTTCTCCGCAGGATGTGGAAACCTTGCAAAAAGACCTGAACAAATTAATGGGGTGGGCGACTACATGGCAAATGAGATTCAATGTAAAAAAATGTAAAGTAATGCATTTGGGTGGCAAAAATATGAATGCAATCTATACACTGGGGGGAGAACCTCTGGGGGAATCTAGGATGGAAAAGGACCTGGGGGTCCTAGTAGATGATAGGCTCAGCAATGGCATGCAATGCCAAGCTGCTGCTAATAAAGCAAACAGAATATTGGCATGCATTAAAAGGGGGATCAACTCCAGAGATAAAACGATAATTCTCCCGCTCTACAAGACTCTGGTCCGGCCGCACCTAGAGTATGCTGTCCAGTTCTGGGCACCAGTCCTCAGGAGGGATGTACTGGAAATGGAGCGAGTACAAAGAAGGGCAACAAAGCTAATAAAGGGTCTGGAGGATCTTAGTTATGAGGAAAGGTTGCGAGCACTGAACTTATTCTCTCTGGAGAAGAGACGCTTGAGAGGGGATATGATTTCAATTTACAAATACTGTACTGGTGACCACACAATAGGGATAAAACTTTTTCGCAGAAGAGAGTTTAATAAGACTCGTGGCCACTCATTACAATTAGAAGAAAAGAGGTTTAACCTTAAACTACGTAGAGGGTTCTTTACTGTAAGAGCGGCAAGGATGTGGAATTCCCTTCCACAGGCGCTGGTCTCAGCGGGGAGCATTGATAGCTTCAAGAAACTATTAGATAATCACCTGAATGACCGAAACATACAGGGATATACAATGTAATACTGACACATAATCACACACATAGGTTGGACTTGATGGACTTGTGTCTTTTTTCAACCTCACCTACTATGTATGTACTATGTATGTAACTATTCTGTTTTATTTTATTCTATTCGGCAGCCTAAATAGGAATCATAATTTTATTTCACTTTTATACCTTACTGTATTTATTGCAATCTGTTTCCATCTTGAATTCCAAATCAATTTCGAATTCGAATTCAATTTCAAATAATTTGTTTTGTTATAATTTATTTCAGATTTGTTCATTTGTTCATTACTATTGTGATTCGGGAATTCAGATACGTCCGAACAATAAAAAATTCAGTGTGAATTTTGATTTGTAAGGAAACGAGTTGCATACATGTCGAATCAAGAGCCTTGCACCCTGGGAGGTTTGTATAAGCCCTCGAGCAGGGAAGCCTAGCAAGACTATTGTGCCCAAAAATGTTGTATGAAAACCCTGAAAAAAATGCACAAGGGTGCTGTGATCCTCCTCCAAAGAGAGAAGGTCTCATGATCATGAGACCTTCTCTCTTCGGAGGAGGATCACAGCACCCTTGTGCATTTTTTACAGGGTTTTCATACAACATTTTTTTGGGCACAAGAGTCTTGCTAGGCTTCCCTGCTCGAGGGCTTATACAAATGATTGACATCCACAACGTTAAAGTAGTTCATACATCTGTTTTGCGTTGGCTGAATCTTTTACTACCGAGAAAAATCCCGGGGGGTGTCTCACTGAGAGAACTGACTTTTTATTGTTAATCGTCAAGGATTATCCTAATAAGCGATGGCGCTTTTGGAATGACAAAATAGAAAAATAGGGACCTTAGATAGTAAACAATAAGGATCAATTTAAGTATCCAAATATTGAAAGTTCTTAAATGAGTTCTATTAAATTCACCTTTACTCAATTAGCGCTCCTCCAAAGTTTGCTTGTGCATGGAGCAATTTTTGCCTCTTAAGAAAGCTATCACTGACATCCATGCTCTTTTTAGCTATCTTTAAGGTGGGAATTCTTTCTTCTGATCAATATTGTAAGGAGAATTCTTCCTATTGAATACCAAAGAAGGTGTACCTTCCACCAGTTACCCCAAGCATTAGTGGGTTCTTCTGCTATTGACCACTAGTGTAATGGGTCATCGACCATCCATGTAAGGCGGCCCTTCTCTCATTGGCTCCTTTGTTTAAATGGGCCCTTCTCATATTGACCACCAGTGTAAATGGACCCTTCTCCCATTGACTCCTTGTGTAAAAGGGCCCTTCTCTCATTGACCAGCAGTGTATGGGGGCCTTTTCCTCCTCTAAAACCACTAGTTTAGGAAGGCCCTTCCCCACTGACCAACAGTGTAAAGGGGCCCTTCTCCAATTGACTCCTTGTGTAAAAGGGCCCTTCTCTCATTGACCAGCAGTGTATGGGGGCTCTTCTCCTGTTGACCACTGGTGTAAGATGGCCCTTCCCCACTGGTGTAAGGGGGCCCTTCTTCTTTAGACTCCTTGTGTAAAGGGGCCCTTCTTTCATTGACCACCAGTGTAAGAGAGCTCTTCTCCCATTGGCTACTTGTGTAACGGGGCCCTTCTCTTAATTACCACCAGTGTTAGGGGCCCTTCTCCCATTAACTCCTTGTGTAACGGGGCCCTTCTCCAATTGACACTGTGTGTAAAATGGCCCTTCTCTCATTGACCAGCAGTGTATGAGGGCCCTTCTCCTGTTGACTATTTGTGTAAGAAGGCCCTTCCCCACTGACCACTGGTGTAAGGGGGGGCTTCTTCTATTGACTCCTTGTGTAAAGGAGCCCTTCTCTCATTGACCACCAGTGTAAGAGAGCTCTTCTCCCATCGACTACTTATGTAATGGTGCCCTTCTCTCATTGACTCCTTGTGTAACGGGGCCCTTCTCCAATTGATGCCTTGTGTAAAAGGGCCCTTCTCTCATTGACCAGCAGTGTATGAGGGCCCTTCTCCTGTTGACCATTGGTGTAAGAAGGCCCTTCCCCACCGGCCACCAGTGTAAGGGGGTCTTTCTTCCATTGACTCCTTGTGTAAAGGGGCCCTTCTCCAATTGACCATTAGTGTAGAAAGTCCCTTCCCCCATTGACCACCAGTGTAAGGGGGCCCTTCTCCCATTGACTACCAGTCTAAAGGGGCCATTCTTCCATTGACTCCTTGTGTAAAGGGGGCCCTTCTCTCATTGACCACCAGTGTAGGGAGGCCTTTATACTGTATAATTGACCATTAGTGTAAGTCTCTTCCCCATTGACCACCAGTGTAAGAGGGCCATTCTTCCATTAACTCCTTATGTAATGGGGCCCTTCTCCTATTGACCATCAGTGTATAGGGGCACCTCTTCTATTGATCACTAGTGTAAGATGACCATTCTCCCAGTGACTCTTTGTGTAAAAGGTCCCTCTCTCTCATTGACCAGCAGTGTATGGGGTCCCTTCTCCTATTGAAGACTAGTGTAAGAAGGCCCTTCCCCACTGACCACCAATGTAAAAAGGCCCTTCTCCCTTTGCCTCCTTGTGTATAAGGGCCCTTAAGCCTTGACCTCAACCCTACTAAACACCTTCAAGAAGATTCAGAGCACAGACTGCGAGCCTCTTCCGAGAAGAATGGAGCCAGCTGTGTAAAGACACGTGTAAAGAGGAACTGGAGTGTCCTGCACAGAACTCTGGACCTCAACTCTACTGAAGGCCTTCAAGGGGAACTGAAAAGCTAATTGCCCATCCAGTTATTCTCATCCAACATCAGTACCTGGCATCACAAGATTCTTTGAAGGCAATCGGGACCCTTTCAGCAATTATTTATTTATGCTTTGAAAGACATTGACGCAGTGATCTCTGAAACACAACACACTAAGAGGCTTTGACTTTGTATTAAGATGAGTTTATTTACAGATATCCGTACAGAAGTATGGTGGGAGATGATCCTATCGGATGGACGGTCACTGCGCAGTGCACAGCTTCTCAGTGTCTGCAGCTCTACAATAATTTAGTGACCTTGGCTTTCTGGACCCCCAGCAATAAATACATATCAGTTGCTCTATGCTTTTCATGACTCAAGGTGGTTATTAAACAAAAATGTGGAACTCCAGACAAAGGTTTATGACCTTTTATGTTTTTATTTTAATATCTGTGTCCCTGCAGGCAAAATTCATCCTCATTTCCTGTCTTGGTGACTTGTTCCCCTCTTTTTTTTGACTGATGTCATCAGGATAGAAAGTAAGAAGAATCCTCCCCATTGAAGACACAGGCAGCAAAACAAGACAGTTATTCTAACCACTGCATCTGAAATTAAAAAGGTCTGGAGATCCGCCTTAACAGCAGTGAGAGCATTGCAATAGGCAAGAAAAAGTGCATATTACAAGAGGTCCACCTGATTGGGGAAAATATTCCATATTAAAATCAAACATTATATTCACATGCTCTTGTCCTCATTTTATGCAGCGGTACACTCCCAACATGTTTGACCCAAGGTGGCTTCCTCAGGGGAAATATCCGCTGGTACTTTAGAACCCGTAGTTTATCATTCATCTATTAATAAAGCCTCAAAATGGTGTAAAATCGGGCATTCTTTTGCAACCACAGGAGGTACAACTGGACTAAAACAGTGTTTTTTAAAGAAAACCACAAGAGGGCGACAATTCTCCAGGACCAGGAGTGTACAATGCCTGCTTCAAAAGGGCATGAAGGCTGGATGCAATGTAAGACAGGGCTACCTGCATGGCTCCGGTCACAGGGTTTAATTTTACCTGACCCTTATATAATTCATTGCAGCTGATTGAGCAGGATTCTCAGTGTTTCCAAGGATGGGTCTCCACCCCAACACATGATTCTGTGCTGAGTAACCTATGCATTACGGGGGGGCGGGACTTGGGATTGGAAAACATTTGAACTGTACCTCTGCAGGATTAGATTGAGATAGGGCTCATCCACATAACACACAACTGAAAGAAATAGGCTAGCAGAACAGGCGGATGGGGGATGATGATCGCCAGAATGGAAATGTGGTCTGGACATTTAAATAATAATAATAAAAAAAACATATATAATTACATACGATTATTTTTTAGCAGAGTATCGCTTTAATGATTTCTCTCCGTCGGGCAGCTTGGTTGTCTCTGAAAACGGGTGCTCCTCTGTGCTTGGCTGACTGCCACCATAACACAGCCAATGGACAGTGGAGAAAAGGTTTGAGGGTTGTACCCAGGACCAGGACAAGGTGTGGCTGCAATGGGCACTGTGGTATCATGTGAGGTGGAGGGGAGGATTTGTAATGGAAGGGGGAATTCGGGGGAGGAGGAGGGGGTATTATTCTAGGAGAAATCTGGGGGGGTAGGTGTGCTAAGAGTGGTGATTTGTGTTGGGAGGAGGGAAGAAAGTTTGTGCTACGAGGGGCGGTTTGGGGGGGAAATTTGTGCTGGGAGCAGGAAGATTTGGATTAGGGGGAGATGTGTACTCGAAGGAGAAATTTTAGGGGTAGAGGATTTGTGCTAGGAGGGGGGATATTTTTGGGGGAGGGGGCATTTGTGCTGGGGGGATTTAGGGGCAAAGATTTGTACTAGGTAGTGGGGGAATTTATGCTTAGGGGGTAAGAATGCAGATTAGTGCTGTTTTGTTTGTTTGGGTGGGGGGGTGGACAGGACACATAATATTCATCTTGGGGGTCAGTTTGGCATGTTCGCACTGGGCTCTAGATGACCTTGTCCTGGCACTGGTTGTACCATGTAGGTGGCTAACAGGCAATAAGTTGGACCTGTTTTCAGAGACATTCAAAGAAATGGGAGTGGCGTGAGGATTTTGACAGATGTCATGGGGATGTGCACACCTGGACCAGATTCTGACTTTTCTTTCACTTGATATTGGGTCAGTACCCATTAAATAGTTAGTTGTTTTTTCTGAAAAGTGATCCACCAATACTCTCGCGTTACGCAATAAAAAAATATTTTTGACATTGCTCTAAAGGCAAACTCCACCTAAATCATAAAAGGACTTTGGACATGGAGGAACCATTTAATATGGTTCCCCTGGAAGGAGCTCAAGTGATCTTTACTTTGATGCCACCATTGCTGGTCTGCTGGTTGTCTGTCCCTCTGGCTTCAATAATTTATGAGTCAATGACCTGGAACAAGCATGCAGGTCAGGAAATTCAGCTGTCCTCATTTGCTCACCTCTTCTAGGTAAGTGATTTATTAATAGAAGAGCACCACTGTGACAGCTAGGCAACCAGTACTAGCAATGGCAGCCTTTCAATTTTTCTCTCAAGAAAGGTTTCCTTTAGTCTCTATTCTCTCAGAAGATGGCTAGTTTTAGCCCCCATCAGCTTGTTACATTTAAAGAGGGGGGCTGTGTAATGACCGAGCCGCTCTATAAAACCAGCCTGGGCAGTTATGCAGTTCTACAAGCATTTGTATGGGACTTCGGGCCTGACAATTGTCTTACTGATCGATCTCAGATATTGCTTCAGACCTTGCTCAGCCTTGGGGTCCCCAAATGAAGATTATGGAAAATTTTAATCAGATACTTACCGTAATTTTCCTTTTCTGGCGTATCTTCAAGTTTGCATATTACGGGGGTTAATTTTTCCTCCTCTGATCCCCATAGGACCACACATAACCAACTAAAAAAACAAGAAGGTTGATCCCACCTGCGTTCTGTCACTAGAACTCGCTACAGAACACAAAAGGGCGGACTCATATGCCAACATAGAGATAGGCCAGTGAAGAAAATTTAAGGTAAGTACCCAATAGCCACATTCCATATTAATGGCTGCTTCATGTCAGCATACTACGGGACGTAGCAAGCAATAAATCTATGGGTAGTCAAGACACCACAATGCTGCTCAAAAATTAATTAGACCTGGAGCAAGGACAAAAGAACACAGGAGGGGGGTCTACCTTCTCAAATGTATTAGCTAGTGGTGGTATGATGGGGGTCCAAGGAGGAGCAGGCTTGTAGTATGCTGACATGAAATGGACAAGAAAATAACCTGAGAATGAAAATTCTCAAATCTCCACCATAATTGTAAAAAAAGTTTAACCTTTTCTGTTGACCTCCCTTAAAACAAAAATGGTTTTCCTATACTTACCATTATTTTCCATTCCTGGCCAATCCTCATGTGAACATACTATGGATCCGCTCCACCCTCTGACCCAATAGGACCACCTCTATAGTCCAAAAATTTGAGCTTGGTCTTGCACAACACAATGTCCCATAGCTGAATTTGTGAAAGGAAAATTGGGAGGGAAGCCTATGTTGGCATTACGACTAGCCAGGAAAGGAAAATTACAGTAAGTATTAGAAGACAATTTTCCCTGGCCTCCTCCAATTAGCATACTATGGGATGTAGCTAGGGATATTAACAGTTGGTTTGGAACTCATGACTGTTAATGGACAGCAAAATATAACATAACAACCAGGTGTGTGGTCGTGTGGGGGGCCTAGACTTAAATTCATAAACTATAAAGGTGGTCCTATTGGGGGTCAGGGGGTGTAGCTGACCCAAAGTATGCTAAAATGAGTAGGCCAGGAAAGTACATATATAGCCAAAAAACTTTTTTTTTTAAAAAAAAACTTGGGTTTTGACCCTTGGCTACAGGATCCAAAACCAAAACCTTCTGGCCAGGTCGTAAACCTTCTTTCACAATAGTGTCCGGGAGATCTAAGTTTTATGCAGAGTCAAGATGAGTTTTTCCAAAGCCTGGTCATTCCAGGCTTAACCTCCTATCAATGACAACACCCTGATACAGGCAACGCTGATGACATCAGATAATATGGCCATACATGACCCAATTTGCTGTTCTTGCTCTGGTCGAGATGTTACAGTCCAATGGTTTAGAAGACGACCCCATTCATAGGTGCCGGATTGTCCATTCTAGAGAGGAAGGGGGTCATGGTTTGGGGGACATGGTTCGCCGCAGCAGGAGTGACTGTACAGTATTATGTAGACGGCCCAATCCATCACAGTCCAGGATGTCATGAGGAGAGCAGAGGTCTTCCTGTGGGAGGAGGGAAGACCAAGCAGTATGGAGGGAAAGAGACAAGACAAAGGCAGAGGACACGATGACAGGGGTGATGTCCAGGCAAGGTGACACAAGAGGACGGGGTGAAAAAGTGCAATAAACAGATAGAAAATATACGAGAGAAGAGACAGTAAAAGAGAGAATATGAGTGATGGAACTGTCAGTAGCTTTACAAGACTTCATAAATACATTGACATGTCACAATACACAGGAACAGTATAAATTATCAGAAAAGCTCCACCTTGCATGGAAAATACGTTCCTTGAGCTTCAGTCCAGTGACTTTGCCTAGGCTGAGATGGACCAGCCCAATGCGTTGAATACTGGTTTCCCTCCTGTTGCAGGCAGTGGTTGCTTCTATTAGCCCATAAGAGGCAGTGGGAAAAAACTCAACATACCGAATGGGCTGCCAGAAGGGTAAGTGTATTGCATCTTCCATTACAGGTATGCTTTAACACAGGGGTCTCCAAACTACGGCCCATGAGCCACATCCAGCCCACCCACAGCTAGGGCCAGTAGCATAATCCTCAATGTACACTGGTTGAGGATTAAAGTCAACAAGCCTTGGTCTCAGCTTCTGATGTTCTGAGGAAGAAGGTAGAACCTTCAAAACGCAACAGCTAGCCGAGGAACTTATTTGGTCTCTCCTGTGATCTGTGTAGTGCGGGTTCCAGGACTGTGAAGCCACGTGGCTTTGGCATGTTCAAGCGATTCTGTCTGTATTTTTTTTTGAGTAGGTTTTACATTTCTTTTTATACAATACATATACAAATATACCTGTGATAACACACTAGGCTGATGCACCCTCATTTCTTTTTTATTTATTATGTGGACCCATATGTATGGAGGACTCAGATATTAGGGTGGGATGCTTTGATCGGAGCCCTGATGTAAGGGATGACTCTAGAGAGGACCCAGATGTAAGGAAGGTCTCTGATGGGGACCAAGATGTAAGGAAGGTCCCTGATGGGAACCCAGATGTAAGGGGGGGTGGGACTCTGATGGGGACCCAGATGTAAGAGGGGGACTCTGATGGGGACCCAGATGTAAGAGGGGGACCCAGATGTAAGGGAGGTCTCTGACGGGGACCCAGATGTAAGGGAGGATTCTGATGGGGGCTCAGATGTAAGGGGGGGGGACTTTGATGGGGACCCAGATGTAAGGAGGGGACTTTGATGTAAGGGCAAACCCTGATGTAAGGGGAACTCTGATAAGGACCTTGATGTAAACTCTGATGTAAAGGAGGCTCATGGGAATCAATCCACAAATATTTATAAAATATATGATGTGGCACTTGTACTGAAAAGCTTCGACACCCCTGCTTTATCATACAAAGAAGCTCCTAAAGGTTTCACCTCTGCTGGACCAGTCCTTCTGCCAAAAATTGCCTTAATTAGCCTCATTTTTTTTTTCTTAAAAAAAAAAAAAAACAAGCAAAAGCACATAAAATAACCAAACCAAACATTTTTTTCCCCCAACCAAAGGTATTCTATGACTAAAACTGAGATTTCCCTTTTTTGTTTGCCAAATTTTGCTTGCGGCAAAATTTGTAATTACGAGGGAAAATCACATTGCTTATCTAGCCAAGTCCTTAGGGTGGAACTTTTATTAGGATGGAAGTCTGCTTTTCTGACAGCCACCCCCTTCCCTGGGAAGAATGTGCTTAAGTTCATTGAAGGAACCCAGTCTAATGGGATTTCAAGGGCCCAGCTTCTCTGGGAAGCACCACCAGTAAGACGTGGTGACGTCAGGCTAATCAAGCCAGGATACATTAAAAAAAAAACTCAAATTTTTAGGCTATTTGTATTGGGTGCTGTGGGTAAAGCATACCTTCCATTTTCCAGGCCCACTTTAACAATTTTTTTTTGCGGCAACTTTTTGCATTCCTTGATGGCCAATAAAGTACAAAGTAAATGTGATACAGTAATCACATAAAATAAAATAGTATATCAAACATTAGAAGAAGAACACAATAGGAGCTCAATGGCAATGCCGTAGCTTCCCTTTAAAGAGACCCTGTCACCAACTTAAAAAATTACCAGTAAAAGCACAGAGAAATAAAGTATAGTAAACACTTGCAGCATTTTTCTTCTCTATAAACTATTTTTATTCACTTGCAATGTGCCTTTGGTCCCCGATAGAAAATTTGACTATTCCAGGAAAAGTCAATCTTCAAGCCCCAGCCTCCCTCCCTAACCACAGCCCTCTCCTCTCGTGGGAGTGTCTAATTACTGCCTGTGCTGGCCCAGCTCTTCCACCTCTCAAATCCCTACATGACGTTTTATGGGGGGGGGGAATCAGGAAAGGAACACTAGAAACTTGAGTCTGCTGACATCACTCGCAAGATGGAGGCACTTAGCAGCAGACTTAGGACTTTTGCATGTCTACAGAAAGGGGGGCTTTTACCGGTAAATATCATACGTAACATATGATGAATGCACAAATAATCTTATGGAATTTTTGTTGAAAATGTCTGGCAACAGGGTCTCTTTAAGAGGAAAGCGCTACAATTTGCAGCCAATGCTGAACTAAGCAGAAGGTATGGTGGATCTCATGAGGTATGTAGTGCGCCAATATCAGCAAAGCTGACTCCCCCCCCCCCCCCCAATCAGTCACCAGACAAGACAATGAACTGCTGTCAGTCTTTAATAACCATAAATAACCATTTACAGATTCTCCTGGTCACTGTACAGTGCAGCATGTTGATGTCAGTGTCGGTTGTGTATATACAGTGTGTACATCGCGATCGATGGGTGCAGCTATAATTCAGGCAATAGAGGCTTCTCAGTGTTTCTTTATTACAAACTAAATTTCCTAGAAAATATATTAAACCTAGTCATTCTAGTATCATTCTATATAAAAGGCAGATCCATATACAGCATATATTACTATATAGAGGTGTTATAGGCAATGTTGGAGGGGCAGTAGAGGTGTTATACGCAGTGGGAGGGGAGCGGAAGATCGTGGCTACGGACCACAGGGCATAGTTGGCATTTGGCAATGTGGCCCTCAGGGTTGGGAGGCTCAGTAATAGTCTGCTAAAGCTGCCCAAAGGCAATATGCAATTAGCAGACCTCCAGCTGTTGCAAGACCCATGAGGCATAGCAAGGCTGACAGCCACAAGCATGACACCCAGAGGCAGAGGCATGATGGGACTTGTAGTTTTGCAACAGCTGGAGGTCTGCTAATTGCCTATCCCTGTTCTATAGCAACCCTCTCCCTACCATCTTGGCGTTCCCCCACCGTGAAAGAAAGCCAGGGCCTTCTCCATAATGAAGCTCCGAGTTCCCATTAGCGGCTGAGAAGATATCGCACTCTCACAACTGAATTTTCACATTATGGAGTGCAAAAACCTCACTTGCTTCAACTTCTTCTATTGCTTTGGCAAGAACGTTTTTAAATCTCCTCACCCAAGTGCTCTACCGAGAAAAGAAAAAAGGGCACATAAAAGGTTGGCAACCAAAGTCAAAGTGACCAAACTCAGTTCTGCTGGTAGGCACTAAGTAGGATTCAGAACATTGGTGATCACGTTTTAAAATCTTCTCACCCAAGTTCTCGGCTCTACCACGGCCATTACAAAAAAAAAAAAGGTCCCACGTTCTCAGTTAAAGATTTACATTTATTTTGTCTCATGCACAGTGGCGGAACTACCAGGTTCGCAAAGGTCGCACTTGCGACCCTAGTAGTTCCCCCCCTGTGCATGAGACAAAATAAATGTAAATCTTTACCTGAGAACGCGGGACCTTTTTGTAATGGCCATGGTAGAGCCGAGAACTTGGGTGAGAGTTTAAATGTGATCACCAATGTTCTCCTGAATCCTACTTAGTGCCTACCAGCAGAACTGAGTTTGGTCACTTAGACTTTGGTTGCCAACCTTTTATGTGCCTTTTTTTTTCTTTTCTTTCTCTTTTCTGTGTTCTTAAGCCTGGGTATGCCCAATAGGCTTTGTTTTGTATACATTCATTTTTACATTCAATAAAAAGAATTTACAAAAAAAAAAACTTGGTCACCAAAGTAATAAAAGAAGTTGAAGCTAGTGAGGAGGTTTCACTCCTCCTCCATAATGTAAAACATCCTCCAAGTGGCTAATGGGAATTTAGGAGCTCCCTCATGGAGCATTTAGAATTGGGGGGAGGGGGGATTGACTTTAACAGTGGAATACTTGGGGTAGGGAAGCTGGGGGTGAGCAATCATAAATAGTAGGTGAGGTGGGTATGGACAGGAACACTTTCTCAATGGATTAAACAGACCTCAAGGTTGTATGACCCAAAGCAGAAGAAAGCAAGAAGAATGACAAACTGTGGCACTCAAGTACAAATCCTGGCCAGTCCTTGTGTTCACATCCTTCCCACCTCTAGAATGTTTCAAAGAGTGAGAGAGAAAGAGAGGTACCGGCCTTCTTTCAGGTGGCAGCTTAGGCCCACTTGTGGCTGTTGTTAAGTAAAGAAGGGTGCATGCCTGCCTGCCTGCCCACTCTCCTCCACCTCTTTGTGGTACCATCAGGTCCAGCTGGTAATAACATAAAACCCTTGTGTTTCTGATGGTGAATAATTTGTGACTGATCGTAGGTGTGAAGATGCAGGAGTTGCGGCTTTTCTAAGGTCTGAAGGTGCAGGAATCGAGGTGATCTGAGGGTGCAAGAACTGGGGCTGATTTGATATCTGAAGGTGCAGAAATTGGGGTAAACATGAGGTCTGGAGGTGATGGAACTGGGGTTGATCTGAGGGTACAGGAATGCTGATCTGAGGTCTGAATGCACAGGAATTGGGGCCAATCTGAGATGTAAAGGAGCAGGAATTGTGATTGATTTGAGGTCCAAAGGTGCATGAATTGGGGCTGATCTAAGGTGTGAAGGTGGCAGAATTGGGGCTGATCTAAGGTGCAAAGGTGGTGGAATCGAGGCTGCTCTGAGGTCTGAAGGTGTAGAAATTGGGGTTGATCTGATTTCTAATGGTGAAGGAACTGCGACTGATCTGAGGGTACAGAAAACATTTTTCAATGCTTGTAAATTGACACAATGTAGAAAAGGTTTCTGACCCTTGTTCGATGCTGTGTGAGAGGCAATCAGGAGAAACCATCCAACCAGGCCAAATCAAAAAAAAAATTTGAACCTCTGCTTGGAGTACAATTATGTCTGTGTTTATACATTTCCAAATATGGAATTTTAAAGTGAACAGTGGCACAAATATTGGGGGAGGATCAATTGTATGACCTTATTTAGGATGTTTCAGATACAGGATGAGCATAGGGAGCAGTAAGGTTTTGAAATAAGAAGGGTCAGCACCAGCTTCTAGGCCAGAATGGGGTTTTTAGTAGTTTAGGTGTAGAGACTGGGGCTGTATAAGGCACATAGCTCAAAGGCATGCATAAATAAAAAAAAAAGGACCTAGATATATTTTGTATATCTGGAAAGGGTTGTGCTATTGCTTTCAAAGCTCCAACGAAAGATGGCTTACACTGACTGGCCTGCATTTAATAAACACAAAATTCCACATGGATGCTAAATAGCTTGAAACTCTGCGCTAATTTGCAATATTTTTTGGACAGAATTAATTGTGCAATGACCTCTAACAGTAATTGTAGAGTCCAAATCACCAAAAGTTATCAGCACATCAACCGAGTAAAAACAGCTATTTCGGCATTGTGCATTTCAACATGGTGGACACAAAGCTATCTCCATAAAGACATGGTTTGACCAGTTTGGTGTGGAGGAACTCGAGTGGTCCTGGCCTCAAGCCTACGGAACACCTTTTGGATGGATCAAAAAGCAGATTGTAAGCCAGGTCTTCTCATCCCCCATGCAAATGCTTCTTTGGTTGAATGTACTTAAATCCCCACACACTCCAAAAGCTTGCGGAAAGCCTTCCCTGAAGAGCTGGGGCTGCTATAACCAAAAAGGGGTGGGGTTTCCATATTATTACCCATTTTTTTGCAACGGGATGTCAAACAAGGTCTTACGGGTGTGACGGTACACCAACTTTTTATCATATAAAATGTTGTATTGCTTGATGCTGAAATAAACATTTTTACAAGAGACTCCATTGATGTGCTGGCTATTTTCGGTGAGAATGACATCTTACTATAAAACTGTATCTGAGTTTTTGATGCCAGCACCTGCCATGGATTAAGAAGGGGTCTGGCTCTTCTGATCAGTTTATTTCATGGCGCCAGCACCATTCAAAGCCATGGATTGAGAAGGGGCTTGGCTTTTGCATTGGGTTTAGTTCTTCGTGCCAGAACTTGCCATGGCCATTGATTAAGAAGAAGTCTGGCTCTTAGGATTGACTTATTTCTTGGTGCCAAGACCCTGTCATGGATTTCGAAAGGGGTCTGGCTCTTATGACTGACAGATGCTGCCACCAAGAATTAAACCAATCATAAGAGCCAGACCCCTTTCAAAATCCATGGCAGGGTTTTGGCACCAAGAATTAAGTCAATCCTAAGAGCCAGACTTCTTCTTAATCAATGGCCATGGCAAGTGCTGGCACAAAGAACTAAACCCAATGCAAAAGCTGGACCCCTTCTCAATCCATGGCTTTGAATGGTGCTGCCACCAAGAATTAAACCAAAGCCATGGATTAAGAAGGGGGTCTGGCTCTTATGATTGGTTTGGTTCTTCGTGCCAGCACTTGCCGTGGCCATGGATTAAGAAGGGGTCTGGCTCTTATGATTGCTGGCACAAAGAACTAAACCAATCATAAGAGCCAGACCCCTTCCACGGCAAGTGCTGGTACGAAGGGGTCTGGCTTTTATGATTGGTTTAGTTCTTGGTGCCAGCAATCAGAAGAGCCAGACCCCTTCTCAATCCATGGCCATGGCAAGTGCTGGGACGAAGAACTAAATCAAACATAAAAGCCAGGCCACTTCTCAATCCATGGCTTTGGAAGGTGTTGGCACCAAGAACTAAATCACCTTCCAAAGCCATGGATTAAGGAGGGGTCTGGCTTTACGATTGGCTTAATTCTGGATCATAAGACCCTGCCAAGGCCATGGATTAAAAAGGGGTCTGTCTCTATGATTGACTTAATTTTTGATGCAATGCCAGGCCAAGGAGATGGATTAAGAAAGGGTCTGGTCTTATGATTGGTTTATTTCTTGGTGCTGTTGTGATGTAGAAGGGATGAGGAGTGATAATTATAATAATTACTATCACTCCTAATTCCTACTATTTCACAACAGGTGCCAGCGCCTGCCGAAGCCCTGGATTAAGAAGGAGTCTGGCGCTTATGTTTGGTTAAGTTCTCAGTGCCAGCACCTGCCAAAGCCATGAATTAATAAGGGGCCTGGCTCTTATGATTGATTTCTTGGTGTCATTAGCTCCCAAAGCCTTGGATTAAGAAGGGCTTTTATGTTTGGTTTAGGTCTTAGTGCCAGCACTTGCTGTGGGCATGGATTCAAAGGTCTGGCTCTTAGGATTGGTTTAATTCTTGGTGCCCAAACCCAGCTAAGGACATGGACTATGAAGGGGTCTGGCTCCTATTATGACTGGTTTAATTACTGTCACCTGTCAAGACCATAGATTAAGGAGGAGTCTGGCTCTCTTGATTGGTTTAATTCTTGGGGACAACACCTACCAAGGCCATGGATTGAGAAGGGGGTCTGGCTTATGATTTGTTTAGTCTATCAAACAGAGAATACAGCAAATGTAGAGAGACATCCATGGAATGTCTTACCAACAGGGACAGCCAGTACCTCAAAGGGGAGATCTCACACCTGGTTCCTGGAGTCCTCACAGATACAAGATAAAGAGGATACCTCTGTACATATAGTTTTATGCATTTTAACTGGTAACTCATGTGATGAAGATGAACATCCTATAGCTGAAAATTGGAGGAGACCTAAATGAAAATATGTAGAATTTAATTCTCACGTAACCCTTGATGCTGGCCCATCACCTCCGTAATGCATTCACACTGTTGCCAAGACCAAGGTCAACTCCACCCAAATTCACAAATCTGAGTTCCTCCCACAACACCATCACGAAGATGTTCTTTTCCCCCAGCTGGCTCCTTAAATATCAGTTTATTTTATAGTTTGATGAATCCTTAAGGGCCAGCTGAAACTATCCTTTAGCCCAGGTTAGACAACCTTGGCACTCCAGCTGTGGTAAAACTATAAATCCAACCATGCCTCTGAGTCACACCTGTAGCGGTCAAGAGCCTTGCAATGCCTAATGGTATGTGTAATTCCACAACAGATGACTGCTAAGGTTGCCCATCTGTGCTTTAGCCTTTAAGTGGCTGCAGAAGTTGGGTGGACATGGGAATTTTGGTTGGGGAGCACATAGATAGAGATATCAACACATGCTTTAACTTTCTAGCAAACCCATAAACCTTAGAGATACGCTGTCACTTGTCACATTCTGGGCATTCAGTGGCCCACTTCCCCAGGCATATATAATTACCCAGCCATGTTTGCTTGCCACCTTCCTACACAGCAAGTCCTATTTAATATAGAAAGGCTTCAAGGTATGTGACAGTGCTAAGGCAAGAGAGTGTCCAATCACCAGGCCAGAACATTGTCATGTGGGCAGGTATCTTGACATGAACATGAATCTAAGCTCAGAGACCAATAGACACTGGAGCTTAGGCAGGGAGGCTTGGCTGAGTAAGTATACTGTATGTGCATAGAGCTCTGTGAGCTATGGGCAAAGTAAAGGTATCTCTTTAAATCAGTCCGGGTGGCCTTGAAAGCCCAACTTTGGCCAGAACATTGTTCCCAGGTTTAAAAGTAGTAAAACATTTCCCCCCCCAATAGCAACCTCCTATAATGCAGGCTTTCTACAAAGTCTGCATATATAAAAAAAAAAAACATAAATTCTATAAAAACCAAACACTTATATATTGGGAACAGGGTTCAGTTATGGTTTAGATCCAATACACTCCAACATGTAAACTCGACGCATTTCAATAGACAGATCTTCAGGAGTACATGCGAACGATCAACATTTCGGACCGTGACTGCTCGCTGGAACTTTGCATGTGAAAGGAAGGATACCCTGGAAATGGGTCCCCATCCATTTGATTTCTGCTAAGTTTTGGCTGCCCTTCCCCCAGACATTGAGAAGGGCTGGACTATAGGACTTGGACAAGCCCAAAGCAGTCTGTGCTCTGCTGGAAACATGGATGATGTAGTACTTTTTTTTTGTATGTGTCTATTTAATTGGATTATCGATGACCACTGAGGGCTTCCAGTACCTTTCGTAGATAACTGACCGTATGAGAGCCTCCTAGCCCTTTTCTCCCCCCCCATGTAGGAAAGAAACAAAACACATTTTAGAATTCCAGTGAATACATGGATCATAATGAGAATTATGGGTTTCAACATGCTGATCCTTCACATGTACTCTTGAAGAAGATCTATCTGTCGAAATGCATCGCATCTACATGTGGAGTGCATTGGAACTAAATAACTGAACCCTGTACTCAATATTTTAGTGTTTGGTTTTTATAGAATGTTCTAATAAAACGTATGTGTTTTTTTTTATATATGCAGCGTTTTCTTCATATCTATATGTTCCTCAAAAACTCCTTGGCTACCATTATTGTTGTCTGTATAAGCTTAACCACCTCAATACCGTAGGCTGTCCATCAGTTGAAGTGGTTATACCAGGATGATGGCATCATCCCAGTATCAACATTTTTCAGCCGGTCGATTTGAGTGGCTGAACAGGCACTTGATCACGTCTACTGGTGGTGGAATGGGGTGTCCCCACGTCTTTCCTGGGCTCTGCCATCCAGCTGACGACCAGTTGCAAAGGCATCACTACATACAGAGAGAGGAATTGACATTGCTCCTCCCTCCCCAGAAACTGGAAGCGACAAGGATTTCATCACTTACGGTTCCGGCTCTTTGCTTACCTGGCCGTTGGCGGCCAGGAAATCAGCCAATCAGACCCATCTATGTCTGATTGGTTGCACTGGAGACCAGAGGAGAGATCTGGGGTCTAATAGATCCCAGATCTCACCATAAAGATGACCTGTCACTTCCCATGCAGTTACAAGGGATATTGTTCATCCAATGTGATAGCAATAAAGTTAATACATTAAAAAAAAACAAAAAAAAAAAAAAAACAGACAGTGTACAAAAAAAGCTTTGGATTAAATAAATAATAGAAAAAAACCAACATTTAAAGCACCTCCGTGCTTACACGCGAACGCATACGCAAGTTCCACTCGTATATGTAAAAGATGATCGCACCACACATGTGAAGTATCGTCGCAAACGTCAGACCAAGAGCGATAATTTTAGCACTAGACCTCCTGTGTATCTCTAAACTGCTAACCTGTTAAGGCATTTAAAATGTCACACATGAAGAATTTTAAGTACCGTGGTTTGGCGCCATTCCACTGGCGGATGCAATTTTAAAGCATAACATGGTAGGTATCCATTTACTCAGTGTAACATCATCTTTTAGGTTTTACCAAACAAATGGGCATTATATAGTGTTTTCTGTGCAATAATATTAAAGTCTATTTTTACCCCCAAAAAAATTGCCTTAGAAAAAAACTGCTGTGCAAATACCGTGTGACATAAAAAACAAAATTGCAACACCCACCATTTTATTCTCTAGGGCCTCTGCTTAAAAAAAATAAAAAATTATATATTATATCCCTCACATTTTTGTAAATATTTTATTCTATCTTTTCATGTGACAACACTGAAGAAATGACACTTTGCTACAATGTAAAGTAGTGAGTGTACAGCTTGTATAACAGTGTAAATTTGCTGTCCCCTCAAAATAACTCAACACACAGCCATTAATGTCTAAACCGCTGGCAACAAAAGTGAGTACACCCCTAAGGCCCCATTCACACCTGAGCGTAGCGTTTTTCCGGCGTTTTTTTAATTAGCCAATAGGAAAAATGATCATCTGTTTCATCATTTGTTGCTATGTTTTTAGATTTTGTCATCTGCTTCCTTCTCCAAAAATGCCCAAATCTGCTCGATTCGAGCGACAAAAAAGGGTCCAGAACTTGTTTGAGCTTCAGGCGTAGGGCTTCAGACGACTTGGAGTGGAGATGTGAACCATCTCCATAGAGAATAATGGATTTTTTCCCCTCAAGCGTTTTGTAGCTTCAGGCTTCAAGCTACAAAATGCTCAGGTGTGAATGGGGCCCAAGTGAAAAATGTCCAAATTGGGCCCAAAGTGTCAATATGTGTGGCCACCATTATTTTCCAGCACTACCTAAACCCTCTTGGGCATGGAGTTCACCAGAGCTTCACAGGTTGCAACCAGAGTCCTCTTCCACTCCTCCATGATGACATCACGGAGCTGGTGGATATTGGAGACCTTGCGCTCCTCCACCTTCCGTTTGAGGATGTCCCAGAGATGCTCAATAGGGTTTAGGTCTGGAGACATGCTTGGCCAGTCCAACACCTTTACCCTCAGCTTCTTTAGCAAGGCAGTGGTCATCTTGGGGGTGTGTTTGGGATCGTTATGTTGAAATACTGCCCTGCGGCCCAGTCTCTGAAGGGAGGGGATCATGCTCTGCTTCAGTATGTCACAGTACATGTTGGCATTCATGGGTCTCTCAATGAACTGTAGCTGCCCAGTGACGGCAGCACTCATGCAGCCCCAGACCATGACATCATCTGAACCAAATAAGTTTATCTTGGTCTACAGTGTATAATCATGACCACACGACATGGTTCCAGTAATCATGTCCTTAGTCTGCTTGTCTATAGCAAACTGTTTGTGGGCTTTCTTGTGCATCTTTAGAAGAGGCTTCCTTCTGGGACGACAGCCATGCAGACCAATTTGGTGCAGTGTGCGGCGTATGGTCTGAGCACTGACAGGCTGACCCCCCCACCCCTTCAACCTCTGCAGCAATGCTGGCAGCACTCATACGTCTATTTCCCAAAGACAACCTCTGGATATGACGCTGAGCATGTGACCTCAACTTCTTTGGTCGACCATGGCGAGGCCTGTTCTGAGTGGAACCTGTCCTGTTAAACCGCTGTATGGTCTTGGCCACCGTGCTGCAGCTCAGTTTCAGGGTCTTGGCAAACTTCTTATAGCCTAGGCCATCTTTATGTAGAGCAACAATTCCTTTTCTTCAGATCCTCAGAGAGTTCTTTGTCATGAGGTGCCATGGTGAACTTCCAGTGACCAGTATGAGAGAGTGAGAGCGATAACACCAAATTTAACACACCTGCTCCCCATTCACACCTGAGACCTTGTAACACTAACGAGTCACATGACACCGGTGAGGGAAAATGGCTAATTGGGCCGAATTTTGGACATTTTCACGTAGGGGTGTACTCACTTTTGTTGCCAGCGGTTTAGACATTAATGGCTGTGTGTTGAGTTATTTTGAGGGGGCAGCAAATTTACACTGTTATACAAGCTGTACACTCACTACTTTACATTGTAAAGTGACATTTCTTTAATATTGTCACATGAAAAGATATAATAAAATATTTACAGAAATGTGAGGGGGTGTACTCACTTTTGTGAGATACTATATCTCTCGTTTAGGGGTTCTAAGTAGTAAAAAAAGATTTTTGCATGCATGTGAAAAGTGTCAGACTTGGCCGTTAAGGACGAGGACATATATAGCCCATGGTATATTGGAGAACTCTTTCCTTTCTACAATGTCTGGCCTCACCTCTGTACCATTCACAAAACACACAGTCCCAGGATTCATTTTGTGAATGGCCTGCAGAAGTTGGAAGCGGCAAAAACAAGCACAGTCCTGGGGTCTATAAGACTTGCAGCACTTACATCCCAGAGGCTTGGAAGCACAGCAGGAATGTAAACCAGATGATCTGCAGGACGGAGGAAGGCCTGCATGATGAGGGGCTGCTACATTGATGAGGGGTTGCTTACATGAGGAGGGGTTGCTTTTGAGAAAAAAAAATAAAATAAAAAAGGGATGCTTTACTACTTCAAACCTGACAAGGTCATTGCACCTGGTATTGAACATTAAAACATTCACCAATCTTCATCAGAGTCTTCTATTAAAGCATAGTCTTACATTCCCAGGGGTAGCCAATTTAATGGAGACAACCCGTATTTTGCAGTCTGAAATCAGGTTCAATGTATGTTGTGGAGTGTTAAGGATCCATTTCGGACAGAAAGAAAAAAAAAAAAAAAAAAACATTGCTTTCCAAAGAATTTAATACATCAGCGTCCCTGAACCCTCAATCATCAAGGAGTAGGTGATCCTCCTTTTCATTGGCTGGCTGGCTGAAGCCAGGCCTCTCAAAAAGGCAGCTATTGGTGATCCCCTGACACCATGTAGACTGAAAGGCACAGAAGGCATCCAAAAACGCCAAAGTCAACCTGACATAGTGCCAATGAAACCTGGCACCAAGATGGTAGATTTGGCCACCACCCATTGGCATACCACAGTGGGTACTTCCGGAAAAAGGCCACTTTGGGGAGGCTGTAGTGTCCAGTCCGGCTTTATAGTGTTTAAAAGTATAACCTGAAATTCACTGAAACCTAAACCTAGTGAACAGCTCTTGTGAGAAATCCAACTTCGCTAATGGAGACGAAGTTCCAATTTTTCTTGGAGTACAGACACACAGTGTCACGTCTTTTTTTTTTTGTTATCGCCAAAAAGGGAAGCCATATTTGATATGGACTGGCTCCTACAGGACAGACAGTTTGCTGAAGGCCACGCAGAGGGCCAGCATTAGCAGAGCGTAGAAGAGCAGGAAGCCGTGGTGTTGATAGAGCAGCTGAAGGAGAGTAGAACACATCGCTGTCTCCTCGGAGAGGGCGGAGCTCGGGTTGCTCGTGGGAGTGTCACTGGAGGCGAGGAGCAGCAGCAAAGAGGAGACCAACCTTTGAACGATGTCCAGGCTCCTTCCTCCCAGGATGTCAGAGGCCAAGCAGAGATCTCGCTACATAGAGACAGGAGGGTGGAGGAGACATAGGCAGGGAAGGTTTTTGCAGGGGTGGGGGGGGGAGGGGAGCAGTTCATGCAAAGCAGAAGGAAGGAAGGGTCAAACAGGAGTCACAGATGAAGGAGTTGGACAGCCAAAAAGGTGAAAGAAGTGGTGGAGTAGGGGGGAGTGGTGAAGAAGGGGGGGCAGCATGCAAAAGGGAAAGATAAAGAAAGAAGGGCAGAGGGTCGTCACCAAAGGATCCAGAGAGAACAAATGATAGGAAAAGCATTCACAGGCATCGCAATCGGGAAAAGCCATCAGCAAAGGGGGTAACCAGTTAGAGCCACCACAAGCAATGGAGGTTAGGATTTGAGGTGGGGCATTCACCAGTAGAGGGCGGCATAGACATCACATGCAGATTACATAGTGCATGTCACCGGACAGAAAGGTGAAGGTGTCACGGGTAAAATATGTCAGAAATGAAGAGGAAGAAAAAATAAAAACATATATATTAATACAAACGAGGCATAAGCAGCACGTACATAAGCAATCAGACCAAAAAAAACACACAAAGAGGACATGACTTCATGAACCTCCTACCTGACCAACGCACCTACCTATGTGGTCAATAACCCACCAAATGATTGAGTTCAGGTGGTTTCCACCAATTTAATGCTCTTACCCAGTACTGTATACATCAAACTATACAGACCAATGACTTTAAATAGCCTTTCATAGCTGAACACTTGCATGAATATAGGTGGGAAAACATAGGCGGAATTTCGGGAACCAATTAAAACAACATGGTAGCAAACAGGTACTTTAGAGGTGCAAAAGAATATATATTAAATGAATAAACACAGAGATAAATCAAACGATGCAACATCTGGGTAAAAACAGACCACAAATCGTTGTAGTCATAGGACAAAAATCATGACATTTACAACCGTTTGTCCCGAGCATGAAGGTCCTAACGTGTCTCAACTCAGTCTTCATCGGGGGGAAAAAAACAACACGTTGAAATCTAAGATATAATACTGATATGCACTTATTTCCATACATATTATTAAATATTGAATGTAATCTGTGTGTACTTTATTATTTTTGATCCTATGTTTGTATCCTAGAAATCAACATGTTATTTTGTCCCCCTGATGAAGACTCTTGAGTTGAAACGAGTTTGGACCTTTATGCTCAAATACAAACAACGGTTGTAAAGGTCATGATTTCTGTCATACGATTAGAAAGATTTGTGATCTGATTTTAACCAGATGTTATTTTGATAAATCTGTTTTTATTGCTTTGCAATAATAAAATCAAAGGATTGTAATTATCCCCTCCTAAAAAATCCCCTCCAAAAGTTCCAAGAGGTCACTACATTATTAGGGATGTGGTGCCATTCTTTCCAAGCCTAATGCTGGCCCTACATGGGTCGAACTCCGAACTTATTTTTGGAATTAAGAATTTTCGTTCTAATTTCGCACCATTAGTGGGCCGCAGCAATGGCCGATGTTGGTGTGGCCATCGAATTTGAGCGTTTGGGCATGTTGGAATTTTTTTTTTAAAAACAAAGTTCTGATCAATGATAGGACAATTGCGCGAGAAATATAATAATAATAATAAAAAAAAAAAAAAAAAATACCTGAGCTGTGACCTAGAAAGAAAAGAATTCCTGGCCACAAAATGTCTCTTCATGAGGTGAAATTGAAGGCTTGGTTGGTCAAATTTCGAAATAATGGTGACACCATCGGATTACACAGCGCATCAAATTTCTAAGTTTTCTAAAGAAAATTAGTCCGGAATTTGACCCATGTATGGCCTGCATAACATAAACCTTTTTTTAAAAATATATTAGAATAAGGCTCAGTAAAGTGTTGGTGGCAGCCATAATTTTCTCATGCACCATGGAGCCCCTGGCCTGGCCCGATTCTGAGAACCTGTGTTGACCTGGCACTTGGGACCTGGGTGGCCCTGGCTCTGGGAACCTGACCAGCCCTATATTACAGCACAATTAAAAATCATGGTGGGTTTCTGTATTCCCATCCAAGAGCTAGGTTAAAGATCAATAGCGAATATACGGAGTGGTTATTCCTTGAGAGAGGGACAAGGCAGGGGTGTCCACTCTTGCCCCTGCTATTCGCTTTAGCAATGGAGCCACTAGCATAGGTAATAAGACACTCACCTGGAATACAGGGATTTGGAGGAAGGAATAGGCTGGAAAAAGTGGCACTTTATGCTGATGATGTGCTGCTCTTTCTTGGGGACATGGGGCCATCCCTTGATGGAGCAATACAGTTAGTGGAAAGATTCGGGAGTTCATCGGGCCTGGTAGTTAATTGGGAAAAATCAACACTGCTCCCGTTGGATACAACATGCAGTAGTCGCAGGGGGGGATACACTGAGATTGAGGGTAGTGGAGAAGATGCGCTATCTGGGTATAGTTATTTCAAAGGACCCTGCACAATATATCGGGGATAATTTAGTACCTCTACTGGAAAAATTTAGAAGGAAAAGTGCTATCTGGTGCCAACTCCCGTTATCCCTGGCAGGTAGAACTAACTTGATTAAGATGGTGTGGGTGCCACAATTGTTGTATGTACTCCAAAACTCCCCAGTCTGGATCGGGAAGAGGTGGTTTTTAAAAATAAACACCTTATTTAGAGAATTGATATGGAAGAAAGGGCACGCAAGGATCAGATTACAAACGCTACAGCGCCCGGTCGGGGAAGGGGGGCTGGCAGTACCTCTCCCTTATAGTTACTTCTTGGCGGCTCAACTGCAACATCTAGGAGGCTGCGAATCTCAAGGCATGTTGAATACTAACGGGAAATTTATGACGCACGATACCCCGCACGAGTCCCTGGCAGAGGCGCTAGAGGCTGGGACATTCCAGGTGGGATCCCTAACATATAAATTAGTCATTAAAGTCTGGCAGGCTACTAAGAGGATTATGGGTTATGGAGGACCCACTGAATTTTCACCCATATGGAATTATAAGGGCTTGAAGGAGCTGCTAACACTGGAAAAAAAACTGGATATGGGTCCGCCACGGATTATGCAGGCTGGCGCAACTTTATGAGGGTAGTACTCTGAAATCTTTTACTGAGCTGAAGCGAGAATATAGTATCCCAAATAATACATTTTACGCTTATTTGCAGATCAGGCATGCACTTGACAGTCAATTTAGTAACCGCCCACTAGAGTGGTGTAATGCACCACTCCTCAATAAAATCATCAGAGCAAATACCACCAAGGGTTTGATAGCAATAATAAGTGGATACATTTCTGAAAGGCTGCTTGCTTTGCAAACGACTTTGGGGGTCAGGGAGAGGTGGGCGGGGGATGTGGGGGAGATTACGGACAGTCAGTGGAAAGGAATTTTGAAGACTAGCCCATTGGTGTCGGTTTCTCCATCGCAGCAGGCGTCGCACCTCTTCTTGATACATAGGGCCTACTATACCCCTAAGAGATTATTCAGGTTTGGACGCAGATTGGATGATAAGTGCCCTAGATGTCTGGATACAGGTGACCTAATACACATGGTGTGGAGATGCCCAAAACTGGCGAGATATTGGTCAGGGATAACTAGGATTATAGAAACCAGGTTTAAAATTAAGCTGAAGCAGGAGGCCAGGGTATGCATTCTTGGCCTGATGAGGGAAAATATGGGGTGTAACAATAAGAAAATTGCTATAGCGAGGTGCCTTTATCAGGCCAGGAAATTAATAGCACAGTCCTGGCTGTCTACCACTCCTCCAATTATTGAGGACTGGCTTAGGACAGTGGACAAGCTAGTGTGGACAGAAAAAACAGTCTATACCAGGAGGGGTAGTTATGATAAATTCTTAAAGATCTGGAGTCCTTGGCTACACTGTTCAGATAAAACCCCCTGACCTAGTTTTAACCCGAGAAGGGTCTAAGATATTGGGTTACCCACTAGTACAATGTGAAGGCATAGGAGAACTAGTGAAAAGTGATTTAACAGTTGATGCGGTACTAGCATAATATCCTGGTTATGCACCCTTTTAATATAGACAAGAAATAGGGGAGGATGGGAGGGGGTGGTCTGGGGGGGTGGGGAGGGGGGGGAAAGGAAAGAGGCATGGGAGTTTCAGATAGGACTCAGGTCCCAATGTTTTTTTTTTTATGATGAGAGTAAAGTATTTTTTCATAATTGGACCTGTTGACTTTTGTTACTTGATATGTAATTTATATGCTTTTGGCCTTACTTTTTTTTTGTAATAAGAAAAAATCAATAAAGAGTATAAATAATAAAAAAAAAAAAAAAAAAAAAAAATCATGGTGGGTTTACCTCAGGGACGCCCAGCCTCTGGCACGCCTCCAGGAAGCTGTCCACATTCTTGCGACATTTCACAGGGTTAAGTTTAGGCTGAAAGAGAATAAGTGGGTGTAAATGGAAGGTGGAAAGAGCTCCTCCGTGGGCAGCTAGTTTATGCAGCGTCATCGTACCACAGCAGGTGAAGGCACGTGGATAAACGGGATGGAGCGCGGCCGCAGATGGTTCAGCAGCTGGCACAGGATGACGCCGTTGGCAAGAGACTCACAGAGCGAATCCTGAAGGGTGACGTTGAGGTGGGACTCAATATCCTGCAGGGGACACAGCAATAATAAATTACTGGCAGAAGTAGCAACACAAATGAACACCACGACTGCAAGATGGCTAAAAATTATAAATGAAAGTACGGCTAGTATTAGTTATTAAAAATCAACTGGATTTGTTCTATAATGTTGAAGATGATTTATTCAAGTAGCTTCCAAAATTCTAATGATCAGGAACACACCCAGTATTTATATCAACACGGGTAATACAGTCACCTTTATCCACTCACCATGACATCATTTGATGTGTCTAAACACGTACTTGGACAATAAGACATCCTCCTAGACCAGGGTTTCTCGACTAGGGTTCCATGGAATCCTAGAGTTCCTTCAGGAGGTTGCTGCAGGTTCCATGGGCAATTAGCAATCTCTACCTCTCAGATAAGTTCCCTCTGACACAACTGATCTGTTTGGCTATTTGCAAGGCGATTATTCTTCCCAATGACCACAACTGTAAGGAACATTAATTCCTCAACCAGGGTTCCATGGAAACCTTGGGTTACGCCAGAGGTTTCTTAAGCAATGAGCAATTTCTGCCTCTCGGTTAAGTTCTCACTGATACCACTGATCTTTTTGGTAATCTGTAAGGGGGTTATTCTTTTTCCAATGCCCCCAAGTTAAAAGGAGCCATCTTCCTCAACCAGGGTTCCTCCAGAGATTGCCAGGGGTTCCTTGAGCAACAAAAACTCTACCTCTCAAATAAGTTCCCACTGACACCACTGATCTTATTAGGTAACTGTAAGGGGGTAATTCTTCCCAATGACCACAAGTGTAAGAAACATTCTTCCTCAACCAGGGTTCCAAGGAACCCTTGGGTTCCTCCAGAGGTTACTAGGGGTTCTTTGAGTAATGAGCAATCGCTACTTCTCAGATAAGTTCCCTAACCTCTCATTGATCTTTTTAGCCATTTGTAATGGAGATTTTAAAAATTGATTACAGGCATTTATATAGCGCCAACAGAAAAGAAAAAAGTGGACATTAGAATGCTGAAGGCTTCTGCTCCAGGCGTTCTTTAAGCTCGCCTTTAATGTGGGAGTAATAGTTGTAGACTACCACTCCTGTGGGGGGTAAATTCATAAATTAAGGACCAGAGTGACTGAATCAGACAGAATCTGTGGCAGATGGCTTGGAAACAAATTTCTGCAAATCCGATATAGAAACTTTAGGTGAGAGATAAAAAGTCTATCACTGTAGTAAAAAAGACAAAAAAAAAAAAAAAAAAAAAAAAAAAACACCACAGCTGTGAGGACTTGCAGGATGGAAGAGACTCTAAAAGCAGAAGATATGATTTTAGGCTGCAGACATCGGCACCGTCATAGGTGCACTGCAAGCAGCCCCTGAGCCATTAGTAGAATGTGAGCTTGGGGCACCTGGTACAGCTAGACTGCCCCCACCCTCCCCTCCCCCAACCCAGGTGGAAAAACAAAGGCATGGGGTAAATATCCGTTGGGTGGGTGGCGGACAGAAATTCGGAGTCCAATGTACCTTGCGTAGTTGTGCTGTCTTCTCATCAAATGGAGCTCGGGAAGTGCGCATCCGGACAGGACTGGATCCCTCTCCTGAGCTCAGGTCCGAACCTGAATGAGGCAGAGATGAGAGAGCGTGAAAAAGAAAGAATTGGTTGGGGGGGGGGTGGCGGGGTCGGGAGGTGTAGCTTTGTAGCAGAAAGAGAAGGACAGACACGATGGGGGTTGATGGAAAGGGTAAGAAACGAAGACAGGTAAAAAAATAAAGAAAAAAAAAAGGAAAGAAAGGAGGAAAAGAAAGAACAAGTAAGAAGGAAAGAAAAAGGAGAGAAAAGTAAAGAAAACAAAAAGAAAGGAAAGAAAAGTAAAGAAAACAAAAAGAAAAAAGAAACAAATAAAAAAAAAGGAGAGACCGCAAAAGAGAGCAAGAAAAAAAAAAAAAAAAAAAAAAAAAAAAAAAAAAGAAAAGAGAAAAAGAACAAGTACAAATAAAATAAATAAAAAAAAAAAAAAAAAAAAACGGAGAAAGACAGCAAAAGAGAGAAAGAAAAACAGAAAAAGTAGGAAAGAAAAAAAAAAAAAGGGGGGGGGTGTTGGGTGAAGAAAGAAAAAAAAAAAAAAAAAAAAAAAAAGAGAAAGAAAGAAAAAAAGAAAAAAAAGAAAAAAAGAAAAAAAGAAAGAAAGAAAGAAAGAAAGAAAGAAAGAAAGAAAGAAAGAAAGAAAGAAAGAAAGAGAGGATGGAAAGGTTAAGGAGGGGGAAAAAAAGGCAGAAAGGAAAAGAAAAAGACAGAAAATGAATGAAAAAAAGAAAAGAAAAAAGGGAAGGGAAGGAAGAAAGAAATATCCATCAACGTATATTGCAGTACAGATGGACAGAGAGCTAAGCCTCTAGGACTGTCCCTTCGTTACCCGAGGAGTCATTGGATGAGGACCAGTAACAATGATTTGTGTCTGGGAAAGGATGGAGGTGTTACGGAAAGATCGCTCACCTGACTGACAGAGAGTGGCTCCACGGGAAGACGACCGGAAGAGGAAACTCCTGGGCTTCTGGGTCACAGAGGAGTCTGGAAGAGACACACATAGTGGTCAGTGACACCAAAGCTGGTATATACGTCAGTGTAGGGCAAGAAGCTCAATCAATCCAGAGACAGTGAGGAGTATGCAGGGGACACAATTCATTTCATATAACACCCCCAGCAATCCCTCATATTAGCCAGCAATGGGGAAGTCTTCAATGTTCCTGAGCAATTCTTTGCCATTTCCTGGAGACGTACCTGAGGGCTGCGAGGTAGGAGAGATGGGGGAAAAAACGTTGCTTTGACTTCCCTGCATGGAATACAAACAGGAAATGATCAGAAAAACACATTGTGATAGTTCAGTCACAGATTATTCTACAGACACCGATTAGAAGGGCAGTCATTCACAGCCAGGCTTGTTTTCTCAGAGAATAGGTGCAGGAACACAACCCCCCCCCCCCATAGGGGGAGAGCTTACAGCACCAACGAGTGGGTGTGGCCAAACTGAACAGTGGGAGGGCTTTAAAGAGGCATTGATAAATACCAGGAGTGTGTTCCAGGATTCAGGCATGAGCTACATACAGGGTGCGCCATATACACGCCGGGTGCAGGCCTCAGGAGTGCGCCCTATACACGCCGGGTGCAGGCCTCAGGAGTGCGCCCTATACACGCCGGGTGCAGGCCTCAGGAGTGCGCCCTATACACGCCGGGTGCAGGCCTCAGGAGTGCGCCCTATACACGCCGGGTGCAGGCCTCAGGAGTGCGCCCTATACACGCCGGGTGCAGGCCTCAGGAGTGCGCCCTATACACGCCGGGTGCAGGCCTCAGGAGTGCGCCCTATACATGCCGGGTGCAGGCCTCAGGAGTGCGCCCTATACACGCCGGGAGCAGGCCTCAGGAGTGCGCCCTATACATGCGGGGTGCAGGGCTCAGGAGTGCGCCCTATACACGCCGGGTGCAGGGCTCAGGAGTGCCCTATACATGCGGGGTGCAGGGCTCAGGAGTGCCCTATACACGCGGGGTGCAGGGCTCAGGAGTGCCCTATACACGCCGGGTGCAGGGCTCAGGAGTGCCCTATATATTCAGGGTGCAGGCCTCAGGAGTGCCCTTTATATACACAGGGTGCAGGCCTCAGGAGTGCCCTTTATATACACAGGGTGCAGGCCTCAGGAGTGCCCTTTATATACACAGGGTGCAGGCCTCAGGAGTGCCCTTTATATACACAGAGTGCAGGGCTCAGGAGTGCCCTATACATGCCGGGTGCAGGGCTCAGGAGTGCCCTATATATTCCGGGTGCAGGGCTCAGGAGTGCCCTTTATATACACAGGGTGCAGGGCTCAGGAGTGCCCTTTATATACAAAGGGTGTAGGCCTCAGGAGTGCCCTATACATTCAGGGTGCAGGGCTCAGGAGTGCCCTTTATATACACAGGGTGCAGGGCTCAGGAGTGCCCTTTATATACACAGGGTGCAGGGCTCAGGAGTGCCCTATATATTCAGGGTGCAGGGCTCAGGAGTGCCCTTTATATACACAGGGTGCAGGGCTCAGGAGTGCCCTATACATTCAGGGTGCAGGGCTCAGGAGTGCCCTTTATATACACAGGGTGCAGGGCTCAGGAGTGCCCTTTATATACACAGGGTGCAGGGCTCAGGAGTGCCCTTTATATACACAGGGTGCAGGGCTCAGGAGTGCCCTTTATATACACAGGGTGCAGGGCTCAGGAGTGCCCTATATATTCAGGGTGCAGGGCTCAGGAGTGCCCTATATATTCAGGGTGCAGGGCTCAGGAGTGCCCTTTATATACACAGGGTGCAGGGCTCAGGAGTGCCCTATATATTCAGGGTGCAGGGCTCAGGAGTGCCCTTTATATACACAGGGTGCAGGGCTCAGGAGTGCCCTATATATTCAGGGTGCAGGGCTTAGGATTTTGAAGTGAAAGACAAGCCTGTTGGCCCTAATCTTGCTGCTAAACAAGTATGGCGCACACAAGGGTAGGCTCAATCACTTTCCTTCCTGAAAGATTTTTCGACACGTAAAATCTTCAAGTGCAATTGCAACGTTCAGGAAAGTTATTCACCACCCCATAGAGAAGGCCGCAATAAGTGACTGACTGCCAATAGTGATGATGCAATCAGGCACAGATGGGCGAGGTTTCTATTTTTCTGGCCGCTCGGTACACACCGCAGTGAAAAGTGAAGAATTAGTAGATTACCTGACTCCGTAGTCTGGCGCAGTTCTCAGAGGAGCCACTAGAGGGAGAAGAGAAGCAGGAAGGATAATAAACATGTGCTTTTAAAGTAACAGTAAACTATAAAATAATCCATACACATCCACTATTTAATGGCCCTATTTTTCAGGAAACTGTTTCTTACGGTGTTTTCAATCTCCTTGCAACATCCTCTGAACTCCTGAACCTTTCTTTTTTACCTCATTTCCTGTTTGGAATGAGCGATGTTAGTTGTAGTCGTGACCCAGTAGGCATGGAACCATGGCCAGCAGATGATCTGTAAGACCTGGAGCGCAAAGAGCTTTGTGAATGTTCAACTCCTACAGTATGTTTGCAGTCTCTGGTCATCTTTTGTATCATGCCTATAGTCTGACTTGACCACCACTTGTAGCATGCCCGTAGCCTCTGACCATCTCTTGTAAAATGCCCGCAGCCTCTGACCATCTCTTGTAGCATGCCAATTGTCTCTGACTTGACCACAACTTGCGGCATGTCCACAGTCTCTGGCCATCTCCTGTAGCATGCCTGCAGTCTGACCATCTCCTGTAGCATGCCTGTAGTCTCTGACCATCTCTTGTAGCATGCCCGTAGTCTCTGACCATCTCTTTTACCATGCCCGTAGTCTCTGACCATCTCTTGTAGCATGCCCGTAGTCTCAGACCATCTCTTGTAGCATGCCTGTAGTCTCTGACCATCTCTTGTAGCATGCCTTTGGTTTCTGACCATCTCTTGTAGCATGCCTGTAGTCTCTGACCATCTCTTGTAGCATGCCCGTAGTCTCTGACCATCTCTTGTAGCATGCCCGTAGTCTCTGACCATCTCTTGTAGCATGCCCGTAGTCTCAGACCATCTCTTGTAGCATGCCTGTAGTCTCTGACCATCTCTTGTAGCATGCCTTTGGTTTCTGACCATCTCTTGTAGCATGCCTGTAGTCTCTGACCATCTCTTGTAGCATGCCTTTGGTTTCTGACCATCTCTTGTAGCATGCCTGTAGTCTCTGACCATCTCTTGTAGCATGCCCGTAGTCTCTGACCATCTCTTGTAGCATGCCTGTAGTCTCTGACCATCTCTTGTAGCATGCCCGTAGTCTCTGACCATCTCTTGTAGCATGCCCGTAGTCTCTGACCATCTCTTGTAGCATGCCTGTAGTCTCTGACCATCTCTTGTAGCATGCCTGTAGTCTCTGACCATCTCTTGTAGCATGCCCGTAGTCTCTGACCATCTCTTGTAGCATGCCTGTAGTCTCTGACCATCTCTTGTAGCATGCCTGTAGTCTCTGACCATCTCTTGTAGCATGCCCGTAGTCTCTGACCATCTCTTGTAGCATGCCCGTAGTCTCTGACCATCTCTTGTAGCATGCCTGTAGTCTCTGACCATCTCTTGTAGCATGCCTGTAGTCTCTGACCATCTCTTGTAGCATGCCCGTAGTCTCTGACCATCTCTTGTAGCATGCCTGTAGTCTCTGACCATCTCTTGTAGCATGCCTGTAGTCTCTGACCATCTCTTGTAGCATGCCCGTAGTTTCTGACCATCTCTTGTAGCATGCCCGTAGTTTCTGACCATCTCTTGTAGCATGCCCGTAGTCTCTGACCATCTCTTGTAGCATGCCCGTAGTCTCTGACCATCTCTTGTAGCATGCCTTTGGTTTCTGACCATCTCTTGTAGCATGCCTTTGGTTTCTGACCATCTCTTGTAGCATGCCTGTAGTCTCTGACCATCTCTTGTAGCATGCCTGTAGTCTCTGACCATCTCTTGTAGCATGCCTGTAGTCTCTGACCATCTCTTGTAGCATGCCCGTAGTTTCTGACCATCTCTTGTAGCATGCCCGTAGTTTCTGACCATCTCTTGTAGCATGCCCGTAGTCTCTGACCATCTCTTGTAGCATGCCCGTAGTTTCTGACCATCTCTTGTAGCATGCCCGTAGTCTCTGACCATCTCTTGTAGCATGCCTGTAGTCTCTGACCATCTCTTGTAGCATGCCTTTGGTTTCTGACCATCTCTTGTAGCATGCCCGTAGTCTCTGACCAGCTCTTGTACCAGGTCAGCAGTAGTCTAACCACCTTTTGTAGCATGCCTTTGGTCTCTGACGATCACTTGCAGCACGTCCCGTCTGACATTAACTGGTAGCATGTCCACTGTCTCTGACCATTTCTTGTACCATGTCCACAGCCCCCAACCATGTCCTGTTGCAGGTCTCCAGACGTCTTATATTCCCTGGATGCTATGAGGGACCCTTTTTGTGATGTGACACTTGCGCCCCCCCTCTATCATGAATGTAAACCACCACTAGGGTAAAGATTCTTCTACCACTGGGGGAAGGAACCGTGTCTGGACAGGAAGTGATGGGAAATCTCTCCAATGAGGAAGGTATACAACCTCTGACAAGGTATTTTATCGGTGTTTGTGCAGGAACAGGAAGTGAGAAATCCCCCAATGGGGGCACAGAGAGAAATAAAAACCTGACAAGGTGTAAACCCTTCACTGGCTTATCCAGTAGAGGTGGAGCACAGACAGTCTAGATTGTTCTAGACGATCCCACACCGTCCTACTCACTTCACGGCTTCACTCTGACTCTGAGCTGGAGGGGCTGGAGGAGCGCTGGTAGACACGGCCTTCTGTAAACTGCAAAACACAACAAAGCTGCAATCAGAATGGGATCCACATCACCGGGAGATAGGCATGTCCGCCCCCCCCTCCGTAACTGACACAGACTTCCCGAGACCCCCTACCTCTCTCTCTGATCCACAGACGGCCTCCGCAGACCCTCCTGCTTTTGCTGAAGCTGCTGCCTCTCCCGTTCCCTCCAGAGGAGAAGTGTCTCCGGCCTCCGCCTCTCCTCTGTGGCCCGATCCTGGCGGGAGATGCTGGGAGACGGAGGAGACGGTACCGGCCTGTAATACAAAAGGGGGGGTGTCTGGGTCACCAGGAGTACATCAATGATCATTCAATCTGCTTATATTCCCCCTCCCCCCTCCTATTTAAATAAAATTCTATTTCCATGAATACCTTATCCGCTTTAAGGGCCAGGCTTTTTCTAAGAAGTATTTTTTGCTAGAAAATTACTTCTAACCCCCCCAAAAAATATATATATATATATATTTTATTATTAATAATAAATATATTTTTATTAATAATGATAATAAATATATTTTAATTCAAACTGGTGGCCCTCCAGCCGTTGCGGAACTACAAGTCCCATCATGCCTCTGCCTGTGGGAATCATGCCCAACTATCAGCCTTGCAATGCCTCATGGGACTTGTAGTTCTGCAACAGCTGGAGGGCCGCCAGTTTGATGCCCCTGCCCTAGAGAATAAAATGGCGATCGTTGCAGATTTTTATGTCACACGGTATTTGTGCAGCGGTTTTTCAAACGCTTTTTTTTGGGGGGGGGGGGGGGGGGGGGGGATGGGGGGAGAGACGCACTTTAATGAGGTTTAATGCAATATATATATATATATATATATATATATATATATATATATATATATATATATATATATATATATATGTTGGTAAGTGGTTATTGTAGGCCCAGTGATGTCATCACTGGGTTCTCTGTGCTTCTCTATGCAATGCAGGCAGATCATGGCTGGTGGGAGGAGCCGGCAGGGTGCTCTAGCACTCCTCTCAAGAGCCCTCAGCCCCAATGCAAAGCAGTGGGCTGGATCTTGGGAGGAGTTAAAATACTTTGATTGGTGGATATTAGTCTGGGAGGAGTGGGTGGTCCTAGGCGGGCTGGATTTGCATGCAGACCACCCTGGGTAACGCCCACATGTGATAAAAACCTCTATGATTGAAAGAAGTGAAATCCCAGATGATGTGGACGGAGCGCCCCAATCACAGGGCCGGGTCTACGACACCTCTGGGTTGAGTGAAGCTCAGCACCAATCAAATCAGAACAGCGAGGACATCTTGTGGTGATAAGAGATTACTGCGGGGGGGACAGTATTGCAGCCTGGAGATGGTTTTTCTTCTATTTTATAGCCGAATTGAACCTTCACTTTAAATCAGCTGAACCCCTCATAATGGGCACAGCAGGTGTACAGACCTGGGAACTCAGAACAGGGATGGTGGGAACCCCTCATAATGGGCACATCAGGTGTACAGACCCAGGAACTCAGCACAGGGATGGTGGGAACCCCTCATAATGGGCACAACAGGTGTCCAGACCTGGGAACTCAGCACAGGGATGGTGGGAACCCCTCATAATGGGCACATCAGGTGTACAGACCCGGGAACTCAGCACAGGGATGGTGGGAACCCCTCATAATGGGCACAACAGGTGTCCAGACCTGGGAACTCAGCACAGGGATGGTGGGAACCCCTCATAATGGGCACAGATCCAGGAACTTGGCACAGGGATGGTGGGAACCCCTCATAATGGGCACAACAGGTGTACAGACCCGGGAACTCAGCCCAGGGATGGTAGGAACCCCTCATAATGGGCACAGCAGGTGTACAGACCTGGGTCCCGACACTTACCCACAAACCAGGGTCCTGTCTTCTGCTCTTGGTGTAGAGTGTAAGTCCGGTTTCCGCTTGTCCTTTAAACAAACCACAATGAGATTTACACCTAGATATCTAAACATATACCGCAGTGCTGTACAGAGATCACTGAACCAATCACATCAGTCTCTGAACCAAAGGAGCTTACACTTTAATGTTCGCCCACAGTCACACAATTGTATCACCTTCTACACACCAGAGTATTGGGGGGGGTAAGGAATTCTCACCTGAGGGGTGACGGTCATAATCAGCCCAGTGTCAGACTTGGCATCCTCCTCTTCCTCGTTTGTACTGCTGTCTATGAAGTCTGTGTGCTCGTTATCTGCGTCTGGTGGGAAGAGAGGACAACCAGATATTGTCAGAAATCTGGACCCTTTTATTTCATTACAACAAGACAGAGTAAAAGTACAAACAAGAAAGTCAAACTCTACTCCCCCTTATGCATCTGATACAAAATGTAAAGTGTCACTAAACTCACATATAAAATAAAATACCGATCAATAAATGGTGTATTACATGCTGTTCATACTCACTCAGTCACTATGGGATTCGTTATTTTTTATTCTGCAAAAAATCTGATTGATTTTGCTGCTCTCTATCGCCCTCTTCTGTTCATGTCCCCACTGCAGTTGGGGATTTTGCAGAGTAGTGTTGGCAGCTCTGCACATGCTCAGTTCTCAGTGAGTTTCTATGCTGAGCATTTCCTCCCCAATCACATCTGAGCAGCTCATATGACTATAAAGTCACACATGTGGGAGTATACACAGTAGTAAAGGAAAGCCCACTCCCATCCTCCCTCCCTCCATGCCCTCTAACCAGATAAAACACAATGAGGGCGGATATTACATGTAGATTAATGGAGGCTTCACCTGCCTCTTGTTCTAAGACACAGGCTGGAGGGGCGCGAAACAGAAATCTGCCCACACCACGTTATTGCCAAAAAAATAATAAAATAATAAAGCTTTCATTTCAAATACATATTTGTATGATGATTTAAAACGGTTTATTGATATTAATTATTTTTACTCTGTATTCCAAAGGCTGTTTTTTTTTTTTTCCACTTTTATTTTGAACATGTGACCAGCAGCAGAGGACTAGAAGCTCCCCATGCCTGTGTTTCCCTGCAGACAGGCTGGGAGAGAGCTGGATCATGTGACAGCTGTATATCGAATATGGAAAAAAGGTACTTAGATTTTATTATTTTTTTTTTTTTCCAACACCTTCCCGCCCGGCCTATAGCAGATTGATGGCCGGGTGAGACTTTCCTCCTGATTGGACATCATATGACGTCCTCTCAGAAGACGACACGCATCGGCGCAATCCGTCACCAACGGCATCCACCGGGCACATCCGATGTCTGATCACTATACCAGCCTGCTGCCAGTATCATGTGATCGCCATGACCAATCACAGCAGATCACATGACAGTTGTAAACAATGGATGCCTTCCTTTCATGCCCTCCATTGTATACAAATTGTGTTGCTAGCTGTGATTGGTCACAGCGACCACATGGTACAGACAGGGCCAATCACAGCTCATCTGATCTGTACTATGTGATTAGCTTTGGCCATTTACAACAACAAAAAAAAAAAAAAAAAAAAAAAAAAAAAAAAAAAAAAAAAAGACACTGAATCAATCAGTTTCATTCAGTAAAAATGGTTACTTATACCAATGAAATTCGTTGGTATAAGCGATCATAACGTGTAAAAAAAAAAAAAAAAAAAAAAAAAAATCCTGATCACTTCTCTAGAGTAGTAAAGGTTCCATACTGTACTGCACTATTGACAATATGTTGTAAAAAAAAAAAAAAAAAAAAAAAAAAAAATTCACAACTTGTAAAACACATCTAAGTAGATATAGATATATATATATATATATATATATATCTATATATATCTATATCTATATATATATATATCTATATATATCTATATCTATATCTATATATATATATCTATATATATATATATATATCTCTATCTATCTATCTATATATATATATATATATATATATATATATATATATCTATCTATATCTATATATCTATATATCTCTATCTATCTATATATCTCTATCTATCTATATATCTCTATCTATCTATATATCTCTATCTATCTATATATCTCTATCTATCTATATATCTCTATCTATCTATATATCTCTATCTATCTATATATCTCTATCTATCTATATATCTCTATCTATCTATCTATATATCTCTATCTATCTATATATCTCTATCTATCTATATATCTCTATCTATCTATCTATCTCTATCTATCTATCTATCTATCTCTATCTATCTATATATCTCTATCTATCTATATATCTCTATCTATCTATATATCTCTATCTATCTATCTATCTATCTATCTATCTATCTATCTATCTATATATATATATATATATATATATATATATATATATATATATAGATATATAGATATATCTATAGATATCTATATATATATATATATTTATAGATATATATATCTATAGATATATATATCTATATATCTATATATCTATATATCTATATATCTATATCTATATCTATATATATATATATATAAATAAAATATTATATATAATATATCCCAGTTTGTGGACTTCCCTACAGACTAAATATACACTGGATTTCTGGATTTGGGTTATTTTCACAAAAGAAATGTAGCAGAATACATTTTGGCCTAAATTTATGAAGCACAATTATTTATTTGCAAAATTGTATTTGTTTATATAGCCAAAAAAAAATAAATCCATGGCACATCCATGATGCCATTCTCCTGTTCCACCACATCCCTATGGTGCTCTATTGGATGAGATGTGGTGAGTGTGGAGGACATTGGAGTACAGGGACCTCATTGTCCAGTGGTGAGATGATTGGATCTTTGTGATATGGTGAATTATCCTGCTGGAAGGAGCCATCAGAAGATGGGGACACTGTAGTCATAAAGGAATGGACATGGTCAGCAACAATACTCAGGTAGTCTGTGGGGTGTAAATGATGCTCAATTGGTACTAAGGGGCTCAAAATGTGCCAAGAACCCCACACACCATTACACCCCCAACAGTCTGGATCCATGCTTTCATGTTTAGGCCAAATTCTGACCCCACCATCTGAATGTTGCAGCTGAAATCCAGAATCATCAGACCAGGAAACGTTTTTCCAATCTTCTATTGTCCAATTTTGGTGATCCTGTGCCAATTGTAGCCTCAGTTTCCTTTTCTTAGCTGACAGGAGTGGCACCCGGTGGGGTCTTCTGCTGCTGTAGCCCATCTTCTTCAAGGTTGGATGTGTTGTGTGTTCAGAGATGGTATTCTGCATACCTCGGGTGTAACGAGTTGTTAATTGAGTTACTGTTGCCTTTCTATCATCTGGAAGCAGTCTGCTCATTCTCCTCTGACCTCAACAAGGCATTTTCATCCACACAACTGCCGCTCACTGGATATTTTCTCTTTTTTCCCCACCATTCTCTGTAAACCCGAGAGATGGTTGTGCGTGAAAATCCCAGAAATCCTCAGACCAGCCCGTCTGCCACCAACAACCATTCCACGTTCAAAGTCACTTAAATCCCCTTTCTTCCCCATTCTGAGGCTCAGTTTAAACTTCAGCAAGTCGTCTTCACCACATCTAGATGCCTAAATGTATTGAGTTTCTGCCATGTGATTGGCTGATTAGCATTTTGTATTACCAAGCAATTGAACAGGTGTACCTAATAAAGTGGCCCAGTGACCGTAGGTACGATCTGACACTTCATGATGCCTACACTGTGCAGTGCTGGTTTTAATACAACACCGGGTTACCGGGACACATTTTTTAGTTTTCTTCACACATTAAAATCTGCATTTTGTGCCATTTCACGAGTGTGCGCAATTTTAAAGTGTAACATGTTAGGTGTCCATTTTCTCGGTGTAATATCTTTCACATGATACAAAAAAATTTGGGCTAATTTTAGTTTTTTTTTCCAAAGAAAAAAAAAAAAAAAAAGTTTAAAAAATTCCTGCGCAAGCACCATGTGACATACAAAGTTGCAACAACCGTCATTTTATTCCCTAGGATCTCTGCTAGAAAAATATATGTAATGTTTGGAGGTTCTGAGTAATTTTCTAGCAAAAAAACAAAATTTTACGTGTAGGAGAGGAATGCCAGAATTGGCCCGGTATGGAGGTGGTTAAAAATTGCGCACACCTGCGGAATTGCAAAAAAAAATCAAATGAAAAAAATAAAATAAAAATATTCTGTGAACTATGGCCCTAGAATTATTGCTCTCAGTCAGACATTCACTAGGATAGCTCATGTGTTGTACAATTGATGTTTACATACACATGCTCACCCTACAGCATAGTCTTTATATTGGGTGTGTATTATGGGGGTGCTTTAAAACATTTATATTTATTTTATATATTTTTGTTACACTTTTTTTTTTAAACTTTATTGCCATCATAAGGGGCCAACAAGCCCCCTATGTAATAGTATGGGCAGGTGACAGGTCCTCTTTAAGGAGACACTGGAGTCTATTAGAACACAGATTGGGTTTGAATAGCTGCATCCTCAGCTACACAAGTCAAGGAATGGACACTTGTGACCCTGGAAGTGCTGTAATACATATCACTTCCGGGGTCATTATTTGCCAGCTGTATCACGTGGTCCAAGGATCCCGGGATAAATAAGAGAACTCGGGAAACACCGAAGCTGCTGCTGGCAGGGAGGCACTTAGAGAGCCCAATAAAAGTGATCAGAAAGCCCTTTGCCGGCTCTGAAAGTGATTGTAACGTCTTGTTTTTTTAAAAAAAACAAAACATGTTATACTTACCTGCTCAGTTGCAGTGGTTTTATACAGAGCAGCTTGGATTTTTCCTCTTATCAGGTCCCTCTTCGCTGCTCCTCCCTCCTGTGGAGTGCACCCACAACAAGCAGCTTGCTATGGAGGCACCCGAGCCGAGCTGCAGCTGTGTGTCCATTCAGACACGGAGCTGAGGTTCAGCCCCCCTCCTCTCTACTGATTGGCTAACTGACTTTGATTGACAGCAGCGGAAGCCTAGGGCGACTGGACTTTGGGGGGCTCCTCTGCATGGTTCAGGGCGACTCATCTTTGGGGGGCAATTCTGCATGGCGCAGGGAGACATCTTTGGGGGGCTCCTCTGCATGGTGACTCGTCTTTGGGGGGCTCCTCTGCATGGCGCAGGGCGACTCGTCTTTGGGGGCTCCTCTGCATGGCGACTTGTCTTTGGGGGGCACCTCTGCAAGGCGCAGGGCGACTCGTCTTTGGGGGGCTCCTCTGCATGGCGCAGGGCGACTCGTCTTTGGGGGCTCCTCTGCATGGTGCAGGGTGACTCGTCTTTGGGGGCTCCTCTGCATGGCGACTTGTCTTTGGGGGGCACCTCTGCAAGGCGCAGGGCGACTCGTCTTTGGGGGGCTCCTCTGCATGGCGCAGGGCGACTCGTCTTTGGGGGGCTCCTCTGCATGGTGCAGGGTGACTTGTCTTTGGGGGGCTCCTCTGCATGGCGCAGGGCGACTCGTCTTTGGGGGCTCCTCTGCATGGTGCAGGGTGACTCGTCTTTGGGGGCTCCTCTGCATGGCGACTTGTCTTTGGGGGGCACCTCTGCAAGGCGCAGGGCGACTCGTCTTTGGGGGGCTCCTCTGCATGGCGCAGGGCGACTCGTCTTTGGGGGGCTCCTCTGCATGGTGCAGGGTGACTCGTCTTTGGGGGCTCCTCTGCATGGCGACTCGTCTTTGGGGGCTCCTCTGCATGGCAACTTGTCTTTGGGGGCTCCTCTGTATGGTGCAGGGTGACTCGTCTTTGGGGGGCTCCTCTGCATGGCGCAGGGTGACTTGTCTTTGGGGGTCTCCTCTGCATGGCGCAGGGTGACTCGTCTTTGGGGGCTCCTCTGCATGGCGACTTGTCTTTGGGGGGCTCCTCTGCATGGCGACTTGTCTTTGGGGGCTCCTCTGCATGGCGACTTGTCTTTGGGGGCTCCTCTGCATGGCGACTTGTCTTTGGGGGCTCCTCTGCATGGCGACTTGTCTTTGGGGGGCTCCTCTGCATGGCGCAGGGTGACTCGTCTTTGGGGGGCTTCTCTGTATGGCGCAGGGTGACTCGTCTTTGGGGGGCACCTCTGCATGGTGCAGGGTGACTCGTCTTTGGGGGGCTCCTCTGTATGGCGCAGGGTGACTCGTCTTTGGGGGGCACCTCTGCATGGCGCAGGGCGACTCGTCTTTGGGGGGCTCCTCTGTATGGCGCAGGGCGACTCGTCTTTGGGGGGCTCCATTGTATGGCGCAGGGCGACTCGTCTTTGGGGGGCTCCTCTGTATGGCGCAGGGCGACTCGTCTTTGGGGGGCACCTCTGCATGGCGCAGGGCGACTCGTCTTTGGGGGGCACCTCTGCATGGCGCAGGGTGACTCGTCTTTGGGGGGCTCCTCTGTATGGCGCAGGGTGACTCGTCTTTGGGGGGCTCCTCTGTATGGCGCAGGGTGACTCGTCTTTGGGGGGCTCCTCTGTATGGCGCAGGGTGATTCGTCTTTGGGGGGCTCCTCTGCATGGTGCAGGGTGACTCGTCTTTGGGGGCTCCTCTGCATGGCGACTTGTCTTTGGGGGCTCCTCTGTATGGTGCAGGGTGACTCGTCTTTGGGGGGCTCCTCTGCATGGTGCAGGGTGACTTGTCTTTGGGGGGCTCCTCTGCATGGTGCAGGGTGACTTGTCTTTGGGGGGCTCCTCTGCATGGCGCAGGGTGACTCGTCTTTGGGGGGCTCCTCTGTATGGCGCAGGGTGACTCGTCTTTGGGGGGCTCCTCTGTATGGCGCAGGGTGACTCGTCTTTGGGGGCTCCTCTGCATGGCGCAGGGCGACTCGTCTTTGGGGGGCACCTCTGCATGGCGCAGGGCGACTCGTCTTTGGGGGGCACCTCTGCATGGCGCAGGGTGACTCGTCTTTGGGGGGCTCCTCTGTATGGCGCAGGGTGACTCGTCTTTGGGGGGCTCCTCTGTATGGCGCAGGGTGACTCGTCTTTGGGGGGCTCCTCTGTATGGCGCAGGGTGACTCGTCTTTGGGGGGCTCCTCTGCATGGTGCAGGGTGACTCGTCTTTGGGGGCTCCTCTGCATGGCGACTTGTCTTTGGGGGCTCCTCTGTATGGTGCAGGGTGACTCGTCTTTGGGGGGCTCCTCTGCATGGCGCAGGGTGACTCGTCTTTGGGGGGCTCCTCTGCATGGTGCAGGGTGACTTGTCTTTGGGGGGCTCCTCTGCATGGTGCAGGGTGACTTGTCTTTGGGGGGCTCCTCTGCATGGTGCAGGGTGACTCGTCTTTGGGGGGCTCCTCTGCATGGTGCAGGGTGACTTGTCTTTGGGGGGCTCCTTTGCGCGGCTAAAGAACCTCACAGGATTGCTGGTTTTGCTTTGCAAATATGATCTCCTTGAAGGACTCTGAAGAGCGAGTTAGACTGGTACTTTATTATCAGATAAAATACAGAGAAAGTCATTGTTCCGGGTCTGCTGGTAGCGGTGTCCTGGGAAATAAAGCTGCACATTCCTCTGTAGATGTAGTGACCTCGATATCTCACCATACTAGGCTCAGGGGAAGGTAAATCCACCTCCAGATTAAATGGAGCAATGCTTGGGAAGGCCCCACAAATAACATCACTGCTAACCAACCACATGATGTACTGAACACGGGGGAACAACAAGGAGCAAATTGTGACCATGCCTTAGAAGTCCCTAACCAGATCACAGGCGAATAGCACATACACATACCGCAGAGGTGGCTGGAACAATTCTAGAACTATGGTGACAGATCTGGCTGGTGGTTTCAAAGGAATATAAAAAGGACAGTGGATGACCCATAACACCGGACCCCATCCATAACTGAAATAGAACTACTGGGTGAGATGTTCTCTTAAAGGGACAGAGAATAGAATAGATGGTATCCGGACACTTACCTGTTCCATTCACCTTCTCTCTGAGCAGTTTGGTATCTCGGCCCAAACCAGCGACTCTGAAGGAGAGATCCGACATCTCATCTGCAGACTGAGAGAAACACATCCATGTAAATCCCCCAATACAATGTACTCAAATCACAGATCAACTAAAGGGAACCTGTTACTGGAACCATTCATAGCTACTCCACCCCCAATGATAGCCCGCCTACTCCACCCCCCACAATGATATCCCGCCTACTCCACCCCCCCCAATGATAGCCCACCTACTCCACCCCCCACAATGATAGCCCGCCTACTCCACCCCCCCCAATGATAGCCCACCTACTCCACCCCCCACAATGATAGCCCGCCTACTCCACCCCCCCCAATGATAGCCCGCCTACTCCACCCCCCACAATGATATCCCGCCTACTCCACCCCCCCCAATGATAGCCCACCTACTCCACCCCCCACAATGATAGCCCGCCTACTCCACCCCCCCCAATGATAGCCCGCCTACTCCACCCCCCACAATGATAGCCCGCCTACTCCACCCCCCACAATGACAACCCGCCTACTCCACCCCCCACAATGATATCCCGCCTACTCCACCCCCCACAATGATATCCCGCCTACTCCACCCCCCCCAATGATAGCCCACCTACTCCACCCCCCACAATGATAGCCCGCCTACTCCACCCCCCCCAATGATAGCCCGCCTACTCCACCCCCCACAATGATAGCCCGCCTACTCCACCCCCCACAATGACAACCCACCTACTCCACCCCCCACAATGACAACCCACCTACTCCACCCCCCACAATGACAACCCACCTACTCCACCCCCCCCCAATGATAGCCCGCCTACTCCACCCCCCACAATGATAGCCCGCCTACTCCACCCCCCCCAATGATAGCCCACCTACTCCACCCCCCACAATGATAGCCCGCCTACTCCACCCCCCACAATGACAACCCACCTACTCCACCCCCCACAATGACAACCCACCTACTCCACCCCCCACAATGACAACCCACCTACTCCACCACCCACAATGACAACCCACCTACTCCACCCCCCACAATGACAACCCACCTACTCCACCCCCCACAATGACAACCCACCTACTCCACCCCCCACAATGACAACCCACCTACTCCACCCCCCACAATGACAACCCACCTACTCCACCCCCCACAATGACAACCCACCTACTCCACCCCCCACAATGATAGCCCACCTACTCCACCCCCCACAATGATAGCCCGCCTACTCCACCCCCCACAATGATAGCTCACCTACTCCACTCCCCACAATGATAGCCCACCTACTCCACCCCCCACAATGATAGCCCTCCTACTCCACCCCCCACAATGATAGCTCACCTACTCCACCCCCCCCCCTCCAATGACACCTCACCTACTCCACCCCCCCAAAATTACCTCACCTACACTTACTCCACTCCCCCAATGACATTCCACCTACACTTAATCCACCCATGACATTCCTCCCCCCCTAACCCCCCCCCCCCCCCCAACGACATCCCACCTACTCCACCTGCAGTGTTAATTTAGTCGACTAAAACATCTAAATGAATACTATTTTAGTTGACTAAAATACTACTAAAAACAACTGAGATGACTAAATACGACTAAAAACTAAAAACAATTGCAGAAGACTAAAATGCTATTTTAGTCCTAAGACTAAAATTAACGCTGTCCACCCCCCCGCAATGACATCCCACCTACTCCACCCCCCACAATGATAGCCCGCCTACTCCACCCCCCACAATGATAGCCCGCCTACTCCACCCCCCACAATGACATCCCACCTACTCCACCCCCCACAATGATAGCCCGCCTACTCCACCCCCCACAATGACATCCCACCTACTCCACCCCCCCGCAATGACATCCCACCTACTCCACCCCCCACAATGATAGCCCGCCTACTCCACCCCCCGCAATGACATCCCACCTACTCCACCCCCCCGACAATGACATCTCACCTACTCCACCCCCGACAATGACATCCCACCTACTCCACCCCCGACAATGACATCTCACCTACTCCACCCCCCGCAATGACATCTCACCTACTCCACCCCCCGCAATGACATCCCACCTACTCCACCCCCGACAATGACATCTCACCTACTCCACCCCCCGCAATGACATCCCACCTACTCCACCCCCCGCAATGACATCCCACCTACTCCACCCCCCGCAATGACATCCCACCTACTCCACCCCCCCGCAATGACATCTCACCTACTCCACCCCCCGCAATGACATCTCACCTACTCCATCCCCCGCAATGACATCTCACCTACTCCACCCCCGACAATGACATCCCACCTACTCCACCCCCGACAATGACATCTCACCTACTCCACCCCCCGCAATGACATCCCACCTACTCCACCTGCAGTGTTAATTTAGTCGACTAAAACATCTAAATGAATACTATTTTAGTTGACTAAAATACTACTAAAAACAACTGAGATGACTAAATACGACTAAAAACTAAAAACAATTGCAGAAGACTAAAATGCCATTTTAGTCCTAAGACTAAAATTAACGCTGTCCACCCCCCCGCAATGACATCCCACCTACTCCACCCCCCACAATGATAGCCCGCCTACTCCACCCCCCACAATGATAGCCCGCCTACTCCACCCCCCACAATGATAGCCCGCCTACTCCACCCCCCACAATGATAGCCCGCCTACTCCACCCCCGACAATGACATCCCACCTACTCCACCCCCGACAATGACATCTCACCTACTCCACCCCCCGCAATGACATCCCACCTACTCCACCCCCCGCAATGACATCTCACCTACTCCACCCCCCGCAATGACATCTCACCTACTCCACCCCCCGCAATGACATCCCACCTACTCCACCCCCGACAATGACATCCCACCTACTCCACCCCCGACAATGACATCCCACCTACTCCACCCCCGACAATGACATCTCACCTACTCCACCCCCGACAATGACATCTCACCTACTCCACCCCCCGACAATGACATCCCACCTACTCCACCCCCGACAATGACATCCCACCTACTCCACCCCCGACAATGACATCCCACCTACTCCACCCCCGACAATGACATCTCACCTACTCCACCCCCCGCAATGACATCTCACCTACTCCACCCCCGACAATGACATCTCACCTACTCCACCCCCGACAATGACATCTCACCTACTCCACCCCCGACAATGACATCTCACCTACTCCACCCCCCGCAATGACATCTCACCTACTCCACCCCCGACAATGACATCTCACCTACTCCACCCCCCGCAATGACATCCCACCTACTCCACCCCCCGCAATGACATCCCACCTACTCCACCCCCCCGCAATGACATCCCGTAATAATGCCCCATACATGCATTCCTATTTTGTGTCGGGGGCAAGCTCAATCTTGTGTCTCCAGGAATGCGACCACAGTGTCACCAACCACTCTCAGCTACACAGTGACACGCGATCACATGACCCAGATGCCCATGCGTGTTTTCTTTAGCTTCACCATTACGGGGTTAAGGTTGGGTGTCAGAACCAATACCGGAGTCAGACTTTTTTTTTTTTTAAGGATGTACAGTCTAAACAAAAGGACTAGTTTAGTATAAACTAGTATAACTAGTAAAACTAGTATAGTTTCTGATGACATCTGTAAATATAACCCAATGATGATATCTTGGTTTCTAGGAGGGTTCCTGGAGTGGAAAGGCAGCTAATTTAAAAACACCCACCCAAAGAGATTGGTTTCTGCATCGATCCGGCTCTAAAGAGTCCCTGTCACCAGATCAGATATTCCAACAACAATCTTCCCATAAGATCATACATACATTTTGTGCATGCTATTTACCTGTCCTCCCCTTGTGTAGACATCCATTCCTTACTTGCAGGAGAATTTGGCTACTCCAAGAGTCATTTCTCTAGCACAGCCCTTCCCTTCCTTCCAGTCATAGTCCTCATCTTGGGAGTGTAATTATTGTCTGTGCTGGCCCAGCTCTTCCTCCCCTCACCTACCTACATAACCTTTTATGCGCCTTCTAGAGCAGCCTCTCAAATTTTTTCAACATGGAGGAACCCTTGAAATAATTTTTCAGTCTCAGGGAACCCCTGCTAACAATGACTATATCTACAACCCATGATACATTAGTGTGATGGCCAGTGGGAAGAATTCCCCATTTACAGATAGCTAGAAAGATCAATGGTGTCAGTGGGAACTTATCTGAGAGACAGAAATTGCTCAAGGAACCCCTAACACCCTCTAGAGTAAGGGTGTCAAACTCAAATTCAGGGGCCGCATAAGCGGTATGTTTGCCCTCAAAGGACCAGTTGTATCTGGGGTGCAGAGTTCAAGATTATGCAATGCACAGAGTGCAGGGTTTAAGGGTGTGCTATGTACATACGGCATAGCTCAGGATTACGCTACACACAGAGTGCAGAGTGCAGGGGCGTGCTATGTGCAGAGTCCAGGGGCGTGCTATGTGCAGAGTCCAGGGGCGTGCTATGTGCAGAGTTCAGGGTTTAGGATTACGCTACACACAGAGTGCAGAGTTCAGGGGCGTACTATGTGCAGAGTTCAGGGGCGTACTATGTGCAGAGTTCAGGGGCGTGCTATGTGCAGAGTGCAGGGTTCAGGGGCGTGCTATGTGCAGAGTGCAGGGTTCAGGGGCGTGCTATGTGCAGAGTGCAGGGTCCAGGGGCGTGCTATGTGCAGAGTCCAGGGGCGTGCTATGTGCAGAGTCCAGGGTTTAGGATTACGCTACACACAGAGTGCAGAGTTCAGGGGTGTGCTATGTACAGGCTGCAGAGTTCAGGGGTGTGCTATGTACAGAGTGCAGGGTTCAGGAGTGCGTTATGTACAGAGTGCAGAGTTCAGAGTGCAGAGTGCAGAGTTCAGGATAACGCTACACAGAGTGCAGAGTTCAAGGATGTACTATGTACAGAGTGGTGTTTAGAGGTGTGTTATGTACAGAGTGCAGGGATCAGGATTACGCTACACACAGAGTGCCGAGTTCAGATGTGTGCTATGTACAGAGTGCAGGGTTCAGAATGCATTATGTACAGAGTGCAGGGTTGAGCAACATACAGTGTGCAGAAGTCACGGTTGTGCTGTGTACAGAGTGCAGGGTTTAGAGGTGTGTTATATGCACAGTGTGCAAACCCAACTCCCCCCCCCCTCCCCCCCAAAGCTTCCTCGCATATTTCTCACCTATCTCTCTTTCCTGGCCCACCTCTAGTACCTTCCTGCGTTAGCAGCCCTGCCTCTCCTTGCAGGGAGGTCACTCTCTCGCTCAGATTCAGGAGATCTGTCCCCATCGTGCACCTCCATAAATGTGTGCAGGGATCGGTTAGTTCCGGGAGTCCCTGAGAGCAAAGCTGTCCCCTGCAAACATGGAAGGCAGGAAACTGCAGGTCTGGGTTGTTTCTGTTCACCCATTTGGGCTGTTCTGTTTTTTTAGTTGTGTCCCCAAAATCCTCCTCCTGCAGATGTCACTATACACAGTGGGAGAGGTGGTGTCCTCCAATGAGTGAAAAAGAAATTGGCTATACATACATGAAGATCACTTGGAGTTAGCGGGGGCCACGCTCTGTAGTCCTCCCTTCCCACTAATAATAATAATAATAATAATAATAATAATAATAATAATAATAATAATCCTCTTACACATACCTCATTCCCGGACCACCGTTTGCTGCCGCTGTCTACACTGTTAAAGCCGGAATCCAGGCATCCATAGGGCTTGGAGGAATACACATCAGTGAGGCTGAGAGATAAAACAAATACTCGTTGTAAAAGGTTATAAGAAGAAACAAAAAAAAAAACCTTTCAAAATGAACAAAATCTGGACTCAACAGGTGGGGTATAGACAGGTAGGTATTGGTAGCTGGGAAAAAGACGGGGTATATGCAGAGAATACAGAGTACTGTACATGACACATTCACTTGACACGGTTACTTGCCTTGCCGGGGAACCCGGCTTCACTATCTGAATTGTAACCAATCTTGCATTGTATTTCAACCATCAGCATTTCCCTTTAACCCTCTTGCTGCCAGGTCCTATCGGCGGGCTCGGGACCGGCATGGCAGGTGCTGTTGGTCCCCTACCTGCTTTGCTTTACACGCCGCTTCCGGGTCCCCCCTTCACTTTATGCAGTGCGATCTGCACTGCATTAGATTCACTGGAGCACAGGTGAGACATCCAGAGTCTTCTGGACCAGCAGAGGCCAACCAGTGGTCCCGGGGACCGTCCACAAGAAGATTTTGGTGGCCCACAGGGGTTCTGCCGCAAATTAACATTGTAACGGATGTATACCGTCCGATGTTTCCAGTGTTCTACTCAATGCATTATTGACGGTCAGGGCACAGCTGATGTTTCCTCTGTAGTTCCAGCTCCTGTGAACTCAGAGAGAGGCGCCAGAAGTAGTGCAGTGGGGTCAGAGTGCTGAAGCATTGTGTGTATAAGGCAGCAGTCTGATCATGGGGAAGGGGGGAAGAGAGCCGTAGCCTTGTGTGTATAAAGCAGCAATGTGATCCAGAAGGAGGGAGGCAGAGACCCGGAGCATTGTGTGTATAAAGCAGCAGTGTGATCCAGAGGGAGGGGGACAGAGAGCCGGAGCATTGTGTGTATAAGGCAGCAGTGTAATCCAGAGGGAGGGGGACAGAGAGCCGGAGCATTGTGTGTATAAGGCAGCAGTGTGATCCAGGGGGAGGGGGGCAGAGCTGGAGCATTGTGTGTATAAGGCAGCAGTGTGATCCAGGGGGAGGGGGACAGACAAGAAGAGCATTGTGTGTATATAAGGCAGCAGTGTGATCCAGGGGGAGGGGGGCAGAGCTGGAGCATTGTGTGTATAAGGCAGCAGTATGATCCAGAGGGAGGGGGACAGAGAGCCGGAGCATTGTGTGTATAAGGCAGCAGTGTGATCCAGAGGGAGGGGGACAGAGAGCCGGAGCATTGTGTGTATAAGGCAGCAGTGTGATCCAGGGGGAGGGGGGCAGAGCTGGAGCATTGTGTGTATAAGGCAGCAGTGTGATCCAGGGGGAGGGGGACAGACAAGAAGAGCATTGTGTGTATAAGGCAGCAGTGTGATCCAGGGGGAGGGGGACAGACAAGAAGAGCATTGTGTGTGTATAAGGCAGCAGTGTGATCCAGAGGGAGGGAGGGCAGAGAGCCAGAGCATTGTGTGTATAAGGCAGCAGTGTGATTCAGGGGGAGGGGGGAAAAGAGCGAAGCATTGTGTGTATAAGGCAGCAGTCTGATCCAGGGGAAGGAGGGGGGCGTAGCCTTGTGTGTATAAAGCAGCAATGTGATCCAGAAGTAGGGAGGCAGAGAGCCGGAACGTTGGGTGTATAAGGCAGCAGTGTGCTCCAGAGAGAGGGGGACAGACAAGAAAAGCATTGTGTGTATAAAGCAGTAGTGTGATCCAGGGGGAGGGGGGAAGAGAGCCGGAGTATTGTGTGTATAAGGCATGTAAACTTCATGTTAGTGGTCCGCAGGATTCAAAATTGTTTAGCTTAGTGGTCCGTTGGGTCCGAAAAGGCTGGCAACCACTGTTCAAGACCCCTGATGTCTGGGGGTTTTTATGCAATCTTCGGGCCTAAAATGATTTTTTTCAACGTATGCACAAAAACCCCACAAAAACAGCCCTGGTAGCAAAAGGGTTAAAGCCTATTTGGGGGTTAGGGTTAAGTTTAGAGAGTTATTGTTGTCCTTTGCCTGCTATTGTGGCAGAACTTACAGATTAGGCATGGAATAAATATTGAGTAAAAATAACCAGCAACGCAGAAGTCTACCTACCAAGTGGTAAAACTTGTGGGGCGGCTCATTTTCCCCAGATCTGACAGTTCTGGTGTAGGTTTACTGCAAGCCTCTATGTTCAGGTACTTAAATATGTGAACCTTCCCTTTAAGACAGATCTGTACCACAAAAAAAAAAAAAAAAGACAAAATTTAATATTCTTCAATAAAACATTGAGAGTAATGGAGCTAGGAGTCTGTTCTCTTCCTGGAGGGTGACATGGGAATACTGACCTGTGCGGGTGGGTATTGGAGGGGGTTGTTGTCCAGTATGATGGTCTGAAGGTGTCGGAGGTGTCGGTAACAGACAGGAATGTGGGAGATGCGGTTGCAGGAGATGTCTAGACGTACCAGAGGAAGCTCGGAGAGTTCTGGAGAAGAAAAAGGGATGGACTTTTATATACATGGGCACAACATATATGACATCCAGTACCTACATATCATGGGTTGGAGCAGAGAGAACTCATTTGTATTGGTCACCCAGTAATACAGAATCCACTGGGAGCTCACCTAGAATTTGAACTTGGATTTAAATCCCGGATGAGCCCCCAATTGTACCCTGTACTGCTAGTACCTATAGATCAGGGAGTTGCTGGACATTCACACAAAGTAGAAGGGGTTGAAAAACAGAGAACTTTTTTTTTTGCTCACCCAGTAATCCAAAATTCTTTGGGCGCTCATCTGGGATTTTAACTTGGGCTTAAATCCCGGACGAGCCCCCAACTGTATTCTGTATTACTGAACAGGTAATAAAAGGCTCTTTGTACTTTGGATTTTTTGCTTACTTCATAATGATTAGATGGAACACACCGGGAAGATTTGTATGTGCATGGACAATTATTGTGAAATTTGGTGTTGAGCATCCCTTTATTTGTAATAAAACTTTACTTTCTTTTCAGATTCAACACTTTCTATGGGACACTATACTACAAAATACCCCCACAACTGCGGGCCATTGATTGCCACCAAGATTTGTTAATTTGCACCCAAAGAAAAAAAAAATTAATTCAAGACCATGTTGTAAAATTGAATACACCCTAATGAAAGTCTTAGAAGCAAAAGCTAAATTTTATACAACAAAATCATAATTAACCAGTTAAGGACCAGCCACCGCAGTTATACTGCGGCAGGTCGGCTCACCTGGGCCAATCGCCGTAGCTGTACATCGGCCACTGTAAGACCACTAGGGGGCACGATGACGGAGCCAAAGCGCATTCCCGGCGGCCGCGATGTCCGCCGGGCACCCGCAATCGCTCAGGAGAGAGGAGACAGATCTCTGCTGCTGTCAGGAGAGAGGAGACAGATCTCTGCTGCTGTCAGGAGAGAGGAGACAGATCTCTGCTGCTGTCAGGAGAGAGGAGACAGATCTCTGCTGCTGTCAGGAGAGAGGAGACAGATCTCTGCTGCTGTCAGGAGAGAGGAGACAGATCTCTGCTGCTGTCAGGAGAGAGGAGACAGATCTCTGCTGCTGTCAGGAGAGAGGAGACAGATCTCTGCTGCTGTCAGGAGAGAGGAGACAGATCTCTGCTGCTGTCAGGAGAGAGGAGACAGATCTCTGCTGCTGTCAGGAGAGAGGAGACAGATCTCTGCTGCTGTCAGGAGAGAGGAGACAGATCTCTGCTGCTGTCAGGAGAGAGGAGACAGATCTCTGTTGCTGTCAGGAGAGAGAGGAGACAGATTTGCTTTTCATACCGAATATGAACAGTGATCGGTATCCTCCTCCAGGCAGTCCCATCCCCCCCCCCCCCAGTTAAAATCACTCCCTAGGACAATGTTGGCAAATCTTGGCACCCCAGAAGTTTTGGAACTACATTTCCCATGATGCTCCACTACACTGCAGAGTGCTTGAGCATCATGGGAAATGTAGTTCCAAAACATCTGGGGTCCCAAGGTTCACCACCACTGGCCTAGAACATATGTTTAACCCCTTGATTGCCCCCTAGTGTTAACCCCTTCCCTACCAATGACATATATACAGTAATCAGTGACTATTTTAAGCTCTGATGACTGTATAAATATCACCGGTCCCAAAAAAAAAAAGTGTCCGATCTGTCCGCCGCAACGTCGCAGTCCCACTAAAAATTGCAGATCACCGCCATTACTAGTGCAAAAAATAAAATAAATAAAAATGCCATCAAATCTATTTCCCCATTTTGTAGATGTTATAGCTTTTGCGCAAACCAATATATGCTTATTGTGATGTGAAAAATATGTAGAAAAATACATATCTGCCTAAACTGAGGAAGAAATTCGATTTTTTTGGGATATTATAACAAAAAGTAAAAAATATTGTTTTTCTTTTTAAATTGTCGCTTTTTTTTTGTTAATAGCGTAAAAAATAAAAAGGAGGTGATCAAATACCACCAAAAGAAAGCTCTATTTGTGGGGGAAAAAAGGACGTCAATTTTGTTTGGGTACAACGGCGCACGACTGCGCAATTGTCCGTTAAAGCTACGCAGTGTCGAATCGCAAAATATGGCCTGGTCATTAAGGGGGCAAATCCTTCCGGTCCTTAAGTGGTTAACAAGAATTCAACTACAGACGATTATTCATTAAACGGGTGTCCAGCAGACAGGTGATTATAAAAGGGGCGTTACTTAAAGAAAACCCCTCCCCATTGCATGCTGTCAGCAATGGCACCACATGGAAGAGAAACGTCACAAGGCCTGAGAAAGAAAAAATAATTTCTTTACACAAGAAAGGTGAAGGCTACAAGAAGATCAACAAAGCTTTACTTATCAGTCAGAATATTGGAGCAAAAGTGATACAAGATTTTAAATCATTTGGTGGGGGTGGGGGGATTATGATGTGGGGTTGTTTTTCAGGGGTTGGGCTTGGCCCCTTAGTTCTAGTGAAGGGCACTCTTAAGGTGTCAGCTAGAGCTGCACAATTAATCCTTACAAAAAAAAAAAAAAATCATGATCGATTCAACCCCCCCCTCAAGATCTTAATCCAGCATTTCCACGATTCATGTAAACAGTGCAGAGCCATTCTCTGCTCATTCACAGCTATCAAGAAAAAAAAAAAAAAAATTTCATGCTTCCAACAATGTAGGAACAGTTTGGGGGTGACCCCTTCCTGTTCCAAACATGACTGCGCACCAGTGCACAAAGCAAAGACACGGGTGAGTGAGTTTGGGGGGGAGGAACTGACCTCAACCAGATAGAACACCTTTGGGATTAATTGGAGACTGTGAGCCAGGCCTTCTTGTCCAACATCAGTGCCTGACCTCACAAATGCGCTTCTGGAAGAATGGTCAAACATTCCCATAGACACTCCTAAACCTTGTGGACGGCCTTCCCAGAAGAGTTGAAGCTGTTATAGCTGTACCCTACGGACTAAGACTGGGATGTCATTAAAGTTCATGTGTGCGTGTAAAGGCAGGCGTCACAATACTTTTGATAATATAGTGTAGGCAAGACTGAACAAAGGCGGCTTCATGTGTAAAATAATCCTGCACCCCATATTAATCTATGAATAATAAAAGTCCCGCCCAATAAAACAACAAATATGGTCACCCCATAGAAGGATTTTGTTTCATGAAACGATCGTATCTTTCGGTGTCACTAGGAGATGGGCTCTTCTCACCTTCCGGCAGAGAGGTCAGCTGATTCCGGCGGACGTTCAGCTCACGCAGAGATTCCAGAGATCCCATCTGTGGCGGCAGAGACTGAATCTCGTTACAGCTGATATCCTACGAGAGACACAAGCAGAGATTCCATAGAACATGAGGAGTCCGGTGTCTACAACACATGATGACATTACATGTAATACATTCAATTACAGAGATGTGAATGGGATCTACACACAATTCAATCTGATAAACCTAAAGGAGAGACTTCCTGCCGGCTCTGTATATGATAGAGGACGTCTTCCCTCGCTCCTCTACCTTCATCTCTATGACCTCCCTGGAGGTATTCCCCAGTGTGGCTCAGGGTTATTTTTCATTACCATAAACCAGGGGTCTCCAAACTGTGGCCCGGTGGGCCAGGTGTGTCCCTTTGCTTGCCTTCATCCGGCCCTTGGGGTATTATTCTCTCCACTGTCAGCAACAGTGGGGCATAGTTCCTGCCACTGACTATGGGGCACTATTCCTCCCATCGATACCAATGATGGGACACTATTCCTCCCACTGACGCCAATGATGGGACACTATTCCTCCCACTGACGCCAATGATGGGACACTATTCCTCCCACTGACGCCAATGATGGGACACTATTCCTCCCACTGACGCCAATGATGGGGCACTATTCCTCCCACTGACACCAATGATGGGGCACTATTCCTCCCACTGACGCCAATGATGGGACACTATTCCTCCCACTGACGCCAATGATGGGACACTATTCATCCCACTGACACCAATGATGGGACACTATTCATCCCACTGACACCAATGATGGGACACTATTCATCCCACTGACACCAATGATGGGGCACTGTACCTCATTTTTTTATCAACGATGGGGCACTATTACTCCCCTAATACCAGCCATAGGGCATTATTTTGTCCCTCTGACACCAGGGCATTTTCTACTCTCACTGGCCAAAGTGCGTCTCCCCCCACCCCCCCCCTAAAGTTTGAAGGACAGTAAACTGGCTCTTTGTTTAGAGAGTTTGTAGACCCCTGCCAAAAATTGGTAACCCTGAGCCACACTCGGGATTGCATCGCAGTATCCTGGTACAGGTTATTTACCTTGTCCCCGGAATCCTGCGATGTCCCCCCGCTGTGTCCTCTGCCAGATGTATTACTGTTCCAGGCTTCGTTCCTTGCGAGCGTCGCGACACGCATGGGGGCGGAGCCCGGCGGCAAATTTAAAAAAGTACTGACACACTGTAATCTATAAAATGTAATTACTGTATGAAATCGTTTTACATCAGTTTTGTCCCTAGTGCTTTGTCCAGTGCCCTACATGCACTTTTATATTACCGTATTTATCGGCGTATAACACGCACCCAAGCTAAGGAGGGAATTTTAAGGAAAAAAAACTTTTAGGAGTAAAGTTTAAGGAAGAAAAACTTACATTAAAATGCCCATCAATGCAGCGTTATCGGTGTCCATCTGCAGCCTTGTCAGTGTAGCCTTGCCCAGTGTCCATTGCAGCCTTGTCAGTGCAGCTTTGCCCCAGTGCAGCCTTGTCAGTGCAGCCTTGTCAGTGCAGCAATGTCAGTGCAGCCATGTCAGTGCAGCCATGTCAGTGCAGCCATGTCAGTGCAGCCATGTCAGTGCAGCTTTTCTCCAGTGCAGCCTTGCCCCAGTGCAGCCTTGCCCCCGTGCAGCCTTGCCCCCGTGCAGCCTTGCCCCCGTGCAGCCTTGCCCCCGTGCAGCCTTGCCCCCCCCCGTGCAGCCTTGCCCCCCCCGTGCAGCTTTGTGGGATCGCCGCGATTCCTGCCGTCATACACAGCCCTGTGTAAATTTAAATATGGCGCCGAGACTGCAGGGACTCGGCGGAGCGCTGATACACATAGCCGAGAGTCCTCGGGTTTTCTCGGCGCCGCTTACAGTCCCGCCCAGTTCCGCCCTTTGGGCGGGACTGTAAGCGGCGCCGAGAAAACCCGAGGACTCTCGGCTATGTGTAGCTCCGCCGAGTCCCTGCAGTCTCGGCGCCGTATTTGAATTTCCACACGGCTGTGTATGTCGGCGGCGATCGCGGCAATTGCCGCGATCGCTCCGATCACACACAATTGGGGGGGGGGATCGGCCTATAACACGCACCCACGATTTCCCCCTGATTTTCAGGGGAAAAAAGTGCGTGTTATATGCCGATAAATACGGTATATATTCTGTGCTTTCTGCCTGGAAACTTGAGAGATTGTCCATGGCAACCAAAAAAGAGTCCCTTTACGTCAAAAGCGGTTTTAGACCAGCTAGAAAACAGCGATCGTGAATTAGAATCACTTGCAGAATTGAGTGATAGTGATTAGTGGGGAAATTTATCACCAGACACTGAAAGTAATGACAGCGACAATTCTGCGACTGAGCAAATTTCTGTGTATTGATTGATTTATTGAATAAAAATTATTATATATTTTTTTAAAGTTATTTATAGTTATATTATAATTTATGATTTTGTGTTTCAAAATTTATCCTACCCGGGACGTCTACTAGACTCTTGTTTGGACAGATTTAAGCGAGTTATTCGAAATAATTACAGGCCTACAATATAAAAGGCCAAAATTTCCATGCAAAACAATGTACCGCTTTGGCGTTAAAAAACAAAACAAAACAAAAAAAAAAAACAACAACAAACATAATCAGACCGCCAGGGAGGTTGAAGTCAAATTCCAAGTGGAGGTACAAACCCAAAAATGTGTCCTTTTAACCTCTTACCTACCGGGCACTTTTACCCCCCTTCCTGCCCAGGTCAAACTTTCAGCTTTCAGCGCTGTCACACTTTGAAGGACAACTGCGCGGTCATGCAACACTGTATTCAAATGCAAATTTTTATAAATTTTTTTTTTCCCCACACAAAATGGAGCTTTCTTTTGGTGGTATTTAAAGTGGATATAAACCCTCTCCTATCCCCGGTGAAGTGAACAGCCTCAGATGATACACAGAGATGAACAAAATCTCCCTAAATATAGTTTTACATCTATATCTGCCGTCTTCAGCTTTATATACTTTTTGGAAAGTTCACATCCTGTTAGGAGTTTTTCCTCTTCCTGGTTAGCACTGCAGTGAAGCCTGGGCACACAGCCAAGACAGCTGATTGGAGGAAAGGCACACACCCCCTCTCTCCTCATAGGTAGAGACTTTCAGCTCTGATCGTTGAATAGTTTGTGGCTCTGATAATTTATTTATAGCATCCTCCCCAACACAAAAAAAAAAAATTGGGCTGGTTTTATCATATGTGACTGAGAACTTGTCAGGAGTTCTCAGGCTGATAACAGAAGAACGGAGCAGGAGAAAGTTATGGGACATAGTGCTTTGAAGAGAGAGAAGAAAATGCTGCAAGTATATGTGCCCAGGTCAAATTTCATGAATCGGGTTTACATCCACTTTAAATCACCACTGGGGGTTTTTTTTTGCTAAATAAATGAAAAACAACGGAGAATTTGGGGAAAAAAAATTCTTTGCTCCCGACTGATGTGCACTGATGTGGCTAGTAACAGGTAATTTTTCTCCTTCACTGATGTGTGCTCATGAGGCGGCACTGATGAGGCTGCATTGATGGGCACTGATGAAGCCACACTGATGAGGCTGAACTGATGTGCACGGATGAAGTGGCACTGATGGGGCTGGTAGCAGGTAATTTTTCTCCTTCACTGATGTGCGCTCATGAGGCGGCACTGATGAGGCTGCACTGATGAAGCGGCACTGATGAGGCTGAACTGATGTGCATGGATGAAGTGGAACTGATGGGGCTGGTAACAGGTAATTTTTCTCCTTCACTGATGTGCGCTCATGAGGCGGCACTGATGAGGCTGCACTGATGAAGCGGCACTGATGAGGCTGAACTGATGTGCACGAATGAAGTGGAACTGATGGGGCTGGTAACAGGTAATTTTTCTCCTTCACTGATGTGCGCTCATGAGGCGGCACTGATGCGATGAGGAGGCAATGATGAGGCGGCACTGATGAGGCTGAACTGATGTGCACGGATGAAGTGGGGCTGGTAACAGGTAATTTTTCTCCCTCACTGATGTGCGCTCATGATGAGATGAGGCTACACTGATGAGGCTGCACTGTTTGCCAACATCCATAGGCGGAACTGAGGGGCACTGATTGGCAGCACTGATGATCAGTGCAGATGTCCCCTTTCACACTAGCTGGTTACCGGCTCTCTTCTCTCCTCACACTGTAACAACGTGAGGAAAGGAATGCCCATAAATCGGCAAGTGTGTTTACATCATGATCAGCTGCGATTGGCTCTTTATCCCCCCCCCCATCTGTGATGATCTGGGTCCAAAAGGACACAGTGATCACAGGAGTGTCATATAAAACCCCCCCCCCCCCCCAGAACTGGACGACTGCGCTGTAGCCGGCATTTGGCTATAGCGTGGTCAGGGGGTGGTTAGTGTCTGGCAATGCCAACACACCTCAATGGTTTTTAGTTGAGTGTACGGCCCTCCTGCCACATTCACCCCAAATCAGGGAACATGGCTAAAAGCCACTACACCTCATTATAAAAGTGGACTAAAGTCTGCAGTCTTTTACCTCTCCTTGCCTGCGCTGCAATCTTCTACCTGGCCATACTGGCCGGCGGGAGATGACGTCACTTCTGTGCAAGCGCAGCAGCTCAGTCATCCAGGTGCACAGGCGCTGCGCCAGAATGGAAACTGAGCTGTGCATGTGCAGCTCACGAGTACATTCTAAAGAAGACTTCAAGCAAGCAGGTAGGTTTCATTTTAGTGCAAAAGAGACATTGCATGTCTCTTCTGCAATAAAGAACCTGCCTTCTTGCAGCTTTTTAACAAACCTGACCTCCGGAAGGTTTTACCCCCTTCATAACTAGCTCATGTTTTGCTATTCAGCACTGCGCTTTAACTGGCAATTGCGCGGTCAGGCAACACTGTACCCAAATTAAATTTTATACTTTTTTTTTCCCCCACACAAAATAGAGCTTTCTTTTGGTGCTATTTAATCAACACTTTTTTTAATTATATAAATGAAAAAAATACAAAAAATATATTTTCTACTTTCCGTTATAAAAAATATGCAATAAAATCAATTTCCATCATACATTTAGGCCAAAATGTATTCTGCTACATCTCTTTGGTAAAAACCAAACTGTATTATTCCGGGGACACTATACTATTGGGGACTCCAGTTCGGTGTCAGAAACCATGAAAATCAGACCGAGAGAGAAGTACAGTTAATTACACTTGTTTAATAATAAAAGTAAAAAAGAACAAAACGTAGTCAAAATCTAGAAAAAGTTCTGTAACTGGAATGGATAGTCAGCCAAGCCAGAAGTCAGGGATCAAAGTAGTGGAACAGCAAGCAGAATCTGGAGCCAGAAGGGATGTCAGCAAAGCAAGTCTTTAAACAGGAAGGCAGGAGATAGTTTCTTGTGATGTGACCAAGGCGAAGGCAGAGCTCCTCTGGACTGGACGGCTTAAAGTGGTATTCCAGCCGAAATTATACTTTTTAAATAAAAATACCCCTATAATACACAAGCTTAATGTATTCTAGTAAAGTTAGTCTGTAAACTAAGGTCTGTTTTGTTAGTTTATAGCAGTAGTTTGTTATTTTATAAACTTACAGCAGGCCGGGGCCATCTTAAGTGTGGGCATCTGAAGCCAGACTGTATTTCTTCCTGGATCTCATCCTTGCAGATCTCGCACATGCTCAGTGCAGCACAAGCAGTGTAATAGGTTTCAGGTCAGGTTTCTATAGCAACGGCAGTGTCCAAGGAAGTTGCCACCCCTTCCCAGAAGGCATTGCAAACAGGAAATGATGCGATGGGCCGCGGCCAGGGAGGAGGAAGTGAAAAATGAATACAGCAGATATACAGTAGGTACTGAGAAAAAATGTTTTAAAAATATCCAATTCGTTTACAGTGCACAGTTTAGTGAGGGATGCTGAAGAGTTGTAAAAGTGGGTGGAACTCCACTTTAAGTAGGCTGGACTGACGAGCAGGATATCATCAACAGCTGAGTAACTGTGAAGAGAGATAGGAGCTGCGGTTAGCCGACAGCTGAGCAGCCAGCTCAGAGAAGGAAGGGCTGAGCCCAGCCCTGACATTCGGATCAAGATACTGATCAGCACAGACAGTATACTAGTAATAGTGATGATCACCGGCTTATATAGTGTAACTGTGGCGGGCAATCTGGCACCAACTGACACTGGCTGGGAGAGTCACCGACAATTATGTCGCTAGTGACACTTATACAGTGATAATACTGTACACTGTCAGTCTACTAATGGCACTGGTTGGGTGACAGGGGTGATCAGGAGGGCAAACAAGGGGTTTAATGTGAGCCTGACAAAAGGTATCTGTGCTACTTTTACTTACAAATCTGTCTGGTTCCCTTCTTGCTTTCAGTTCTGAACGCTAACTGAAAGCAAGGAGAAATCCAGGCACAATCTGTGTGCTGCGTTTCCAACAACCGAGATTTCTGTGCTGTGATTGGCCACAGTCAACCAGCAGGTATACAGCCAAAATCATTGGCTGCAACCTGACAAGCTAATGCGGTGTCAAATCACGGCACAGATCAGTAGGGGGTGTGCGCCTCTAAACCAGGAAGTTCACCGCCATGAGATAGCCAACGTGGGGGGGGTTTGAAGGAAATCCAGATATGTAGAAAGCCGTAGAGGTGCCACACCAGTGGTGAGAGGAAGTGATCCCGAGGGGAATCCAGACGTCCAAAAGGAGGTATTTTATTATATTATCAATAAGATATGATATCGAACACAGGGGTCATGAGGGAGATCCAGATCTGTAGAGAGTCATAGGGGTGCCACACCAATGGAAATAGGATGGGGTCCTGAGAAGAATCCAGATATGTTCAATGTGGTATTTATTGGATTCTGAATATGATAAGCTATCCAACACAGGAGTCCTCAGAGATATCCCGATGTGTAGAAAGTCATAAGCGTGCCAAACCAATGACGATAGAGGTCACAATGGCATTTTAATGGTTAATCAATAGGATAAGATATCCAATGTAATGGTCCTGAGGGAAATCCAGATATGTAGAAAGCCCTAAAGGTGTCACACCAATGGTGAGAAGAAGTGATCCCGAGGGGAATCCAGATGTCCAAAGTGGTATTTTATTGGATTATCAATAAGATACGATATCAAACACAGGGGTCATGAGGGAAATCCAGATATGTAGAAACCAGTAAGCATGTCAAACCAATGATGATAGAGGTCTCAATGATAATCAAAAAGAAAAAAAAAATATCCAAAACGTGGGGGGGGGGGGGGGTCCTGAAGGCGGTCCAAATATGTAGAAAAACGTAGGGGTCCCACAGCAATGGTGATAGGGAGGTGTCCTGATCTGTAGAAAGCAGTAAGGGTGCCACACTAATGATGATAGAGTTCATGAAGGTATTTTACTGATAATCAATAGGATAAAATATCCAGCGTGGGGGGTCCTGATGGAAATGCAGATATGTAGAAAGCCGTAGAGGTGTCACACCATTGGTGACGGATACCACAATGTTTTCTACAGGATAGTCAACAGGATAAGATGTCCAACATGGTGGTCCTGAAGGAAATCTAGATAAGTAGAAAGCAGTACGGGTGCCAAATCAATGGTCGTTAGAGGGAAGGATCCTGAAGAAGATCCAGATATGTAGAAAGTTGTGGGGGTGCCACACCAATAAATCGACAAAGTCCATGGAGTTTTTATATTAGTTAATAGGATAAGCTATCCAACGTGAAGGTCCTGAGGGGATTCCAAGTACGTAGAAAGCAGTAAGGGAGTCACACTAATGCTGATGGATTCTAAAATGTTTTTTTTTTTTTTTTATTGGATAAATAGGATAGGATATCCAAAAAGTTTTGGGTTCACACATTTCCCCTTCTTTTAGACTTACAGAATGTTATGCAACTACAGAAACGCCCGGACTCAGAGATTTGAAAACGTTTATAAAGACCACAACATATGTTAGCATCAACGAGTATTTCTTGAGCTGCATTACTCATTGGTACTTGCATCAGATGTGGTATTTGATGTCAACTTGATGTCAATCCCCATCAGATGAACTGAAATCTCAAAAAAATGTCATCTTCCTTCTAACCTATCTTCTTTAAAATGACCTAACAATCCCCCACCCCCCAATGTCATGGAGATGGAAAAGATGAGGAGTTTGTAGTCCAAATCAGGTGAATGGACCAGAGTGACTACACCTTTCCTCCATAGAGTGTTGTCACCCTAGGACAGTGATGACTAACCTTGGCACCCCAGATGTTTTGGAACTACATATCCCATGATGCTCAACTACACTGCAGAGTGCAGGAGCATCATGGGAAATGTAGTTCTAAAACATCTGGGGTGTCAAGGTTCACCATCACTGCCCTAGGACAAGTCTGTTACTGGCATGATCACCAGGTGGAGAAAAAGAAAAAAGGTCTAAAAGGAAGACTATTGCAGCCACCACATCCAAAGCTGCAATACAAGACATTTCTAGGTCTAGATATAAATTTAGGGTCACATAATGGTGCTCAGGAGCCGTGTCTATTTTGTCTATAGGAAGCAGTATACAGAATCTCAAAAAAGTGAGTACACCCCTCACATTTATGTAAATATTTTCTTCTATCTTTTCATGTGACAACACAGAAGAAATGACACTTGTCTACAATGTAAAGTAGTGAGTGTACAGCTTGTATAACAGTGTAAATTTGCTGTCCCCTCAAAATAACTCAACACACAGCCATTAATGTCTAAACCGCTGGCAACAAAAGTGAGTACACCCCTAAGTGAAAATGTCCAAAGTGTCAATATTTTGTGTGGCCACCATTATTTTCCAGCACTGCCTTAACCCTCTTGGGCATGGAGTTCACCAGAGCTTCACAGGTTGCCACTGGAGTCCTCTTCCCCTCCTCCATGACGACATCACGGAGCTGGTGGATGTTAGAGACCTTGCGCTCCTCCACCTTCTGTTTGAGGATGCCCCACAGATGATCAATAGAGTTTAGGTCTGGAGACATGCTTGGCCAGTCATCGCCTTTACCCTCAGCTTCTTTAGCAAGGTAGTGGTCTTCTTGGAGTTGTGTTTGGGGTTGTTATGTTGGAATACTGTCCTGTAAATATGCTGTCCCCTCAAAATAACTCAACACACAACCATTAATGCCTAAACCGCTGGCAACAAAAGTGAGTACACCTCTAAGTGAAAATGTCCAAATTGGGCCCAATTAGCCATTTTCCCTCCCCGGTGTCATGTGACTCATTAGTGTTACAAGGTCTCAGGTGTGAATGGGGAGCAGGTGTGTTAAATTTGGTGTTATCACTCTCACTCTCTCATACTGGTCACTTGAAGTTCAACATGGCACTTCATGGCAAAGAACTCTCTGAGGATCTGAAAAAAAGAATTGTTGCTCTACATAAAGATGGCCTAGGCCAGGGATATGCTATTAGCGGACCTCCAGCTGTTGCAGAACTACAAATCCCATGAGGCATAGCAAGACTCTGACAGCCACAAGCATGACACCCAGAGGCAGAGGCATGATGGGACTTGTAGTTTTGCAACAGCTGGAGGTCCACTAATTGCATATCCCTGGCCTAGGCTATAAGAAGATTGCCAAGACCCTGAAACTGATCTGCAGCACGGTGGCCAAGACCATACAGCGGTTTAATAGGACAGGTTCCATTTAGAACAGGCCTTGCCATGGTCGACCAAAGCAGTTGAGTGCACATGCTCAGCATTATGTCCAGAGGTTGTCTTTGGGAAATAGACGTATGAGTGCTGCCAGCATTGCTGCAGAGGTTGAAGGGGTGGGGGGGGGTCAGCCTGTCAGTGCTCAGACCATACGCTGCACACTGCATCAAATTGGTCTGCATGACTGTCATCCCAGAAGGAAGCCTCTTCTAAAGATGATGCACACGAAAGCCCACAAACAGTTTGCTGAAGATAGGGCTGAGGACATGGATTACTGGAACCATGTCCTGTGGTCTGATGAGACCAAGATAAACGTATTTGGTTCAGATGGTGTCAAGCGTGTGTGGGGGCAACCAGGTGAGGAGAACAAAGACAAGTGTGTCTTGTCTACAGTCAAACATGGTGGTGGGAGTCTCATGGTCTGGGACTGCATGAGTGCTGCCGGCACTGGGGAGCTACAGATCATTGAGGGAACCATGAATGCCAACATGTACTGTGATATACTGAAGCAGAGCATGATCCCCTCCCTTCAGAGACTGGGCCACAGGGCAGTATTCCAACATGATAACCACCCCAAACACACCTCCAAGATGACCACTGCCTTGCTAAAGAAGCTGAGGGTAAAGGTAATGGACTGGCCAAGCATGTCTCCAGACCTAAACCCTATTGAGCATCTGTGGGGCATCTTCAAATGGAAGGTGGAGGAGCGCAAGGTCTCTAACATGCACCAGCTCTGTGATGTCGTCATGGAGGAGTGGAAGAGGACTCCAGTGACAACCTGTGAAACTCTGGTGAACTCCATGCCCAAGAGGGTTAAGGCAGTTCTGGAAAATAAATGGTGGCCACACAAAATATTGACACTTTGGGCCCAATTTTGGACATTTTGACTTAGGGGTGTACTCACTTTTGTTGCCTGCTGTTTAGACATTAATGGCTGTGTGTTGAGTTATTTGAGGGGACAGTAAATTTACACTGTTATACAAGCTGTACACTCACTACTTTACATTGTAGACAAGTGTCATTTCTTCAGTGTTGTCACATGAAAAGATATAATAAAATATTTACAAAAATGTGAGGGGTGTACTCACTTTTGTGAGATACTGTACCATTTACCACAATAATGTAATTTGGTAATGCTTGCGAGGGCCCAAACTGGCTGATCTGCAGTGATAACTTCTGGAGATAGATTCACTTTAATTGACGAGTGTCTGGGAAATTCCAAAAAGGTTGGATAAGAGGCTGTGCCAGTTTTCAGGCCTTTGCCCTCAACGACATGACCTCGCAGCATGCATTAGAGTAACGTCTGGCAGCCATCTTGCTTTGTATAACCATCTTTCAGCTATCAGAGAAGTATATACAGAGCAGTATAATACAGGAAACTGGAGGGGGGGTGGGGTGGGGGTGCACGCTCTCATGCTTACTGTACCCATAATGAAGTATAGAGGAGGAGGGGGAGGGTGGGGGGGAAGAGACTCGCACACACAGTAAAAGCAGGAAACCTGAGATTACACAATCACGTTCAGCAGAATGAGCCAACATCTTCCGCTGATCAGAGAAAGCCACTGACTGCTCCACCACAACACCCCCTCCCATGTATAGCACTAACACACAACACCCGTCTGACAACCTGACTTATATTATATTATAACCACATCAGACAGAAGAGCCAGATATACTCCAACGTCTGCTTTACCCCCAAGATCCAACTTGTTTTTTTTTGTAGTTTTGCATAGAGTGTTGGGAACATCATGCCAGCCTGCATGCTCCTATATCACCAAGTGAACATATGCATGCGTGTCTTGGTGCATTGATGGGTGTATGTCATCATGCATAAGCCTGCCTGTTTGCTCCCCCCTGGTGCTCATTTTAGCACCAGATGAGCGGTTTAAGCAAAGATCTGAGCTGTGTGGTGTATGGTCTTCAGCAAGAACCTATTCCCGATTTCTGAGGTTTCCAGGTGTTGACCGGTCTCTACAGTGCTCCTTTGATCATGACTCAGTCTGCTGCCCCTGGACCTTTACTGCCCGATCGTTGCTAATCTTGCTGACTACAAATCTGCATGCTGCCTCTGCAATTTGGTTGCCCAACTGTTGCCAATCCTGATGATTTCGACTCTGCCTGCTGCCTCTGCACATTTGTTGCCCGATCACTGCCAATCCTGCCCACCACGATTCTGCTTTCTGTCTTTGCAATTTTGTAGGCTATTTATTCCCCACCACGATTCTGCCTGCTGCCTCCGCACTTTCCTACCCAATCCTGCCCACCATGACTCCGCCTACTGCTTCTGCACTCTCATTGCCCAACTGTTGCCAATCCTGCCCACCATGACTCCGCCTACTGCTTCTGCACTCTCATTGCCCAACTGTTGCCAATCCTGCCCACCATGACTCTGCCTACTGCTTCTGCACTCTCATTGCCCAATTGTTGCCAATCCTGCCCACCATGACTGCTTGCTGCCTCTGCACTTTCATTGCCCAATTGTTGCCAATGCTGCCCAGCATGACTCTGCCTGCTGCCTCTGGCAAGAATTGGGTGAAGGTGCAGAGGCAGCAGGCAGAGTCATGGTGGACAGGATTGGCAACAATTGGGCAATGAAAGTGCAGAAGCAGCAGGCAGAGTCATGGTGGGCAGGATTGGCAACAATAGTGCAGAGGCAGGCAGAGTCATGGTCAGCAGGATTGCCAAGGATTGGGTGAAGGTGCAATCTCAGCCAATTCTCCTGACCATGACTCTGCCTGCCTCTGCACTATTGTTGCCCAATTGTTGCCAATCCTGCCCACCATGACTCTGCCTGCTGCTTCTGCACTTTCATTGCCCAATCCTTGCCAATCCTGCTGACCACGACTCTGCCGCCTGCCTCTGCACTTCTGTTGCCAAAATTGTTGCCAATCCTGCTGACTATAGGTCTGTCTGCTGTCTCTGCACTTTGGTTGCTCGATTGTTGCCAATCCTGCTCACCATGACTCCTCCTGCTGCCTCTGCACTTCTGCTGCCCCAAATGCTGCCAGTACTGATGACTACGGATGGCCAGCCAGCTGACTATGACAACGGCTGCTGTCCCTATACTTTCGTTGCCCATCTCTGCCAATCTTGCTGACCACAAAATTTGCCTGCAGTTTATGAACCTTGGCTCCCGACCGCCTTCTGACCTCATCTTAATGATCTGATCTTGGCAGCTGTTCTATGCTTAAAAGTGTTATCAAACCCTCTTATCTGAAAATAAACATAGTGCTGAACACCTCAGCACTTACCATGTGTGCTTTCCTTTTGAGGACTGTCATTGCTTAGCATTCTGTATCGGAAAATCCTCTCTACTCCGTTTCTGACTTTCAGTTGGCTACACCGCTTTGCAGTTTCCCATGAAGCCCATGTGTAGCCACTTCCAACAGAAGAAGAAGTTGAAAAAGAGGGTCCCATCAAAATGTTGGTGTTTCCACTGATGTAAACAGTCAAGTACGGTCTACAGCAGGTATTAAATTAAAATTCATGGAGGTCCAATCAGTGGAATTTTCTTCCAGCAGACGTCTGAATCCTTCCCATCACAGCCCTCCCCCCCATTTTATATCACCATCCCATTCTTACAGCAATGTCCTCAGTCCCCTGCTTCACATCAGTTTCCCCTTAACATTAGTGTCCACTGCCCCTTCACATCAAGCTCCCACAGCCCTGCCCTCCCTTTACATCACCCCTCCCCCCCACAGCACTGCTCTCCCTTTACATCACCCCGTCCCCCCACAGCACTGCCCTCCCTTTACATCACCCCGTCCCCCCACAGCACAGCCCTCCCTTCACATCACCCCGCCCCCCCACAGCACTGCCCTCCCTTTACATCACCTCGCCCCCCCCCACAGCACTGCTCTCCCTTTACATCACCCCTTCCCCCACAGCATTGCCCTTCCTTTACATCACCTCGCCCCCCCCCACAGCACTGCTCTCCCTTTACATCACCCCGTCCCCCCACAGCACTGCCCTCCCTTTACATCACCCCGTCCCCGCACAGCACAGCCCTCCCTTTACATCACCCCGCCCTCCCACAGCACTGCCCTCCCTTTACATCACCTCGCCCCCCCCCCACAGCACTGCTCTCCCTTTACATCACCCCGTCCCCCCACAGCACTGCCCTCCCTTTACATCACCTCGCCCCCCCCCACAGCACTGCTCTCCCTTTACATCACCTCGCCCCCCCCCCACAGCACTGCTCTCCCTTTACATCACCCCGTCCCCCCACAGCACTGCCCTCCCTTTACATCACCCCCCCCACAGCACTGCCCTCCCTTTACATCACCCCGCCCCCCCACAGCACTGCCCTCCCTTTACATCACCCCGCCCCCCCACAGCACTGCTCTCCCTTTACATCACCCCGTCCCCCCACAGCACTGCCCTTCCTTTACATCACCCCGCCCCCCCACAGCACTGCCCTCCCTTTACATCACCTCGCCCCCCCCCCACAGCACTGCCCTCCCTTTACATCACCCCCCCCACAGCACTGCCCTCCCTTTACATCACCCCGCCCCCCCACAGCACTGCCCTCCCTTTACATCACCCCCCCCACAGCACTGCCCTCCCTTTACATCACCCTGCAACCCCACAGCCCTGCCCTCCCTCCCACAGCCCTGTCCTCCCTTTACATCACCCCCACAGCACTGCCATGCCTTTATATCGCCCCTCCCCCCACAGCACTGCCTTCCCTTTACAAGACCCCTCCCCCTCACAGCACTGCACTCCCTCTACATTGCTGCCCCCCCACCACCACCACGGGCCTGCATCCCCTTTAAATAAAACCCCACAGCACAGCTCCCTCTTTACATCTCTCCCCCAGCAACAACACTGCCTCCCACTTTACATCCCCCCCCTCTCCACAGCACTTGCTCCCCCTTTGCATTTCTACCTTAGAGCAGATAGCAGGAGGCACAACAACACTGGATGTAGGGATGGAGGGTCGGAGGCTAAGCTGCCAGGGGTTAACTTTTCATATTAACAAGCTACAAAAAGTGTATCTGCTGACTTTTAATAAACACACTCACCTGTATCACTCTAGTTATGCGGCTGCCCGAAAGCCTCGGCTCTCTCTCTCCCGTCTCTCCCCGGCATCACAAGTGTGGCCACCCAGCTGTGACAGCTTGCGGCTTTACAGCGGGTGCACACGGTGCATGCGCGAGTCACGCTGTGCCTCCTTAACAGCCGGGGCAATCTCCTGGGACCTGTGACGTGTCCCAAAAAATTGGAAGGAGGGGGAGAGGAGAACTTCTGCTGGAGTCCCCTAGGCGGCCCGAGCGGAAGTGGGAGCTGGGTACCTGTCCAAGCTAGGTACTCCCTCCCCCCCCAGAAAAAAAAAAAAATTATGACATGCCAACTGTGGCATAGGAGGGGGCGAGGAGTCCTTAAAAGGTGGAACTCCGCTTTAAAGTGAAAGACTTTTTTTCTATAAAAATAACAAACATGTTATACTTACCTGCTCTGTGCAGTTGGTTTTGCACAGAGCAGCCCAGATCCTTCTCTTTTCGGGTCCCTCTTCTGTGATCCTGGCCCCTCCCTCCTGTTGAGTGCCCCCATAGCAAGCAGCTTGCTGTGGGGGCACCCAAGCCGAGCTGCAGCTCTGTGTGTCCATTCAGACCTGGAGCCCTGATTCGGCCCTGCCCCCTTTTTTCTCTCGATTGGCTAACCAAATTTGATTGACAGCAGCGGGAGCCAATGGCGCCACTGCTGTGTCTCAGCCAATCAGGAGGGAGAGTCACAGACAGCCGAGACAGTTGGTGACATCACTGGATAGAGATGGGGCTCAGGTAAGTAATTAGGGGGGTGCTGGGGCGGCTGCTGCACACAGTTCTTTTATCTTAATGCACAGAATGCGCCTTCTGCCTTTACAACTTATGCAGCTCCCGCCCTCCATTCAGTGTCGTTGTGCCTCCCGATCCCGCCCTCAATCCAGTGTTGTTGTGCCTCCCGATCCCGCCCTCAATCCAGTGTTGTTGTGCCTTCCGATCCCGCCCTCAATCCAGTGTCGTTGTGCCTCCCGATCCCGCCCTCAATCCAGTGTTGTTGTGCCTCCCGATCCCGCCCTCAATCCAGTGTCGTTGTGCCTTCCGATCCCGCCCTCAATCCAGTGTCGTTGTGCCTCCCGATCCCGCCCTCAATCCAGTGTCGTTGTGCCTCCCGATCCCGCCCTCAATCCAGTGTCGTTGTGCCTCCCGATCCCGCCCTCAATCCAGTGTTGTTGTGCCTCCCGATCCCGCCCTCAATCCAGTGTTGTTGTGCCTTCCGATCCCGCCCTCCATCCAGTGTCGTTGTGCCTCCCGCTCCCGCCCTCCATCCAGTGTCGCCGCGCCCCCTCGCCCTCCATCCAGTGTCGTCGCGCCCCCCTCGCCCCCCATCCAGTGTCGCCGCGCCCCCTCGCCCTCCATCCAGTGTCGCCGCGCCCCCTCGCCCTCCATCCAGTGTCGCCGCACCCCCTCGCCCTCCATCCAGTGTCGCCGCACCCCCTCGCCCTCCATCCAGTGTCGCCGCACCCCCTCGCCCTCCATCCAGTGTCGTTGTGCCTGCCGCACCCCCTCGCCCTCCATCCAGTGTCGTTGTGCCTCCCGCACCCCCTCGCCCTCCATCCAGTGTCGTTGTGCCCCCTCGCCCTCCATCCAGTGTCGCCGCACCCCCTCGCCCTCCATCCAGTGTCGCCGCACCCCCTCGCCCTCCATCCAGTGTCGCCGCACCCCCTCGCCCTCCATCCAGTGTTGCTGCGCCTCCCGCTCTCCCTTGAGAATGGCAGGGGTATAGGCCGGGGGGGGTGGAAAAAAAAAAAAAAAAAAAAAGGGCTCCTAAATGGCACAGTCCACCATCCATTTTATGGTCACCTGGTCTACAGCCAGACCTCCCAACTTTGCATGTCAGCACACAGACAAGACCAAAACCCATGAAAGTTCCTTGTTCCTCCTCCAAGGCAGGTAATTGACAGCAGCTCACAAGACTGTATGGGGTTTATTTACTAAACCTGGAGAGTGCAAAATCAGGCTCACTTCTGCATAGAAACTAGTCAGCTTCCAGGTTTTGTTGACAAAGCTTACAGTGAACAAGCTGAGGTTAGAAGCCGATTGGCTACCATGCACAGCTGCACCAGATTCTGAGTGCTTCAGTTTTAGTAAATCTCCCCCACTGAGACTTTATAAAAGGAAGGGGTGTTGTATGTAGACCTCCCAAGGTACCACCAGCCTGTGATGCTGATTGAAAGAACTAAAATACAAAACGAATGAAAAGGGATGGCCAGGGAGGAAAGGGCTAAAAGATACTGGAAGTTAGAAGCTACAGCAAGTCAGAGCAGTCAAGTCAGAGCCCACCTAATGTACACTGTGAGAAGCTCACAGTGTGCAGTGAAATCAGAGTAAGCCATTTCAATACAGGAGAGGAAATCCATCAACTGTGCAAGAGTGTAGGGAAGGCTGAAGTTCAGATTTAAAGTGTCCCCGTCACTGGAGCGACATACGAGCCGTCAACAGGGACTACAGCAAACAGTAGGAGGAACACGTGTTGGTCGCACCCAGGAAGTGTGGAATACTTGCAGCAAGCAGAAAACCAGTGGCTTTTAAAACATGAGTCCCTCAAATATATATCCTTATTTTACAGGCCGGGGCTTTGTTTACACGGGACCTTGTGGTGACACAGTCACTTTAATATTCACACTTCCCATGAATCAAAAGATCCAGGTCAGCAAAAAAAAGTTCCCCTTTCATGTCATAAAAAAAGAAATCACTGTTCCCAAACTTCCCGCAGAGATCACATGACTACCAATCATTGCTGCAGACAGTCTATAGATTCTTTGAACCTTGAGGTTATCTGCTATTCCATACCTGCATGCCGCTCCGGGCCCCAGCTACTCCATTCCCACACCGAGCTCCGGGCCCCCGCTACTCCAATCCCACGCGCCGCTCCGGGCCCCAGCTACTCCAATCCCGCTCCGGGCCCCAGCTACTCCAATCCCACGCGCCGCTCCGGGCCCCAGCTACTCCAATCCCGCTCCGGGCCCCAGCTACTCCAATCCCGCTCCGGGCCCCAGCTACTCCATTCCCGCTCCGGGCCCCAGCTACTCCATTCCCGCTCCGGGCCCCAGCTACTCCATTCCCGCTCCGGGCCCCAGCTACTCCATTCCCGCTCCGGGCCCCAGCTACTCCATTCCCGCTCCGGGCCCCAGCTACTCCATTCCCACACCGAGCTCCGGGCCCCAGCTACTCCATTCCCACACCGAGCTCCGGGCCCCAGCTACTCCATTCCCACACCGAGCTCCGGGCCCCAGCTACTCCATTCCCACACCGAGCTCCGGGCCCCAGCTACTCCATTCCCACGCGCCGCTCCGAGCCCCAGCTACTCCATTCCCGCTCCGGGCCCCCGCTACTCCATTCCCGCTCCGGGCCCCCGCTACTCCATTCCCGCTCCGGGCCCCCGCTACTCCATTCCCGCTCCGGGCCCCCGCTACTCCATTCCCGCTCCGGGCCCCCGCTACTCCATTCCCGCTCCGGGCCCCCGCTACTCCATTCCCGCTCCGGGCCCCCGCTACTCCATTCCCGCTCCGGGCCCCCGCTACTCCATTCCCACGCGCCGCTCCGGGCCCCCGCTACTCCATTCCCACGCGCCGCTCCGGGCCCCCGCTACTCCATTCCCACGCGCCGCTCCGGGCCCCCGCTACTCCATTCCCACGCGCCGCTCCGGGCCCCCGCTACTCCATTCCCACGCGCCGCTCCGGGCCCCCGCTACTCCATTCCCACGCGCCGCTCCGAGCCCCAGCTACTCCATTCCCGCTCCAGGCCCCGCTACTCCATTCCCGCACGCCGCTCCGGGCCCCCGCTACTCCATTCCCACGCGCCGCTCCGGGCCCCCGCTACTCCATTCCCACGCGCCGCTCCGAGCCCCAGCTACTCCATTCCCGCTCCGGGCCCCCGCTACTCCATTCCCGCACGCCGCTCCGGGCCCCCGCTACTCCATTCCCGCACGCCGCTCCGGGCCCCCGCTACTCCATTCCCGCACGCCGCTCCGGGCCCCCGCTACTCCATTCCCGCACGCCGCTCCGGGCCCCCGCTACTCCATTCCCGCACGCCGCTCCGGGCCCCCGCTACTCCATTCCCGCACGCCGCTCCGGGCCCCCGCTACTCCATTCCCACACGCCGCTCCGGGCCCCCGCTACTCCATTCCCACACGCCGCTCCGGGCCCCCGCTACTCCATTCCCACACGCCGCTCCGGGCCCCCGCTACTCCATTCCCACACGCCGCTCCGGGCCCCCGCTACTCCATTCCCACACGCCGCTCCGGGCCCCCGCTACTCCATTCCCACACGCCGCTCCGGGCCCCCGCTACTCCATTCCCACACGCCGCTCCGGGCCCCCGCTACTCCATTCCCACACGCCGCTCCGGGCCCCCGCTACTCCATTCCCACACGCCGCTCCGGGCCCCCGCTACTCCATTCCCACACGCCGCTCCGGGCCCCCGCTACTCCATTCCCACACGCCGCTCCGGGCCCCCGCTACTCCATTCCCACACGCCGCTCCGGGCCCCCGCTACTCCATTCCCACACGCCGCTCCGGGCCCCCGCTACTCCATTCCCACACGCCGCTCCGGGCCCCCGCTACTCCATTCCCACACGCCGCTCCGGGCCCCCGCTACTCCATTCCCACACGCCGCTCCGGGCCCCCGCTACTCCATTCCCACACGCAGCTCCGGGCCCCCGCTACTCCATTCCCACACGCAGCTCCGGGCCCCCGCTACGCCATTCCCATACGCAGCTCCAGGCCCCCGCTATGCCATTCCCACACGGCGCTCCGGGCCCCTGCTATGCCATTCCCACACGGCGCTCCTTAAGCGGGATACATGTAAGCGACTATTTGTAAGATTTTCCCCAGGCAGGGCCTGACGGAAGCTGCACTGCTGGTACAGAGGGCAGGCAGGAGATATGAACCCCAAGAAATGAGTATAATACCTCTGATTACAGGGGACTAGCAATTTGATTTATTTTTAAGGGTCACTTTATGACAGACACATGACTTCTTACACCCAGACATGTATAGGAGGTCTTACGTCCCACACTTTCTCCACACAGAGCTCCCACCACGCCGTACCCCTTTAAACAGTAATTAGGCAATGGAATGCGATTCACCTTCTCCCTTCTGCTGGCAGGCAAGTCCGTACATCTCACCCAATAAATCTGCTACTCACCAGCTGCCGCAGGTTGGTCATGGCGCCCACCTCCTCTGGAATGGAGTTGAGCTTGTTATTACTGGCGATGAGAACGGTGAGAGGAAGACGACAGAGGTAAGGAGGTAGAGAGGTGAGGAGGTTTCGGCTGTGGAAACAAGGATGGGAGGTTAATGAGGAAAAAAAAACTTCAATGCCTTCCAGATGTACTTTATCCTTGTTAATCTCTATAGTAGACTTGGTTCTTTGGCTGGTATACCTAGAAGGAACCCCCCCCCCTCCTGTACCCTTCATTAAGCTCCTTGTGGATCGCTACAGTAGACTAGAGCCTCTGGTTTGCATTTGTAAAAGGAATTCCCTACACCCCCCTTCCTGATTCACTTTCTTCTTGCTGATCTCTACAGTAGACTGGGGCTGCTGACTTGCATACCTAAAAAATGAATACCCAACATCCTTCCAAATGTTGCTCCTTGCTGTGATCTACAGTACACTGGGGGTCTCTGGCTCGCATACCTAGAAGGGACCCCATGCATCCTTCCAGATGTACTTTCTTCTTGCTGATCTCTACAGTAGACTGAGATCTCTGGTTTGCATATCTAAAAGAAATCTCCTAAATCCCTCCAGAAGTGCTTTTCAAAGTGATCATTACAGTAGACAGAGGACTCTGGCTTGTAGAGCTAGAACATCCTGCATCCTTCCATATGTTTTATCACTAATCTCTATCGTAGTTACATAGTTGGTGAGGTTGAAAAAAAGACACAAGTCCATCAACTCCAACCTATGCGTGTGATTATATGTCAGTATTACATTATATATCCCTGTATGTTGCTATCATTCAGGTGCTTATCCAAGTAGTCCAACTAGTTTTTTTGAAACTATCTATGTTTCCCGCTGAGACCACCGCCTGTGGAAAAGAATTCCACATCCTTGCCACTCTTACAGTAAAGAACCCTCTACGTAGTCTAATGTTAAACCTCTAATTTTATAATTAATGACTGGACACGAGTCTTGTTAAACTCCCTTCTGCAAAAAAGTTAAATGCCTATTGTGGGGTCACCAGTACAGTATTTGTAAATTGAAATCATATCCCCTCTCAAGCGTCTCTTCTCCAGAGAGAATAAGTTCAGTGCTCGCAACCTTTCCTCATAACTAAGATCCTCCAGACCCTTTATTAGCTTTGTTGCTCATCTTTGTACTCGCTCCATTTCCAGTATCTCCTTCCTGAGGACTGGTGCCCAGAACTGGACAGCATACTCCAGGTGCGGCCGGACCAGAGTCTTGTAGAGCGGGAGAATTATCGTTTTATCTCTGGAGTTGATCCCATTTTTAATGCCAATATTCTGTTTGCTTTGTTAGCAGCAGCTTGGCATTGCATGCCATTGCTGAGCCTATCATCTACTAGGACCCCCAGGTCCTTTTCCATCCTAGATTCCTCCAGAGGTTCTCCCCCCAGTGTATAGATTGCATTCATATTTTTGCCACCCAAATGCATTATTTTACATTAAATCTCATTTGCCATGTAGTCGCCCACCCCATTAATTTGTTCAGGTCTTTTTGCAAGGTTTCCACATCCTGCAGAGAAGTTATTGCCCTGCTTAGATTAGTATCGTCTGCCAATACGGAGATTGAACTGTTTACCCCATCCTCCAGGTCATTTATGAACAAATTAAATAGGATTGGTCCCAGCACAGAACCCTGGGGAACCCCACTACCCACCCCTGACCATTCCGAGTACTCCCCATTTATCACCACCCTCTGAACACGCCCTTGTAGCCAGTTTTCAATCCCTGTACTCACCCTATGGTCCATGCCAACGCACCTTATTTTGTACAGTAAACGTTTATGGGGAACCCATAAACTTGTTTTTTTTTTTTTACATTCCCCCAGATGTACTTGCTCATCTCTACAAAAATCTGGGGGTCTCTGGCTAGCATACCTAAAAGGAATACCTAGCATCCCTCCAAATGTTCTTGCTCCTTGCTGATCTCTATAGTAGAATGGGGTCTCTGGTTTGCATACCTACAAAAATCCCCTGCATCCCTTCAGAAGTGTTTTTTTCAAAGTGATCTTTACAGTAGACTGAGGACTCTGACTTGCACAGCTTTAGGGAACACTCTCCAGCCTTCCACACGTTTTATCACTGATCTCTACAATAAACTCTGTTGTTATTTGACTTGTATACCTAGAAAGCATCTCCTCCATCCCTCCAGCGGACCTTGCTTCTTTCTGTTCTCCACTAAGACTAAGGGCTTTGTCTTGCATACCTAGAAGGAATCCCCTGCACCCATCCTGATGTACTTATTAATTAATGATCTCTACAGTACACTTGGTTCTCTGGTTTGGATATCTAGAAGGAATCCCCTGAATGCTCTCAGATGTACTTGCACATCTCTACAGTAGACTGGGTTCTCTGATGTGCATACCTAAAAGGAATACTCTACATCACTCCTGATGTACTTGCTCCTTGCTAATCTCTACAGTACATTGGGGTCTCTGGCTTGCATATCTAGAAGGAACCCCCTGCATCCTTCCTGATGCACTTTTTTCCTGCTGATCTCTACAGTAGACTGGGGCTTCCGACTTGCATACCTAAAATACCCAACATCCTTCCAAATGTTCTTGCTCCTTTCTGATCTCTATAGTAGACTGACCGGTGTACATAAGTAGAATAATGCACCTGCACCACTCCTATTGCATTTGATCATTGCGGATCTCTACAGTAGACTGGGGTCTCTGGTTTGAAAACCTACAAAAACCTTCAGCATCCCTCCAGATATACTTCTTTTAAAAGTGATCTCCACAGTAGATTGGGTTCTTTGACTTGCATACCTAGAAGGAATCTCAATCCCTTCAGGTGACCTTGCTTCTTGCTGATCTCTACTAAGACTAAGGGCTCTGGTTTGTATATCTAGAAGGAATCCCCTGCATTCCCCCACATGTACAGTGGGGAAAATAATTATTTGATCCCCTGCAGATTTTGTATGTTTGACAACTTACAAAAGAAATTAAGGGTCTATAATTGTTACCATAGGTGTATTTTAAATGAAAGACAGAATATCAACCAAAAATCCAGAAAAAACAAAAACAAAACACACACACGTTATATAAGGAGTTGTAGTCCATTGGAGTAAAATAAGTATTTGATACCTAACCAACCAACAAGAATTCTGACTCCCACAGACTGCCTACAGTAGGTGCTCATGTGGTACACAGATTAGTCCTGTCAATTGAAGAAGGTGCTCCTAACGGCAACTTGTTATGTGTATAAAAGACAACTGTCCACAGAATCTCTCTTTCTTTCATTCAAACCTCACCATCATGGGCAAGACCAAAGAGCTGTCAAAGATTGTAACCTGCACAAGGCTGGAAAGGGCTACATGACCATCAGCAAAAAGCTTGGCAAGAAGGAGACAACTGTTGAAGCGACTATTCACAAATGGAAGAAATACAAAATGACCATCAATCGCCCTCGGTCTGGAGCTCCATGCAATATTTCGCCTCATGGGGTAAGGATGATGAGAAAAGTGAGGGATCAGCCCAGAACTACACGGGAGGAGCTTGTGAATGATCTCAAGGCAGTTGGGACCACAGTCACCAAACAAACCATTGGTAACACAATACGCCGCCATAAATTTAAATCGTGCAGCACCCGCAAGGTCCCCCTCCTCAAGAAGGCACATGTACAGGCCCATATGAAGTTTGCCAATGAACATCTAAATGATTCAAAGAAGGATTGGGAGAAAGTGCTGTGGTCAGATGAGACTAAAATTGAGCTCTTTGGCATTAACGCAACTGGCCGTGTTAGGAGGAAGAAAAATGCTATGACCCCAAGAACACCATTCCCTACAGTCAAGCATGGAGGTGGAAACATGATGCTTTGGGGCTGTTTCTCTGCTAAAAAGGTACAAGCCAACTTTGCTGAATTATGGGGCCATGTATTGTAAAATCTTGGATGAGAACCTTCTTCCCTCAGCCAGAACACTGAAGTTCGTGGATGGGGCCTCAAGCAAGACAATGGCCCAAAACATATCGTCAAGGCAACAAAAGGAGTAGTTCAAGAAGAAGCGCATAAAAAAAAAAAAAAAAAAAAAAAAGGGTCATAGAGTGGCCTAGCCAGGCAATAGAAAATTTATGGAGGGAGCTGAAACTTTGAGTTGCCAAGCGACAGCCAAGAAACCTTAAGGATTTAGAGAAGATCTGTAAAAAAGCGTGGAACAAAATCCCTCCCGAGATGTTTGCAAGCCTGGTAACCAACTACAAGAAACGTCTAACCTCAGTCATGTTTTGCTTGGGGATCAAATATTTATTTTACTCACTGAACTACAACTTAATGTAGAACACTTGTTGTATCATGTGTTTTTTCAGGATTTTTTGTTGTTCGTCTCTATCATTTAAAATACAAATATGATACAAAAAAAAAAAAAAATGATAGGACACTTAATTTCTTTGTAAGTAGGCAAACTTACAAAATCAGCAGGGGATCAAATAATTATTTCCCCACTGTACTTGCTCATCACTACAGCAGACAGGGGTCTCTGGCTTGGATACCTAAGAAAACCTTCAGCATTCTTCCAAAAGTGCTTTTTCAAAGTGATCTCTACAGTAGATTGGATTCTTTGACCTGCATACCTAAAAGGAATCTCCTGAATCCCTCCAGGTGACCTTGTTCCTAGCTGATCTCTACCAAGACTAAGGACTCTGGCTTGCATACCTAGAAGGCATTCCCTCCATGCCTCAAGGTGCCTTGCTCCTTACTGTAGACAGAGGACTGTCTTGCATACCTAGAAGGACCATCCTGCATTCTTCCACGTTTTTACTGCTGATCTCCACAGTACACTGGGTTATTTGACTTTCATATCCAACAAGGAATTATTATTATTATTATACAGGATTTATATAGCGCCGACAGTTTACGCAGCGCTTTACAACAACATTAGGGTAGACAGTACAAGTACAATACAATTCAATACAGGAGAAATCAGAGGGCCCTGCTCGTTAGAGCTTACTCCTCCATCCCTCCAGGTTATTTTGCTCCTTATTGATCTCTACAGTAGACCGCAGGCTCGGAGTTCTACATCTAAATAATGTCAGTTATGCTTTGTTTGATATAAAATACTCTGAGTCTGAAGACACGTACAGACAGCTGACCATCCATCGGCAGAGCCAGTCACTGAATACCAGAGTTGGGGGATGGCAGGAACTTAGAACAAAGTTACATAATTGAGGCTGAAAAAAAAAAAAAAATAAATAAAAAAAAAAAAAAAAAAGGAAAGGAGGAGGACTGATGGCCATCAAGTTCAATCTCTCTGAGCAAAACAAAACCTCCTTCTACAACTGCTGCCAAATTCCTTCCCGACCGCCAAGGACAGTCAACTTCCTGGGCCAGGGGGGCTCTCAGTAATTAGAACTCTGGATGTTGTCAGCTGAGAGAACATTATCTGCTCCCTTCTAAAATTCCATTACTGCTCTTTGCCTTCATTAACTCATGTAGTCATCCCATTAATTACATTAGAAAAAAAAAACATGAAATGTACCCTTACAGAGCCTTGCAGGCCATCTTTCTGAACCTTTGACTACAGAGGAACCCTTACAATCATTTCCCAGGAAACCCCTGCTAAATATATTTAAAAAAAAAAATTTATATATATATATATATATATAAAGAATTAATAATGGCTAGGAAGCAAGGAAGATATTGAAAATTATATGGGTGGTCTGAGGAAAAGTGCCCCCCCACCAATAGTGGTTTATTTAGAACGCCATTACATTGGTGGTCAGTAGAGAAAGCCCTTTAGTGGAGAAGGCCCCCCATTACATTGGTGGTCAGCGGCCAAGGCCCACCTACAATGACGGTCAGCGGCCAAGGCCCACCTACAATGACGGTCAGCGGCCAAGGCCCACCTACAATGACGGTCAGCGGCCAAGGCCCACCTACAATGACGGTCAGCGGCCAAGGCCCACCTACAATGACGGTAATTGGAGAAGGCCCCCCCATTTCATTGGTGGTCAATGGGAGAAATGCCTTTTTAGAAAAGAGATGAGGACAGAGAAATCTTTTATTAGTAGTCTGTGGAAACGTACCCCCTTACAAATGATGGTTCATGTAATGCTCCACTACACTGGTGGTTAGTGTGGAAGGCTTCTCCTAAATTGGTGGTCAGTTGAGAAGGCCTACCTACATTGGTGGTAATTGGAGAAGGCCACTGTTTACATTGGTGGTCAAGTAGGAGAGATGCCTTCTTAGAAAAGAGATGCAGACAGTATAAATTATATTAGCAGTCTGTGGAAAAGTGCCCCCTTACAATGATGGTCCATATACAGTGGATAAAAAAACTCTACACACCCGTGTTAAAATGTCATGTTCCTGTGATGTAAAACAAAAAAAAAGAAAAAACAAAAAGGAGACAAAGAAATAGTTTCAGAACTTTTTCCACCTTTAATGTGATCTATAAAACTGTACAACTCAATTGAACGAACTGAAATCTTTTGGGTGGAGGGAAGTAAAAATCCACCAAAATAATCTGGTTGCATAAGTGTGCACACCCTTAAACGAATACTTTGTTGAAGCACCTTTTCATTTTATTACAGCACTCAGTCTTTTTGGGTATGAGTCTATTAGCATTGTACATCTTGACTTGGCAATATTTGCCCACTCTTCTTTGCAAAAACATTCCAAATCTGTCAGATTGCGAGGGCATCTCCTGTGCACAGCCCTCTTCAGATCACCCCACAGATTTTCAATGGGATTCAGGTCTGGGCTCTGGCTGGGCCATTCCAAAACTTGAATCTTCTTCTGGTGAAGCCATTCCATTGTTGAGTTGGATTTATGCTTTGTTTCGTTGTCATGCTGAAAAATGAAGTTCCTCTTCATGTTCAGCTTTCTAGCAGAAGTCTGGAGGTTTTGTGCCAATATTGACTGGTATTTGGAGCCGTTCATAATTCTCTCTACCTGGACTAAGGCCCCTGTTCCACCTGAAGAAAAACCCACCCCAAAGCATGACGCTGCCACCACCATGCTTCGCGGTGGGTACGGTGTTCTTTTGGTGATGTGCAGTGTTGTTTTTTGCACCAAACATATATCTTTTGGAATTATGGCCAAAAAGTTCAACCTTGGTTTCATCTTCCCATAACACATTTTCCCCACATGCTTTTGGGAGACTTCAGATTTTTTTTGCAAAATGTAGCCTGGCTTGGATGTTTTTCTTTGTAAGAAAAGGCTTCTGTCTTTCCACTCTACCCCATAGCCCAGACATATGAAGAAGAATACGGGAGATTGTTGTTACATGTACCACACAGCCAGTACTTGTTATTCCTGCAGCTCTTTTAATGTTGCTGTAGGCCTCTTGGCAGCCTCCCTTACCAGTTTTCTTCTCGTCTTTTTTATCAAATTTTGGAGGGACGTCCAGTTCTTAGTAATTTCACTGTCATCCCATATTTTCTCCACTTGATGACTGTTTTCACTATGCTCTATGGTATATCTAATGCCTTGGAAATACTTTTGTCCCCTTCTCCTGATTGATACCTTTTAACAATGGGATCCCTCTGATGCTTTGGAAGCTCTCTGTGGATCATGGCTTTTGCTGCAGGATGCGACTAAGAAACTGTCAGGAAAGACCTACTAGAACAGCTGAACTTTATTTGGGGTTAATCAGAGGCACTTTAAATGATGGCAGGTGTGTACTAACTCCTATTTAAACACAAGTTTGAATGTGATTGCTTGATTCCAAACACAGCTACATCCCCAGTTATAAGAGGGCGTGCACACTTATGCAACCATATTATTTTAGATTTTTATTTTTACTAAAATATTTCAGTTTGTTTTTTTTTTAATTGAGTTGTACAGCTTATAGGTCATATTAAAAAGGTGAAAAAAGTTCTGAAATTATTTATCTTTGTCTCATTTTTTTTTACATCACAGAAACCTGACATTTTAAAAAGGGGCGTGTAGACCTTTTATATCCACTGTAATTCCCCACTATATTGGCAGCGATTGGAGACGGCCCACCTACATTAATGGTAAATGGAGAAGGCCCGCCTAACATTGGTGTTCATTGGAGAAGGTCCCCCTTACACTGGTGGCCTTTAGAGAAGGCCCTCCTACATTGGTGATAATTGGAGAAGCCCCCCCCCCCCTTACACTGGTGGTTATTAGAGAAGGACCCCTTACATTGGTGGTAATTGAAGAAGGTCCCCCCCTTACATTGGTGGTTATTCAAAGAAGGCACTCCTTACACTGGTGGTCATTGGAGAAGGCCCTCCTTACATTAGTGATCAGTGACGAAAAACCCACCTGCATTGGTGGTAATTGGAGAAGGCCCCCTTTACATTGGTGGTCAGAGGGAGAGAGGTCTTCTTAGATTGGTGGTTAGCGGTAGTAAAGGTTCCTTATACTGGTGGGCAGTGGAATGAATACACCATTACATTAGTGTTTGGTGGAAAGAATGAGCCCTACATTAGTGATCGGTGTAGTAACCACTTGCATTTATGTTCACTGGTGAAAATGTCTATTGGTGGTCAGAGGCATTATTGGTCCCCAAACTGTTGGTTCTGCTGATTGAAAATGGTGCTGAGACTATGTAGGGCACCATCAGACAAAAGATCTCGGCTTAATGCTCAAGACACCCCTATGCGAACTTTGCAGGAACCCCAAGATTCAACAGAGCGCTGGTTGAGAAAGGCAGGGCTAAGGTGATGGGGAATAATGTGTGGATACAAGAGTTTTGGAGCAGGAAGCTCTATTGTTCACTCACCTTATGTTCAGGTAGGTGAGGGCCTGTAGGTTGGAGATGCACGCGGGAAGGCTACGCAGGCAGTTGTGATAGAGGTTCAAGGATTCCAGGGACACCAGCTGACACAGCTCACCGGGAACTTCAGCGAAACGGTTCTTCGATAAATCTGAAGGAGAAATCAAATGGTACATTAAACACTAAGGCCTCACCTCTAAGGCCTCACCTCTAAGGCCTCACCTCTAAGGCCTCACCTCTAAGGCCTCACCTCTAAGGCCTCACCTCTAAGGCCTCACCTCTAAGGCCTCACCTCTAAGGCCTCACCTCTAAGGCCTCACCTCTAAGGCCTCACCTCTAAGGCCTCACCTCTAAGGCCTCACCTCTAAGGCCTCACCTCTAAGGCCCCACCTCTAAGGCCCCACCTCTAAGGCCCCACCTCAGAGAAAATCCCACCTCAGAGAAAATCCCACCTCAGAGAAAATCCCACCTCAGAGAAAATCCCACCTCAGAGAAAATCCCACCTCAGAGAAAATCCCACCTCAGAGAAAATCCCACTCAAACATTGCCGCAACGTGAGAAAACCAACCCTGTCTATACAAGCACAAACTACTTCGCTGTCTACGCTATTGTATCATTTACAGTCATTTTATTTTTTTTGTTCATGTGTGTGAAATGTCCCCCCCAACAATACGCCAATTTAATTTTCTAAAGCAAACCTTTCCGCTTTCATCCTTATTTTAGACCTATTGATATCACTGTGTCTCTGTAAGTCTTCAAACAATGCATGCAGATCATGGCTGGTGGGAGGTGCCAGCAGGGTGCTGTACATCTCTTCCTAAAAAAAAAATCACAGCACCCTGCCTCAGTACTACTCTCACGAACCGCCAGCTCTGATACAAGCAGTGGGCTGGCTCTTGGGAGGAGTTATGCAAATATCAAAACGCCTTGATGGGTGGGTTTCAGTCTGGAGTAGTAAGTGTTCCTGGGTAGGCTGTATTTGCATGCAGACCTCCCAAAGTAACCCCCACATGTGATGCCGATACACTGAGAGTGCATCAGGTGATTATAATGAACCAGACCCTCCTGTTCAGAATTAGTCTGCAAAGGACATGGCGAGTCAAACAGAGCAAAAAACAAAAAATAAAAAAAATTGGAATCTGATACAAAGATTGTTAAAATCCCTGCGATGTACATTGATCACACAAGGGGATCGTTATCTCAACAAACGTAGAGCTACTCTCAAAAGTACAGTCAAAATTCCTGAGCCCTGATGGGGGGGGTAGCTTTTTGAAACACGCTGGCTTTTTTCCTACTATGAACCAATTTTACCAATAAAAACCTTGGGACTCTTGGACGATTATTTAGTGCTCTCACTGGACTGCGTATATGTGGATTCTACACTCCGACTTCCCTCCATTTCTAAGGAGTGTCTTTTTTTGTGGACTGCTGAATCTGAGCCAGTGTGCCCAATGATAAATTGATCTATTGAAAATCTGTATACAGCACCTCATTTTACCGATTTTTCCCTTTAAATTCAGACAGCAGACACCCTTCCTGAACACCCAAACAGCGACGGCGCACCCGAGGACCCCAACGGTGACAGCCACTAGACCAGCAGAATGGGGTACGGCCCATATGGGCAGCAGGGCCAGGAGGGGTGGTTAGGATATTTGGTTACAAATCACTTTTTCATTTTTCAGGAACTGGTCTATAAACCAGAGGCTCTGGATGGACAGTTGGATAAATGGTTCTATATTTAGGACATATCTGGTCTATAAACCAGAGGCTCTGGATGGACAGTTGGATAAATGGTTCTATATTTAGGACGTATCGGTCTATAAAACAGATGCTCTGGGTGAACAGTTGGATAAATGGTGAACTAAACCTTTAAGCCCTCTCTCTGAAATCTGAGTCACTGAAGCAGTAAAATAAATATATATTTATGTGTGTGGTATATATACTTACCTTACCCATGGTGCCTAGGGAAGGGTGATGTCACGATCCTTCTGGCAATATCCTGGGAACGCTGAGGATTACAAATCTGACAATAGGGTGCTCCTGCACTACGAATGGGGTACTCATTAAATTTGGTATTCCCAGGCTCTTTACATGACTCTTGTGAGGAAGGCGGGGGTAAGACAAGTATATTTTTAACTTTTTTCCCCATAAAAAAAATCTTTTTTTTTTTTTTTAATTTTATTTATTTTTTACAGCTTTAATGCAAAAAAGCAAAGCAAAAAGCAAAACGCTGCCAATAACATAGGCAGACTAAAAATCTCTCAATATTTTTGTCCCCTTTAATTAAAGTGTGACCTTGTCTGTCCCCTCCAGCCTCTCCCTCATTGAACAATCTGTGCAGTGTAATCCCCAGATCCTCGTGCCCTGTCACTGCGCTCATCCCTCGGTGCTGGCAGAGGCAGGGCGTCGCTGTGCCCCAAGGGCTACCACATGACTCAGTGGTGATGACTTGGTTGTGGCTCTCTGCCCAGAAGCGCTAACAACAAGGCTTATTCAGGGATGCCGGGGAGAGGCCAAGATAATGGAGAGGCCGAGGGCGGGTTTGTGACCCCCGCTGTACTAATGTTTGGATTTGTCACACGTCAGGCCTTGTGGGTGAGGGAAGACTGAGGAATGGGCACTTTAGTCTTGGAAGACGAGCTGGAACAATGCAAGGAGCACGAGTCCTGTAGAAGGTTGGCATGGTGCCACAGCTTCATGTGAGAAGAGGACCTGGGTTGCATGGATATGCTTTTATCCGACAACTTTCTGGAACAACTAAATTAGATTCAAACATTCCATCTCTTATTTTACAGGAATGGGAGCAACAGACACCAAAAATGAAGTTAATTACCCAACTGTCCATCCAGAGCCTCTGGTTTATAGACCGGATACATCCTAAATATAGAGCTATGTATCCAATTGTCCATCCAGAGCCTCTGGTTTATAGACCGGATACATCCTAAATATAGAATATAGTCAGTGGGGAAATTGGCCGCCATGTGACCGGTGGCAGAGCGCGGGTCAGTCAGACTAAGGAGAAAAAGCAGTGTCTGGCATCACTGACAGTAGGACCAGAGTTTGGTTGGCTGCGGTGAAGAGGAAGGGGGTGCTTTTGCGAACTGGCCCGCCCCATCACCCTGAATGTAGGTGTTACATTGCTGCTGTACAGACTCTTCCTATCACATTATCTGACATTCCTGCAAAACTATGACCTGGGATTGTACGGATGCTGAGGCTCCCCTGAAGTTCCTGATAACACCAGAGCGCTGGTCCAGCACTGTCACTTCCTATGACACAGTGGATGTTGTATATAATAATGGGAGTTCCATTCTGTCAGCCAGCTCCGATTGCAGCCAGGAGATGCAGTCACCTAGGGGTGTCCAAACTATGGCCCTCCAGCTGTTGTGGAACTACACTTCCCATGAGGCATTGTAAAACTGACATTCACAGACATGACTAGGCATGATGGGAGTTGTAGTTCCTTAACAACTGGAGGGCCATAGTTTGGACACCATTAATTGCAACACATCTCACTTCTGGTTGGTCACAGCCCCAACCAGGCACAGGGAGAACATGAAAACTCCAGGCAGGTAGTGTCGTGGTTGGGATTCGAACCAGCGACCCTTTTTACTGCTAGGCGAGAGTGCGGACCACTACACCACTGTGCCGCCCTGGTGTATCTGGACTATAAACCGGAGGCTCTGAATGGACAGTTGGATAAATGGTTCTATATTAAGATGCATCTGGTCTATAGTGCCTTGAAAAAAGTATTCATACCCCTTGAAATCTTCCACATTTTGTCATGTTACAACCAAAAGCATAAATGTATTTTATTGGGATTTTATGTGATAGACCAACACAAAGTGACACATAATTGTGAAGTGGAAGGACAATGATAAAATGGTTTTCAACATTTTTTACAAATAAATATCTGAATATCTGAAAGTGTGGGGGGCATTTCTAATCAGCCCCCTTTACTCTGATACCCCTAACTAAAATCTAGTGGGACCAATTGCCTTCAGAAGTCACTAAATTAGTAAGTCCACCTGTGTGTAATTTAATCTCAGTATAAATACAGCTGCTCTCTGAAGCCCTCAGGAGGTTTGTTAGAGAACCTTAGCAAACAAACAGCATCATGAAGGACAAGAAACAAACCAGACAGGTCAGGGATAAAGTTGTGGAGAAGTTTAAAGCAGGGTTAGGCAATTAAAAAAAAAAACAAAAAAAAAAAAAAAACACCCAAGCTTTGAACATCTCACGGAGCTCTGTTCAATCCATCATCTGAAAACGTAAAGAGTATGGCACAACTGCAAACCTACCAAGACATGGCCGTCCACCTAAACTGACAGGCCGGGCAAGGAGAGCATTAATCAGAGAAGCAGCCAAGAGGTCCATGGTAACTCTGGAGGAGCTGCAGAGATCCACAGCTCAGGTGGGAGAATCTGTCCACAGGACAACTATTAGTTGTTCTCTCCACAAATCTGCCCTTTATGGAAGAGTGACAAGAAGAAAGACATTGGTGAAAAAAATCCATAAGAAGTCCTGTTTGCAGTTTGCGAGAAGCCATGTGGGGGACACAGCAAACATGTGGAAGAAGGTGATCTGGTCAGATGAGACCAAAATTGAACTTTTTGGCCTAAAAGCAAAACGCTATGTGTGGGGAAGAACTAACATTGCACATCACCCTGAACACACCATCCCCACCGTGAAACATGGTGGTGGCAGCATCATGTTGTGGGGATGCTTTTCTTCAGCAGGGACAGGAAGCTGGTCAGAGTTGATGGGAAGATGGATGGAGCCAAATACAGGACAATCTTAGAAGAAAACCTGTAATGGGGCGTACACATGGTCGGACTTTTCGGCTACAAAAGTCCGACAAACTTTCGACGGACTTTTGGCAGACTTGCGGCGGACTTTCTAACGAACGGACTTGCCTACATACGATCACACCAAAGTCCGACAGATTTGACGTGATGATGTACACCGGACTAAAATAAGGAAGTTGATAGCCAGTAGCCAATAGCTGCCCTAGTGTGGGTTTTTGTCCGTCTGACTAGTATACAGACGAGCAGATTTCTGGGTCTGGCGGAGTTACGACGTAAAGATTTGAAGCCTGTTTCACATCTAAAGTCCGTCAGATTTGCGACTGGAAAAGTCCGCTGAAAGTCCGGGAAAGCCCACACACGATCTGATTGTCCGCCGGATTTGGTCTGTTGGACTTTTGTAGCCGAAAAGTCAGACCGTGTGTACGCCCCATTAGAGTCTGTAAAAGACATGAGACTGGGGCAGAGGTTCACCTTCCAGCAGGACAACGACCCAAAACATACAGCCAGAGCTACAATGGAATGATTTACATCAAAGCATATTCATGTGTTAGAATGGCCCAGTCACAGTCCAGACCTAAATCCCATTGAGAATCTGTGGCAAGACTTGAAAAATGCTGTTCAGACGCTCTCCATCCATTCTGACAGAGCTTGAGATATTTTACAAAGAAGAATGGGCAAAAATGTCCCTCTCTAGATGTGCAAAGCTGGTAGAGACATCCCCAAAAAGACTTGTAGAGAAAGGAGGTTCTACAAAAAGTATTGACTCGGGGGGGGCGCCATACAAAATGTACATCACACACTTTTCACAGATTTGTAAAAAAAAAAAAAAAAAAAAAAAAAAAAAAAAAAAAAATAAATTATAAACCATTTATCATTTTCCTTCCACTTCACAATTATGTGCCATTTTATGTTGGTCTATCACATAAAATACATTTACGTTTTTTGGTTGTAACATTACAAAATGTGGAAAATGTCAAGGGGTATGAATACTTTTTCAAGGCACTGTACATAAAGCACAGATGGTGATGTTCCCACCAATAAGGAGGGTGCAGGGATGGTAAAGATTACACTCGCTCCCATCCCCCTACATGTGCCTTTCATTACAGCAGGTTATGGGTAACATTACACAACAAAGCCTCCGGCATCCAACACAACACAACACAGCTGATCCCGGAACACTTCACCTCCATATCACCGACCCGATCCAGACCATCCCAAATCCATCCCAGGAAAATATCACACCCACAGTCATATCATCATCTACAACCACACACTGCTCAGAGACAAGGATGGAAAGAGCTCGTCCTACGAGACTCAGACTTCCTGTTCAGAGTCAAATGAGGAAGTTCAGTGGCTTTATGAGTAACATTTCTGTGTAATTAGAGAAAAAAAATATATATTCTGAAATACTCTGCACTGCTGAAGGACTCTGCTCCTTCCTCTATAACTCTCCTCTCCTGAAATACTCTGCACTGCTGAAGGACTCTGCTCCTTCCTCTATAACTCTCCTCTCCTGAAATACTCTGCTCTGCTGGAGGACTCTGCTCCTTCCTCTATAACTCTCCTCTCCTGAAATACTCTGCTGGAGGTCTCTGCTCCTTCCTCTATAACTCTCCTCTCCTGAAATACTCTGCTGGAGGACTCTGCTCCTTCCTCTATAACTCTCCTCTCCTGAAATACTCTGCTGGAGGACTCTGCTCCTTCCTCTATAACTCTCCTCTCCTGAAATACTCTGCACTGCTGGAGGACTCTGCTCCTTCCTCTATAACTCTCCTCTCCTGATATACTCTGCTCTGCTGGAGGACTCTGCTCCTTCCTCTATAACTCTCCTCTCCTGAAATACTCTGCTGGAGGTCTCTGCTCCTTCCTCTATAACTCTCCTCTCCTGAAATACTCTGCTGGAGGACTCTGCTCCTTCCTCTATAACTCTCCTCTCCTGAAATACTCTGCACTGCTGGAGGACTCTGCTCCTTCCTCTATAACTCTCCTCTCCTGAAATACTCTGCTCTGCTGGAAGACTCTGCTCCTTCCTCTATAACTCTCCTCTCCTGAAATACTCTGCTCTGCTGGAAGACTCTGCTCCTTCCTCTATAACTCTCCTCTCCTGAAATACTCTGCTCTGCTGGAGGAGTCTGCTCCTTCCTCTATAACTCTCCTCTCCTGAAATACTCTGCTCTGCTGGAGGAGTCTGCTCCTTCCTCTATAACTCTCCTCTCCTGAAATACTCTGCTCTGCTGGAGGACTCTGCGCCTTCCTCTATAACTCTCCTCTCCTGAAATACTGCTGGAGGACTCTGCTCCTTCCTCTATAACTCTCCTCTCCTGAAATACTCTGCACTGCTGGAGGACTCTGCTCCTTCCTCTATAACTCTCCTCTCCTGAAATACTCTGCACTGCTGGAGGACTCTGCTCCTTCCTCTATAACTCTCCTCTCCTGAAATACTGCTGGAGGACTCTGCTCCTTCCTCTATAACTCTCCTCTCCTGAAATATTCTGCTCTGCTGGAGGACTCTACTCCTTCCTCTATAACTCTCCTCTCCTGAAATACTGCTGGATGACTCTGCTCCTTCCTCTATAACTCTCCTCTCCTGAAATTTAGAAGAAGGAGCAGAGTCCTCCAGCAGTAACTCTCCTCTCCAGAATAACTTATTCTTCTCTATCCCGCTCTCTCTCAGATAAATATACTGTCCACTCACTGGGCCACTTTATTAGGTACACCTGTTCAATTGCTTGGTAACACAAATTGCTAATCAGCCAATCACATGGCAACAACTCAATGCATTTAGGGTTCTAGACGTGGTGAAGACGACTTTCTGAAGTTCAAACCGAGCATCAGAACGGGGAAGAAAGGGAATTTAAGTGACTTTGAACGTGGAATGGTTGCTGGTGGCAGACAGACTGGTCTGAGTATTTCTGGGATTTTCACACACAACCATCTCTCGGGTTTACAGAGAATGGTGGGAAAAAGAAAATATCCAGTGAGCGGATGTTGTGTGGAGGAAAATGCCTTGTAGATGTCAGAGGAGAATGGGCAGACTGGTTCCAGATGACAGTAACTCAAATAACCACTCGTTACAACCAAGGTATGCAGAATACCATCTCTGAACACACAACACATCCAACCTTGAAGCAGATGGCCTACAGCAGCAGAAGACCCCACCGGGTGCCACTCCTGTCAGCTAAGAACAGGAAACGGAGGCTACAATTCACACAGGATCACCAAAATTGGACAACAGAAGATTGGAAAAACGTTTCCTGGTCTGATGAGTCTGGATTTCAGCTCCGACATTCAGATGGTGGGGTCAGAATTTGGTGTAAACCACATGAAAGCATGGATCCATCCTGCCTTGTATCACCAGTTCAGGCTGGTTGAGATGGTGTTATAATGGTGTGGGGGAGATTTTCTTGGCACACTTTGGGCCCCTTAGTACCAATTGAGCATCGTTTAAATGCCATGGACTACCTGAGTATTGTTGCTGACCATGTCCATCCCTTTATGACTACAGTGTCCCCATCTTCTGATGGCTCCTTCCAGCAGGATAATTCACCATATCACAAAGCTCCAATCATCTCACCACTGGACAATGAGGTCACTGTACTCCAATGTCCTCCACACTCACCAGATCTCCATCCAATAGAGCACCATAGGGATGTGGCGGAAACGGGAGATTCCCATCATGGATGTGCAGACGACAAATCTGCAACTGCGTGATGTTATCATGTTACTATGGAGCTAAATCTCCGAGGAACGTTTCCAACACCTTGTTGAATTTATGCCATGAAGAATGAAGGCAAAAGGGGGTCCAACCCGCTACTAGTAAGGTGAACCTAATAAAGTGTCCGGTGAGTGAATATCTTATATACAACCATAGACACAGGCAGGCTGCTTTCGTTCAGCCCAGATGTCGGATGTTTTACAGACACTTCTCTTTTTCTCTCATAATATTGACATAAAACGTTGCTCCAGTGTTTGTCTGGTGACTATAATGTCCCATCCCGGACAGTTTTAGTGACACAGCCGGCTGGGAATATATAAACAGAGAATGAATAGAATTTTACACCCGTGCCCTGGCAACACCGAGTCACATGACCGAGGTCTGCAATACAATGATGAATCTACACTCACCGGACACTTTATTAGGTCCACCTTGCTAGTACCGGGTTGGATCTCCCTTTTGCCTTCATTCTTGGTGGCATAGATACAAGGATTTGGAAACGTTCCTCAGAGATTTTGCTCCATAAGTGACACTATAGCATCACACATTCATTCCACCACATCCCAAAGGTTCTCTATAGGATGAGATGTGGTGACTGTGGAGGCCATTGGAGTCCAGGGACCTCATTGTCCAGTGGTGAGATGATTGGATCTTTGTGACATGGTGCATTATCCTGCTGGAAGGAGCCATCAGAAGATGGGGACACTGTAGTCATAAAGGGATGGACATGGTCAGCAACAATACTCAGGTAGGCCGTGGTGTTTAAACCATGTTCAATTGGTACTAAGGGGCCCAAAGTGTGCCAAGAAAATATCCCCCACCACCAGCCTGAACTGGTGATACAAGGCAGGATGGATCCATGCTTTTATGTGGTTTACATCAAAATTCTGACCCTACCATCTGAACGTCGCAGCTGTAGTCGAGACTCATCAGACCAGAGAACGTTTTTTCCAATCTTCTATTGTCCAATTTTGGTGATCCTGTGCGAATTGTAGCCTCAATTGCCTTTTCTTAGCTGACAGGAGTGGCACCAGGTGTGGTCTTCTGCTGCTGTAGCCCATCTGTTTCAAGGTTGAATGTGTTGTGCGTTTAGAGATGGTATTCTACATACCTTGGATGGAACGAGTCATTATTTCAGTTACTGTTGCCTTTCTATCATCTACAACCAGTCTGACCTCAACAAGGCATTTTCCTCCACACAACAGCCGCTCACTGGATATTTTCTCTTTTTTCCCCACCATTCTCTGTAAACCCGAGAGATGGTTGTGTGTGAAAATCCCAGAAATACCCAGACCAGCCCCCGTCTGCCAACAACAACCATGCCACATTCAAAGTCACTTAAAACCCCTTTCTTCCCTATTCTGATGCTCGGTTTGAACCTCAGCAAGTTGTCTTCATCACGTCTAGATGCCTAAATGCATTGAGTTGCTGCCGTGTGATTGGCTAGTTAGCAATTTGTTTAATCAAACAATTGAACAGGTGTACCTAATAAAGCGTCCGGTGAGTGTATATAATACATGAATTTTTCCTCGTTTTAATATTATTATTAATTATTACCACAACTCCAATTTAATACAAAATAAAAACCTCAAAATGAAATGTTTTTCGGGGATGTCGCACTAATTTACTGACACAATGCCAAATAACCGTCTGTAATGAATAAGACCCCCCCCCCAATTGGCTGGTCATTGCAGCTCTTCTCAGCGATGACATCGTTGCCCTGCAGGCCGATGACATCACATCACCGATGCCCTGCAATCAGAGGTTGCACAGAGAATGATGCAGTAGTAGAAGACAGGGGCCGGATGTGGTCGGCTGTCAGTTTACTTCTGCAAAAAGAAAAAAAAAAAAAAAAAAAAAAAAGTGATCTTAGCAGCTGCTGGGGGATGGGAAGGAGGCATGACAGGGACTCCCAAAAAGCTGATGACAACCAGAGCCGCCAGCTGTGAGCACAAGAGAGATGTATCACCCCCGCTGATTACACACTATAAATACCTCCCGACCATTATAGGAGAGCGTGACCCAACATGCATTCCTCCTCCCACCATATCTTCCATGTACAGAGGAGAGAGAGCCACCATACCTTCCATGTACAGAGGAGAGAGAGCCACCATACCTTCCATGTACACACGAGAGAGAGCCACCATACCTTCCATGTACATACGAGAGAGAGCCACCATACCTTCCATGTACATACGAGAGAGAGCCACCATACCTTCCATGTACATACGAGAGAGAGCCACCATACCTTCCATGTACATACGAGAGAGAGCCACCATACCTTCCATGTACATACGAGAGAGAGCCACCATACCTTCCATGTACATACGAGAGAGAGCCACCATACCTTCCATGTACATACGAGAGAGAGCCACCATACCTTCCATGTACATACGAGAGAGAGCCACCATACCTTCCATGTACATACGAGAGAGAGCCACCATACCTTCCATGTACAGAGGAGAGAGAGCCACCATACCTTCCATGTACAGAGGAGAGAGAGCCACCATACCTTCCATGTACAGAGGAGAGAGAGCCACCATACCTTCCATGTACAGAGGAGAGAGAGCCACCATACCTTCCATGTACATACGAGAGAGAGCCACCATACCTTCCATGTACACACGAGAGAGAGCCACCATACCTTCCATGTACACACGAGAGAGAGCCACCATACCTTCCATGTACACACGAGAGAGAGCCACCATACCTTCCATGTACACACGAGAGAGAGCCACCATACCTTCCATGTACACACGAGAGAGAGCCACCATACCTTCCATGTACACACGAGAGAGAGCCACCATACCTTCCATGTACACACGAGAGAGAGCCACCATACCTTCCATGTACACACGAGAGAGAGCCACCATACCTTCCATGTACACACGAGAGAGAGCCACCATACCTTCCATGTACACACGAGAGAGAGCCACCATACCTTCCATGTACACACGAGAGAGAGCCACCATACCTTCCATGTACACACGAGAGAGAGCCACCATACCTTCCATGTACACACGAGAGAGAGCCACCATACCTTCCATGTACACACGAGAGAGAACCACCATACCTTCCATGTACACACGAGAGAGAACCACCATACCTTCCATGTACATACGAGAGAGAGCCACCATACCTTCCATGTACATACGAGAGAGAGCCACCATACCTTCCATGTACATACGAGAGAGAACCACCATACCTTCCATGTACATACGAGAGAGAACCAGCATACCTTCCATGTACAGAGGAGAGAGAACCACCATACCTTCCATGTACAGAGGAGAGAGAACCACCATACCTTCCATGTACAGAGGAGAGAGAACCACCATACCTCCCATGAGAGAGAGACTGCCCTGTTCCAGTACACACCCATCACTATATGACCCCTGACACCTGAAGGTGGGTGGGATACATTAGACAGCAAGTGAACATGTCCCTGAAGTTGATGTATTGAAAGCAGGGAAAAAAAACAAAAAAAAAGTAAGGATCTGAGTTGGTGCCACCGGGAGGAACTGCACCCTATTGCTGGTGCCACCGGGAGGAACTGCACCCTATTGCTGGTGCCACCGGGAGGAACTAAGCTGCATCATTGGTGTCAGTGGAGGGAATATTGCACCAAGGACTGGTTTACTCCAAGCAAAAGGCAGCAGTTTGGAGACCGCTGGTCTCTAGACAAATGTTTAGAACAACTCCAAAACTGCAGCCCTTGTGGGATGCTCCCGGTCTGCAGTGGTCACGACTGACCAAAAGTGGTCCAAGCAAGGAAAGCCAGGGAATCGATCGACAGGGTTATGGATGGCCAAGGCTCACTGATGCACGTGGAAAGGGAAGGCTTGGCTGTGTAATCTTATCCAATAGAAGAGATACTGGAGCTCAGCTTGCTGAAAAAGTGAATGCTGGTTCTGATAGAAAAGGTGTCAGAACACACAGAGCATTGCAGTTTGTTGTGAATGGGGCTGCGTAGCTGCAGACTAGTCAGGGTGCCCATGCTGACCAAAGCACCTACAATGGGCAAGTGAGTACCTGAACTGGACCACGGAGCAAAGGAAGAAGGTGGCCTGATCTGATGAAACACATTTTCTTTTACATCATGTGGATGACCAGGATGCAGTATGGGAAAACGACAAGCCGGCGGAAGCAGTGTGATGCTTTGAGCAATGTTCTAATGTCAAAAAATGGCAGGACCCAAGGTTTCCCAAGTACCACCTACCTAAAAATTGTTGGGGGACAAGTACACCCCTTCATGGAAACGTTATTCCCTTATGGCAGTGGCCTCTTTCAGCAGAATAATGTGCCCTGCCACACTGAAAAAATGGTTTGTGGAACACAACGAGTTTGAGGTGTTGACCTGACCTCCAAATTCTCCAGATCTCAATCCAATTGAGTATCTGTGGGATGTGCTGGAAAGACAAGTCAGATCCACCCTTCAACTTGCAATACTTAAAATTAGGGGTCCCCAACCCTCAGCCAAGGACCAGTGCATGCTGGGAGCCAGGCAGTGGGACAGGGGTTGGCAGCAGGCACAGCAAGCCAGCACAACCTGAACTGCCAGACTCTGGGCCACCACAGGGCGCCCGCTCCCCTACACCTAGCACCATTTCTCCCTACCCTCTCTGTGGTCATGAAGGAGAAGGGCAGGGAGGAGAGCCGGGCCAGGGGCAGGATGTAATAGCACTAGTGAGACCCAGGCTGCAACCCCCAATCCAGCCTACTGCTGTAACACATTCCTGAGTATCCATGGGATGTGCTGGAAAGACAAGTCCTATCCACAGAGGACCCACCTTTCAACTTGCATTACTTAAAGTAGGGGTCCCCAACCCCCAGACCAGTGCCTGCTGGGAACCAGGCAGCAGGACAGGGGTTGGCAGCAGGCAAAGCAAGCCAGCACAACCTGCACTGCCAGACTCTGACCACCAGAGGGCACCCGCTCCCCTACACCTAGCACCACTTCTCCCTTCCCTCTCTGTGGTCATGAAGGAGAAGGGCAGGGAGGAGAGTTGGTCCAGGATCTAAAAGCACTGGTGAGACCCAGGCTGATTCCCAATCCAGCCTACTGCTGTAAATTGTAATACATTCCTGAGTATCTGTGGGATGTGCTGGAAAGACAAGTCCTATCCATGGAGGACCCACCTTTCAACTTGCATTATTTAAAAAGTATGGGGCCCCCAACCCCCAGGCCGGGGACCAGTACTGCTGCAACATATTCCTCCACCCGAGGCAACAGGCTGCAACAACCCCTGAGGTGACGAGCTGCAAACCACCCCCCCCCCCCCCCCCCACGACAGGCTGCAACCACCACACAACCATCAACTAGGGTTGCCACCTTAAGTCCTTTAAACCTGAACACATATTAATTACACAGGTTCTGTGGCCGATTAGGGTGCTAATTAAACTCACTTGGTGCTTTATCTGCATTAAATTAGCCTCAGAACCTGTGTAATTCACATGTGTTCGGGTTAAAAAGGGATGAGGTGGCAACCCTACCACCAAACCCCCCCCCCCCCCCCCGGTTCATAGAGGGGTTTACACTTCTAAGTGGTCGGTCCCTGGTGCTGGGGCGGTTGGGGACCACTGACGTAAATGATCTGCTACTGATGGCTTGGGGCCAGATACCACAGCACACCTGCAGAGGGGTCTAGTGGAGTCCATGCCTCAATGGGTCAGAGCTGTTTTAGAGGCAAAAGGGGGACCTACTCAACATTAGATGGGTGGTCATACAGTTATGGCCGATCGGGGTAGAGTAAATATTACATTTTAGAATAAATCACACAAGAAAACCCAAGACAACGCAAGCCATTCATTAGTCCAACTCCACGTCCAGATCTCTCAAATTTTACTGCACAGCAGACACCATCAAAACCACCACCATTGTGTCCGCTGTGAACACTTCATATAAAACAATCACTATCATTGTTTTCCATCAACAAAAAAGGATGACACAGATAGAGGACGTTAAATAATTGCCGCCAAAAGCCACGCCAAGATGACTCTGCTGAATGCAAATGATTGGAGCTACCGATTTCCACATGAGCCGGCAGGCACTGGCACTTCATGGTGTAGTCCAGGTTGAGTCAGCCAAGAGGACAACAAGAGAAAACACAGTCAGTCCCGGCTCCATGTAGGCCTCTGCCAAACTCTCACACTGATTGCACATTATCAGCCTGCAGAACTTCCGCAGTTCACACACACTTCAATCGAGGATTTCCTCAACAACCCTGGGACATTATCCGAGGTGTGACCCCCCCCCTACAACCAGGACTTCCAAACCTCCCTCTGCTGGGGGCTTTAATGACTTCCTGTCACAGGAGAACTACGGGGGGGGGGGGGGGAATGACAACTGCAAAGAAAAACATTTTTCCAGTGCAGCAATGAAAAGCTTCTGATAAAGAATGTTATAATACGGAGAGAGCTTAAAGGGGACCTTGACCATCCCAATGAACGTTTCAGCTGATCCCCCCCCACCCATTGATGCTTTGTTCTGCTCAAATCATTTACCTACAAGCCCCGCAGATCCAGAGTTGTCCTCTTTGGCACCCATCTCCTGCACCAGGTCCCATCTCCTGCTGCCGTCCTACTTGTGTTATGGGGAGCCGGTTGTCTCTCCCTGGATCTTGCAGGCGGCTCCCCTAAGATGCGGCACCGGATATCCACACATTGCATTGGGCATCATACATGGCACCAGGGAGAAATCGCTGGGGACCCCAAAAAAACCTGACAGCACCCACCCCCACTCCAGCCAAAAGTGACCGAGGACATAGATTTATCAGTCCCTTTGTCTGCAGCCTCAGCAGCACAGATGATAGAATAGGAAACGCTCCGAGGCTTCCTGCTCATTCACAAACTGAAGCATAGTAAACGCAGTTTACTGTGCATAAAGATGAATGGACACAGGAGTGATTGGTACAAATCACTCACAGTGATTATTCAGGAAAAGAAAAAAAGGCCAGTAAATGATATATTATTTACAGGCCCCTTCCCCCCACTCTCTATCCTGAAACACCCCTGTGTGCCCACAGCAGCTGCGGGCAGGAGAGGAAAAGAGGGAAGCTGGAAGTGCTGCAGGGGAAAGGGGCACACAGGGGGGGGACCAGACAGCAGATGAGGGGGGCACATGTGCTACAACCACTCCCCCTGCAGTGCAGCCAGAGGGAGAAAGAAGTTGGCAGCGCTGCGGAGGCAGGTAGAAGGCAGAAGACGATCAGTCTGCAAAAAGGACAGTACAGGTACCTTGGCCCCCCTCCTTTTGAACTGATGGGGCCCGGGCCCAGTACACGAGCTGGCTGTACTGCCTTATCAGTGGCCCTGGCACCGGATGCCACAAACTGCACCGGGTCCTTGTTTACATATTGTTTTTTAAAGCAGAACTTCACCCAAAAGGGAAAGTTCTGCTTGTTTGCATCCTCCCCCCACTGCCACATTTGGCACCTTTTCTTTTAGTGGAGGGAACGGGTACCTGGTTTTGAGAGGTACCGGCTTCCACTTCCAGGTCAGATCGCCCTGGTGCTCTACGAGGATGTTGGGGGGGGAAGAGACTTCAAATCTCCGTGCCGGTAAAGCGGCAATCCGATGTGTCAGAACAGGTGATGGCAGGACTCCAGGTTAGCGCGACCGGGTGCGATGGGGAGGAGGGGGGGGGGTCCCGTGTCCTTTCACCTTACAGATTTTCTGTTAGGCCGCGTACACACGAGCGGACTTTTCGGCAACAAAAGTCCGACAGCCATTCCGGTGGACTTTCGTCAGACTTTTGAACGAATGGACTTGCCTACACACGATCACACCAAAGTCCGACAGATTTGTACGCGATGACGTACGACTGGACTAAAATAAGGACGTTGATAGCCAGTAGCCAATAGCTGTCCTAGCGTGGGTTTTCGTCCGTCGGACTAACATACAGATGAGGATTTTTCGACCGGACTCGAGTCCGTCGGAAAGATTTGAAGCATGTTCCAAATCTAAAGTCCGTCAGATTTTCGACTGGAAAAGTCCGCTGAAGGTCCGATGAAGCCCACACACGATCGTATTGTCCGCCGGACCAGTCCGGTCGAAAAGTCTGCTCGTGTGCACGCTGCATCAGTCTCGGTTCACACTGGGGCGGCTTCAAAGTCGCCCGACTCTGAAGTCGCCCCGTACAGCGCGACTTCAGCTCGGCTTGCGAGCGACTTCTGTAATAGAAGTCAATGCAAGTCGCCCCCAAGTAGTGCAGGAACCTTTTTCCACATCGTGAGCGACTTGAGTCCCTCAGATTAGAACGGTTCCATTGCACTGAATGGAGGAGTGCGACAGGCGGCTAAGTCGCCTCAGTGTGAACTGAGCCAAAAAAAAAAAAAAAGGTGAACTTACACTTTAACTGCAACAATGTATCTGCTGGGATTGTAATTGCCTGGCCTTGGGTATGAATGGGTCAGATATATGTTTTTTAGCAGACACCCTAGGGTAGTGATGGTGAACCTTGGCACCCCCAGGTGTTTTGGAACTACAGTACATTTCCCATGATGCTCGACTACACTGCAGAGTGCATGAGCATCATGGGAAATGTAGTTCCAAAACATTTTGGGTGCCAAGGTTCACCATCACTGCATAAAAAGTCAGGTTTCTGTGATATAAAAAAGAAAAAAAAAAAAAAAAAAAAAGAGACAAAGATAAAATTTCAGAACTTTTTCCCACCTTTTTTAATGTGACCTATAAACTGTACAACTCAGTTGAAAAACAAACTGAAATCTTTTATGGGTGGCGGGAAGTAGAAATAAAAAAATTAATTAAATAATGCGATTCCATAAGTGTGCACACCCTCTTATAACTGGGGATGTAGCCGTGTTCAAAATTAAGCAATCACATTCAAACTCAGAGTCAGGTACTTTAAAATGATGGCAGTGTGTACTGATTAACCCCAAATAAAGTTCTTCTGTTCTAGTAGGTCTTTCCTCACATTTTCTTAGTCACATCCTACAGCACAAGCCATGGTCCTCACTGAGCTTCTAAAGCATCAGAGGGATCTCATTGTTAAAAAGGTATCAGTCAGGAGAAGGGTACAAAAGAATTTCCAAGGCATTAGATATACCATGGAGCACAGTGAAGACTGTCATCATCAAGGGGAGAAAATACGGGACAAAAGTGACATTACCAAGAACTGGACGTCCCTCCAAAATTGATGAAAAGACGAGGGGAAAACTGGTCAGGGAGGCCCACGGCAACATTAAAGGAGCTGCAGGAATATCTGACAAGTATTGGTTGTGTGGTGACAACAATCTCCCGTACTCTTCATATGTCTGGGCTATGGGGTAGAGTGGCAAGACGAAAAATCCAAGCCCGGCTAAATTTTGCAAAAACACATGGGAAAATGTTATGGTCTGATGAAACCAAGGTTGGACTTTTTGGCCATAATTCCAAAAGATATGTTTGGAGCAAAAACAAACACTGCACATCACCAAAAGAACACCATACCCACCGCGAAGCATGGTGGTGGCAGCATCATGCTTTGGGGCGGTTTTTCTTCAGCTCACCTTAGTCAAGGTAGAGGGAAATTTTGAACAGTTCCAAATACCTGCCACTAGTGGCACAAAACCTTCAGACTTCTACTAGAAAGCTGAACATGAAGAGGAACTTCATCTTTCAGCATGACAATGACCCAAATCATACATCCAACTCAACAAATGGAATGGCTTCACCAGAAGAAGATTCAAGTTTTGGAATGGCCCAGCCAGAGCCCAGACCTGAATCCCATTGAAAATCTGACGTGATCTGAAAAGGGCTGTGCGCAGGAGATGCCCTCGCAATCTGACAGATTTGGAATGTTTTTGCAAAGAAGAGCGGGCAAATATTGCCAAGTCAAGATGTGCCATGCTGATAGACTCATACCCAAAAAGTCTGAGTGCTGTAATAACATCAAAAGGTGCTTAAAAAAAAAAAAAAAAAAAAAAAGTATTAATTTAAGGGTGTGCACACTTATGCACATCATATTATTTTATTTTTTTTATTTTTACTTCCCTCCACCCAAAAGATTTCAGTTTGTTGTTCAACTGAGTTGTACAGTTTATAGGTCACATTAAAAGGTGGAAAAAGTTCTGAAAGGATTTATCTTTGTCTCATTTTTTTTTACATCACAGAACCCTGACATTTTAACAGGGGTGTGTAGACTTTTTATATCCACTGTATAACCTAATTTTTGGGTAAAATATAAAAGATGATGTTAGGCCAAGTAAAACAGATTTCTAACATGTCAGGCTTTAAAATCGTGGGACGCTCGTGGAATGGCGACAAACTACGATACTTAAAAAATCTCAACAGGCACGATTTGAAAGCCTTTACAGGCGTCTCTGACCATCTCCTGTACCAGTTCCGCAAAAGGAGAATGAATTAGGGCTGGGAAAAAAAAATCGATTTAAATCTTGAATTGAGTTGAGAGGTCAAATCGATTCAAAATTTAAGCAAATCGATTTTTTTAGATTTTTTTTATTTTCGCCGCACCGGTCCCGAGGCGCTGCGGGCATGAGTTTTTAGGCGAGGCCGCGGCTTCAGCCTAGTCCGTGGCTACGGCCGGACGTCGCAGACTAGGCCGAAGCCGCGGCCTCGCCTAAAAACTCATGCCCGCAGCGCCTCCGGCCCGGACATCGCGCCGGGCCTGAAGAGCTGCAGGCAAGGAGTTTTTAGGCGAGGCTGCGGCTTCGGCCTAGTCCGCGAGGCCGGACGCCGCGGACTAGGCCAAAGCCGAGGCCTCGCCTAAAAGCTCATGCCCGCAGCGCCTCGGGACCGGCGCGGTTTCCAAAAAAAAAAAAACACCTCGATTCGAATCGTGAATCGAGTTTTTTTTTAAGGGAATCGAAGATTTTTTTTTTTTAAAGAAAATCTCCCAGCCCTAGAATGAAAATCTCTCTCTCTCTCTCTCTCTCTCTCTCAAAAAGTAAAAAAAAAAAAAAAAAAAAAAAAAAGGAAGGAAGAAAAAGAAAAAAGAGGGAAGAAAGAAGGAAGAAGAAAAGAAGAAGGAACAAGAAGAGAAGAAGGAAGAAGAAAAGAAGAAAGGAAGAAGAAAAGAAGAAAAGAAGAAGAAAAGAAGAAAAGAAGAAGGAAGAAGAAAAGAAGAAGGAAGAAGAAAAGAAGAAGGAAGAAGAAAAGAAGAGAAGAAGGAAGAAGAGAAGAAGGAAGAAGAGAAGGAGGAAGGAAGAAGGAAGAAAAGGAAGAAGAAAGGGGAGAAGAAAGGGGAGAAATAATAGAAAAAAAAAAAAAAAAAAAAAAAAAAAAAAAAAACACACAAACTAAAAAATGTAGTCACAATATCTAAGGACCCTTATGCCCCGTACACACGATAGGATTTTCCGACGGAAAATGTTCTATAGGAGCTTGTTGTCAGAAATTCCGACCGTGTGTAGGCTCCATTGGACATTTTCCATCACACAAAATTTGAGATCTGGTTCTCAAATTCTCCATCAACAAAATCCTTTATCGTAAATTCCAATTGTATGTACACAATTCCAACGCACAAAGTGCCACGCATGCTCGGAATCAAGCAGAAGAGCCGCACTGGCTATTGAACTTCATTTTTCTCGGCTCGTCGTACGTGTTGTACATCACCATGTTCTTGGCGTTCGGAATTTCTGACCAACTTTGTGTGACCGTGTGTATGCAAGAAAAGTTTGAGCCAACATCCGTCGGAAAAAAAAACATGGATTTTGTTGTCGGAAAATCCTATCGTGTGTACGGGGCATTAAGCTACAATAAACAACATTTCTGTTCTTAGGCTTACAGACACCTGGCCTGGTTCACACCTATGCAGGTTGCAGTGGATGCATATTCCAGGGTGCATCTTGCATTTTTCAATCCACGTTTTTGATCCACTGAAGTCTATGGAACCAAAAAGACAACCTGCTGGTCCCTGGCCCTTTCCATAAAATGCACAGAAGTGAACTAAATCCATAGTAAATCATGTTATACAGACTGTAGTGTGTTTCTGCAAAATTGAAAACGCACTAAAAAAAAAAAAAAAAAAAAAAATTGCATAGGTGTGAACCAGGACTAAGCCTAGGTTTCCACTGTTGCGACCTGAAAGTCGCTCATTTTTTTTTCTTGTGCGACTTGAAGCAATGCCTGTGTATTCTTGAGGTTTACGGAGCTCAAGTCACATCAAAGTAGTGCAGGGACTACTTTGAAGTCGCACAGATATGAACGGTACTCACTGGAAATCATGGGATGCCACTTTGCAGTCCCAAGTCGCACTAGTGGAAACGTAGCCTTAATCTATATATATATATATATATATATATATATATATATATATATATATATATATATAAAAAAAAAAAAAAAAAAAAAACACACACAACACCATTGTGGAATGGCCATTCCGCATTAGAAAACCCCAAATCATAAATAAGTTTTCCATCCCCCCCCACATGTGTACACCCCTGCCTCTCTGGGCCTGCTCGGGTCCTATTTAATCGAGGTGTCTACAGGCCCATTTGTGCACGGTGTGGCTGGGAAGGAGGTGAAGGTGTGATTGCTGTAGACACAGAGAAGCCGCTATCCTGCAGCCTCTGGGATAAGCGCCCCCCCGTACTCAGGGGGGACGGTGATCTGGGACGGACACGAGGAGGTAGTCAGATAATTCCTGGCACATGTGTGCACAGATGGGGTGCATTCCTTTCCTATCATCAGACTGTAATCTATACCAGGAACCCTCCACGTTATTACAGGACGTAAACCACCGTTACATCACACAACTGACGACCACCCCCCTCCCGCTGGAGGCGCCTCGCATTATCTTTTAGCCCCCTGCACAGCTTTGAAGTGATAAAATTCATCTACAAGTACAGAAAAAAAAATAAGACAAAAAAACAAAAAAAAAAAAAAAAAAATATTTCTAGAAGAGACCAGTCCACCCAAAAGATGCTGTCAGGGAGGTAAACCAGCAATCGGATTCTTGTGTCTCCCATCTGGTGAGATTGTGTACACTCTGGAGAGGACTCCATTTATAAACCTCACACACACAAAAATAACTGTCACTTAGTCATAATAATAATAAAAAAAAAAAAAAAAAAAATCTAGGAGTTTCCTGGTCTCAGCTCTTCCAACTGTGGCCCCCAGGAACCTCCATGGCAGGTGCCACCAAGTAGAGGGGAGGGAGCTCAGCCAACATCTATTCGCTGACCTCTTTCACCTAACAAGATCCCAGAAGGAAGGCGCGTTACATCACTTCCCAGTTCACTTTCCAGAGCCGCACCGATCTGCGCAACATTAGCTTCAATGGAGGGAGACAAGACATCCAATAAAACAGTTTAAAAGGTTTAATGAATCAAAGAAGAATAGTGCACTAAAAATAGAGCACTACCGCCGGTGGTAGCTCAAATGCATGTATCAAACACAAATGCCGACCCTCGGCTCAATGGAAAGATGGCCGTGAGAAGGTGTGACACCCAAGGCTCCTATACATGTTACGTCCATAGGCAAGGACTTCTTCAGTAGGTCTTCAGACTTCTCCAATTCTTTTATTCTTCTGAATAAAAGAAGAATATTGCACTTACAAAATGGAGCACTGCCGCCAGTGGTATCTCAAATGCACGTATCAAACAAATGCCGACAAACATAAAGGCTCCTATACACGTTACGGCCATAGGCAAGGACTTCTTCAGTAGAAGTCTGTAGACCTACTGAAGAAGTCCTTGCCTATGGACGCAACGTGTATAGGAGCCTTTATGTTTGTCAGCATTTGTGTTTGATACGTGCATTTGAGATATAAAATAGAGCACTGCCGCCAGTGGCAAGTGCAATATTCTTCTTTTATTTATTAAACCTTTTAAAATGGAAAGCATTAAATCTTGTGCGTTTCCCTTTATCTTCCCATATACATTGGGTGTTCCTGAGGACCTGTGTACCCTTCCTATGAAAAAAAAAAGAGGAGTGAGGATCCACCAAGAGTCTGTCAGATACATTATCCCTGAGGGGAACACCACTTTGACCTTCTGGTAATACAGGGGTCATGGCTCTGAGGCGAGTGGTCAGTTTGTATCTTGGTGGAACACTACTATTATTTGGATCACAGTGGTGATTTCATATACTGACTGGACTTTACACTATTTGGGAACTATCATTTTTGTGGCACATTAGAATTGCATCAGAATTGTATAGCACATATATTGGTTTTGAACTTCAGGACTTATTTTTGTTGCGGTGCACTGTTCTCTATTTTTACTATATGCAAAACATGTTTAATGTGAACAAAAGCCCATCAACACAGCCTGCAGCGGACCTCCTCCAAGTCAACATTAATATATCTCAAAAGAAAACCAACCTTCTCTTGGCCGGCAATTGATCCCCTGCTAGTCTGAAGTTTGCCTTCTTCTGGCTGGCAAGCTGAACTTCTCCAATTCAATGGTAATAGATCATTACAGAACTGGTCTCCTCCTGCCCTGCAACTGACTTCCTGCTGGCCTGCTTCAAGTTTGTATTGCCATAGACGTCCGTGCAAAACCTGTCTGATGTGAACAAATGCCCATCAACACAGGTCCTGTCACCCTCCTGGCCTGCAGCTGAACTCCATGTAAACGTTAATACATTTGAAAAGGACAATCAACCTTCTCCTGGCCTGCAGTTGACCTCCTGCAGGCCTGAAGTGGACCTCCTCCTGGTCAACGGTAATATACCTCAAAGAATGACCAACCTCCTCTTGACCTGCAGCTGACCTCCTCCAAGTCAACGTTAACATATCTCAAAGGGGGGCCAACATTCTCTTGGCCTGCAGTTGTCCTCTGCAGGTCAACATCAAAATTGCTCAAAGGAAGACCAACCCTCTCTTGACCTGCAGCTGACCTCCAAGTCAACGTTAATACATCTTAAAGGAAAACCAACCTTCTTCTGGCCTGCAAGTGATCTTCTGCAGGCCTGAAGTGTACCTCCTCTTGGTCAGCGTTATTATATCTCAAAGCTGAACCAAACTCCTCTTGACCTGCAGCTGACCTTCTCCAAGTGAGCATTACACATCTCTAAGGGAAACCAACCTTCTCCTGGCCTGCAGTTCTGCACCTCCTGCCGATGCCCTCCTCTAAGGCAATGTTAATACATTTAAAAAGGAGGATAAACCTCCTGGCCTGCAGTTGACCTCCTCCAAGTCAACATTAATACAGCTCCTTCCCTTGGCCTAACGTTGACCTTCTGGCTTGCAGCTGACCTCCTCTAAGGCAATGTTAATACATCTTAAAAGAGAACCAACCTCCTCCTTAGCTGCGGCTGACCTAGTGCTGGCCTGCAGCTCATCTCCTCCTACTTCAGCTGGCCTTCCCCTGACCTGCTTCATATGGGGTTTTGCAATGCTATAGACTTAAAATGCAAAATCCGTCCGACGTGAAAAAAAGCCCATCTACACAGGTCCTTAAGAAGGCTGAAAACAGCTTTAGAAATTACTTTACCGTGTAAGAGTATAAATGAGATTTCAGTGATTGGATTACATCTACAGACCCGGGAACTGTGATGGAGAGATTTCGTCTTTGGAGACCCTATGAGGTACAAGAATCCAGCTGGGACTACATCGTCCTGGTTTTGGGGTAAGATTGTCGCAAGTCAATGTTAATACATCTCAAAGAAAAAGGGATCTCAGACCGACACCAAACACAAGTAAGCCATTTTTCTGCATCTGACTTGCTTCCAAGCCTTGGTGCCGACACAAACCTCCAATCATTAGATCCCAACAGGTCCTTCCATAAAACACAGAGCAGCAGTCACCTCATTCCACCCAGAACTTCTAATCCTACAAAGTCCAATAAATGTTCTCCAACTTCACTGAGAGACCAAACCCAACGAGAGCCTCCGAGATGAGGATTGTGTACTCTGATAAGAGTGTGCACCCCATTACTGTACCCCATTCCATATCGCTGTCCGGGAGGTCACTGTAGTGGAAGGTCCTTATAGCTTCACTTCTCAGGTCAAGTAAGGGACCCTTTCTGGTATTACCTTCCAGCAGAGGTCAGTCAGTTGGGGTTTAATGCTGGGGTCACCACTGTTTTGGGTGTCAGAGCTGGGGTCACCACTGTTTTGGGTGTCAGGGCTGGCTCACTGTGTACCAGGCCAGTCAATGGTAGAGGGTCAGAGGGCTCTGAATCTCACCCACTCAGGGCAGGTCAGGCAAGTTGGGTGATGGTCCCGTCCCCTCTCAGGTCTGGGGTCTCCATCTCACCTGCTGGGGACAGGTCATAGCTCTTAGCTATTGATCAATCAGTGGGAGGGATGGTATGTGGTCAGTATTGGGGCCACACACAGATACAAGGCCAGTATTAGGGGTCACACACTCCTACTGAGTCAGGACTGGGGTCTAACATTGACATGGGGTCAGGACTGGGGGGGGGGTCACACATTGACATGGGGTCAGGACTGGGGGGGGTCACACATTGACATGGGGTCAGGACTAGGGGGTTGGGTCACACAATGACATGGGGTCAGGTCACACATTGACATGGGGTCAGGACTGGGGGGGGGGGGTTGGGTCACACATTGACATGGGGTCAGGTCACACATTGACATGGGGTCAGGACTGGGGGGGGGGGGGTTGGGTCACACATTGACATGGGGTCAGGTCACACATTGACATGGGGTCAGGACTGGGGGGGGGTTGGGTCACACACTGACATGGGGTCAGGACTGGGGGGGTTGGGTCACACATTGACATGGGGTCAGGACTGGGGGGGTTGGGTCACACATTGACATGGGGTCAGGACTGGGGGGGTTGGGTCACACATTGACATGGGGTCAGGACTGGGGGGGTTGGGTCACACACTGATATGGGGTCAGGACTGGGGGGGGGGGGTTGGGTCACACACTGACATGGGGTCAGGACTGGGGGGGGGGGCGGGTTGGGTCACACACTGACATGGGGTCAGGACTGGGGGGGGGCGGGTTGGGTCACACACTGACATGGGGTCAGGACTGGGGGGGCGGGTTGGGTCACACATTGACATGGGGTCAGGACTGGGGGGGGGGGGGTCACACATTGACATGGGGTCAGGACTGGGGGGGGCGGGTTGGGTCATACATTGACATGGGGTCAGGACTGGGGGGGGCGGGTTGGGTCATACATTGACATGGGGTCAGGACTGGGGGGGGCGGGTTGGGTCATACATTGACATGGGGTCAGGACTGGGGGGGGCGGGTTGGGTCATACATTGACATGGGGTCAGGACTGGGGGGGGGGTCACACATTGACATGGGGTCAGGACTGGGGGGGGGGTCACACATTGACATGGGGTCAGGACTGGGGGGGGGGGGGTTGGGTCACACATTGACATGGGGTCAGGACTGGGGGGGGGGGTGGGTCACACATTGACATGGGGTCAGGACTGGGGGGGGGGGGGGTGGGTCACACATTGACATGGGGTCAGGACTGGGGGGGGGGTTGGGTCACACATTGACATGGGGTCAGGACTGGGGGGGGGGTGGGTCACACATTGACATGGGGTCAGGACTGGGGGGGGGGGGGGTTGGGTCACACATTGACATGGGGTCAGGACTGGGGGGGGGGGGTTGGGTCACACATTGACATGGGGTCAGGACTGGGGGGGGGGGGGGGGTCACACATTGACATGGGGTCAGGACTGGGGGGGGTCACACATTGACATGAGCTTGTGACCCCAATACTTACAACATATGAGTTCTGTACTGGGGTCACACATTGATATGGGTTCAGTACTGGGGTCATACATTAATATCAGTATTAGGGTGACACGCTTGCTTGGGGGGGTCACACAAGGATATTGTCAGTACTGGGATCTCTCACTCATATAGGGGGGTCAATATTAGGGCGACACACTGGTTTGGGGTCAATGATGTGGTCACGCAAGAGTATGGTTGTCAGTATTGGGGGTCACACAGTGATACTGGGGGTGACAGGTTTGGGGGTCTAAAAATTATATGGAGGTCAATATTGGGGTCACACACTGTTTGGGTCACACAAGAATATTGTTGTCAGTACTGGGGTCACATATATTGATATTGGGGGTCACAAATGATATGGTGGCAGTATTGGGGTCACACAAAGATATGGGGGTGACACTGGTTTGGGGGTCACATATATTGTTATTGGGGGTTTGAACATTGAAGGACAATATTGGGGTGACACACTGGCTTGGGGGGTCACATATTGATATTGGGGGTCACACAGTGATATGGGGTCAATATTGGGGGTCACACATTGGTTTGGGGTCAATATTGGGGGTCACACATTGGTTTGTGGTCATTATTGGGGTCACACAAGCATATGGGGCCAATATTAGGGTGACACACACACAGTGAGTATTGTTATCTCACCCGCTCGGGTCAGGTCGGTGAGGTCGTAGCTCCGCCCCCTCTCGGGTATACTCCTCAGCCTCCTCCCGCTCAGGTTGAGCTCCCCGGTCCGGGCCGCCTCCTCCAGGGCTCTCTCGGCGCTCCTCCTCCCCCCTCCCGGCCGGTGTAGATCGCTCTCTCCCTCTCCGCCGCCTTCCTCCTCATCGCTCCCCGCCGCCATTGAGAGCGGAATGAGCCGGGACCGCACCGCTGCCAGGCAACAGCCAGTCACAGCGCGCCCTCCAACCCCCAACCAACCAGCGCCCGAAGCATAAGTGAGCGACGGGGGTGGGGGCGACGGGCAGCCAATCAGCGCCGGCCTTCCCCAATCTCCGCCCTTACCCTAGCGGACTGTAAAAAAAACAGCCCCACCCTTCCTTGCCTTATAATCCAATCAGGTGCAGGCCAACATCCAGCCACGCCTTCTCTGTCACTAACGGAACTGAGTGGTACCATGTATTAAACCTGAGATACAAGCCCCACCCTCCTGAACAGATTTACAGTGATTGAGAGCTCTGGCAGCCAATCAGATGATAGAAAAGCTCCCAGCTGGGCAAAGGAGAAGAGAGAAGTGATACAATGTTACCCCTTGTCATAATATTATCATCCCTATCGCATTGTGCGGCTCACTGCTGCCATCTACTGACCCTTCCTAGACTTACACTGATCAGCATAGCATCCCATACAGCACAGGGCTGTCCATTCACATTTAGGGCAAATACACCCCAAAATAATATTTGACTTATGGGTGGAGCATGATGGGCGGAGTCACCAGCAAAAATACACATCGCACTTGCAGTACCGATCATTGTTTATGTGTGCAAAACAAAAGCCCAACAAACACAGCAAAAATCTACTTTCATTTTTACTGATTTTCTTTAATTTTTTTGTATACTTTCTCTCTCTTTTTGTTTTTTTTTGTATTTTTACCTTATTAGAATTTATTTTGCTTATTTGTAATCTATTTTATTATTTTTTATTTTTCACATTCTTTTTTATTTTCATTTTTATTGTGTCCCTTATACTTTTTTTCTGTTATTATTATTATTATTATTATTATTATTATTATTATTATTATTATTATTATTATTATTTTTACCTTATTGTGATATTCTATCCTTATTTATAATTTATATTTTTATTTTTAATTATGCACCTGTATACTTTTTCTCTATTATTATTTTTTTTACCTTATTGTGATTTTCTATCCTTATTTATACTTTATGTTTTATTTTTCACATTCTATTTTTATTTTCTGTGCACCTTATACTTTTTTTCTCTGTTATTATTATTATTTTATTTACCTTATTATGATTTTCTATCCTTATTTATCATTTATATTTTTTATTTTTCAGATTTTTTATTGTGTACCTGTATACGTATTTCTCTATTATTATTATTATTATTTTTATCGTATTATGATTTTCTATCCTTATTTATAACTTAAATGTTTTTTTAATTTTTATTTTTATTATGCATCTGTATACTTTTTCTCTATTATTATTATTGCTATTATTATTATTATTATTATTATTATTATTATTATTATTATTATTATTATTATTATTATTATTATTATCACTATTATTATTATTATTATTTTACCTTATTGTGATTTTCTATCCTTATTTATACTTTATATATTTTACTTTTCACATTCTATTTTTATTTTCATTGTGCTTATTATGATTTAATATCCTTGTTTATCATTTATATTTTTTATTTTTCACATTCTATTTTTATTTTTTTGTGTACCTGTATACATTTTCTCCATTATTATTTTTATTATTATTATTATTTTCTATCCTTATTTTTAACTTCATTTTTTATTTTCACATTCTATTTTTATTTTTTTATTTTTATTGTGCACCTGTATACCTTTTCTCTGTTATTATTATAATTATTATTTTTTTACCTTATTGTGAGTCTATCCTTATTTATAATTTATATTCTTTATTTTTTACATTCTATTTTCATTTTTTTATTTTTATTGTGCACCTGTATACTTTTCCCCATTATTATTATTATTATTATTATTATTATTATTATTATTTACTTTATTATGATTTATAATCCTTATACTTTATATTCTTTATTTTTCACATTCTATTTTTATTGTGCACCTGTATACTTCTTCTCTATTATTATTATTATCACTATTATTATCACTATTATTATTATTATTATTATTCATTTTCACCTTATTATACTTTTCTATCCTTATTTATATTTTTTATTTTTCACATTCTATTTCTATTTTTTATTTCAGTTTTGCACCTTCATTTTTTTTCCACCTACCTTTTTCCTATTTTTGCTATTTCCATTACTACTAGTATAATAATTTTCTTAAAATAAATAAATAAATAAATAAATAAATAAATAAATAAATACATTTATTTTATTTTCTCCTTATCTTTTTTTTTTAATCCTTTATTTTATTTTCACCATTTTCTTGATTTTATTTTTTTTTTTTACTTCTTATTTCCCACGATCTTATTTCCCATTACCTTTCCTGCCTAAGCCCTGGTTCCCACCATCGCTACTTCAGGGCGATTTCAAAGATCAGTGTGATTTGGGTGTTACGATTTCATGCGCCTTGCGACTTCATTTGACGGAAGTCTCAATGAAATCACAGAAAAGTAGTTCAGGAACCTTTTTTTCAAAGTCGCTGTGATTTGGGTCGCAGCGATTCCAGCAGTTCCCTCACCACGAATAGGGAGTGACTTGTCGTGGGATTTTGAACTGTCAAATCACATTGGTGTGAAGAAGGGCTCACAGTCCCTCCCCCCCTCATTTTATATTTCGATCTTTGTATGAAGGATGAACACTTGCCGACCTCCTACCTGGGAATGTCATGATTGTGATGGTAAATACCGGGGGAATGGCTGTACCCGGATCCCATAACTACTCCGGTATTGTTATTTTCCCTTAGGCTGCTGGCTTTCCAATAAAAGTGATCCCAATGGTGGAACATTGATCAGACGGGAAATAGAAAGATACAAAGTAACATTGTTTATAAACATTGCTCAGACAGTAGATAGAAAGATACAAAGTAACATTGTTTATAAACATTGTTCAGATGGGAGATAGAGAGATACAAAGTAACATACAAAGTAACATTGTTTATAAACATTGTTCAGACGGGAAATAGAGAGATACAAAGTAACATTGTTTATAAACATTGTTCAGACGGGAAATAGAGAGATACAAAGTAACATTATTTATAAACATTGATCAGACAGTAGATAGAAAGATACAAAGTAAAATTGTTTATAAACATTGATCAAACAGGAGATAGAAACATACAAAGTAACATTGTTTATAAACATTGTTCAGATGGGAGATAGAGAGATACAAAGTAAAATTGTTTATAAACATTGCTCAGACAGTAGATAGAGAGATACAAAGTAACATTGTTTATAAACATTGATCAGACGGGAAATAGAGAGATACAAAGTAACATTGTTTATAAACATTGTTCAGACAGGAAATAGAGAGATACAAAGTAACATACAAAGTAACATTGTTTATAAACATTGTTCAGACGGGAAATAGAGAGATACAAAGTAACATTGCTTATAAACATTGCTCAGAAGGGAGATAGAGAGATACAAAGTAACATTGTTTATATACATTGTTCAGACAGGATATAGAGAGATACACAGTAACATTGTTTATAAACATTGTACAGACGGGAGATACTGTAGAGGGATACAAAATAAGATTATTTATAAATCTTGTTCAGATGGGAGATGGAGAGATACAAAGTAACGTTGTTTATAAACATTGATCGTTATTATTAATAACCCTAAGAGCCCTTTCACACTGGGGCGGTTTGCAGGCGTTATTGCGCTAAAAATAGCGCCTGCAAACCGACCTAAAACTGCCGCTGGGGCTTTCACACTGAAGCGGTGCGCCGGCAGGAGAAGAAAAAACTCCTGCAAGCCGCATCTTTGGAGCGGTGAAGGGGCCGTGTATTCACCGCTCCTAAACCGCTCCTGCCCATTGAAATCAATGGGGCAGCGCGGCTATACCGCGGCTATAGCCGCACTATGCGAGTGGTTTTAACCCTTTTTCGGCTGCCAGCGGGGGGGGGGGTGAAAACCGCACCGCTAGTGGCCGAATACCGCCGCAAAAACGACGGCAAAGCAGCGCTGTTTTACCGCCAACGCCCCCTACCGCCCCAGTGTGAAAGGGGCCTTAGTTTACCATAATCAGCTCCAATGAACTCCTTCTTCCCCTTCTTCCCTTCACTGTTCTGTTCCTGATATGAGGGGATCCTCCTGGGCTGTGTCCCCAATGATGAGATGTAAGGAGAGATCCTCTATTACTCACTCAAGTGTCCGATGTGTCTGCCGCAATGTTGCAGTCCCGCTAAAAATCGCAGATCATCGCCGTTACTAGTAAAAAAAAAATAAAAATAATAAAAAGGTCATAAATCTATCCCTTGTTTTGTAGACGCAATAACTTTTGCGCAAACCAATCAATATACGCTTATTGCGATTTTTTTTTTTTTTTTACCAAAAATATGTAGAAGAATACAAATCAGCCTAAACTGAGGAAGAATTTTTTTTTTTAAATTTTTAGTTAAAAAAAAAAAAATAATAAAAAAGTCATAAATCGATCCCCTTTTTTGTAGACGCAATAACTTTTGCGCAAACCAATCAATATACGCTTATTGCGATTTTTTTTTTTTTTTACCAAAAATATGTAGAAGAATACAAATCAGCCTAAACTGAGGAAGAATTTTTTTTTTTTTTAATTTTTAGTTAAAAAAAAAAAAAAAAATAAAAAAGTCATAAATCGATCCCCTATTTTGTAGACGCAATAACTTTTGCGCAAACCAATCAATATACGCTTATTGCGATTTTTTTTTTTTTTTTACCAAAAATATGTAGAAGAATACAAATCAGCCTAAACTGAGGAAGAATTTTTTTTTTTTTAATTTTTAGTTAAAAAAAAAAAAAAAAATAAAAAAGTCATAAATCGATCCCCTATTTTGTAGACGCAATAACTTTTGCGCAAACCAATCAATATACGCTTATTGCGATTTTTTTTTTTTTTTTTACCAAAAATATGTAGAAGAATACAAATCAGCCTAAACTGAGGAAGAATTTTTTTTTTTTTTTAATTTTTAGTTAAAAAAAAAAAAAAAAAATAATAATAATAAAAAAGTCATAAATCGATCCCCTATTTTGTAGACGCAATAACTTTTGCGCAAACCAATCAATATACACTTATTGCGATTTTTTTTTTTAACCAAAAATATGTAGAAGAATACAAATCAGCCTAAACTGAGGAAGAATTTTTTTTTTTTTTAATTTTTGGATATTTATTACAGCAAAAAGTAAAAAATATTGTTTTTTTTTTTTTCAAAATTGTCGCTCTTTTTTTTTTTGTTTATAGCGCAAACAATAAAAACCGCAGAGGCGATCAAATACCACCAAAAGAAATCTCTATTTGTGGGAAAAAAAGGACGTCAATTTTGTTTTGGATGTAACGTCGCACGACCGCGCAATTGTCAGTTAAAGCGACACAGTGCTGTATTGCAAAATATGGCCTGGTCATGAACGGGATAAATCCTTCCGGGGCTTAATTTGTTAATAAAAGTCCCCCCACCCGGAAAATATACTTTGATGTTGTAAGTGATATAAATGAACACAATTGGGGGTCTATTAATACAAAAGACACATTCCTACAAACAGAAAGAAATAGGATTTCTCATAGATTGTCCTGTACCAACAGCTCCATCTAGTGGTCAAAGTGTGGTATATGTTCTCTTTGAAGTATTTCAGAAAACTGCACCTCATTTTCACCATTTGACAAGTACTCCTCTTTTGTCTTTTCGTTTTTTTTTTCCCCCACCATTTTGAGGGGTAGTCACTGGAGTAATGTATGATCTTTTAGGAATTTTCCAACATTTAATTGTATTAGACGTGTGCAATTTGTTTAGTTACGAATTTGTTTTTTTGAGCGAAATTCGGCATATTGCGCTGATTTAGAATCTTTCGAATGAACAAAAGACTCTTGAATGAATGGATATACATTGTTACTGTTCCTTTTTTTCTTATACCTTTACTTTGTCCTGTTTTTTATTTTATTTTATTTATTTATTTTTTATTAATATTTTTTTATTTCAATTTTCGCCATTGAAATGCTCTATGCATTTCAATGGCAAAAATTTAAATAAAAAAAAAATATTAATAAAATTAAAAAAAAAAAAAGAGAAAATGTACAATTTACAAAAAAAAAAAAAAAAAAAAAAAAGGAAAAAAACACAAAAAAACACAACTAGCAAAATGGAAAGGTACGATAAAGCCTTTTAGTGCTCTAAGTGTATTTAGAGATCTGCCCATATAAATTAACATTAAAAATTTAACCGTAAAAATATTAAGAATAATTTACAAGTGATAATAGTGATTGAGCAATAATAAATCATAATTAAATATAGGAAAAAAGAAAAAAAGAGAAAAAAATGACACTAAAGGGTAGATTATGTCTAAAACGTTTGTTATGCAGATGTAACAAACGAAAATGAATTGTCAGGAAGAACGACAATCAAAAGAAGAAAAAAAAAAAAATTTCAACCTACGAGTTTAACGAATCAATTACATTCGGATAATTTTGTTTTTTCGTTTTATTGTTCTTTTCTGACTATTCGTTATCGCTGAATATAAAGTAATGTAAAGTAAAATAAAGTAAAGTAAAATAATGAATGCATTTGTATTTCTTTTGGATTTATTCGGATTTATTCAATTTCCGAACGTGACATTTAGTGAGAGAGAAATTAGTAATAATTTCTAATTAAGTTTAAGCTAAATTTTACTATTATTTTCTTCTCTGCAGTTTTATTTCTTTTCCTTTTTATTACAACCAATTTCAGAAGTAACGAATGCCGCATTTAAAACGAATGGAACAAAACAAATACGAATGTATTCGAAGTTACAAATGCTCCGAAGTAACAAATGCCGATCATAACGAATGATCTGATAAATGAAAAGAAAAAAAAAAAAAGGAATGAAACTAAGACGAAATGAAACAAAATTTACAGCAAAAGTTATTGCGTCTACAAAATAGGGGATAGATTTATGATCTTATTATTATTATTATTTTTTTTTTTTTACGGCAGTGCACATGTCTAAATTGTATAAATAAATAAATATGATTTTTTAACAGTGAAAATAATCAGTGGTGTCATTACACATATGAGAAGTTAATACCAGTCCCGGGGCGTTTTCTGGAAAACATTCCTGTGTTTATGTTTTCCTGATCATTTTTTTGTATATTTCTGTTTTTCTAACCCTTAATATTTAACTTTTTTTTTTTTAAAAAAAATTACATTTTTTTTTGTTAATTCTTTAGTGTTACATTAAAAAAAAAAAAAAAAGTGCAACATGAAAAAAAAGTTTTTTTTCCATTCGTAAATTTTTTTCGCAATTCTCTGTACCTGTATACAACGTTTGTTGTGCAGATAAGACAAACATTCAATCAGTGCAAAAATTGGCGCACTTCCTCAATTATGTGTGATTCTTGTATTGTCAGCACCACCTAGTGGCCATAAGGTGTTTTTTTCTCTACAAAAATACCTCAATCAGGAAAAAAAAAAAACACTTGATGGTACTGAATATTATTATTATACAGGATTTATATCGTGCAAACAGTTTGTGCAGTGCTTTACAATGTGAGGGCAGACAGTACAGTTACAATACAGTTCAATACAGGAGGAATCAGCGGTCCCTGCTCGCCAGAGCTTACAATCTAAGAGATGATATAGGAATCATATATAATAGAGGAAATACAGCAATTTTCGCCACAATTGTGGGAATGTTTGTTACATCTGTACAACAAACGTTTTATACATAAACTACCCTTTAGTGCCATTTTAAACAAGACACATTTTTTCATTCTTTCCTTTTCCTATATTTAATTATGGTTATTATTATTATTATAGACCTCTAAATATACTTAGGACACTAATGGCCTTTATCATATCTTTCCAATTTGCTAATTGTGTTTTTTTTTTCCTTTTTTTTGTACATTTCTATACATTTCAATGGCGAAAATTTAAATGAAAAAAATTAATTAAAAAAACCCAGAAAACAAACAAAACAGGACAAAGTAAAGGTATAAGAAAAAAAGGAACAGTAACACTATATATCTATATATAGATATAGATATAGATCTATATCTATATATAGATTATATCTATATATATCTATATACTGTATATATAGATATACTGCATATATCTATATCTATTGCGCAGCCATAAGAAAAAGAAGTGATGTCTCTTTCGGGGGGTGGGGGGGGGGAGTCTTGTTGACCTCACCTGGATGATCTGAATTGAGCCTTCAAAGTGTTAAGTAATCCGCCAGCGTCTATGATACGGCCCCTGATTATGTCATCTGTGACAAAACATGTAGGGTGGAGCATAGATGTGTGTCTATTTTCAATCTGCTCCAATGTTTTTTTTAGCTTTTTGTGTGTTTTTTTTTTTTCGTCTATGGATTGCATAATTTTTTTTGTCAGGACAACATCATCAAAAGAAAGCATGTGACCAGGCTGGAGCAGATTGAAAATAGAGACACATATGTTGACACTCAACATGTTTTGTCACAGATGACATAATTAGGGGCCCTATCTTAGATGCTGGTGGATTACTGAACACTTTAAAGGCTCGATCCAGATCATCCAGGTGAGGTCAACAAGACACCCCCCCCCCCCGAAAGAGACATCACTTCTTTTTCTCCTGGCTGCACAATAACGCAGCCTATGATTACCAAAATGCCTTGTCCTTACTACTCCCAAGTAATTGAAAAATTAAAAAATGAATAGATCAAATCAATCCCTTCAAATTATGAAATAGACCTCTATATAAGGTATTCCATCTAGTGATAGAAAAGGATAATAATGTACCTCTCAAAGCTACAATCAATCCCTATATAAAAAGCACTCCATCTAGAGGCATAAAACCATACCAACCAACAGGCTCATATAATAAGGTCTATATCAAGAGGAAAAAACCTTTCCTTAGTTACCAAATCTTACATAAAAATAAAAAAGAATAAAAAATATTTTTTTCCTTAATAAAATAGCTATTATTGAAACAATTAATGTCCCAATCGAAATTAGGGACCTTGTGGAGAATATGATTGCACCTCATAGATCCACCAAATTTCTAGTTGAGAAATTTCCCTTCTGATATTACTCCCTCCCCCAGTGGGGAACACATTTATTCCTGTAGGGTCTTTATTGTGATTAGAAGCATAGGGGGAGATTTACGTAAACTGGAGCGTGCAAAATCTGGTGCAGCTCTGCATAGAAACCAATTAGCTTCTAGTTTTTATTGTCAAAGCTTATTTGAACAAGCTGAAGGTAGAAGTTGATTGCCTACCATACACAGTTGCACCAGATTCTGAGTACTTCAGTTTTAGTAACTCTCCCCCATAGTGCCTACTCCAGCCTTTTTCAACCAGGGTTCCAAAAACCCCAAGGTTCCTCCAGTGGTTGCTAGGAGTTCCTTGAGCAATGGGCAATTTCTGCCACTCAGATAAGTAGCCATTGGCACCAATGATCTTTAATCTGCCTGTAAGGGGAGCATTCTTCCCACTGATCACCAAAAGAAGACACATTCTTCCCACTGACTATCAATATAAGGAACATTCTTCCCACTGATCACCAATTTAAGGGACATTTTTTCCCACTGATCACCAATGTAAGGAACATTCTTCCCACTGACCATCAATGTAAAGAACATTCTTCCCAATGATAACCAATGTAAGGGACATTCTTCCCACTGATCACCAATGTAAGGAACATTCTTCCCACTGACCACCAATGTAAGGAGCATTCTTCCCACTGATCACCAATGTAAGGAGCATTCTTCCCACTGATCACCAATGTAAGGAGCATTCTTCTCACTGATCACCAATGTAAGGGACATTCTTCTCACTGATCACCAATGTAAGGAACATTCTTCCCACTTATCACCAATATAAGGGACATTCTTCCCACTGATCACCAATGTAAGGAACATTCTTCCCACTGATCACCAATGTAAGGGACATTCTTCCCACTGATCACCATTGTTAGGACCATTCTTCCCACTGATCACCAATGTAAGGAGCATTCTTCCCACTGATCACCAATGTAAGGAACATTTTTCCCACTGATCACCAATGTAAGGGACATTCTTCCCACTGATCACCAATGTAAGGAGCATTCTTCCCACTGATCACCAATGTAAGGGACATTCTTCCCACTGATCACCATTGTTAGGACCATTCTTCCCACTGATCACCAATGTAAGGGACATTCTTCCCACTGATCACCAATGTAAGGAGCATTCTTCCCACTGACCTCCAATATAAGGAGCATTCTTCCCACTGATCACCATTGTTAGGACCATTCTTCTCACTGATCACCAATGTAAGGAGCATTCTTCCCACTGACCACCAATGTAAGGAGCATTCTTCCCACTGACCACCAATATAAGGAGCATTCTTCCCACTGATCACCATTGTTAGGACCATTCTTCTCACTGATCACCAATGTAAGGAACATTCTTCCCACTGATCACCAATGTAAGGAGCATTCTTCCCACTGATCACCAATGTAAGGGACATTCTTCCCACTGATCACCAATCTAAGGGGCATTCTTCCCACTGACCACCAATGTATGGAGCATTTTACCATTAACTACCAGACAAATGCACTCTGAGCTGTAGATAAAGTAGTTTTTGTCAGGAATTCCATGAGGCCTGAAAGTTATTTAAAGGGTCCCTTCATGTTAAAAATCCTGAGAAAGGATGCTCTAGACACAGTATACCCTTAAATCCATGTTTGATATTTCCATTTTGCTCACCCACTTGGACGTTGTCAGGGAAATAGGCGCATCCCTATGCATAGTCCTGCTAGGTTAGCAAACCAGCACAGGCAAGCTCGCGCTAACGCGCATCAACGCACACGGGTGTGCAATGTTTCTACTAGGCGGACGCCTGGCGCCACGTTCGGATGAATGCGCGAGCGTAACAACGTCGCGATGGTACGAGCGCACGAACGGAACGGTGCGCGTATGACGTGATACTGCGCCTTGTTTATTTAAACGTTCCACTGACAGTGCCACATTGCTGGATTATCGTCAGCTCTTCCTGTGTTCCTGTGATTGTGATTCCTGTTGTCCTGACCTCCTGTGTACCGACCCGGCTTGTTATCTCCTCCTCTGTATCTCCTGGATTACCCACCGGCTTGCTTCTGACTCTTCCTGCCTGCTTCCTGCATCTGACCCCGGCTTGGCTAAACGGACTCCGCATTCCTCTGTCTCCTGTACCTGGACTTGTTGCTTAGATTCTCGAACTACTTATTGTGTTTGCCCCCTGGCCTGGCTTCCGATTCCTATTGGACTTCCATTGGTCCCCTCCTTGGACCTTAAGCACGTTGCCTCCAGTGACTTGCTCTATCAAGCCACCAACACCGGCTCCTACTTCCAGGCAACCCGTGCTTCTGTGAGCACCACATCCCTGTGTCATCTTCAGGGTTGTGCTGCACTCGGCCGCAAGGGGAGCCCTCTCAGCAACTCGGTCTCCTACCAACATCCTGACAGTATCCTGACAGACGTGCAATGTCTGTGTGGTCCTGTCGATGTATTGTAGGCCACAAGGGCATTTCAGAAGATAGACCACATTAGGGTTAGTGTACATTTTCTTTTCCCAAAATAATTCTAGTGGACCCCTCATATTAGGTGCAATTTTATCTCTCAAAGAGGGGAAACTCTTAAACTTAATAGATGAGGTATCGAGCAATGATGGGCCCAACACCTTATCACTTTTAAGAACAGACCAATAATTTCTGATTATTCTCTTAAACACTTGGTATTGTGTAGAAACAGTGGTGATCCTTGACCATTCAAACTAATTATTCTTTTCTTGATCCTGAGTTTTTTTGATTGATTGATCCCCTGGTTCGCTTGATCCTATTCACCCATATTATACCTCTGTCAGGGAATTCCTATGAGCAGGCTGGCTCACACACATGTGCACTGTATTGCACACAGAACTGTGATCAAGCCCACACATGCATGAAGGAATATGCATGGCCATGATGCTTAAGAATGTCCACTATCAATGTTGGCACCGGACTTCCTATATAAAGGATGCCTTGCTCCAGTATCAGTGCTGAATGGTCTTATTAGCTGTATTCTGAGCCTTGCTTGTATCTTGTGTATGACTTCTGTTGCTGACCTGGCTTGTCTCTGACCAAATCTTGCCTATACTTCTGCTCGCTGAGAACTGACTTTGGCTCTGCTCATAACTCAGATCCTACATATGCATCTGTACCTCACTCCCCTCCTATTGCTGACCTCCGCTACCTCTGTGACCATGCTCCTGTCTTGAATAGGGATGAGCTTCGCGTTCGAGTCGAACCCATGTTCGACTCGAACATCGGCTGTTCGATCGTTCGCCGAATTGCGAACCTTATGGGCTGTTCGCGCCAAAGTCGTGTGGCACGTCACGGCCCATAATTCACTGCGGCATCGCAGTGCATTGCTGGCTGATGATTGGCCAAGCATGCACTATGACCCGCATGCTTGGCCAATCACAGCGCCATTGGTAGAGAGAGCTGTTATTGGCCAAAGCCAGGGTGGCTTTGGCCAATTATGGCTCAGGGGGTTTAGAAAACGCCCCACACTATATAAGGCTGCCTGCACGGTGGCCCTATATAGTGTGTTCCGGCGTGCTGAGAGATAGAGAGAAAGACAGTGTCATTTCATTTGAGTTAGCTAGATTAGGCAGGACAGTCAGTGAGTTAGCTGCACTTACAGTGTATTGTGTATATATATGCATCCCAGGTGTTGCATATATATATATATATATATATATATATATATATATATATATATATACACTATATTCAGTTTAGCTAGATCCGTTCCTGTTATCTTCCTACTGACAGGCAGGCTTGTCTTGTTACAGTATTTACAGAATGCAGAATTTAAAGAAAATTGCTGGTGTTCTTTTGTTCCTATTAGTACCACAGTCAGGCAGCTAGACTGCAGTTAGTGTAATGCGTCCTGCTCACAGTGTTCAGCTAAAACTACAAGTTAGTGTAGTGAGACCTCTGCACAGTGTTCAGCTAAAGCTACAAGTTAGTGTAGTGCGACCTCTGCACAGTGTTCAGCTAAAGCTACAAGTTAGTGTAGTGAGACCTCTGCACAGTGTTCAGCTAAAGCTACAAGTTAGTGTAGTGCATCCTGCTCACAGTGTTCAGCTAAAACTACAAGTTAGTGTAGTGCGACCTCTGCACAGTGTTCAGCTAAAGCTACAAGTTAGTGTAGTGCATCCTGCTCACAGTGTTCAGCTAAAACTACAAGTTAGTGTAGTGAGACCTCTGCACAGTGTTCAGCTAAAGCTACAAGTTAGTGTAGTGCATCCTGCTCACAGTGTTCAGCTAAAACTACAAGTTAGTGTAGTGCGACCTCTGCAAAGTGTTCAGCTAAAGCTACAAGTTAGTGTAGTGAGACCTCTGCACAGTGTTCAGCTAAAGCTACAAGTTAGTGTAGTGCGTCCTGCTCACAGTGTTCAGCTAAAGCTACAAGTTAATGTAGTGCGTCCTGCTCACAGTGTTCAGCTAAAACTACAAGTTAGTGTAGTGAGACCTCTGCACAGTGTTCAGCTAAAGCTACAAGTTAGTGTAGTGCGACCTCTGCACAGTGTTCAGCTAAAACTACAAGTTGGTGTAGTGAGACCTCTGCACAGTGTTCAGCTAAAGCTACAAGTTAGTGTAGTGAGACCTCTGCACAGTGTTCAGCTAAAGCTACAAGTTAGTGTAGTGCGTCCTGCTCACAGTGTTCAGCTAAAACTACAAGTTAGTGTAGTGAGACCTCTGCACAGTGTTCAGCTAAAGCTACAAGTTAGTGTAGTGAGACCTCTGCACAGTGTTCAGCTAAAGCTACAAGTTAGTGTAATGCGTCCTGCTCACAGTGTTCAGCTAAAACTACAAGTTAGTGTAGTGAGACCTCTGCACAGTGTTCAGCTAAAGCTACAAGTTAGTGTAGTGCGACCTCTGCACAGTGTTCAGCTAAAGCTACAAGTTAGTGTAGTGCGTCCTGCTCACAGTGTTCAGCTAAAACTACAAGTTAGTGTAGTGAGACCTCTGCACAGTGTTCAGCTAAAGCTACAAGTTAGTGTAGTGCGTCTTGCTCACAGTGTTCAGCTAAAACTACAAGTTAGTGTAGTGAGACCTTTGCACAGTGTTCAGCTAAAGCTACAAGTTAGTGTAGTGCGTCCTGCTCACAGTGTTCAGCTAAAACTACAAGTTAGTGTAGTGAGACCTCTGCACAGTGTTCAGCTAAAGCTACAAGTTAGTGTAGTGCGTCCTGCTCACAGTGTTCAGCTAAAGCTACAAGTTAGTGTAGTGCGTCCTGCTCACAGTGTTCAGCTAAAACTACAAGTTAGTGTAGTGAGACCTCTGCACAGTGTTCAGCTAAAGCTACAAGTTAGTGTAGTGCGTCTTGCTCACAGTGTTCAGCTAAAACTACAAGTTAGTGTAGTGAGACCTTTGCACAGTGTTCAGCTAAAGCTACAAGTTAGTGTAGTGCGTCCTGCTCACAGTGTTCAGCTAAAACTACAAGTTAGTGTAGTGAGACCTCTGCACAGTGTTCAGCTAAAGCTACAAGTTAGTGTAGTGCGACCTCTGCACAGTGTTCAGCTAAAGCTACAAGTTAGTGTAGTGCGTCCTGCTCACAGTGTTCAGCTAAAACTACAAGTTAGTGTAGTGAGACCTCTGCACAGTGTTCAGCTAAAGCTACAAGTTAGTGTAGTGCGTCTTGCTCACAGTGTTCAGCTAAAACTACAAGTTAGTGTAGTGAGACCTTTGCACAGTGTTCAGCTAAAGCTACAAGTTAGTGTAGTGCGTCCTGCTCACAGTGTTAAGCTAAAACTACAAGTTAGTGTAGTGAGACCTCTGCACAGTGTTCAGCTAAAGCTACAAGTTAGTGTAGTGCGTCCTGCTCACAGTGTTCAGCTAAAGCTACAAGTTAGTGTAGTGCGTCCTGCTCACAGTGTTCAGCTAAAACTACAAGTTAGTGTAGTGAGACCTCTGCACAGTGTTCAGCTAAAGCTACAAGTTAGTGTAGTGCGTCTTGCTTACAGTGTTCAGCTAAAACTACAAGTTAGTGTAGTGAGACCTTTGCACAGTGTTCAGCTAAAGCTACAAGTTAGTGTAGTGCGTCCTGCTCACATTGTTCAGCTAAAACTACAAGTTAGTGTAGTGAGACCTCTGCACAGTGTTCAGCTAAAGCTACAAGTTAGTGTAGTGCGACCTCTGCACAGTGTTCAGCTAAAGCTACAAGTTAGTGTAGTGCGTCCTGCTCACAGTGTTCAGCTAAAACTACAAGTTAGTGTAGTGAGACCTCTGCACAGTGTTCAGCTAAAGCTACAAGTTAGTGTAGTGCGTCTTGCTCACAGTGTTCAGCTAAAACTACAAGTTAGTGTAGTGAGACCTTTGCACAGTGTTCAGCTAAAGCTACAAGTTAGTGTAGTGCGTCCTGCTCACAGTGTTCAGCTAAAACTACAAGTTAGTGTAGTGAGACCTCTGCACAGTGTTCAGCTAAAGCTACAAGTTAGTGTAGTGCGTCCTGCTCACAGTGTTCAGCTAAAACTACAAGTTAGTGTAGTGCGACCTCTGCACAGTGTTCAGCTAAAGCTACAAGTTAGTGTAGTGAGACCTCTGCACAGTGTTCAGCTAAAGCTACAAGTTAGTGTAGTGCGTCCTGCTCACAGTGTTCAGCTAAAGCTACAAGTTAGTGTAGTGCGTCCTGCTCACAGTGTTCAGCTAAAGCTACAAGTTAGTGTAGTGCGTCCTGCTCACAGTGTTCAGCTAAAACTACAAGTTAGTGTAGTGAGACCTCTGCACAGTGTTCAGCTAAAGCTACAAGTTAATGTAGTGCGTCCTGCTCACAGTGTTCAGCTAAAACTACAAGTTAGTGTAGTGCGACCTCTGCACAGTGTTCAGCTAAAGCTACAAGTTAGTGTAGTGAGACCTCTGCACAGTGTTCAGCTAAAACTACAAGTTAGTGTAGTGTGTCCTGCTCACAGTGTTCAGCTAAAACTACAAGTTAGTGTAGTGCGACCTCTGCACAGTGTTCAGCTAAAGCTACAAGTTAGTGTAGTGAAACCTCTGCACAGTGTTCAGCTAAAGCTACAAGTTAGTGTAGTGCATCCTGCTCACAGTGTTCAGCTAAAACTACAAGTTTGTGTAGTGCGACCTCTGCACAGTGTTCAACTAAAGCTACAAGTTAGTGTAGTGAGACCTCTGCACAGTGTTCAGCTAAAGCTACAAGTTAGTGTAGTGCGTCCTCCTCACAGTGTTCAGCTAAAGCTACAAGTTAGTGTAGTGAGACCTCTGCACAGTGTTCAGCTAAAGCTACAAGTTAGTGTAGTGCGACCTCTGCACAGTGTTCAGCTAAAACTACAAGTTAGTGTAGTGAGACCTCTGCACAGTGTTCAGCTAAAGCTACAAGTTAGTGTAGTGCGTCCTGCTCACAGTGTTCAGCTAAAGCTACAAGTTAGTGTAGTGCGTCCTGCTCACAGTGTTCAGCTAAAACTACAAGTTAGTGTAGTGAGACCTCTGCACAGTGTTCAGCTAAAGCTACAAGTTAGTGTAGTGCGTCTTGCTCACAGTGTTCAGCTAAAACTACAAGTTAGTGTAGTGAGACCTTTGCACAGTGTTCAGCTAGAGCTACAAGTTAGTGTAGTGCGTCCTGCTCACAGTGTTCAGCTAAAACTACAAGTTAGTGTAGTGAGACCTCTGCACAGTGTTCAGCTAAAGCTACAAGTTAGTGTAGTGCGACCTCTGCACAGTGTTCAGCTAAAGCTACAAGTTAGTGTAGTGCGTCCTGCTCACAGTGTTCAGCTAAAACTACAAGTTAGTGTAGTGAGACCTCTGCACAGTGTTCAGCTAAAGCTACAAGTTAGTGTAGTGCGTCTTGCTCACAGTGTTCAGCTAAAACTACAAGTTAGTGTAGTGAGACCTTTGCACAGTGTTCAGCTAAAGCTACAAGTTAGTGTAGTGCGTCCTGCTCACAGTGTTCAGCTAAAACTACAAGTTAGTGTAGTGAGACCTCTGCACAGTGTTCAGCTAAAGCTACAAGTTAGTGTAGTGCGTCCTGCTCACAGTGTTCAGCTAAAGCTACAAGTTAGTGTAGTGCGTCCTGCTCACAGTGTTCAGCTAAAACTACAAGTTAGTGTAGTGAGACCTCTGCACAGTGTTCAGCTAAAGCTACAAGTTAGTGTAGTGCGTCTTGCTCACAGTGTTCAGCTAAAACTACAAGTTAGTGTAGTGAGACCTTTGCACAGTGTTCAGCTAAAGCTACAAGTTAGTGTAGTGCGTCCTGCTCACATTGTTCAGCTAAAACTACAAGTTAGTGTAGTGAGACCTCTGCACAGTGTTCAGCTAAAGCTACAAGTTAGTGTAGTGCAACCTCTGCACAGTGTTCAGCTAAAGCTACAAGTTAGTGTAGTGCGTCCTGCTCACAGTGTTCAGCTAAAACTACAAGTTAGTGTAGTGAGACCTCTGCACAGTGTTCAGCTAAAGCTACAAGTTAGTGTAGTGCGTCTTGCTCACAGTGTTCAGCTAAAACTACAAGTTAGTGTAGTGAGACCTTTGCACAGTGTTCAGCTAAAGCTACAAGTTAGTGTAGTGCGTCCTGCTCACAGTGTTCAGCTAAAACTACAAGTTAGTGTAGTGAGACCTCTGCACAGTGTTCAGCTAAAGCTACAAGTTAGTGTAGTGCGTCCTGCTCACAGTGTTCAGCTAAAACTACAAGTTAGTGTAGTGCGACCTCTGCACAGTGTTCAGCTAAAGCTACAAGTTAGTGTAGTGAGACCTCTGCACAGTGTTCAGCTAAAGCTACAAGTTAGTGTAGTGCGTCCTGCTCACAGTGTTCAGCTAAAGCTACAAGTTAGTGTAGTGCGTCCTGCTCACAGTGTTCAGCTAAAGCTACAAGTTAGTGTAGTGCGTCCTGCTCACAGTGTTCAGCTAAAACTACAAGTTAGTGTAGTGAGACCTCTGCACAGTGTTCAGCTAAAGCTACAAGTTAATGTAGTGCGTCCTGCTCACAGTGTTCAGCTAAAACTACAAGTTAGTGTAGTGCGACCTCTGCACAGTGTTCAGCTAAAGCTACAAGTTAGTGTAGTGAGACCTCTGCACAGTGTTCAGCTAAAACTACAAGTTAGTGTAGTGTGTCCTGCTCACAGTGTTCAGCTAAAACTACAAGTTAGTGTAGTGCGACCTCTGCACAGTGTTCAGCTAAAGCTACAAGTTAGTGTAGTGAAACCTCTGCACAGTGTTCAGCTAAAGCTACAAGTTAGTGTAGTGCATCCTGCTCACAGTGTTCAGCTAAAACTACAAGTTTGTGTAGTGCGACCTCTGCACAGTGTTCAACTAAAGCTACAAGTTAGTGTAGTGAGACCTCTGCACAGTGTTCAGCTAAAGCTACAAGTTAGTGTAGTGCGTCCTCCTCACAGTGTTCAGCTAAAGCTACAAGTTAGTGTAGTGAGACCTCTGCACAGTGTTCAGCTAAAGCTACAAGTTAGTGTAGTGCGACCTCTGCACAGTGTTCAGCTAAAACTACAAGTTAGTGTAGTGAGACCTCTGCACAGTGTTCAGCTAAAGCTACAAGTTAGTGTAGTGAGACCTCTGCACAGTGTTCAGCTAAAGCTACAAGTTAGTGTAGTGCGTCCTGCTCACAGTGTTCAGCTAAAACTACAAGTTAGTGTAGTGAGACCTCTGCACAGTGTTCAGCTAAAGCTACAAGTTAGTGCAGTGAGACCTCTGCACAGTGTTCAGCTAAAGCTACAAGTTAGTGTAATGCGTCCTGCTCACAGTGTTCAGCTAAAACTACAAGTTAGTTTAGTGAGACCTCTGCACAGTGTTCAGCTAAAGCTACAAGTTAGTGTAGTGCGACCTCTGCACAGTGTTCAGCTAAAGCTACAAGTTAGTGTAGTGCGTCCTGCTCACAGTGTTCAGCTAAAACTACAAGTTAGTGTAGTGAGACCTCTGCACAGTGTTCAGCTAAAGCTACAAGTTAGTGTAGTGCGTCTTGCTCACAGTGTTCAGCTAAAACTACAAGTTAGTGTAGTGAGACCTTTGCACAGTGTTCAGCTAAAGCTACAAGTTAGTGTAGTGCGTCCTGCTCACAGTGTTCAGCTAAAACTACAAGTTAGTGTAGTGAGACCTCTGCACAGTGTTCAGCTAAAGCTACAAGTTAGTGTAGTGCGTCCTGCTCACAGTGTTCAGCTAAAGCTACAAGTTAGTGTAGTGCGTCCTGCTCACAGTGTTCAGCTAAAACTACAAGTTAGTGTAGTGAGACCTCTGCACAGTGTTCAGCTAAAGCTACAAGTTAGTGTAGTGCGTCCTGCTCACAGTGTTCAGCTAAAACTACAAGTTAGTGTAGTGCGACCTCTGCACAGTGTTCAGCTAAAGCTACAAGTTAGTGTAGTGCGTCCTGCTCACAGTGTTCAGCTAAAGCTACAAGTTAGTGTAGTGCGTCCTGCTCACAGTGTTCAGCTAAAGCTACAAGTTAGTGTAGTGCGTCCTGCTCACAGTGTTCAGCTAAAACTACAAGTTAGTGTAGTGAGACCTCTGCACAGTGTTCAGCTAAAGCTACAAGTTAATGTAGTGCGTCCTGCTCACAGTGTTCAGCTAAAACTACAAGTTAGTGTAGTGCGACCTCTGCACAGTGTTCAGCTAAAGCTACAAGTTAGTGTAGTGAGACCTCTGCACAGTGTTCAGCTAAAACTACAAGTTAGTGTAGTGTGTCCTGCTCACAGTGTTCAGCTAAAACTACAAGTTAGTGTAGTGCGACCTCTGCACAGTGTTCAGCTAAAGCTACAAGTTAGTGTAGTGAAACCTCAGCACAGTGTTCAGCTAAAGCTACAAGTTAGTGTAGTGCATCCTGCTCACAGTGTTCAGCTAAAACTACAAGTTTGTGTAGTGCGACCTCTGCACAGTGTTCAGCTAAAGCTACAAGTTAGTGTAGTGAGACCTCTGCACAGTGTTCAGCTAAAGCTACAAGTTAGTGTAGTGCGTCCTCCTCACAGTGTTCAGCTAAAGCTACAAGTTAGTGTAGTGAGACCTCTGCACAGTGTTCAGCTAAAGCTACAAGTTAGTGTAGTGCGACCTCTGCACAGTGTTCAGCTAAAGCTACAAGTTAGTGTAGTGAGACCTCTGCACAGTGTTCAGCTAAAGCTACAAGTTAGTGTAGTGCGTCCTGCTCACAGTGTTCAGCTAAAACTACAAGTTAGTGTAGTGAGACCTCTGCACAGTGTTCAGCTAAAGCTACAAGTTAGTGTAGTGAGACCTCTGCACAGTGTTCAGCTAAAGCTACAAGTTAGTGTAGTGCGTCTTGCTCACAGTGTTCAGCTAAAACTACAAGTTAGTGTAGTGCGACCTCTGCACAGTGTTCAGCTAAAGCTACAAGTTAGTGTAGTGAGACCTCTGCACAGTGTTCAGCTAAAGCTACAAGTTAGTGTAGTGCGTCCTGCTCACAGTGTTCAGCTAAAACTACAAGTTAGTGTAGTGAGACCTCTGCACAGTGTTCAGCTAAAGCTACAAGTTAGTGTAGTGCGTCCTGCTCACAGTGTTCAGCTAAAACTACAAGTTGGTGTAGTGCATCCTCCTCACAGTGTTCAGCTAAACCTACAAGTTATTTTTTTGCGAGCTCTGCACAGTGTTCACCTAAAGCTACCTGTAGAAGGTTGGTGGTGTTTTCCTGATCCTATCACTACCGCAGGCAGCTAAATAAGCTACAAGTTAGTTTTTTGCGAGTTCTGCACAGTGTTCAGCTAAAGCTACCTGTAGAAGGTTGGTGGTGTTCTCATACTACAGGCAGGCAGTTAAAGGGGTTGTAAAGGTAAATTTTTTTTTTTTTTAAAAATAACAAACATGTTATACTTACCCTCACTGTGCAGCTCGTTCTGCACAGAGTGGCCCCGAACCTGGTCTTCTGGGGTCCCTCGGCGGCTGTTTCAGCTCCTCCCCGCAAGCATTAACCACCTTAATGCGAGCTCCCTCGCATGGTGGTGAGTGCTTGCGGGCGCGCTCCCGTGATACAGCCGGCGGCTATAGCCGCTCGCTGTATCACACGGCCCCGCCCCCCGGCGCGCCGCGTCATCGGATGTGATTGACAGCAGCGCGAGCCAATGGCTGCGCTGCTTTCAATCCATCCACTGCAGCCAATCAGCGACCAGGCTGAGCTGCAATGAAGATGACGAGAACGAGCAGCGAAGATTCGAGGCGTCAGGTAAGTAAAACGGGGGGGCTGGGGGCGGCGGTATTGTCAAAAGTTTTTTCACCTTAATGCATAGAAAGTGTTCAGCTAAAACTACAAGTTAGTGTAGTGTGTCCTGCTCACAGTGTTCAGCTAAAACTACAAGTTAGTGTAGTGCGACCTCTGCACAGTGTTCAGCTAAAGCTACAAGTTAGTGTAGTGAAACCTCAGCACAGTGTTCAGCTAAAGCTACAAGTTAGTGTAGTGCATCCTGCTCACAGTGTTCAGCTAAAACTACAAGTTTGTGTAGTGCGACCTCTGCACAGTGTTCAGCTAAAGCTACAAGTTAGTGTAGTGAGACCTCTGCACAGTGTTCAGCTAAAGCTACAAGTTAGTGTAGTGCGTCCTCCTCACAGTGTTCAGCTAAAGCTACAAGTTAGTGTAGTGAGACCTCTGCACAGTGTTCAGCTAAAGCTACAAGTTAGTGTAGTGCGACCTCTGCACAGTGTTCAGCTAAAACTACAAGTTAGTGTAGTGAGACCTCTGCACAGTGTTCAGCTAAAGCTACAAGTTAGTGTAGTGAGACCTCTGCACAGTGTTCAGCTAAAGCTACAAGTTAGTGTAGTGCGTCCTGCTCACAGTGTTCAGCTAAAACTACAAGTTAGTGTAGTGAGACCTCTGCACAGTGTTCAGCTAAAGCTACAAGTTAGTGTAGTGAGACCTCTGCACAGTGTTCAGCTAAAGCTACAAGTTAGTGTAGTGCGTCTTGCTCACAGTGTTCAGCTAAAACTACAAGTTAGTGTAGTGCTACCTCTGCACAGTGTTCAGCTAAAGCTACAAGTTAGTGTAGTGAGACCTCTGCACAGTGTTCAGCTAAAGCTACAAGTTAGTGTAGTGCGTCCTGCTCACAGTGTTCAGCTAAAACTACAAGTTAGTGTAGTGAGACCTCTGCACAGTGTTCAGCTAAAGCTACAAGTTAGTGTAGTGCGTCCTGCTCACAGTGTTCAGCTAAAACTACAAGTTGGTGTAGTGCATCCTCCTCACAGTGTTCAGCTAAACCTACAAGTTATTTTTTTGCGAGCTCTGCACAGTGTTCACCTAAAGCTACCTGTAGAAGGTTGGTGGTGTTTTCCTGATCCTATCACTACCGCAGGCAGCTAAATAAGCTACAAGTTAGTTTTTTGCGAGTTCTGCACAGTGTTCAGCTAAAGCTACCTGTAGAAGGTTGGTGGTGTTCTCATACTACAGGCAGGCAGTTAAAGGGGTTGTAAAGGTAAATTTTTTTTTTTTTAAAAATAACAAACATGTTATACTTACCCTCACTGTGCAGCTCGTTCTGCACAGAGTGGCCCCGAACCTGGTCTTCTGGGGTCCCTCGGCGGCTGTTTCAGCTCCTCCCCGCAAGCATTAACCACCTTAATGCGAGCTCCCTCGCATGGTGGTGAGTGCTTGCGGGCGCGCTCCCGTGATACAGCCGGCGGCTATAGCCGCTCGCTGTATCACTTGGCCCCGCCCCCCGGCGCGCCGCGTCATCGGATGTGATTGACAGCAGCGTGAGCCAATGGCTGCGCTGCTTTCAATCCATCCACTGCAGCCAATCAGCGACCAGGCTGAGCTGCAATGAAGATGACGAGAACGAGCAGCGAAGTTTCGAGGCGTCAGGTAAGTAAAACGGGGGGGCTGGGGGCGGCGGTATTGTCAAAAGTTTTTTCACCTTAATGCATAGAATGCATTAAGGTGAAAAAATTTTTACCTTTACAACCCGTTTAATTTTGCTAGCTGCAGTATCAGTACATATATATATATATATATATATATCCCAGTTTAGTGCAGTTACAGGCCATTAGTATGTCTGGAAAGCCAACAAGGAGAGGCAGACAGTCACAAGCCAATAAAAGAGGGCAGGCAGGCTCTGTGTTTAGTGCTGGTCGTGGAGACGGTGCATCCTCATCAGCAGGTGGCCGTGGGACACGCTTGGCCTTTTTTTCGGCAGCTGGCCGTGTTGAGCCACAACATGCAGAAGACTTGGTCGAGTGGATGACCAAGCCGTCCTCATCCTCCTCATCCTCTCTCATCCATGCTCAGGGTACTTTGTCTGGCAAAGCAGCGGCCTCTTCCCTCAGCTCAATGTCATCAGTGACTCCTTCCCTAGCCCCACCATGTCCTCCTGAGGAGTCCCTCGAACTGTTTGACCACAGTGTTGGGTACATGCTCCAGGAGGATGCCCAGCGTTTGGAAGGCTCTGATGATGATACTGAGCTAGATGAAGGCAGTAACGTGAGCACGGACAGAGGGGGTGCCCAAGAAGGACAGCAATCTGGCAGTCATGCTCCCCCTGCTGCAGCATACTGCCAGGTTTGCTCCAGTGATGAGGAGGGAGGGGATGATGAGGTCACTGACTCAACGTGGATGCCTGATAGGAGAGAGGAGGAGGAGGTGGCACATCACCAATGAGGCAGGATGCCCTCCAGGGGCCAGCCTAAGGGCAGCACACTGACTGCATCACACCCCAAAGCTCCGCATGTGCAGGGCGCTGCAGTCTCTGCGCGTTATTCAAAAAGTTCTTTGGTGTGGGCCTTTTTTGAGATGAGTGCATCAGATCGCACCGCTGCTATTTGCAACATATGTCTCAAGCGTATCTCGCGTGACCAAAACATCTCCCGCTTGGGCACCACATGCTTGACCAGACATATGTTGACCTGCCATGCAGTTCGTTGGCAAGCGTATCTAAAAGACCCACACCAAAGAACAAAGAGGACCTCTCCTTGCTCCTCATCAGCTGAGATCTCCAACCCCACTAGACCTTCAGTCCTCTCTGAGACCTGCACTGAGAGGAATGAAGGTGTAGAATTAGGTGTGTCACAGCCAAGGACTTGTGGGCAATCTGCTTTCGGTACACCGACGTCAGATTGTACCAGGCAAATTTCCCTGCCCCAGCTGCTGCACCGCTGAAAGAAGTTTGCTCCCAGCCATCCACATGCCCAGCGGTTGAATGCTTGCTTGGCAAAATTGCTAGCACTTCACCTGCTGCCTTTTCAGTTGGTAGACTCTGCCTCCTTCCGTGAGTTTGTGGAATGTGCGGTTCCTCAGTGGCAGGTACCCAAATGCCACTTTTTCTCACGGAAGGCGATTCTGGCTCTCTACCGGCATGTGAAAGGCAATGTCCATGCCTCGCTGGACAGGGCGGTCAGCGGTAAGGTGCATATTACTGCTGACTCATGGTCCAGCAGGCATGGACAGGGACGTTACCTAAGGTTCATGGCGCATTGGGTGACTCTGCTGGCAGCTGGGAAGGATGCAGGACAAGGTGCAGTAGTGTTGGAGGTTGTTCTGCCACCACGCCTCCAAAATGCCACTACTAATGATTGTGACACACCTCTCTCCTCCACCCCCTCCTCTTCTTCTTCCTTTATGGCCTCTTCCTGTGCTTTGTCCTCGGAACCAGCGGAGCTCCGTAGGCGTTCAAGGGGCTACGCATGTACGCAGGCCAAAAGATGCCATGTGGTGCTTGAGCTGGTGTGCTTGGGGGACAGGAGCCACACTGGGGCAGAGGTTCTGTCAGCTCTGCAGGGGTAGGTTCAGAGGTGGTTGACGCCAAGCCAACTTAAGGCAGGAATGGTGGTTTGCGACAATGGCACCAACCTCCTCTCTGCCCTCCGACAGGGACAAATGACCCATGTGCCCTGTTTGGCTCACGTCCTTAACTTTGTGGAGCAGCGGTTCTTGGGTTACAGGATGTCCTGAGGCAGGCCAGGAAAGTCTGTGTGCATTTCCGCCGGTCATATAATACCAGTGCTCGGCTGGCGGACCTCCAAAAGGTGTTTAACCTGCCCAAGAACCGCCTAATCTGTGACATGCCCACCAGGTGGAACTCAATTTCGGCCATGCTGCAGCGGCTGCACACGCAGCAGAGGGCCATCAATGAGTACCTGTGCGACTATGGCACCAGGACAGGGTCATTGGAGCTTGTTTTTTTTTCCCCACGCCAGTGGGCCATGATCAGGGATGCATGCACTGTCCTGTCACCATTTGAGGAGGCCACGAGGATGGTGAGCAGTGACAGTGCATGCATCAGTGACACTGTCCCCCTTGTCCACCTGTTGGAGCACACGCTGCGTGGAATAATGGACAGGGCACTTGAGGCAGAACAGAGGCAGGAAGAGGAGGACTTCCTTAGCTCTCAAGGCCCCCTTTATCCAGACAGCGTTGCTGCATGCCCGCCGATCACACAGGAAGAGGACGAGGAGGAGGATTGTGTCAGTATGGAGGTGGAGCCTGGCACTTAGCATCAGCAGCAGTCTTTAAGGGATCAATCCCAAGAAACACATGGACTTGTACGTGGCTGGGAGGAGGTGTCTGCGGACCATGTCATCCTTAGTGGCCCAGAGGACTCCGGACCGAATGCCTCAGCAAACCTACGCTGCATGACCTCCCTGATCCTGCAAAGCCTGCGTAAGGATCCTCGTATTCGTGGTATCAAGGAGAAGGACCAATACTGGCTGGCAACCCTCCTTGATCCACGTTACAAGGGTAAGGTTGCGGACCTTATCTTGCCATCGCAGAGGGAGCAGAGGATGAAACATCTTCGGGAGGCCTTGCAGAAAGGTTTGTGCAACGCGTTCCCAGAGACTGGGAGGTTACAAACTCCTGTTTCTGGACAACGTGTTGCTGAGGCTTCGGTCAGTCAAAGAAGGAGCGGTGGAGAAGGTGGCCGTCTGACCGATGCGTTCAGGCAATTTTTTAGTCTGCAGCCCCAAGGTATGATCAGTTCCAGCAACCATCGCCAGCATCTGTTTTACATGGTGCAGGAATACCTAGGGGCAAGATCTGACTTGGACACCTTTCCCACCGAAAATCCTCTGGGTTACTAGGTCTTGAGGATGGATCACTGGCCAGAGCTTGCACAGTATGCAATTGAGCTACTGGCCTGTCCTGCATCCAGCGTTCTTTCAGAACGCACATTCAGTGCTGCTGGAGGCTTTGTAACCGATCACAGGGTGCGTCTGTCCACCGACTCGGTCGATCGACTGACCTTCATAAAAATGAATCAGTCTTGGATCACCACCAGCTACCAAGCACCTGAGGCTGATGTAACCGAATAATTTTTTTTGAAATCTCAGATCCCTTCAAAGACCGCCTATGCTGATGCTGAGTGACTATCCTGAGTAATTATCCTCTTCCTCCTCAATCATCACGCTGATAGCTTGTAAGAACATTTTTGGTTCTGGGCGCCGTCACCGGTGCCTAAGGCCCAATTTTTCAGCCCCTGTTTAACAGGGACGTGTAATTACAATTTTTAAAGCAATACTTTGCAGCAGGGCTAGTTCCTGCGTTCCAACTAGAGTGTCTGTGAGGGGTTGCAGTGTTGTGGCACCAGCACCAGTGCCTAAGGCCCAATTTTTCAGCCCCTGTTTAACAGGGGCATGTAATTACAATTTTTGATTCAATACTTTGCAGCAGGGCTCGTTCCTGCGTTCCAACTAGACAATCTGTGAGGGGTTGCAGTGTTGTGGCACCAGCACCAGTGCCTAAGGCCCAATTTTTCCCTCAATATACCTCTTCCAAAACACCAATTGTTACATAGTTAGTCTGGTTGAAAAAAGACACAAGTCCATCTAGTTCAACCAATAATTGTGGTCTAGGATTGCTATATATAGCACCCTACTACCACCTGGCCATGCTTGGGGCAAACTTAACCCCTATGGCAATTCCTTTACTTTGAAGGTAGTATTTCCCCCAACCAAAAATAGTTATGCAAAATAGCAAAATTCAACAACTGTAAAATAAAACCTTTTTGAGCATCTGAACATTATCCTGATCCATAAAATATTTCATCAAATCAAATCCTTGCTCGTGTGGTATAATAGTATACAGAGATGAGAGATCCGCTGTAACTAGGTTGTGCTCATCCCTTTATAACTCATTAATCATAGTTACATAGTTACATAGTAGGTGAGGTTGAAAAAAGACACAAGTCCATCAAGTCCAACCTATGTGTGTGATTATGTGTCAGTATTACATTACATATCCATGTATATTGCGGTCATTCAGGTGATTATCTAATAGTTTCTTGAAGCTATCAATGCTCCCCGCTGAGACCACCGCCTGTGGAAGGGAATTCCACATCCTTGCCGCTCTTACAGTAAAGAACCCTCTACGTAGTTTAAGGTTAAACCTCTTTTCTTCTAATTGTAATGAGTGGCCACGAGTCTTATTAAACTCTCTTCTGCGAAAAAGTTTTATCCCTATTGTGGGGTCACCAGTACAGTATTTGTAAATTGAAATCATATCCCCTCTCAAGCGTCTCTTCTCCAGAGAGAATAAGTTCAGTGCTCGCAACCTTTCCTCATAACTAAGATCCTCCAGACCCTTTATTAGCTTTGTTGCCCTTCTTTGTACTCGCTCCATTTCCAGTACATCCTTCCTGAGGACTGGTGCCCAGAACTGGACAGCATACTCCAGGTGCGGGCGGACCAGAGTCTTGTAGAGCGGGAGAATTATCGTTTTATCTCTGCAGTTGATCCCCCTTTTAATGCATGCAAATATTCTGTTTGCTTTATTAGCAGCAGCTTGGCATTGCATGCCATTGCTGAGCCTATCATCCACTAGGACCCCCAGGTCCTTTTCCATCCTAGATTCCCCCAGAGGTTCTCCCCCCAGTGTATAGATTGCATTCATATTTTTGCCACCCAAATGCATTATTTTACATTTTTCTACATTGAACCTCATTTGCCATGTAGTTGCCCACCCCATTAATTTGTTCAGGTCTTTTTGCAAGATTTCCACATCCTGCGGAGAAGTTATTGCCCTGCTTAGCTTAGTATCGTCTGCAAATACAGAGATTGAACTGTTTATCCCATCCTCCAGGTCGTTTATGAACAAATTAAATAGGATTGGTCCCAGCACAGAACCCTGGGGGACCCCACTACCCACCCCTGACCATTCCGAGTACTCCCCATTTATCACCACCCTCTGAACACGCCCTTGTAGCCAGTTTTCAATCCATGTACTCACCCTATGGTCCATGCCAACGCACCTTATTTTGTACAGTAAACGTTTATGGGGAACTGTGTCAAATGCTTTTGCAAAATCCAGATACACCACTTCTACGGGCCTTCCTTTATCTAGATGGCAACTCACCTCCTCATAGAAGGTTAATAGATTGGTTTGGCAAGAACGATTCTTCATAAATCCATGCTGATTACTGCTAATGATATCATTCTTATTACTAAAATCTTGTATATAGTCCCTTATCATCCCCTCCAAGAGTTTACATACTATTGATGTTAGGCTAACTGGTCTGTAATTCCCAGGGATGTTTTTTGGGCCCTTTTTAAATATTGGTGCTACATTGGCTTTTCTCCAATCAGCTGGTACCATTCCAGTCAATAGACTGTCTGTAAAAATTAGGAACAACGGTCTGGCAATCGTCTGCTTAGTAGCTACAAGGGACAAATGGGGCTCAAATAATGAAAAGCTGGAGGAAATTATCAATATATTTCTCAATACATGAAGTGATGAAATCCATGCCACTAATGATTAGGAGACCAGGTGGAATCTGTAAGTCCTTGTGAATTTTTGGTAAATATGTGCCAACAGTACTAATATAATTTTTCTTTTTTATTCAGGATTCCGTAAGCTTTTATATTGCTGGGTAGGGCTATTTTTTCTAAATAAACATCTGTCTTCATCTGAGAGGATTCTTTCAATTTGACCCAGATAATCACTGTCATTAAGAACCACAAACCCCCTTACCTTTATCCGTGGGATATTTAACAAGTTCCTTTCTCTCATCTAGGGTTGCCACCTTTTCTTCAAGCCAAACCCGAACACTTTAGCGGCCTGGGACACCTTTGGCAGCCCCAAGGAGAGAAGTAACACGGTGCGCATAGCGTGCCACAGCAAACAGTGGGTGTGGCTAAATTTCTCTTGCTTACATCATCACACTTCCCCCCCAGTGCTGTCGAACCTGCCCTCTAGACAGCCGCCCAAACCTCCCAACAGATTTGTGTGTGACTATCTTGGTTACTTGGGGAGCCACAGCCGTGTCTGAATAATGTGTCCGGGTTTTAGTCCGCCTGAAACCTGGACACATGATTCAAAACCCAGACTATCCAGGTGAATCCCGGACAGGTGGCAAACCTAGGGATGTCCCCTATCGATGCTTGTAATAACAGCCGAGCGGCTGCTTAGCCGCATCGGTTGTTATTACAAGAAAGCCCATCGTCGGCTCTAAAAAACGGTACCGGGTGATGCCTGCAGCTGTACATGACTCCGGTACAATCACTTGAAGCCAATTGATGTACAGGTAGGTGATTTTGTGGCAAGTGGTTATGAAGCATTAGACAAACCCATATGAATTCTCAACATCTCATTAGGTTATTCCTTATAATGGGATTGGTGATCAGATGGCTTTTAACATTTAACTCTCCGATATACTTTAATATAGCAATAAAGATCTAAAATGTATTTAATTTACTAGGTGGGGAATATTTAAGTAAATCAACAAGAAAAAACTTATGAAACAGACACTTTACTCTAATTACATATAGCTATAGACAGATAGGGGTAATGCCCAAATAGAATCTGCCTACAGATGCTAAAACTTGCTAACATCCAGAGTAATATGGGTGGATGTGTTCCTCTGAATTAGGGAGCATAACAAAAAACAGGGGTAGAAGGCAAAAAGAATTCTTCAATAAGGAACCGGCATGTTTAGCAAAAATATAAATGTTTAATATAGAAAAAATGATACCACATATACACCAGATAGTGTCAACAAAGTTTGACAATAAATGAACCAGTAACCACCACTACCAATTAAAATAGACAACGTTGTCTAAAAAACAAAGAACAACATACAGATGGCCACCACAACACATACAGACACATCTAATTGGCCAGCTGGACTTAAAAAGTCTCATGTATAGTATATCTAGCTGAAAGATGAGAAGCCAATGGGTGACGGTATGCAGCCTTGGATGAAGGGGAGTCCGCAATGTACACTGCCGATGGCAGGCCTGGGTTTGACTACAAGTAAGTGTGCAAACTATGAGGGTTGCTGGTGATAGCACTGACAAGTGGATATCAGCCGCAGCAAGTGGCATGCATGAGCAGCTGTGTCAGTGCTGGGCAAAGGTGCAGGGGAGGATGGTGTGCCTGTGTAACTTTAAATAAACGACAACAGCGTGTGGAGTGATGCGATCTCACCAGACCATAGGCATCCGGGTACAGCAGGTAAGTTGGACAGTCCAATCCTCCTCAAGCTAAATCATCCTCTGGTCAAAATAAAGTGGCTGATAAGTCCGTGTGAATAGATGCCCGCCAGGTAAATGGAAGTGGGGGAACGTAGTGGCGTACCGCCTGCTTGCGGAATGGAGCCACAGTTACTTCCGGATTCCGTGCTGTGGGGCTATCGACGGACTTTCAGCAGGGCTTGAGCGGCTTCAGCATTAGCGAATCAGATCCCCGGGGCTGGTGGGTGGATCTGTACGGGTGCTACATCGAACGTGATGGCGTCATGCTGACGCGTTTCATCCGTAAAGGATTTCTTCAGAGCATGCGCAGTAATTGCAGTAGACGGCTTAAATAGCAATACCAGTTGAAGACGTAAGTACGTCAACTAGCCGTTGTCTAGGCAACTGCACAACAGATAGACAGCCATTCAAATCAAAAGACAACAACAAATAATAATAATGGAATGGGCCCGTCCGTGGGTGCAGCAGCACCACCAGGTATGTTAAAGTGGAGAGGGGGGGGGGGGGGAAAGAGGGGGGAAAGAAGGGAAGGAAGAAGATATGGTTATCCGAATATTAAAATAAATAGGGCAATGACGGTGACGCATGAGGATTTTCCTCCAATGGCTATGATGTAAGGAATACTGATAAATTACATTCATTGTTTAACCCATGTGGGGACATACTGTCAAGGGTATATATCCACATTTTTTCTTTCTGGCAGAGAATCCTGTCGAAGTCACCCCTTCTAAGGGGGAGGTTTAATTTGTAGATACCCTTGACAGTAAGTCCCGTGGGATCCCCACCATGATGATCAAGGAAATGTAGGGGGATGGGACGCTCATCATCCTTACTGAGGATGCTCTGCACGTGTTCACTGATCCTGATCCTGAGTTTCCTTTTTGTTTTCCCCACATATTTTTTGCCACATGGGCATGTGATCATGTAGACCACTCGTGTGGTATTACAGTTGATAAAGTTGTGAATTCTAAACTGTTTCTCACCATCAGAACCAGTGAACACGTCAGTGCGCTCCACATACTTGCATATACTGCATCTACCGCATTTAAACATGCCTTTTAAAGGTGGAAGTTGTGTAAGCCAGTTTTGACTGTGTGACCTGAGATATTCGGAATGAATCAGGTGGTCCCTGAGATTCCGAGAACGTCGGGCGGTGAGGAGAGGGCGTTCACCTACTATTTCACCCAATACAGGGGAGTCTGAGAGGATGTGCCAGTGGTTACCAAGTATGGTCCGAATTTGTTTCCATTGGGAACCGTACTTGGTAATAATCCTGGGGGGCCCATAGTTATCATTAAATGCCTTAGGTTTTTTTCTAACAAGGAGTTGTTGTCGATCAGTCTGAGCAGCTCTTTTCTTAGCTGTTCTGATAGCCCCATGGGAATAACCCCTGTCTCGGAATCTACCATATAGGTCCCTAGCTTCAATGTCAAAATCTTGTTGTGTGGAGCAGTTTCTGCGAATACGGAGGAACTGGCCCACAGGTATACCCCTGATCAGCGATCTAGGATGATCACTTGTTGCCTGGAGGAGCGTATTCGCTGCTGTGGGTTTTCTGTACGTTTTGGTACTGATCCTCCCATCGTTGGCGCTCCTCCAGGCAACAAGTGATCATCCTAGATCGCTGATCAGGGGTATACCTGTGGGCCAGTTCCTCCGTATTCGCAGAAACTGCTCCACACAACAAGATTTTGACATTGAAGCTAGGGACCTATATGGTAGATTCCGAGACAGGGGTTATTCCCATGGGGCTATCAGAACAGCTAAGAAAAGAGCTGCTCAGACTGATCGACAACAACTCCTTGTTAGAAAAAAACCTAAGGCATTTAATGATAACTATGGGCCCCCCAGGATTATTACCAAGTACGGTTCCCAATGGAAACAAATTCGGACCATACTTGGTAACCACTGGCACATCCTCTCAGACTCCCCTGTATTGGGTGAAATAGTAGGTGAACGCCCTCTCCTCACCGCCCGACGTTCTCGGAATCTCAGGGACCACCTGATTCATTCCGAATATCTCAGGTCACACAGTCAAAACTGGCTTACACAACTTCCACCTTTAAAAGGCATGTTTAAATGCGGTAGATGCAGTATATGCAAGTATGTGGAGCGCACTGACGTGTTCACTGGTTCTGATGGTGAGAAACAGTTTAGAATTCACAACTTTATCAACTGTAATACCACACGAGTGGTCTACATGATCACATGCCCATGTGGCAAAAAATATGTGGGGAAAACAAAAAGGAAACTCAGGATCAGGATCAGTGAACACGTGCAGAGCATCCTCAGTAAGGATGATGAGCGTCCCATCCCCCTACATTTCCTTGATCATCATGGTGGGGATCCCACGGGACTTACTGTCAAGGGTATCTACAAATTAAACCTCCCCCTTAGAAGGGGTGACTTCGACAGGATTCTCTGCCAGAAAGAAAAAATGTGGATATATACCCTTGACAGTATGTCCCCACATGGGTTAAACAATGAATGTAATTTATCAGTATTCCTTACATCATAGCCATTGGAGGAAAATCCTCATGCGTCACCGTCATTGCCCTATTTATTTTAATATTCGGATAACCATATCTTCTTCCTTCCCTTCTTTCCCCCCTCTTTCCCCCCCCCCCCCCCCTCTCCACTTTAACATACCTGGTGGTGCTGCTGCACCCACGGACGGGCCCATTCCATTATTATTATTTGTTGTTGTCTTTTGATTTGAATGGCTGTCTATCTGTTGTGCAGTTGCCTAGACAACGGCTAGTTGACGTACTTACGTCTTCAACTGGTATTGCTATTTAAGCCGTCTACTGCAATTACTGCGCATGCTCTGAAGAAATCCTTTACGGATGAAACGCGTCAGCATGACGCCATCACGTTCGATGTAGCACCCGTACAGATCCACCCACCAGCCCCGGGGATCTGATTCGCTAATGCTGAAGCCGCTCAAGCCCTGCTGAAAGTCCGTCGATAGCCCCACAGCACGGAATCCGGAAGTAACTGTGGCTCCATTCCGCAAGCAGGCGGTACGCCACTACGTTCCCCCACTTCCATTTACCTGGCGGGCATCTATTCACACGGACTTATCAGCCACTTTATTTTGACCAGAGGATGATTTAGCTTGAGGAGGATTGGACTGTCCAACTTACCTGCTGTACCCGGATGCCTATGGTCTGGTGAGATCGCATCACTCCACACGCTGTTGTCGTTTATTTAAAGTTACACAGGCACACCATCCTCCCCTGCACCTTTGCCCAGCACTGACACAGCTGCTCATGCATGCCACTTGCTGCGGCTGATATCCACTTGTCAGTGCTATCACCAGCAACCCTCATAGTTTGCACACTTACTTGTAGTCAAACCCAGGCCTGCCATCGGCAGTGTACATTGCGGACTCCCCTTCATCCAAGGCTGCATACCGTCACCCATTGGCTTCTCATCTTTCAGCTAGATATACTATACATGAGACTTTTTAAGTCCAGCTGGCCAATTAGATGTGTCTGTATGTGTTGTGGTGGCCATCTGTATGTTGTTCTTTGTTTTTTAGACAACGTTGTCTATTTTAATTGGTAGTGGTGGTTACTGGTTCATTTATTGTCAAACTTTGTTGACACTATCTGGTGTATATGTGGTATCATTTTTTCTATATTAAACATTTATATTTTTGCTAAACATGCCGGTTCCTTATTGAAGAATTCTTTTTGCCTTCTACCCCTGTTTTTTGGGGAATATTTAAGTCCCTGATGAAGTGTGGTGAGTTCATTATTTTTAAGGTCAACACCACACAGATTATACAGTATATACCCTTACAACCCAAACCTTCTTTTTAAGTTGTATCCTCCTTCCCCCTCTGGAGCCTCTTTTGTTTCTATGCTTCTTTTTCGTCTTTGACTTATTCCTTAAAAAAACTTTAGATCTCTCCCGACCAAAGCCAGGACTCAGATTGTGACTTTTTCTCAGGATAGTCTTTAACTACTCCAATACCAGGCACTTACCCCCCCCCCCCACCCGCCCAGGCCAATTTTCAGCTTTCAGCGCTGTCCCTTTTTGACCACTTTAATACCAGGCACTTAGACACCTTCCCGCCCAGCCCAATTTTCAGTTTTTAGTCGCAATTTGAATGACAATTGCGCGGTCATACAACACTGTACCCAAACAAATTTTTTATCATTTTGTTCCCACAAATAGAGCTTTCTTTTGGTGGTATTTGATCACCTCTGCGGTTTTTATTTTTTGCGCAACAAATAAAAAAAGACCGAAAATTTTGAAAAAAAACAAGTTTTTCTTTGTTTCCGTTAAAACTTTTTGTAAATAAGTACGTTTTCTTCTTCAATGACGGGCACTGATATGGCTGCACTGACGGGCACTGATATGGCGGCACTGATGGGCACCGATGAGGTGGCACCAATGAGGTGGCACTGATGAGGTGGCACTGACGGGCACTGATGATGGGCACTGATAGGCGGCACTGATGGGCACTGATAGGTGGCACTGATGGGCACTGATAGGTGGCACTGGTATGCGGCACTGATGGGCACTCATAGGTGGCATTGATGTGCACTTATAGGCGGCACTGATGGGCACTCATAGGTGGCATTGATGGGCACTCGTAGGTGGCATTGATGGTTACTTATGGGTGGCACTGATAGTTGGCACAGATGGGCATGGATGGGCACTGATATATGGGCACTGATGGGCACAGATGGGCACTGACAGGTGGCATGAATGGGCACTGATGGGTGGCACTGATGGCACTGCTTGTTTGCAGTGATGCCCCTAAGGGTGGCATTGCTGGGCATCACTGCAACATGATGGTGCCAATCAGTGCCCATTTGTGGGCACTGATTGGCACAGATTTGGCACACTGGGCACATGTGGATGGCCATGGGGTACATACCTGGCCATCCACATGTTGCCCCTTCCCTGGTGGTCCTAGTGGCGATCCCTGGTGGTCCAGTGTGGTGATCTGAGGGGGGGCTGCGCTGATAAACAATCAGCGCAGATCCCCCTGCCAGGAGAGCCGCCGATCGGCTCTCCTCTACTTGCGTCTGTCAGACGCGAGTGAGGAAGAGCCGATCAACGGCTCTTCCTATTGACAGCGTGATCAGCCGTGATTGGACACGGCTGATCACGTGGTAAAGAGCCTTCGCCGGAGGCTCTTTACCAAGATCAGTGTAGCGGTGTGTCAGACTGACACACCGCTCCACCGATCGCCGCGATGCGCGCCCCCGGGGGCACGCTGCGGCATGTTATCCTGCTGGACGTCATATGACGTCCAGTCAGGATAACAGAACCACTTCCCGGACGTCAATCCGCCATAGGGCGGGCGGGAAGTGGTTAAATGACAATTGCGCGGTCATGCTACACTGTATCCAAACAGAATTCTTATCATTTTGTTCCCACAAATAGAGCTTTCTTTTGGTGGTATTTGATCACCTCTGTGGTTTTTATTTTTTGCTAAATAAAAAAAGACCGAAAATTTTGAAAAAAAAAGTTTTTCTTGGTGGAACTGGGTTACCACAGAGTTGCCCATGGACTGGGTGGTTTCTGGCCATCTCTATGATCCTGGGAGGCCAGAAATGACTTCATGACATCACTGACAGCTCTGGCAGATATAGACACTGCCATTTTTCCCCCCTGGAAAGCAGAGATCATTGTTTTTTTTTTAATCTCATGCTTTCCAGGATAGAGGAGAGATTATAGAACCCAGATGTCTCCATAAAGAGGACCTGTGATCCTTATTTATATTACAATATTTACATTGCTTGTGTTTGGAATAAAAGTGATAAAAAAATAGTTGAGATCAGTCCAGTCAAGTTCCTCCACCCCAAACCCCCTCATTCATGTCTTTATGGACCTTGCTTTGTGCACTGGTGCTCAGTCATGTTGGAACAGGAAGGCGCCATCCCCAAACTGTTCCCACAAAGCTGGGAGCATAAAATTGTCCAAAATGTCTTGGTATGCTGAAGCCCCAAGAGTTAAGAGTTCCCTTCACTGGAACTAAGGGGCCAAATGATTTGGACAAGTGTACAAAGCAAGGTCCATAAAGTCATGGATGAGCGGGTTTTGGGTGGAGGAACTTGACTGGCCTGACCTCAACCCGATAGAACACCTTTGGGGTGAATTAGAGCAGAGACTGCGAGCCAGGTCTTCTTATCCAACATCAGTGCCTGACCTCACTTCTGGAAGAACGGTCAAACATTCCCATAGACACACTCCTAAACCTTGTGGACAGCCTTCCCAGAAAAGTTGAAGCTGTTATAGCTGCAAAGGGTGGGCCAACTCAATATTGAACCCTACGGACTAATGCCCCGTACACACGGTCGGATTTTCCGATGGAAAATGTCCGATCGGAGCGTGTTGTCGGAAATTCCGACCGTGTGTGGGCTCCATCGGACATTTTCCATCGGATTTTCCGACACACAAAGTTTGAGAGCATGCTATAAAATTTTCCGACAACAAAATTCGTTGTCTCAAATTCTGATCGTGTGTACACAAATCCGACGGACAAAGTGCCACGCATGCTCAGAATAAATAAAGAGATGAAAGCTATTGGCCACTGCCCCGTTTATAGTCCTGACGTACGTGTTTTACGTCACCGCGTTTAGAACGATCGGATTTTCCGACAACTTTGTGTGACCGTGTGTATGCAAGACAAGTTTGAGCCAACATCCGTCGGAAAAAATTGTAGGATTTTGTTGTCGGAATGTCCGAACAAAGTCCGACCGTGTGTACGCACTATTAGACTGGGCTGCCATTAAAGTTCATGTGTGTGTAAAGGCAGGCGTCCCAATACTTTTGGTAATACAATGTATTATCACTTTGCAATATTATTTACATGATTTAAAGGGATAGCAAAGCATTTTTAGAACGATATATAGTATAATGAAGTCCTACACTGAATACTGTCATTTTATTATCATACATGTATAAAAATACAGCTTTTTTTGGTTATAATGCTCATTTAGCTGATTAAATGGACCAGACAGTTTAAAGATGTTTCATGTGATTAGTTGGTGTCTGAGGTTCTGTGGGTGTCTGAAGCACAGGAATGAGGGCTGATGGGAGATTTCTTACTAAGTCTTATACTCTCATGTAATGGTTTGTTGGGTTGCATAATAGAGAACGAACCTCTGAAAGATTTTTTTTTACCCCTCCCCGTTAAATATTAGCAATATGTAAAATGTTACAGATTACCAGAATTTAAAGTGTTGGTTGCCCCAACATTTCATATTCCTGATATGTGTCTCAGTGGCGGCTGGTGCCCAAAAACTTTTTTTGGGGTCGGGGCGCAAACAAACTGAAAAATTCTGAAAAATACTTAAAAAAAAACATCAATTGCAGCCTCACTTTGCCCATCAAATGCAGCCACTTTGCCCATCAAATACAGCCACTGTGCCCATCATATGCAGCCACTGTGCCCATCAAATTCAGCCACTTTGCCCATCAAATACAGCCACTGTGCCCATCATATGCAGCCACTGTGCCCCATTCAGGGCTGGACTGGGACAAAAATGTGTCCCTGGACTTCATCCAGACCAGCCCAGAGCACAACCCATCGGGGTACAGCACATCAGGCCACATCAGGGTACAGGGTACAGCACATCAGGGCACAAGGCACATCAGGGAACAGCACATCAGGATACAAGACACATCAGTGCACAGCATATCAGGGTACAGCACACCAGGCCACATCAGGGTACAGAGCCCAGCACATCAGGGTACAGAGCCCAGCACATCAGGGTACACAGCCCAGCACATCAGCGTATAGGGCACATCAGGGCACAACACATCAGGGTACAGAGCCCAGCACATCAGCGTACAGGGCACAGCACATCAGGGTACAGCACATCAGGGTACAGCACATCAGGCTACAGCACATCAGTGTACAGGGCACAGAACATCAGGGTACAGCACATCAGGGTACAGCACATCAGGGCACAAGGCACATCAGGGAACAGCACATCAGGATACAAGACACATCAGTGCACAGCATATCAGGGTACAGCACACCAGGCCACATCAGGGTACAGAGCCCAGCACATCAGGGTACAGAGCCCAGCACATCAGGGTACAGAGCCCAGCACATCAGGGTACACAGCCCAGCACATCAGCGTATAGGGAACATCAGGGCACAACACATCAGGGTACAGAGCCCAGCACATCAGCGTACAGGGCACAGCACATCAGGGTACAGCACATCAGGGTACAGCACATCAGGGTACAGCACATCAGCGTACAGGGCACAGCACATCAGGGTACAGCACATCAGGGTAAAGCACATCAGGACAGAGCACTTCAGGACACAGTACATCAGGACACAGTACATCAGGGTACAGCACTTCAGGACACAGTACATCAGGGTACAGCACTTCAGGACACAGTACATCAGAACACAGCACATCAGGACACAGCACATCAGGGTACAGCACTTCAGGACACAGCACATCAGGACACAGCACATCAGGACACAGTACATTAGGACACAGCACATCAGGAAACAGCACATCAGGACACAGCAAATCAGGACAAAGTACGTCAGGACACAGCACATCAGGGTACAGCACATCAATACACAGTACATCAGGACAAAGTACATCAGGGTACAGCACATCAGGACACAGTACATCAGGACACAGCACATCAGGGTACAGCACATCAGGGTACAGCACATCAGGACACAGCACATCAGGGTACAGCACATCAGGGTACAGCACATCAGGACACAGTACATCAGGACACAGCACATCAGGACACAGCACATCAGGGTACAGCACATCAGGACAAAGTACATCAGGACACAGCACATCAAGGTACAGCACATCAGGACACAACACATCAGGACAAAGTACATCAGGACACAGCACATCAGGATACAGCACATCAGGACACAGCACATCAGGGTACAGCACATCAGGACACAGCACATCAGGGTACAGCACATCAGGGTACAGCACATCGGGGTACAGCACATCAGGACACAGCACATCAGAGTACAGTACATCAGGGTACAGCACATCAGGACACAGCACATCAGGGTACAGCACATCAGGACACAGCACATCAGGGTACAGCACATAAAGGTACAGCACATCAGGACACAGCACATCAGGGTACAGCACATCAGGACACAGCACATCAGGACACAGCACATCAGGGTACAGCACATCAGGACACAGCACATCAGGGTACAGCACATCAGGGTACAGCACATCAGGACACAGCACATCAGGACACAGTACATCAGGACACAGCACATCAGGGTACAGCACATCAGGACACAGTACATCAGGACGCAGTACATCAGGGTACAGCACATCAGGACACAGCACATCAGGGTACAGTACATCAGGGTACAGCACATCAGGGTACAGCACATCAGGACACAGCACATCAGGACACAGCACATCAGGACACAGTACATCAGGACACAGCACATCAGGGTACAGCACATCAGGACACAGCACATCAGGACACAGCACATCAGGACACAGTACATCAGGGTACAGCACATCAGGACACAGCACATCAGGGTACAGCACATCAGGACACAGCACATCAGGACACAGCACATCAGGACACAGCACATCAGGGTACAGCACATCAGGACACAGCACATCAGGGTACAGTACATCAGGGTACAGCACATCAGGACACAGTACATCAGGACACAGCACATCAGGACACAGCACATCAGGGTACAGCACATCAGGGTACAGCACATCAGGACACAGCACATCAGGGTACAGCACATCAGGACACAGCACATCAGGACAAAGCACATCAGGGTACAGCACATCAGGACACAGCACATCAGGACACAGCACATCAGGGTACAGCACATCAGGACACAGCACATCAGGACACAGCACATCAGGGTACAGCACATCTGGACACAGCACATCAGGGTACAGCACATCAGGGTACAGTACATCAGGGTACAGCACATCAGGACACAGTACATCAGGACACAGCACATCAGGACACAGCACATCAGGGTACAGCACATCAGGGGACAGCACATCAGGACACAGCACATCAGGGTACAGCACATCAGGACACAGCACATCAGGACAAAGCACATCAGGGTACAGCACATCAGGACACAGCACATCAGGACACAGCACATCAGGGTACAGCACATCAGGACACAGCACATCAGGACACAGCACATCAGGACAAAGTACATCAGGACACAGCACATCAAGGTACAGCACATCAGGACACAGCACATCAGGGTACAGCACATCAGGATACAGCACATCAGGACACAGCACATCAGGGTACAGCACATCAGGGTACAGCACATCAGGACACAGCACATCAGGACACAGTACATCAGGACACAGCACATCAGGGTACAGCACATCAGGACACAGTACATCAGGACGCAGTACATCAGGGTACAGCACATCAGGACACAGTACATCAGGACACAGCACATCAGGGTACAGCACATCAGGACACAGTACATCAGGACGCAGTACATCAGGGTACAGCACATCAGGACACAGCACATCAGGGTACAGTACATCAGGGTACAGCACATCAGGACACAGTACATCAGGACACAGCACATCAGGGTACAGCACATCAGGACACAGCACATCAGGACACAGCACATCAGGGTACAGCACATCAGGACACAGCACATCAGGGTACAGTACATCAGGGTACAGCACATCAGGACACAGTACATCAGGACACAGCACATCAGGACACAGCACATCAGGGTACAGCACATCAGGGTACAGCACATCAGGACACAGCACATCAGGGTACAGCACATCAGGACACAGCACATCAGGACAAAGCACATCAGGGAACAGCACATCAGGACACAGCACATCAGGGTACAGCACATCAGGGTACAGCACATCAGGACACAGCACATCAGGACACAGCACATCAGGGTACAGCACATCAGGACACAGCACATCTGGACACAGCACGTCAGGGTACAGCACGTTAGGACACAGCACATCAGGACACAGCACATCAGGACACAGCACATCAGGACACAGCACATCAGGACAAAGTACATCAGGACACAGCACATCAAGGTACAGCACATCAGGACACAGCACATCAGGGTACAGCACATCAGGATACAGCACATCAGGACACAGCACATCAGGGTACAGCACATCAGGACACAGCACATCAGGGTACAGCACATCAGGGTACAGCACATCAGGACACAGCACATCAGGGTACAGCACATCAGGATACAGCACATCAGGGTACAGCACATCGGGGTACAGCACATCAGGACACAGAACATCAGAGTACAGTACATCAGGGTACAGCACATCAGGACACAGCACATCAGGACACAGCACATCAGGACACAGCACATCAAGGTACAGCACATCAGGACACAGCACATCAGGGTACAGAACATCAGGATACAGCACATCAGGACACAGCACATCAGGGTACAGCACATCAGGACACAGCACATCAGGGTACAGCACATCGGGGTACAGCACATCAGGACACAGCACATCAGAGTACAGTACATCAGGGTACAGCACATCAGGACACAGCACATCAGGACACAGCACATCAGGGTACAGCACATCAAGGTACAGCACATCAGGACACAGCACATCAGGGTACAGCACATCAGGACACAGCACATCAGGACACAGCACATCAGGGTACAGCACATCAGGGTACAGCACATCAGGACACAGCACATCAGGACACAGTACATCAGGACACAGCACATCAGGGTACAGCACATCAGGACACAGTACATCAGGACGCAGTACATCAGGGTACAGCACATCAGGACACAGCACATCAGGGTACAGTACATCACGGTACAGTACATCAGGGAACAGCACATCAGGACACAGTACATCAGGACACAGCACATCAGGGTACAGCACATCAGGACACAGCACATCAGGACACAGCACATCAGGACACAGCACATCAGGACACAGCACATCAGGGTACAGCACATCAGGGTACAGTACATCAGGGTACAGCACATCAGGACACAGTACATCAGGACACAGCACATCAGGGTACAGCACATCAGGACACAGCACATCAGGACACAGTACATCAGGGTACAGCACATGAGGACACAGCACATGAGGACACAGCACATCAGGACACAGCACATCAGGGTACAGCACATCAGGACACAGCACATCAGGACACAGCACATCAGGGTACAGCACATCAGGACACAGCACATCAGGGTACAGTACATCAGGGTACAGCACATCAGGACACAGTACATCAGGACACAGCACATCAGGACACAGCACATCAGGGTACAGCACATCAGGGTACAGCACATCAGGACACAGCACATCAGGGTACAGCACATCAGGACACAGCACATCAGGACACAGCACATCAGGACACAGCACATCAGGACACAGCACATCAGGACAAAGTACATAAGGACACAGCACATCAAGGTACAGCACATCAGGACACAGCACATCAGGGTACAGCACATCAGGATACAGCACCTCAGGACACAGCACATCAGGGTACAGCACATCAGGACACAGCACATCAGGGTACAGCACATCAGGGTACAGCACATCAGGACACAGCACATCAGGGTACAGCACATCAGGATACAGCACATCAGGGTACAGCACATCGGGGTACAGCACATCAGGACACAGCACATCAGAGTACAGTACATCAGGGTACAGCACATCAGGACACAGCACATCATGACACAGCACATCAGGACACAGCACATCAAGGTACAGCACATCAGGACACAGCACATCAGGGTACAGAACATCAGGATACAGCACATCAGGACACAGCACATCAGGGTACAGCACATCAGGACACAGCACATCAGGGTACAGCACATCGGGGTACAGCACATCAGGACACAGCACATCAGAGTACAGTACATCAGGGTACAGCACATCAGGACACAGCACATCAGGACACAGCACATCAGGGTACAGCACATCAAGGTACAGCACATCAGGACACAGCACATCAGGGTACAGCACATCAGGACACAGCACATCAGGACACAGCACATCAGGGTACAGCACATCAGGGTACAGCACATCAGGGTACAGCACATCAGGACACAGCACATCAGGACACAGTACATCAGGACACAGCACATCAGGGTACAGCACATCAGGACACAGTACATCAGGACGCAGTACATCAGGGTACAGCACATCAGGACACAGCACATCAGGGTACAGTACATCACGGTACAGTACATCAGGGAACAGCACATCAGGACACAGTACATCAGGACACAGCACATCAGGGTACAGCACATCAGGACACAGCACATCAGGACACAGCACATCAGGACACAGCACATCAGGGTACAGCACATCAGGACAACGCACATCAGGACACAGAACATCAGGGTACAGCACATCAGAACACAGCACATCAGGGTACAGTACATCAGGGTACAGCACATCAGAACACAGCACATCAGGGTACAGCACATCAGGACACAGCACATCAGGGTACAGCACATCAGGGTACAGCACATCAGGACACCGCACATCAGGACACAGCACATCAGGACACAGCACATCTGGACACAGCACATCAGGGTACAGCACATCAGGACACAGCACATCAGGACACAGTACATCAGGGTACAGCACATCAGGGTACAGCACATCAGGACACAGCACATCAGGGTACAGCACATCAGGGTACAGCACATCAGGACACAGCACATCAGGGTACAGCACATCAGGGTACAGCACATCAGGACACAGGACACAGCACATCAGGGTACAGCACATCAGGACACAGCACATCAGGGTACAGCACATCAGGATACAGCACATCAGGACACAGCACATCAGGGTACAGCACATCAGGACACAGCACATCAGGGTACAGCACATCAGGGTATAGCACATCAGGGTACAGCACATCAGGGTACAGCACATCAGGACACAGCACATCAGGACACAGCACATCAGGGTACAGCACATCAGGACACAGCACATCAGGGTACAGCACATCAGGACACAGCACATCAGGGTACAGCACATCAGGACACAGCACATCAGGGTACAGCACATCAGGACACAGCACATCAGGGTACAGCACATCAGGACACAGCACATCAGGACACAGCACATCAGGGTACAGCACATCAGGATACAGCACATCAGGACACAGCACATCAGGGTACAGCACATCAGGGTACAGCACATCAGGACACAGCACATCAGGGTACAGCACATCAGGACACAGCACATCAGGACACAGCACATCAGGGTACAGCACATCAGGACACAGCACATCAGGACACAGCACATCAGGGTACAGCACATCAGGATACAGCACATCAGGACACAGCACATCAGGGTACAGCACATCAGGGTACAGCACATCAGGACACAGCACATCAGGGTACAGCACATCAGGACACAGCACATCAGGACACAGCACATCAGGGTACAGCACATCAGGACACAGCACATCAGGACACAGCACATCAGGGTACAGCACATCAGGACACAGCACATCAGGACACAGTACATCAGGGTACAGCACATCAGGACACAGCACATCAGGGTACAGCACATCAGGACACAGCACATCAGGACACAGCACATTAGGACACAGCACATCAGGGTACAGCACATCAGGACACAGCACATCAGGGTACAGTACATCAGGGTACAGCACATCAGGACACAGCACATCAGGACACAGCACATCAGGACACAGCACATCAGGGTACAGCACATCAGGACACAGCACATCAGGACAAAGCACATCAGGGTACAGCACATCAGGACACAGCACATCAGGGTACAGCACATCAGAGTACAGCACATCAGGACACAGCACATCAGGACACAGCACATCAGGGTACAGCACATCTGGACACAGCACATCAGGGTACAGCACATCAGGACAAAGCACATCAGGACACAGCACATCAGGACACAGCACATCAGGACACAGCACATCAGGGTACAGCACATCAGGGTACAGCACATCAGGACACAGCACATCAGGACACAGTACATCAGGACACAGCACATCAGGGTACAGCACATCAGGACACAGTACATCAGGACGCAGTACATCAGGGTACAGCACATCAGGACACAGCACATCAGGGTACAGTACATCAGGGTACAGTACATCAGGGTACAGCACATCAGGACACAGCACATCAGGGTACAGCACATCAGGACACAGTACATCAGGACACAGCACATCAGGACACAGCACATCAGGGTACAGCACATCAGGGTACAGCACATCAGGACACAGCACATCAGGGTACAGCACATCAGGATACAGCACATCAGGGTACAGCACATCAGGACACAGCACATCAGGGTACAGCACATCGGGGTACAGCACATCAGGACACAGCACATCAGAGTACAGTACATCAGGGTACAGCACATCAGGACACAGCACATCAGGACACAGCACATCAGGACACAGCAGATCAGGACACAGTACATCAGGGTACAGCACATCAGGACACAGCACATCAGGACACAGCACATCAGGGTACAGCACATCAGGGTACAGCACATCAGGACACAGCACATCAGGGTACAGCACATCAGGGTACAGCACATCAGGACACAGCACATCAGGACACAGCACATCAGGGTACAGCACACCAGGACACAGCACATCAGGACACAGCACATCGGGACACAGCACATCAGGACAAAGTACATCAGGACACAGCACATCAAGGTACAGCACATCAGGACACAGCACATCAGGGTACAGCACATCAGGATACAGCACATCAGGACACAGCACATCAGGGTACAGCACATCAGGACACAGCACATCAGGGTACAGCACATCGGGGTACAGTACATCAGGACACAGCACATCAGAGTACAGTACATCAGGGTACAGCACATCAGGACACAGCACATCAGGACACAGCACATCAGGACACAGCACATCAGGGTACAGCACATCAAGGTACAGCACATCAGGACACAGCACATCAGGGTACAGCACATCAGGACACAGTACATCAGGACGCAGTACATCAGGGTACAGCACATCAGGACACAGCACATCAGGGTACAGTACATCAGGGTACAGTACATCAGGGTACAGCACATCAGGACACAGCACATCAGGACACAGCACATCAGGGTACAGCACATCAGGACACAGCACATCAGGACACAGCACATCAGGACACAGCACATCAGGGTACAGCACATCATGACACAGCACATCAGGGTACAGCACATCAGGACACAGCACATCAGGGTACAGAAATCAGGGTACAGCACATCAGGGTACAGCACATCAGGGTACAGCACATCAGGACACAGTACATCAGGACACAGCACATCAGGACACAGCACATCAGGGTACAGCACATCAGGGTACAGCACATCAGGACACAGCACATCAGGGTACAGCACATCAGGACACAGCACATCAGGACAAAGCACATCAGGGTACAGCACATCAGGACACAGCACATCAGGGTACAGCACATCAGGGTACAGCACATCTGGACACAGCACATCAGGGTACAGCACATCAGGGTACAGCACATCAGGACACAGCACATCAGGGTACAGCACATCAGGGTACAGCACATCAGGACACAGCACATCAGGGTACAGCACATCAAGGTACAGCACATCAGGACACAGCACATCGGGGTACAGCACATCAGGACACAGCACATCAGGACACAGCACATCAGGGTACAGCACATCAGGACACAGCACATCAGGGTACAGCACATCAGGGTACAGCACATCAGGACACAGCACATCAGGACACAGTACATCAGGACACAGCACATCAGGGTACAGCACATCAGGACACAGTACATCAGGACGCAGTAAATCAGGGTACAGCACATCAGGACACAGCACATCAGGACACAGTACATCAGGACACAGCACATCAGGGTACAGCACATCAGGACACAGTACATCAGGACACAGCACATCAGGGTACAGCACATCAGGACACAGCACATCAGGACAAAGCACATCAGGACACAGCACATCAGGACACAGCACATCAGGGTACAGCACATCAGGACACAGCACATCAGGACACAGCACATCAGGGTACAGCACATCAGGGTACAGCACATCAGGGTACAGCACATCAGGGTACAGCACATCAGGACACAGCACATCAGGACACAGCACATCAGGGTACAGCACATCAGGGTACAGTACATCAGGGTACAGCACATCAGGGTACAGCACATCAGGACACAGTACATCAGGACACAGCACATCAGGACACAGCACATCAGGACACAGCACATCAGGGCACAGCACATCAGGACACAGCACATCAGGGTACAGCACATCAGGACACAGCACATCAGGGTACAGCACATCAGGGTACAGCACATCAGGACACCGCACATCAGGACACAGCACATCAGGACACAGCACATCTGGACACAGCACATCAGGGTACAGCACATCAGGACACAGTACATCAGGGTACAGCACATCAGGGTACAGCACATCAGGACACAGCACATCAGGGTACAGCACATCAGGACACAGCACATCAGGGTACAGCACATCAGGGTACAGCACATCAGGACACAGCACATCAGGACACAGCACATCGGGACACAGCACATCGGGACAAAGTACATCAGGACACAGCACATCAAGGTACAGCACATCAAGACACAGCACATCAGGGTACAGCACATCAGGATACAGCACATCAGGACACAGCACATCAGGGTACAGCACATCAGGACACAGCACATCAGGGTACAGCACATCGGGGTACAGCACATCAGGACACAGCACATCAGGGTACAGCACATCAGGACACAGCACATCAGGACACAGCACATCAGGGTACAGCACAACAAGGTACAGCACATCAGGACACAGCACATCAGGGTACAGCACATCAGGACACAGTACATCAGGACGCAGTACATCAGGGTACAGCACATCAGGACACAGCACATCAGGGTACAGCACATCAGGGTACAGTACATCAGGGTACAGCACATCAGGACACAGCACATCAGGACACAGCACATCAGGGTACAGCACATCAGGACACAGCACATCAGGACACAGCACATCAGGACACAGTACATCAGGGTACAGCACATCAGGACACAGCACATCAGGACACAGTACATCAGGGTACAGCACATCAGGACACAGCACATCAGGACACAGCACATCAGGACACAGCACATCAGGGTACAGCACATCATGACACAGCACATCATGACACAGCACATCAGGGTACAGCACATCAGGACACAGCACATCAGGGTACAGTACATCAGGGTACAGCACATCAGGGTACAGCACATCAGGACACAGTACATCAGGACACAGCACATCAGGACACAGCACATCAGGGTACAGCACATCAGGGTACAGCACATCAGGACACAGCACATCAGGGTACAGCACATCAGGACACAGCACATCAGGACACAGCACATCAGGGTAAAGCACATTAGGACACAGCACATCAGGGTACAGCACATCAGGGTAAAGCACATCTGGACACAGCACATCTGGACACAGCACATCAGGGTACAGCACATCAGGACACAGCACATCAGGTTACAGCACATCAGGGTACAGCACATCAGGACACAGCACATCAGGGTACAGCACATCAGGACACAGCACATCAGGACACAGCACATCAGGGTACAGCACATCAGGACACAGCACATCAGGGTACAGCACATCAGGACACAGTACATCAGGGTACAGCACATCAGGACACAGCACATCTGGACACAGTACATCAGGATACAGCACATCAAGGTATAGCACTTCAGAACACAGCACATCAGGACACAGGACACAGCACATCAGGGTACAGCACATCAGGATAAAGCACATCAGGACACAGCAAATCAGGACACAGCACATCAAGGTATAGCACTTCAGAACAAAGCACATCAGGACACAGGACACAGCACATCAGGGTACAGCACATCAGGACACAGCACATCAGGGTACAGCACATCAGGATACAGCACATCAGGACACAGCACATCAGGGTACAGCACATCAGGACACAGCACATCAGGGTACAGCACATCAGGGTATAGCACATCAGGGTACAGCACATCAGGACACAGCACATCAGGACACAGCACATCAGGGTACAGCACATCAGGACACAGCACATCAGGGTACAGCACATCAGGGTACAGCACATCAGGACACAGCACATCAGGGTACAGCACATCAGGACACAGCACATCAGGACAAAGCACATCAGGGTACAGCACATCAGGACACAGCACATCAGGGTACAGCACATCAGGGTACAGCACATCTGGACACAGCACATCAGGGTACAGCACATCAGGGTACAGCACATCAGGACACAGCACATCAGGTTACAGCACATCAGGGTACAGCACATCAGGACACAGCACATCAGGGTACAGCACATCAGGGTACAGCACATCAGGACACAGCACATCAGGACACAGCACATCAGGGTACAGCACATCAGGACACAGCACATCAGGGTACAGCACATCAGGACACAGTACATCAGGGTACAGCACATCAGGACACAGCACATCAGGACACAGTACATCAGGATACAGCACATCAAGGTATAGCACTTCAGAACACAGCACATCAGGACACAGGACACAGCACATCAGGGTACAGCACATCAGGACACAGCACATCAGGGTACAGCACATCAGGATACAGCACATCAGGACACAGCACATCAGGGTACAGCACATCAGGACACAGCACATCAGGGTACAGCACATCAGGACACAGTACATCAGGGTACAGCACATCAGGACACAGCACATCTGGACACAGTACATCAGGATACAGCACATCAAGGTATAGCACTTCAGAACACAGCACATCAGGACACAGGACACAGCACATCAGGGTACAGCACATCAGGATACAGCACATCAGGACACAGCAAATCAGGACACAGCACATCAAGGTATAGCACTTCAGAACACAGCACATCAGGACACAGGACACAGCACATCAGGGTACAGCACATCAGGACACAGCACATCAGGGTACAGCACATCAGGATACAGCACATCAGGACACAGCACATCAGGGTACAGCACATCAGGACACAGCACATCAGGGTACAGCACATCAGGGTACAGCACATCAGGACACAGCACATCAGGACACAGCACATCAGGGTACAGCACATCAGGACACAGCACATCAGGGTACAGCACATCAGGACACAGTACATCAGGGTACAGCACATCAGGACACAGCACATCAGGGTACAGCACATCAGGACACAGCACATCAGGGTACAGCACATCAGGACACAGCACATCAGGACAAAGCACATCAGGGTACAGCACATCAGGACACAGCACATCAGGGTACAGCACATCAGGGTACAGCACATCTGGACACAGCACATCAGGGTACAGCACATCAGGGTACAGCACATCAGGACACAGCACATCAGGTTACAGCACATCAGGGTACAGCACATCAGGACACAGCACATCAGGGTACAGCACATCAGGGTACAGCACATCAGGACACAGCACATCAGGACACAGCACATCAGGGTACAGCACATCAGGACACAGCACATCAGGGTACAGCACATCAGGACACAGCACATCAGGACACAGTACATCAGGATACAGCACATCAAGGTATAGCACTTCAGAACACAGCACATCAGGACACAGGACACAGCACATCAGGGTACAGCACATCAGGATACAGCACATCAGGACACAGCAAATCAGGACACAGCACATCAGGGTACAGCACATCAGGACACAGCACATCAGGGTACAGCACATCAGGGTATAGCACATCAGGGTACAGCACATCAGGGTACAGCACATCAGGACACAGCACATCAGGACACAGCACATCAGGGTACAGCACATCAGGACACAGCACATCAGGGTACAGCACATCAGGACACAGCACATCAGGGTACAGCACATCAGGACACAGCACATCAGGGTACAGCACATCTGGACACAGCACATCAGGGTACAGCACATCAGGACACAGCACATTAGGGTACAGCACATCAGGGTACAGCACATCTGGACACAGCACATCAGGGTACAGCACATCAGGGTACAGCACATCAGGACACAGCACATCAGGTTACAGCACATCAGGGTACAGCACATCAGGACACAGCACATCAGGGTACAGCACATCAGGGTACAGCACATCAGGACACAGCACATCAGGACACAGCACATCAGGGTACAGCACATCAGGACACAGCACATCAGGGTACAGCACATCAGGACACAGTACATCAGGGTACAGCACATCAGGACACAGCACATCAGGACACAGTACATCAGGATACAGCACATCAAGGTATAGCACTTCAGAACACAGCACATCAGGACACAGGACACAGCACATCAGGGTACAGCACATCAGGATACAGCACATCAGGACACAGCAAATCAGGACACAGCACATCAAGGTATAGCACTTCAGAACACAGCACATCAGGACACAGGACACAGCACATCAGGGTACAGCACATCAGGACACAGCACATCAGGGTATAGCACATCAGGGTACAGCACATCAGGACACAGCACATCAGGGTACAGCACATCAGGGTACAGCACATCAGGGTACAGCACATCAGGACACAGCACATCAGGACACAGCACATCAGGACACAGCACATCAGGACACAGTACATCAGGATACAGCACATCAAGGTATAGCACTTCAGAACACAGCACATCAGGACACAGGACACAGCACATCAGGGTACAGCACATCAGGATACAGCACATCAGGACACAGCAAATCAGGACACAGCACATCAAGGTATAGCACTTCAGAACACAGCACATCAGGACACAGGACACAGCACATCAGGGTACAGCACATCAGGACACAGCACATCAGGGTATAGCACATCAGGGTACAGCACATCAGGACACAGCACATCAGGGTACAGCACATCAGGGTACAGCACATCAGGGTACAGCACATCAGGACACAGCACATCAGGACACAGCACATCAGGACACAGCACATCAGGGTACAGCACATCAGGACACAGCACATCAGGGTACAGCACATCAGGACACAGCACATCAGGACACAGCACATCAGGGTACAGCACATCAGGACACAGCACATCAGGACACAGCACATCAGGATACAGCACATCAGGACACAGCACATCAGGACACAGCACATCAGGGTACAGCACATCAGGACCAGGGCCAGATTAAGAGCATCATGGGCCTGGTGCTAAGGATTTTGGCGGGCCTTTTTATGAAAAAAATGAAATGAAAACGCAAACAATTTTTTGTTAAACTTAAATTAAAGAGAGAGAAGGGTGTGAGAGAGTGGTTGAGAGAGAGAGAGAGAAAGAGAGAGAGGGAGGGGGTGATTGCGAGATGGGGGTTTGAAAGAGAGGGGATGAGAGGGAGGGGGAAAGAGAGAGAAAGGGGGTGAATGAGAGAGAGAGAGGGGAGAGAGAGGGGGTGAGAGAGAGGGGACGAGACAAAGAGGGGGTGGGGTGATAGCGAGATAGGGGGTTAAAAGAGAGGGGATGAGAGGAGGGGGGAAAGAGAAAAAGGGGGTGAATGAGAGAGAGAGAGAGAGGGGGTGAGAAAAAGGGGAATAGAGAGAGGGTGAAAGAGAGAGAGGGTGGTAGGGGGTGAGAGAGAGAACAGGGTGAAAGAGAGGGGATGAGAGAGAGAGGGGGTGAGGGGGATGAAAGAGAGAGAGAGGGGGGTGAGAGTGAGGGGGGCACAGTATAGTATATTACACAGGGGGGGAATAACACAGTACATTACATGGTTGGCACAACACATTACATGGTGGATACATGGATACAGCACATTTAATGGTGGGCGAAGCACAGCACATTACATGGCGGGCACAGCACATTACACGGTTGGCACTGCCCAATACAGCACATTACAAGGTAGGCACAGTACATTATATGGTGGGCACAGCACATGACATGGTTGGCACTGCATAACACAGCACATTGCATGGTGGGCACAACACAGCACATGCACACGGTGGGCACAGGACCTTATATGGTGAGCACAGCACATGACATGACGGGCACAGCTGAGCACATTACATGGTGGTCACTGCACATTACAAGTGGGCACTGCACAGCACATTATATGGTGGGCACAGAATATTATATGCTGGGTACTGCACATGACATGGTGGGCACAGCACATGACAAAATGGGCACTGCATGACACCACATGACACGGTGGGCACTGCACATCGCACAACACAGCACAGCACATTACATTGTGAGCACAGCACATTAAATGGTGGACACCGGACATGACATGATGAGCCCTGCACACCACATTCCATTGGGCACATTGGTGGGCACTGCACGACACAGCACATTATATTGTGAGCACAGCACATTAAATGGTGGACACCGCATATGACATGGTGAGCCCTGCACAGCACATTCCATTGTGGGTACTGCACGGCACATGCCATGATGGACAATGTACAGCACATAACATGGTGAGTACAGCACATTACATGGTAGGCACTGCATGGCGCAGCACATGACACGGTGGGCACAACACAGCACATGACATGGTGGGCATTGCACAGCAATTTACATGGTGGGCACTGCACATGACATGGTGGGCACTGCACATGACATGGTGGGCACTGCATGGCACAGCACATTACATGGTGGGTACAGCGAATTACATGGTGGGCACTGCATGGCACAGTACATGATGTGGTGGGCACAGCGCATTACATGGTGGGCACTGAATGGCACATCACATTACATGGTGGGCACAACACATTACATGGTGAGCACTGCATGGCATAGCACATTTCATGGTGGGTAATGCAACTGCACATTACATGTTAGGAACTACACATGACATGGTGGGCACTGCTGAACAGCACAGCACATTGCACAGTGGGCACAACACACTACATGCTGGGCACAACACATGGCAGGGTGGGCACAGCACAGCACATGACATGGTGGGAACTGCACATGACATGGTGGGCACTGCACGGCACAGCACATGACATGGTGGACACTGCAAATTATATAGCGGGCATTGCAAGGCACAGCACATGACATGGTGGGCACGGCACATTACATTGCGGGCACTGAATGGCACAGCCCATGACATGGTGGGCATTGAACATGATATGGTGGGCACTGGATGGCACATCACATGACATGGTGGGCACTGCACATTACATGGCGGGCACTGCATGGCACAGTACATGACATGGCGGGCACTGCATGGCACATCACATGACATGGTGGGCACTGCACATTACATGGTGGGCACAGCACATGACATGGTGGGCACTGCAAGGCACAGCACGATGTGGCGGGCACTGCACATTACATGGTGGGCACTGCAAGGCACAGCACGACATAGTGGGCACTGCACATCACATGAAGGGCAATGCAATGCACAGCACATGACATGGTGGGCACTGCACATTACATAGTGAGCACTGCAATGCACAGCAAATGACATACTGGACACAGCACATTACATGGGGGGCACTGCAATGCACAGCACATGACATAGTGGGCACAGCACATTACATGGGGGCACTGCAATGTACATGACATGACATGGTGGGCACAGCACATTACATGGGGGCACTGCAATGTACATGCCATGACATGGTGGGCACAGCACATTACATGGGGGGCACTGCAATGCACATGACATGGTGGGCACAGCACATTACATGGGGGCACTGCAATGTACATGACATGACATGGTGGGCACAGCACATTACATGGGGGCACTGCAATGTACATGACATGACATGGTGGGCACAGCACATTACATGGGGGCACTGCAATGTACATGACATGACATGGAGGGCACTAGGGATGAGCCGAACACCCCCCGGTTCGGTTCGCACCAGAACCCGCGAACGGACCGAAAGTTCGCACGAACGTTAGAACCCCATTGACGTCTATGGGACTCGAACGTTCGAAATCAAAAGTGCTCATTTTAAAGGCTAATTTGCATGGTATTGTCCTAAAAAGGGTTTGGGGACCCGGGTCCTACCCCAGGGGACATGTATCAATGCAAAAAAAACTTTTAAAAACGGCCGTTTTTTCGGGAGCAGTGATTTTAATGATGCTTAAAGTAAAAAAAAAAAAGTGAAATATTCCTTTAAATATCGTACCTGGGGGGTGTCTATAGTATGCCTGTAAAGTGACGCGTGTTTCCCATGTTTAGAACAGTCCCTGCACCAAATGTCATTTTTAAAGGAAAAAATCTCATTTAAAACTGCTTGCGGGTTTAATGTCATGTCGGGTCATGGCAATATGGATGAAAATCAGTGAGACAAACGGCATGGGTACCCCCCAGTCCATTACCAGTCCCTTTGGGTCTTGTATGGATATTAAGGGGAACCCCGCACCCAAATTAAAATAAGGAAAGGTGTGGGGCCACCAGGCCCTATATACTCTGAACAGCAGTATACAGGCGGTGCAAACAAGACAGGGACTGTAGGTTTGTTGTTAAGTAGAATCTGTTTGTAATTTTGAACATTTTTAACGTGTTTAGCTCCAGCCAAAAAATCTTTTCTAAGCTTTTTGGAAAACATAGGGAAGGGTTATCACCCCTGTGACATTTGTTTTGCTGTCTTTCCTCCTCTTCAGAAGATTTCACCTCACTTTTTTGTCCCAATGAAAAATGTTTTTTGAAAATTTGGGTTTTTTTGTGGAACAAGGATTGGAAAGCATCAGTGGAAAGGAGAACTTGTTTTCCCATATTAACTCTTACAGGAGAGAATTTCCCTTCCTAGGGGTAGATTTCATCTCACTTCCTGTTGTCTCCTTCCGTTTGCAAGTAGGAGTCGTTTGTAAGTTAGATGTTTGAAAGTAGGGTCCTGCCCTATATACTCAGCAGAAATTTGGGCCTTAGGTGTTGCTGTGGCCACAACACTGTAAGCCCTCACAGGGCCCTGCTGTGAAATATTAGATCAAGAATTGTAATTACATGCCCCTGTTGAACAGGAGCTGAAAAATTAGGCCTTAGGCACTGGTGCTGGTGCCACAACACTGCAACCCCTCACAGACACTCTAGTTGGAACGCAGGAACGAGCCCTGCTGCAAATTATTGCTTCAAAAATTGTAATTACACGCCCCTGTTAGACAGGGGCAGAAAAATTGGGCCTTAGGCACTGGTGCTGGTGCCACAACACTGCAACCCCTCACAGACACTCTAGTTGGAACGCAGGAACGAGCCCTGCTGCAAAGTATTGCATCAAAAATTGTAATTACACGCCCCTGTTAGACAGGGGCAGAAAAATTGGGCCTTAGGCACTGGTGCTGGTGCCACAACACTGCAACCCCTCACAGACACTCTAGTTGGAACGCAGGAACGAGCCCTGCTGCAAAGTATTGCATCAAAAATTGTAATTACACGCCCCTGTTAGACAGGGGCAGAAAAATTGGGCCCTAGGCACTGGTGCTGGTGCCACAACACTGCAACCCCTCACAGACACTCTAGTTGGAATGCAGGAACGAGCCCTGCTGCAAAGTATTACATCAAAAATTGTAATTACACGCCCCTGTTAAACAGGGGCTGAAAAATTGTGCCTTAGGCACTGGTGGTGGCGCCCAGAACCAAAAATGTTCTTACAAGCTATCAGCGTGATGATTGAGGAGGAAGAGGATAATTACTCAGGGATAGTCACTCAGCATCAGCATAGGCAGTCTTTGAAGGGATCTGAGATTTCAAAAAAAATTATTCGGTTACATCAGCATCAGGTGCTTGGTAGCTGGTGGTGATCCAAGACTCATTCATTTTTATGAAGGTCAGCCGATCGACCGAGTCGGTGGACAGACGCACCCTGTGATCGGTTACCACGCCTCCAGCAGCACTGAATGTGCGTTCCGAAAGAACGCTGGATGCAGGACAGGCCAGTAGCTCAATTGCATACTGTGCAAGCTCTGGCCAGTGATCCATCCTCAAGACCCAGTAACCCAGAGGATTTTCGGTGGGAAAGGTGTCCAAGTCTGATCTTGCCCCTAGGTATTCCTGCACCATGTAAAACAGACGCTGGCGATGGTTGCTGGAACCGATCATACCTTGGGGCTGCGGACCAAAAAATTGTCTGAACGCATCGGTCAGACGGCCACCTTCTCCACCGCTCCTTCTTTGACTGACCGAAGCCTCAGCAACACGTTGTCCAGAAACAGGAGTTTGTAACCTCCCAGTCTCTGGGAACGCGTTGCACAGACCTTTCTGCAAGGCCTCCCGAAGATGTTTCATCCTCTGCTCCCTCTGCGATGGCAAGATAAGGTCCGCAACCTTACCCTTGTAACGTGGATCAAGGAGGGTTGCCAGCCAGTATTGGTCCTTCTCCTTGATACCACGAATACGAGGATCCTTACGCAGGCTTTGCAGGATCAGGGAGGCCATGCAGCGTAGGTTTGCTGAGGCATTCGGTCCGGAGTCCTCTGGGTCACTAAGAACGACATGGTCCGCAGCCACCTCCTCCCAGCCACGTACAAGTCCATGTGTTTCTTGGGACTGATCCCTTAAAGACTGCTGCTGATGCTGAGTGCCAGGCTCCACCTCCATACTGACACAATCTTCCTCCTCCTCCTCTTCCTCCTCGTCCTCTTCCTGTGTGATCGGCGGGCACGCAGGAACACTGTCTGGATAAAGGGGGCCTTGAGAGCTAAGGAAGTCCTCCTCTTCCTGCCTCTGTTCTGCCTCAAGTGCCCTGTCCATTATTCCACGCAGCGTGTGCTCCAACAGGTGGACAAGGGGGACAGTGTCACTGATGCATGCACTGTCACTGCTCACCATCCTCGTGGCCTCCTCGAATGGTGACAGGACAGTGCATGCATCCCTGATCATGGCCCACTGGCGTGGGGAAAAAAAACCAAGCTCCCCTGACCCTGTCCTGGTGCCATAGTCGCACAGGTACTCATTGATGGCCCTCTGCTGCGTGTGCAGCCGCTGCAGCATGGCCAACGTTGAGTTCCACCTGGTGGGCATGTCACAGATTAGGCGGTTCTTGGGCAGGTTAAACTCCTTTTGGAGGTCCGTCAGCCGAGCACTGGCATTATATGACCGGCGGAAATGCACACAGACTTTCCTGGCCTGCCTCAGGACATCCTGTAAGCCCGGGTACCTGCCCAAGAACCGCTGCACCACCAAGTTAAGGACGTGAGCCAAACAGGGCACATGGGTCATTTGTCCCTGTCGGAGGGCAGAGAGGAGGTTGGTGCCATTGTCGCAAACCACCATTCCTGCCTTAAGTTGGCGTGGCGTCAACCACCTCTGAACCTGCCCCTGCAGAGCTGACAGAACCTCTGCCCCAGTGTGGCTCCTGTCCCCCAAGCACACCAGCTCAAGCACCGCATGGCATCTTTTGGCCTGCGTACTTGCGTAGCCCCTTGAACGCCTACGGAGCACCGCTGGTTCCGAGGAAGAGGCCATGGAGGAAGAAGAAGAGGAGGGGGTGGAGGAGAGAGGTGTGTCACAATCAGCATTTTGGAGGCGTGGTGGCAGAACAACCTCCAACACTACTGCACCTTGTCCTGCATCCTTCCCAGCTGCCAGCAGAGTCACCCAATGCGCCGTGAAACTTAGGTAACGTCCCTGTCCATGCCTGCTGGACCATGAGTCAGCGGTAATATGCACCTTACCGCTGACCGCCCTGTCCAGCGAGGCATGGACATTGCCTTCCACATGCCGGTAGAGAGCCGGAATCGCCTTCCGTGAGAAAAAGTGGCGTTTGGGTACCTGCCACTGAGGAACCGCACATTCCACAAACTCACGGAAGGGGGCAGAGTCTACCAACTGAAAAGGCAGCAGTTGAAGTGCTAGCAATTTTGCCAAGCTAGCATTCAACCGCTGGGCATGTGGATGGCTGGGAGCAAACTTCTTTCGGCGGTGCAGCAGCTGGGGCAGGGAAATTTGCCTGGTACAATCTGACGTCGGTGTACCAAAAGCAGATTGCCCACAAGTACTTGGCTGTGACACACCTAATTCTACACCTTCATTCCTCTCACTGCAGGTCTCAGAGAGGACTGAAGGTCTAGTGGGGTTGGAAATCTCAGCTGATGAGGAGCAAGGAGAGATCCTCTTTGTTCTTTGGTGTGGGTCTTTTAGATACGCTTGCCAACGAACTGCATGGCAGGTCAACATATGTCTGGTCAAGCATGTGGTACCCAAGCGGGAGATATTTTGGCCACGCGAGATACGCTTGAGACATATGTTGCAAATAGCAGCGGTGCGATCTGATGCACTCGTCTCAAAAAAGGCCCACACCAAAGAACTTTTTGAATAACGCGCAGAGACTGCAGCGCCCTGCACATGTGGAGCTTTGGGGTGTGATGCAGTCAATGTGCTGCCCTTAGGCTGGCCCCTGGAGGGCATCCTGCCTCGTTGGTGATGTGCTGCCGCCTCCTCCTCCTCCTCCTCCTCCTCCTCCTCCTCCTCCTCCTCTCTCCTATCAGGCACCCACGTTGAGTCAGTGACCTCATCATCCCCTCCCTCCTCATCACTGGAGCAAACCTGGCAGTATGCTGCAGCAGGGGGAGCATGACTGCCAGATTGCTGTCCTTCTTGGGCACCCCCTCTGTCCGCGCTCATGTTACTGCCTTCATCGAGCTCAGTATCGTCATCAGAGCCTTCCAAACGCTGGGCATCCTCCTGGAGCATGTACCCAACACTGTGGTCAAACAGTTCGAGGGAATCCTCATGAGGACATGGTGGAGCTAGGGAAGGAGTCACTGATGACATTGAGCTGAGGGAAGAGGCCGCTGCTTTGCCAGACAAAGCACCCTGGGCATGGGTGAGAGAGGATGAGGAGGATGAGGACGGCTTGGTCATCCACTCGACCAAGTCTTCCGCATGTTGCGGCTCAACATGGCCAGCTGCCGAAAAAAAGGCCAAGCGTGTCCCATGGCCACGTGCTGATGAGGATGCACCGTCTCCACGACCAGCACTAGACACAGAGCCTGCTTGCCCTCTCTTATTGGCTTGTGACTGTCTGCCTCTCCTTCTTGGCCTTCCAGACATACTAATGGCCTGTAGCTGCACTAAGCTGGGATAGAACACCTGTAATTTTCTTCAAGTAGCTTTATATACTGTAACCAGACAAGCCTGCCTGTCAGTAGGAAGATAACAGGAACGGATCTAGCTGAACACTGTGAGCAGGACGCACTGTACTAAATGTAAATAGTCTAGCTGCCTGACCGTGGTACTAATAGGATCAAATAGAACACCTGTAATTTTCTTCAGGTAGCTTTATATACTGTAACCAGACAAGCCTGCCTGTCAGTAGGAAGATAACAGGAACGGATCTAGCTGTACACTGTGAGCAGGACGCACTGTACTAAATGTAAATAGTCTAGCTGCCTGACCGTGGTACTAATAGGATCAAATAGAACACCTGTAATTTTCTTCAGGTAGCTTTATATACTGTAACCAGACAAGCCTGCCTGTCAGTAGGAAGATAACAGGAACGGATCTAGCTGAACACTGTGAGCAGGACGCACTGTACTAAATGTAAATAGTCTAGCTGCCTGACCGTGGTACTAATAGGATCAAATAGAACACCTGTAATTTTCTTCAGGTAGCTTTATATACTGTAACCAGACAAGCCTGCCGGTCAGTAGGAATTTAACAGGAACGGATCTAGCTGAACACTGTGAGCAGGACGCACTGCACTAAATGTAAATAGCAGGAACGGATCTAGCTGAACACTGTGAGCAGGACGCACTGCACTAAATGTAAATAGTCTAGAAGATAACAGGAACGGATCTAGCTGAACACTGTGAGCAGGACGCACTGCATTAAATGTAAATAGTCTAGATAGAAGATAACAGGAACGGATCTAGCTAAACTGAATACAGTGTATATATATATATGCAACACCTGGGATGCATATATATACACAATACACTGTAAGTGCAGCTAACTGACTGACTGTTCTGCCTAATCTATCTAACTCAAATCAAATGACACTGTCTCTCTCTCTCTCTATCTCTCAGCACACCGGAACACACACTACACAGGGCCGCCGTGCAGGCGGCCTTATATAGTGTGGGGTGTGTACTAAATGCCCTGAGCCGTAATTGGCCAAAGCCACCCTGGCTTTGGCCAATTACAGCTCTCTCTACTGACAGCGCTGTGATTGGCCAAGCATGCGGGTCATAGTGCATGCTTGGCCAATCATCAGCCAGCAATGCACTGCGATGCCGCAGTGAATTATGGGCCGTGACGCGCCACACGAATTTAGCGCGAACGGCCCATAACGTTCGCAATTCGGCGAACGATCGAACAGCCGATGTTCGAGTCGAACATGGGTTCGACTCGAACACGAAGCTCATCCCTAGTGGGCACAGCACATTACATGGGGGCACTGCAATGTACATGACATGACATGGTGGGCACAGCACATTACATGGGGGCACTGCAATGTACATGACATGACATGGTGGGCACAGCACATTACATGGGGGCACTGCAATGTACATGACATGACATGGTGGGCACAGCACATTACATGGGGGGCACTGCAATGCACATGACATGGTGGGCACAGCACATTACATGGGGGCACTGCAATGTACATGACATGGTGGGCACAGCACATTACATGGGGGCACTGCAATGTACATGACATGACATGGTGGGCACAGCACATTACATGCAAGGCACAGCACGACATAGTGGGCATTGCACATTACATAGTGGGCTCTGCAATGCACAGCACATGACATGGTAGGCACTGGGCACAAGAGGGAGAGCACATTACATGGGGGGGAGCAGCAGTCTGTCCCCTAGCACAATAATTACCCAACACCTCCCTAACAAATGTACTAACCTTATCATAACAGCATGTAAGATGTCCTTCCTCCCGGGCTCCTGCTGATTAGGAGAACTTCAGCACCCCTCCCCCAGGCAGCTCCCAGACACTGAGGATCTGTGTGAGTGTAACAGATCCTGTGATAGGAGTCAGGCATCGGCTGCACTAACACTTGTCTCCTCCATGTGTGCACAGAGGGCTCCTCTTCCTTCAGGCACACAGATATTAATAAGCCACTGCCATGGGCCTATATTGAGGGAGGGGCCTGGAGCTGCAGCTCCACCAGCCCCTATGTTAATCTGGCCCTGATCAGGACACAGCACATCAGGGTACAGCACATCAGGGTACAGCACATCAGGACACAGCACATCAGGACACAGCACATCAGGGTACAGCACATCAGGGTACAGCACATCAGGGTACAGCACATCAGGACACAGCACATCAGGACACAGCACATCAGGACACAGCACATCAGGTTACAGCACATCAGGTTACAGCACATCAGGGTACAGCACATCAGGACACAGCACATCAGGACACAGTACATCAGGACACAGCACATCAGGTTACAGCACATCAGGACACAGCACATCAGGTTACAGCACATCAGGACACAGCACATCAGGACACAGCACATCAGGTTACAGCACATCAGGTTACAGCACATCAGGGTACAGCACATCAGGACACAGCACATCAGGGTACAGTACATCAGGGTACAGCACATCAGGGTACAGCACATCAGGACACAGCACATCAGGTTACAGCACATCAGGACACAGCACATCAGGACACAGCACATCAGGTTACAGCACATCAGGGTACAGCACATCAGGACACAGCACATCAGGGTACAGTACATCAGGGTACAGCACATCAGGGTACAGCACATCAGGACACAGCACATCTGGACACAGCACATCCGGACACAGCACATCAGGACACAGCACATCAGGGTACAGTACATCAGGGTACAGCACATCAGGACACAGCACATCAGGACACAGCACATCAGGGTACAGCACATCAGGGTACAGCACATCAGGGTACAGCACATCAGGGTACAGCACATCAGGACACAGCACATCAGGTTACAGCACATCAGGACACAGCACATCAGGACACAGCACATCAGGTTACAGCACATCAGGACACAGCACATCAGGACACAGCACATCAGGGTACAGCACATCAGGGTACAGCACATCAGGACACAGCACATCAGGGTACAGTACATCAGGGTACAGCACATCAGGGTACAGCACATCAGGACACAGCACATCAGGACACAGCACATCAGGACACAGCACATCAGGGTACAGCACATCAGGGTACAGCACATCAGGACACAGCACATCAGGACACAGCACATCAGGACACAGCACATCAGGTTACAGCACATCAGGACACAGCACATCAGGGTACAGCACATCAGGACACAGCACATCAGGGTACAGTACATCAGGGTACAGCACATCAGGGTACAGCACATCAGGACACAGCACATCAGGACACAGCACATCAGGGTACAGCACATCAGGGTACAGCACATCAGGACACAGCACATCAGGACACAGCACATCAGGACACAGCACATCAGGACACAGCACATCAGGGTACAGTACATCAGGGTACAGCACATCTGGACACAGCACATCAGGACACAGCACATCAGGACACAGCACATTAGGACAAAGCACATCAGGGTACAGCACATCAGGACACAGCACATCAAGACACAGCACATCAGGACACAACACATCAGGACAAAGTACATCAGGACACAGCACATCAAGGTACAGCACATCAGGACACAGCACATCAGGGTACAGTATATCAGGGTACAGCACATCAGGGTACAGCACATCAGGGTACAGCACATCAGGGTACAGCACATCAGGACACAGCACATCAGGTTACAGCACATCAGGACACAGCACATCAGGACACAGCACATCAGGTTACAGCACATCAGGACACAGCACATCAGGGTACAGCACATCAGGTTACAGCACATCAGGGTACAGTACATCAGGGTACAGCACATCAGGGTACAGCACATCAGGACACAGCACTTAAGAACACAGCACATCAGGGTACAGCACATCAGGGTACAGCACATCAGGACACAGCACATCAGGACACAGCACATCAGGACACAGCACATCAGGTTACAGCACATCAGGACACAGCACATCAGGTTACAGCACATCAGGGTACAGCACATCAGGACACAGCACATCAGGGTACAGTACATCAGGGTACAGCACATCAGGGTACAGCACATCAGGACACAGCACATCAGGGTACAGCACATCAGGACACAGCACATCAGGGTACAGTACATCAGGGTACAGCACATCAGGGTACAGCACATCAGGACACAGCACATCAGGACACAGCACATCAGGGTACAGCACATCAGGGTACAGCACATCAAGACACAGCACATCAGGACACAGCACATCAGGACACAGCACATCAGGTTACAGCACATCAGGACACAGCACATCAGGTTACAGCACATCAGGGTACAGCACATCAGGACACAGCACATCAGGGTACAGTACATCAGGGTACAGCACATCAGGGTACAGCACATCAGGACACAGCACATCAGGACACAGCACATCAGGACACAGCACATCAGGGTACAGCACATCAGGGTACAGCACATCAGGACACAGCACATCAGGACACAGCACATCAGGACACAGCACATCAGGGTACAGTACATCAGGGTACAGCACATCAGGGTACAGCACATCTGGACACAGCACATCAGGACACAGCACATTAGGACAAAGCACATCAGGGTACAGCACATCAGGACACAGCACATCAGGGTACAACACATCAGGACACAGCACATCAGGACACAGCACATCAGGACACAGCACATCAGGACAAAGTACATCAGGACACAGCACATCAAGGTACAGCACATCAGGACACAGCACATCAGGGTACAGCACATCAGGGTACAGCACATCAGGTTACAGCACATCAGGGCACAGCACATCAGGTTACAGCACATCAGGACACAGCACATCAGGACACAGCACATCAGGTTACAGCACATCAGGACACAGCACATCAGGTTACAGCACATCAGGACACAGCACATCAGGGTACAGCACATCAGGTTACAGCACATCAGGGTACAGTACATCAGGGTACAGCACATCAGGGTACAGCACATCAGGACACAGCACTTAAGAACACAGCACATCAGGGTACAGCACATCAGGGTACAGCACATCAGGACACAGCACATCAGGACACAGCACATCAGGACACAGCACATCAGGTTACAGCACATCAGGACACAGCACATCAGGTTACAGCACATCAGGGTACAGCACATCAGGACACAGCACATCAGGGTACAGTACATCAGGGTACAGCACATCAGGGTACAGCACATCAGGACACAGCACATCAGGGTACAGCACATCAGGACACAGCACATCAGGGTACAGTACATCAGGGTACAGCACATCAGGGTACAGCACATCAGGACACAGCACATCAGGACACAGCACATCAGGGTACAGCACATCAGGGTACAGCACATCAAGACACAGCACATCAGGACACAGCACATCAGGACACAGCACATCAGGTTACAGCACATCAGGACACAGCACATCAGGTTACAGCACATCAGGGTACAGCACATCAGGACACAGCACATCAGGGTACAGTACATCAGGGTACAGCACATCAGGGTACAGCACATCAGGACACAGCACATCAGGACACAGCACATCAGGACACAGCACATCAGGGTACAGCACATCAGGGTACAGCACATCAGGACACAGCACATCAGGACACAGCACATCAGGACACAGCACATCAGGGTACAGTACATCAGGGTACAGCACATCAGGGTACAGCACATCTGGACACAGCACATCAGGACACAGCACATTAGGACAAAGCACATCAGGGTACAGCACATCAGGACACAGCACATCAGGGTACAACACATCAGGACACAGCACATCAGGACACAGCACATCAGGACACAGCACATCAGGACAAAGTACATCAGGACACAGCACATCAAGGTACAGCACATCAGGACACAGCACATCAGGGTACAGCACATCAGGGTACAGCACATCAGGTTACAGCACATCAGGGCACAGCACATCAGGTTACAGCACATCAGGACACAGCACATCAGGACACAGCACATCAGGTTACAGCACATCAGGACACAGCACATCAGGTTACAGCACATCAGGACACAGCACATCAGGGTACAGCACATCAGGGTACAGCACATCAGGGTACAGCACATCAGGACACAGCACATCAGGACACAGCACATCAGGGTACAGCACATCAGGGTACAGCACATCAGGGTACAGCACATCAGGACACAGCACATCAGGACACAGCACATCAGGACACAGCACATCAGGGTACAGTACATCAGGGTACAGCACATCAGGGTACAGCACATCTGGACACAGCACATCAGGACACAGCACATCAGGTTACAGCACATCAGGACACAGCACATCAGGACTAGGGATAAGCTTCGTGTTCGAGTCGAACCCATGTTCGACTCGAACATCGGCTGTTCGATCGTTCGTTGAATTCCGAACGTTATGGACCGTTCGCGCCAAATTTGTGTGGCGTGTCACGGCCCATAATTCACTGCGGCATCGCAGTGCATTGCTGGCTGATGATTGGCCAACCATGCACTATGACCCGCATGTTTGGCCAATCACAGCGTTGTCGGTAGAGAGAGCTGTAATTGGCCAAAGCCAGGGTGGCTTTGGCCAATTATGGCTCAGGGGGTTTAGAACACTCCCCACACTATATAAGGCCGCCTGCACGGCGGCCCTGTGTAGTGTGTGTTCCGGCGTTGAGATACATAGATAGACAGAGAGACAGTGTCATTTCATTTGAGTTAGCTAGATTAGGCAGGACAATCAGTCAGTTAGCTGCACTTACAGTGTATTGTGTATATATATGCATCCCAGGTGTTGCATACATATATATATACTGTATTCAGTTTAGCTAGATCCGTTCCTGTTATCTTCTTACTGACAGGCAGGCTTGTCTTGTTACAGTATTTACAGCTACCTGAAGAAAATTGCTGGTGTTCTTTTGATACTATTAGTACCACAGTCAGGCAGCTAGACTATTTACAGTTATGCCCCGTACACACGGTCGGATTTTCCGATGGAAAATGTCCGATCGGAGCGTGTTGTCGGAAATTCCGACCGTGTGTGTGCTCCATCGGACATTTTCCATCGGATTTTCCGACACACAAAGTTGGAGAGCAGGAGATAAAATTTTCCGACAACAAAATCCGTTGTCGGAAATTCCGATCGTGTGTACACAAATCCGACGGCCAAAGTGCCACGCATGCTCAGAATAAATAAAGAGATGAAAGCTATTGGCCACTGCCCCATTTATAGTCCCGACGTACATGTTTTACGTCACCGCGTTCAGAACGATCGGATTTTCCGACAACTTTGTGTGACCGTGTGTATGCAAGACAAGTTTGAGCCAACATCCGTCGGAAAAAATCCTAGGATTTTGTTGTCGGAATGTCCGAACAAAGTCCGACCGTGTGTATGCCCTATTAGTGTGGTGCGTCCTGCTCACAGTGTTCAGCTAAAACTACAAGTTAGTGTAGTGAGACCTCTGCACAGTGTTCAGCTAAAGCTACAAGTTAGTGTAGTGCGACTTCTGCACAGTGTTCAGCTAAAGCTAAAAGTTAGTGTAGTGCGTCCTGCTCACAGTGTTCAGATAAATCTACAAGTTAGTGTAGTGAGACCTCTGCACCGTCTTCATCTAAAGCTACAAGTTAGTGTAGTGCGTCCTGCTCACAGTGTTCAGCTAAAACTACAAGTTAGTGTGGTGCGTCCTCCTCACAGTGTTCAGCTAAACCTACAAGTTATTTTTTTGCGAGCTCTGCACAGTGTTCATCTAAAGCTACAAGTTAGTGTAGTGAGACCTCTGCACAGTGTTCATCTAAAGCTACAAGTTAGTGTAGTGCGTCCTGCTCACAGTGTTCAGCTAAAAGTACAAGTTAGTGTAGTGAGACCTCTGCACCGTGTTCATCTAAAGCTACAAGTTAGTGTAGTGTGTCCTCCTCACAGTGTTCAGCTAAAGCTACAAGTTAGTGTAGTGAGACCTCTGCACCGTGTTCATCTAAAGCTACAAGTTAGTGTAGTGTGTCCTCCTCACAGTGTTCAGCTAAAACTACAAGTTAGTGCGGTGCGTCCTCCTCACAGTGTTCAGCTAAACCTACAAGTTATTTTGTTGTGAGCTCTGCACAGTGTTCACCTAAAGCTACCTGTAGAAGGTTGGTGGTGTTTTCCTGATCCTATCACACGCAGGCAGCTAAAAAAGCTAGAAGTTAGTTTTTTGCGAGCTCTGCACAGTGTTCAGCTAAAGCTACCTGTAGAAGGTTGGTGCTGTTCTCATACTACAGGCAGGCAGTTGATTTTGCTAGCTGCAGTATCAGTACATATATATATATATATATATATATATATATATATATATATATATACAGTATATCCCAGCTTAGTGCAGCTACAGGCCATTAGTATGTCTGGAAGGCCAAGAAGGAGAGGCAGACAGTCACAAGCCAATAAAAGAGGGCAAGCAGGCTCTGTGTCTAGTGCTGGTCGTGGAGACGGTGCATCCTTATCAGCACGTGGCCGTGGGACACGCTTGGCCTTTTTTTCGACAGCTGGCCGTGTTGAGCGCAACATGCGGAAGACTTGGTCGAGTGGATGACCAAGCCGTCCTCATCCTCCTAATCCTCTCTCACCCATGCTCAGGGTACTTTGTCTGGCAAAGCAGTGGCCTCTTCAATGTCATCAGTGACTCCTTCCCTAGCCCCACCATGTCCTCCTGAGGAGTCCCTCGAACTGTTTTACCACAGTGTTGGGTACATGTTCCAGGAGGATGCCCAGCATTTGGAAGGCTCTGATGATGATACTGAGCTCGATGAAGGCAGTAACGTGAACACGGACAGAGGGGGTGCCCAAGAAGGACAGCAATCTGGCAGTCATGCTCCCCCTGCTGCAGCATACTGCCAGGTTTGCTCCAGTGATGAGGAGGGAGGGGATGATGAGGTCACTGACTCAACGTGGGTGCCTGATAGGAGAGAGGAGGAGGAGGCGGCACATCACCAACGAGGCAGGATGCCCTCCAGGGGCCAGCCTAAGGGCAGCACACTGACTGCATCACACCCCAAAGCTCCACATGTGCAGGGCGCTGCAGTCTCTGCGTGTTATTCAAAAAGTTCTTTGGTGTGGGCCTTTTTTGAGACGAGTGCATCAGATCGCACTGCTGCTATTTGCAACATATGTCTCAAGCGTATCTCGCGTGGCCAAAACATCTCCCGCTTGGGTACCACATGCTTGACCAGACATATGTTGACCTGCCATGCAGTTCATTGGCAAGCGTATCTAAAAGACCCACACCAAAGAACAAAGAGGACCTCTCCTTGCTCCTCATCAGCTGAGATCTCCAACCCCACTATACCTTCAGTCCTCTCTGAGACCTGCACTGAGAGGAATGAAGGTGTAGAATTAGGTGTGTCACAGCCAAGTACTCGTGGGCAATCTGCTTTCGGTACACCGACGTCAGATTGTACCAGGCAAATTTCCCTGCCCCAGCTGCTGCACCGCTGAAAGAAGTTTGCTCCCAGCCATCCACATGCCCAGTGGTTGAATGCTAGCTTGGCAAAATTGCTAGCACTTCAACTGCTGCCTTTTCAGTTGGTAGACTCTGCCCCCTTCCGTGAGTTTGTGGAATGTGCGGTTCCTCAGTGGCAGGTACCCAAACGCCACTTTTTCTCACAGAAGGCGATTCCGGCTCTCTACTGGCATGTGGAAGGCAATGTCCATGCCTCGCTGGACAGGGCGGTCAGCGGTAAGGTGCATATTACCGCTGACTCATGGTCCAGCAGGCATGGCCAGGGACGTTACCTAAGTTTCACGGCGCATTGGGTGACTCTGCTGGCAGCTGGGAAGGATGCAGGACAAGGTGCAGTAATGTTGGAGGTTGTTCCGGCCCCACGCCTCCAAAATGCCACTACTAATGATTGTGACACACCTCTCTCCTCAACCCCCTCCTCTTCTTCTTCCTCCATGGCCTCTTCCTGTGCTTTGTCCTCGGAACCAGCGGTGCTCCGTAGCCGTTAAAGGGGCTACGCAAGTACGCAGGCCAAAAGAAGATGCCATGCGGTGCTTGAGCTGGTGTGCCTTGGGGACAGGAGCCACACTGGGGCAGAGGTTCTGTCAGCTCTGCAGGGGCAGGTTCAGAGGTGGTTGACGCCACGCCAACTTAAGGCAGGAATGGTGGTTTGCGACAATGGCACCAACCTCCTCTCTGCCCTCCGACAGGGACAAATGACCCATGTGCCCTGTTTGGCTCACGCCCTTAACTTGGTGGTGCAGCGGTTCTTGGGCAGGTACCCGGGCTTACAGGATGTCCTGAGGCAGGCCAGGAAAGTCTGTGTGCATTTCCGCCGGTCATATAATGCCAGTGCTCGGCTGGCAGACCTCCAAAAGGAGTTTAACCTGCCCAAGAACCGCCTAATCTGTGACATGCCCACCAGGTGGAACTCAACGTTGGCCATGCTGCAGCGGCTGCACACGCAGCAGAGGGCCATCAATGAGTACCTGTGCGACTATGGCACCAGGACAGGGTCAGGGGAGCTTGTTTTTTTTTCCCCACGCCAGTGGGCCATGACCAGGGATGCATGCACTGTCCTGTCACCATTTGAGGAGGCCACGAGGATGGTGAGCAGTGACAGTGCATGTAACAGTGACACTGTCCCCCTTGTCCACCTGCTGGAGCACACACTGCGTGGAATAATGGACAGGGCACTTGAGGCAGAACAGAGGCAGGAAGAGGAGGACTTCCTTAGCTCTCAAGGCCCCCTTTATCCAGACAGTGTTCCTGCGTGCCCGCCGATCACACAGGAAGAGGAGGAGGAGGAGAAGGAAGATTGTGTCAGTATGGAGGTGGAGCCTGGCACTCAGCATCAGCAGCAGTCTTTAAGGGATCAATCCCAAGAAACACATGGACTTGTACATGCCTGGGAGGAGGTGGCTGCGGACCATATCGTCCTTAGTGACCCAGAGGACTCCGGACCGAATGCCTCAGCAAACCTACGCTGCATATCCTCCCTGATCCTGCAAAGCCTGCGTAAGGATCCTCGTATTCGTGGTATCAAGGAGAAGGACCAATACTGGCTGGCAACCCTCCTTGATCCACGTTACAAGGGTAAGGTTGCGGACCTTATCTTGCCATCGCAGAGGCAGCAGAGGATGAAACATCTTCGGGAGGCCTTGCAGAAAGGTCTGTGCAACGCGTTCCCAGAGACTGGGAGGTTACAAACTCCTGTTTCTGGACAATGTGTTGCTGAGGCTTCGGTCAGTCAAAGAAGGAGCGGTGGAGAAGGTGGCCGTCTGACCGATGCGTTCAGACAATTTTTTGGTCCGCAGCCCCAAGGTATGATCGGTTCCAGCAACCATCGCCAGCGTCTGTTTTACATGGTGCAGGAATACCTAGGGGCAAGATCTGACTTGGACACCTTTCCCACCGAAAATCCTCTGGGTTACTGGGTCTTGAGGATGGATCACTGGCCAGAGCTTGCACAGTATGCAATTGAGCTATTGGCCTGTCCTGCATCCAGCGTTCTTTCGGGACGCACATTCAGTGCTGCTGGAGGCTTTGTAACCGATCACAGGGTGCGTCTGTCCACTGACTCGGTCGATCAACTGACCTTCATAAAAATGAATCAGTCTTGGATCACCACCAGCTACCAAGCACCTGATGCTGATGTAACCGAATAATTTTTTTTGAAATCTCAGATCCCTTCAAAGACTGCCTATGCTGATGCTGAGTGACTATCCTGAGTAATTATCCTCTTCCTCCTCAATGATCACGCTGATAGCTTGTAAGAACATTTTTGGTTCTGGGCGCCACCACCAGTGCCTAAGGCCCAATTTTTCAGCCACTGTTTAACATGGGCGTGTAATTACAATTTTTTATGCAATACTTTGCAGTAGGGCTCGTTCCTGCGTTCCAACTAGAGTGTCTGTGAGGGGTTGCAGTGTTGTGGTACCAGCACCAGTGCCTAAGGCCTAATTTTTCAGCCCCTGTTTAACAGGGGCATGTAATTACAATTTTTGATGCAATACTTTGCAGCAGGGCTCGTTCCTGCGTTCCAACTAGAGTATCTGTGAGGGGTTGCAGATGTTGTGGCACCAGCACCAGTGCCTAAGGCCTAATTTTTCAGCCCCTGTTCAACAGGGGCATGTAATTACAATTCTTGATCTAATATTTCACAGCAGGGCCCATTTCTGCACCCACCAAGAGCGAGTGAGGGCTTACATTGTTGTGGCACTAGCACCACCACCACCACCAAAGACCCAATTTTTCTGCCCTTGTTCAACAGGGGCATGTAATTACAATTCTTGATCTAATATTTCACAGCAGGGCCCTGTGAGGGCTTACAGTGTTGTGGCCACAACAACACCTAAGGCCCAAATTTCTGCTGAGTATATAGGGCAGGGCCCTACTTTCAAACATCTAACTTACAAATGACTCCTACTTGCAAACGGAAGGAGACAACAGGAAGTGAGATGAAATCTACCCCTAGGAAGGGAAATTCTCTCCTGTAAGAGTTAATATGGGAAAAACATTTCTCCTTTCCACTGATGCTTTCCAATCCTTGTTCCACAAGAAACCCAAAATTTTCAAAAAACATTTGTCATTGGGACAAAAAGTGAGGTAAAATCTTTTGAAGAGGAGGACAGACAGCAAAACAAATGTCACAGGGGTGATAACCCTTCCCTATGTTTTCCAAAAAGCTTAAAAAAGATTTTTTGGCTGGAGCTAAACACGTTAAAAATGTACCCGTTCAAAATTACAAACAGATTCTACTTAACAACAAACCTACAGTCCCTGTCTTGTTTTCACCGCCTGTATACTGCTGTTCAGAGTATATAGGGCCTGGTGGCCCCACACCTTTCCTTATTTTAATTTGGGTGCGGGGTTCCCCTTAATATCCATACAAGACCCAAAGGGCCTGGTAATGGACTGGGGGGGTACCCATGCCGTTTGTCTCACTGATTTTCATCCATATTGCCAGGACCCGACATTACATTAAACCCGCAAGCAGTTTTAAATGACTTTTTTTCCTTTAAAAATGTCATTTTGTGCAGGGACTGTTCTAAGCACGGGAAACACGCGCCACTTTACAGGCATACTATAGACACCCCCCAGGTACGATATTTAAAGGAATATTTCACTTTTTTTTTTTTTTTACTTTAAGCATCATTAAAATCACTGCTCCCGAAAAAATGGCCGTTTTTAAAAGTTTTTTTTTGCATTGATACATGTCCCCTGGGGCAGGACCCGGGTCCCCAAACCCTTTTTAGGACAATACCATGCAGGTTTGGGGACCCGGGTCCTGCCCCAGGGGACATGTATCAATGCAAAAAAAACTTTAAAAAACTGCTGTTTTTTCGGGAGCAGTCAAATGAGCACTTTTGATTTTGAATGTTCGAGTCCCATAGACGTCAATGGGGTTCTAACGTACGTGCAAATTTTCGGTCCGTTCGCAGGTTCTGGTGCGAACCGAACCGGGGGGGTGTTCGGCTCATCCCTAATCAGGACACAGTACATCAGGGTACAGCACATCAGGACACAGTACATCAGGACACAGCACATCAGGACACAGCACATCAGGGTACAGCACATCAGGGCGTACAGGGCACATCACATCAGGTTACAGGGCACAGCACATCAGGGCATGTCAGGGCACAGTACATCAGGGTACATTCCATTTTTGGGACGGCTATAAGGTATACCGCACTGAAGATTTATGTGTTTCCATCCGGGATATCTGATGAGTGGAGTCCATAGATGAGATCCAGTTCATGTGTGTGTACCTGGGGTATCTGACGATCGGTGTCCATAGATGAGATCAAGTTTAATCGTACAGCATTTACCCAGCCCATATGGAATTCAGGCTCGTATGACCTCCTGTAATTAAGTGGTCCACCTTTTCCAGTAAGCGCACTCATATGATTGAATTGGTGATTATTGGTGCCCAATGGAAGAGAATCAGCTTCTTTGTGCCAAGAGGAATTGTTTATTTATGTGATCCTAAGGACCTTTTCTTTTGATTATTTGTGCTGCACTAGCATTGTTTTATACATTGTAATATAGAATGAAATTATTTAACTCACCATAATGCAGAATCAGTGGGAACCCTGAGTGTGTCACCTGCCACGTCGCCTGCCACCAGATGCCATCAGGTGTTCCCAGCGGAGTCCTCCCTTACATCAGGCATTTCCAGCAGAGTCCTCCCTTACATCAGGCATTGCCAGTGGAGTCCTCCCTTACATCAGGCATTGCCAGCAGAGTCCCCCCTTACATCAGGCATTGCCAGCAGAGTCCCCCCTTACATCAGACAATGCCAGCGGAGTCCCCCCCTTACATCAGACATTTCAGCGGAATCCCCCTTACATCAGACATTGCAGCGGAGTCCCCCCTTACATCAGACATTGCAGCGGAGTTCCCCTTACATCAGGCATTGCAGCGGAGTCCCCCTTACATCACACATTGCAGCGGAGTCCCCCCTTACATCAGACATTGCAGCGGAGTCTCCCTTACATCAGACATTGCAGCGGAGTCCCCCCTTACATCAGGCATTGCAGCGGAGTCCCCCCTTACATCAGACATTGCAGCGGAGTCCCCCCTTACATCAGACATTGCAGCGGAGTCCCCCCTTACATCAGGCATTGCTAGCAGAGTCCTGTCTTTACACCAGGCATCCCCCAATGGAGTCAGGCATTCCCAGCAGTGCAGAATGGAACAAAATAGCCGGGTGGCTGCCAATAGCAATTGAGCTGCGGCACCGCCCCACCCCCGCCCCTTCCCACATCAGGTCGCAGCGGGCCGGGAGGTGGGCGGTGCCACAGCTCAAATTCTATTGGCAGTCACCCAACCATTACTAAATAGTAATTTGGCCTCCGGGAAAATGGCGGCCGGTGGAGACATTGTCTCCGTCGGCTACAGACCTCTAGCGGCAGGCGGCGGCGGGCGGCGGTGGCGACGAAAAAAAAAAGAAAAACGGTAAAATTAGAATTTCCCGGGACATTTCCCGGGAATGGCTAAATCCGGGAAAGGGGGCTAAATCCCGGGAATGTCCCGGGAAATTCGTGACAGTTGGTAAGTATGACATTAGGGCACATTATGGCACATCAGGGCACATGGCACATTATGGGGCACATCAGGGCACATGGCACATCAGGGCAGGGGGCACATCAGGGCACATAGCACATCAGGGCACGGGGCACATCAGGGCCCATTATGGCACATGGCACATTATAGGGCACATCGGGGCACATAGCACATCAGGGCATATAGCACATCAGGGCAAATAGCACATCAGGGCACGGGGCACGTCAGGGCACATTATGGCACATCAGGGCACATGGCACATTATGGGGCACATCAGGGCACATCGGGGCACATAGCACATCAGGGCACGGGGCACATCAGGGCACAGGACATCGGGCCACAAGGCACATCAGGTCACGTGGCACATCAGGGCACATAGCACATCAGGGCACATCAGGGCATATAGCACATCAGGGCACATAGCACATCAGGGCACGGGGCACATCAGGGCACATTGTGGCACATCAGGGCACATGGCACATTATGGGGCACATCAGGGCACATGGCACATCAGGGCACGGGGCACATCAGGGCACATAGCACATTAGGGCACGGGGCACATCAGGGCACATTATGGCACATCAGGGGACATGGCACATTATAGGGCACATCGGGGCACATAGAACATCAGGGCATATAGCACATCAGGGCACAGGGCACGTCAGGGCACGGGGCACATCAGGGCACATTATGGCACATCAGGGCACATGGCACATTATGGGGGAACATCAGGGCACATCGGGGCACATAGCACATCAGGGCATGGGGCACATCAGGGCACATAGCACATCAGGGCACGGGGCACATCAGGGCACAGGGCATCGGGCCACAAGGTACATCAGGGCATAGGACATCGGGGCACAGCACATCAGGGCACGGGGCACATCAGGGCACATAGCACATCAGGGCACATAGCACATCAGGGCACGGGGCACATCAGGGCACATTGTGGCACATCAGGGCACATGGCACATTATGGGGCACATCAGGGCACATGGCACATCAGGGCACGGGGCACATCAGGGCACGGGGCACATCAGGACACATTATGGCACATCAGGGGACATGGCACATTATAGGGCACATCGGGGCACATAGCACATCAGGGCATATAGCACATCAGGGCATATAGCACATCAGGGCACGGGGCACGTCAGGGCACGGGGCACATCAGGGCACATTATGGCACATCAGGGCACATGGCACATTATGGGGGAACATCAGGGCACATCGGGGCACATAGCACATCAGGGCATGGGGCACATCAGGGCACATAGCACATCAGGGCACGGGGCACATCAGGGCACAGGGCATCGGGCCACAAGGCACATCAGGGCATAGGACATCGGGGCACAGCACATCAGGGCACGGGGCACATCAGGGCACATAGCACATCACGGCACATAGCACATCAGGGCACGGGGCACATCAGGGCACATTATGGCACATCAGGGCACATGGCACATTATGGGGCACATCAGGGCACATGGCACATCAGGGCACGGGGCACATCAGGGCACAGGGCACATCAGGGCACATAGCACATCAGGGCACATAGCACATCAGGGCACGGGGCACATCAGGGCACATTATGGCACATCAGGGCACATGGCACATTATGGGGCACATCAGGGCACATGGCACATCAGGGCACGGGGCACATCAGGGCACATAGCACATCAGGGCACGGGGCACATCGGGGCACATTATGGCACATCAGGGTACATTATGGCACATCAGGGGACATGGCACATTATGGGGCACATCAGGGCACATGGCACATCAGGGCAGGGGGCACATCAGGGCACATAGCACATCAGGGCCCATTATGGCACATCGGGGCACATGGCACATTATAGGGCACATCGGGGCACATAGCACATCAGGGCCCATTATGGCACATCGGGGCACATGGCACATTATAGGGCACATCGGGGCACATAGCACATCAGGGCACGGGGCACGTCAGGGCACATTATGGCACATCAGGGCACATGGCACATTATGGGGCACATCAGGGCACATTATGGGGCACATCAGGGCACATCGGGGCACATAGCACATCAGGGCACGGGGCACATCAGGGCACAGGACATCAGGCCACAAGGCACATCAGGTCACGGGGCACATCAGGGCACATAGCACATCAGGGCACATCAGGGCATATAGCACATCAGGGCACATAGCACATCAGGGCACGGGGCACATCAGGGCACATTGTGGCACATCAGGGCACATGGCACATTATGGAGCACATCAGGGCACATGGCACATCAGGGCACGGGGCACATCAGGGCACATAGCACATCAGGGCACGGGGCACATCAGGGCACATTATGGCACATCAGGGGACATGGCACATTATAGGGCACATCGGGGCACATAGCACATCAGGGCATATAGCACATCAGGGCACAGGGCACGTCAGGACACGGGGCACATCAGGGAACATTATGGCACATCAGGGCACATGGCACATTATGGGGAACATCAGGGCACTTTGGGGCACATAGCACATCAGGGCATGGGGCACATCAGGGCACATAGCACATCAGGGCACAGGGCACATCAGGGCACAGGACATCGGGCCACAAGGTACATCAGGTCACGGGGCACATCAGGGCATAGGACATCGGGGCACAGCACATCAGGGCACGGGGCACATCAGGGCACATAGCACATCAGGGCATATAGCACATCAGGGCACATAGCACATCAGGGCACGGGGCACATCAGGGCACATTATAGCACATCAGGGCACATGGCACATTATGGGGCACATCAGGGCACATGGCACATCAGGGCACGGGGCACATCAGGGCACATAGCACATCAGGGCACATAGCACATCAGGGCACGGGGCACATCAGGGCACATTATGGCACATCAGGGCACATTATGGCACATCAGGGCACATGGCACATTATGGGGCACATCAGGGCACATGGCACATCAGGGCACATGGCACATAAGGGCATGGGGCACATCAGGGCACATAGCACATCAGGGCACATAGCATATCAGGGCACGGGGCACATCAGGGCACATTATGGCACATCAGAGCACATTATGGCACATCAGGGCACATGGCACATTATGAGGCACATCGGGGCACATAGCACATCAGGGCATATAGCATATTAGGGCACGGGCCACGTCAGGACACATAGCACATCAGGGCACCTCAGGGCATGGGGCACATCAGGACACATTATGGCACATCAGGGCACATGGCACATTATGGTGAACATCAGGGCACATTATAGGGCACATCGGCACATAGCACATCAGGGCATGGGGCACGTCAGGGCACATAGCACATCAGGGCACAGGGCTCATCAGGGCACATTATGGCAATTCAGGGCACATGGCACATTATGGGGCACATCTGGGCACATGGGGGCACATAACACATCAGGGCACATTGCACATGGCACATCAGGGCACGGGACACATCAGGGCATGGGGCACATCAGGGCACGGGGCACATCAGGCCACAATCCACATTAGGGAACAGGGCACAGGGCACATAGCACATCAGGGCATGGGGCACATCGGGGCACATCAAGGGGCACATGATCAGGGCACATGATCAGGGCACATGATGGGGCACATTATAGGGCACATGATCAGGGCACATGATGGGGCACATTATAGGGCACATCATCAGGGCACATGATGGGGCACACATCATCAGGATCTTACTAGCCAGTATGCAGAGTAGCGCAGGAAGCGTGTGTAGTAAGTTCTCACTCTCATGTCACGCGCGGCTGCTCCCCGGCGGCCCCTCATCTCTTCTCGTATATCCCCACTGGCTTGTAAGATCATCTGGGATAGACGAGAAGAGATGAGGGGCCGCCGGGGAGCAGCCGCGTGTGACATGAGAGAGAGAACTTACTACACACGCTTCCTGCGCTACTCTGCATACTGGCTAAATCTCGATCTACCCGTCAGGCGACAGCTGTCGGAAGTTGACGGGTAGATCGCCGCGCACCTCAGATGCGGCTGAAACCGGCCACACTGAGCCATCGGCCCACCGGGAATCTCCCGGTAGTCCCAATTGGCCAGTCCATCCCTGCCCTGGCCCCATTATATGCAGCCACTGTGCCCATCAAATACAGCCACTGTGCCCAGCAAATGCAGCCACTGTGCCCATCAAATACAGCCACTGCACCCATCATATGCAGCCACTGTGCCCCATTATATGGAGCCACTCTGCCCATCAAATACAGCCACTGTGCCCATCAAATAAAGCCACTGTGCCCATCAAATACAGCTTCTGTGCCCATCATATGCAGGCACTGTGCCCAGCAAATGCAGCCACTGTGCCCAGCAAATGCAGGCACTGTGCCCATCAAATGCAGCCACTGTGCCCCATCATATGCAGCCACTGTGCTCATCATGTGCAGCCATTGTGCCCACCAAATACAGCCACTGTGCCCATCATGGGCAGCCACTGTGCCCACCAAATACGGTCACTGCGCCCATCAAGTGCAGCCGCTGTGCCCACCAAATACAGCCACTGTATCCATCATGTGCAGCCACTGTGCCCATCAAATGCAGCCCCTGTGCCCATCATATGCAGTATGCCCCCCCCCACTTGCGGGGCTCGCGGCTTTGGCAGCACCCCCAACCACCCCCGCGTGCGGCTCTGACAGCACCCCTGGCAATTTTGGTCTACCATGTAAAATCGATCATGTTCATTGAACTTTTATGAATGCATGAGTGTCCTTTTGTAATTAAGATGTTTATTTTTTACTCTGTACCTTCTTCTGTACATATTGTTTTATATTCATATTTATGCAAATGTAGTCTCCCCCCCCCCCCATATTCCCTATACAGGTTGGGGGGCTGGGGCCTTGCCTCCTATGCATCGGCATCATAAGTTGATGCTCTGCTCGGTGCACTTATTTGCTTGGGCCTTGTGCACACTCCCTCTCTCCATCCTATTGGGGCTCATGGGGTTGGTGGGGACCCGCCCTATGCCTGATATAAGCTGCTCAGGCTGGCCAGCTGACCATTTCACATCAACCTTTCACACCAGCAGGATAACAGTTATATCTTCAGTCACAGACCCACACACAAGGTAATTTCATTTGCTACATACTTGTCACTACATTTCTTTGGGTTATAGCTTTCACATTACACAGCCCATTCTTCATTTTTGTTTTGGACACAATCACACACATTTTTATTTTATTTTTGCTGTTTTTTTCTTTGTTTTTTAGTTCATACACTTTATCACAACACCATTCATCACTTCACTCACCTACTGATATAGGCTCCACTCATTACTTACATTAATTTCACATGATGTCATTTTTTTACCATTGCAGAGCAGTTTGGACTGATAAGCACACACCAGAACCACATGGTTGTGACATGGTCACCTGGTCCTCACCTGGCTGCTGTTCTCTGGCCTGGACGGGATTCCTCACCTCAGCCCCGGGTGAGATGATTATCCTTGTCCCCCTTCTCCCTTTGGATCCTAGGTTGGGCGCCACCATTTGACCGCACTGTAAGTTACACACATTTAATTTTGAGAGATTTTTTCTCCGTTTAAAGGATATCCCTACTTATAAACATTACTGATTTACTTTCAGAGCATCTCACTCCTGATGATTGGCCAGAGCCATGAAACGTGTGTCGAGTTATATCAAACTGATGCTTTAAACAATTTTGGTTTACCATGTAAAATCGATCATGTTCATTGAACTTTTATGAATGGATGAGTGTCCTTTTGTAATTAAGATGTTTATTTATTACTCTGTACCTTCTTCTGTACACATTGTTTTATATTCATATTTATGCAAATGTATTACACTGGATTGTGTCCTATATTACAGATTGATACTTTCCTTAATGTAATCTGCTATTTCTTAATAAACTATCCAATGACTTGCCTCATATAAAGTCCCATTTCCTCTTTTTTTGTTGTATACATATTAGGGATGGAGGCTGGTCATTGCTTAAATTATGTGTAGTATGTTGTGATAGGTCGCATCCATTATACCCCTGGCACTTACCGCAAGGCAGCAGCTCCTCTCCAAGTGCATCCAGCGTGTGTCTCCTCCGCTCCTCTTCCTAAGTGCCAGGCATCCAATAGGGTGGCCTGGCGCTTTGGCCAATCAGGAAAAAGGTCTGATGCCCTGCCTCCTGTTTGGCGGGGAGGAAGGTTAGTGTGAAAATAGCAAAAATTTATTAGCTATCGTCACACAATTGGGTGGGATCAGGGCACACTCTCTGCTCCCCAAGCCCACCCTATTTTGAAGCCTATTAGAGCCTCTGGCTCTAATCAGGTGCTTCAAAAAGTACCACCCCCTCCCGCCCCCGCCATAGGAATCCATGCGTCCAGCGTCCTGAGTGGGGCCGGGCGCATGGATGGGGGGGCGGCGCCCGTGCACCCACAGTGCAAGGGCCGCCACTGATGTGTCTGCTATACCATGTACACGTATGAGAAAGCATCCTGTTCTCTTTCTGTTGATCCTGTCAGTCCCTCTGCTTTTCTATTTCAAACTGACCACGGCAGGGCATAGAAGCACATCCTAATGTGGTCACTTTATATACAGCAGTTGATGGAACGGGGTGCCTGTACGCCAATGCCTAGACTTGTGCTGATGCACCCCCCTGCGTAGTGGTAACCCCGTAAGGGCTGCTAAGTGATGTGACCCACCCTTTCTGGCCCAGTATTCACTTCCCAGTCACTTTTGAGACAATGAACAGTCCATTGTTTTTGGTATTTTATTGAGGAAATTAACTTGGATGGGAAAAAGAATTTATGGGATGCCCAGTGGAATGAACAATTGACTGACTGTACAGCAATCAGTTGGGACACCTATGCACATTTGGTTACTCCAGTCTCCTCCAGCACATCACTTGCTTGCAGACTGTTACTCTCACTCTCTTCAGCACATCACTTGTGACTCCGTTAAATTGATGATAGGCAACTCCTATCCTCATACTGATTAGTGGTTCCAAATTAATAATAACTACTGCAGTAGGGAACAGACACAAAAGATACGCTCAGCATCTTTCCAAATTACTGTTCTGCTTTATTATGACGCAATTGAAGGTTTTTATGCACATGATTACATAGGTATCACATTAATATTACAATTGTAGGTTTATTGTAACAAGGGGCCTTACATAGGCAGGCTAATTCTAATCAGGACTCGAAAGAATGTAAACATGTACTGAAAACATTATTAGTGCTGTTGCACAGTGAGGGCAGTGTGCAATACATACAAAATACAATACAATTATATACAAAACTTACAAATTTCACAGCCTTTAAAATGAGCACTTTTGATTTTGAACGTTCGAGTCCCATAGACGTCAATGGGGTTCTAACGGTCGTGCGAACTTTCGGTCCGTTCGCAGGTTCTGGTGCCAACCGAACCGGGGGGTGTTCGGCTCATCCCTAGTCTGGGGGTGGAAAGCAGATGACATGGAAAGTTCAATTTTCAGAATTTGGCATAGTGACCTCCAGAAGCGGGAGGTGAACTGGACTCCCCTGTCAGATACAAAGTTGGTTGGTACCCCGTGCAGCCTTACGATCTCCCTGATGAACCCCCGGGTGGTTTCCAAAGCAGACGGCGTACTATTTAGGGGTATGAAGTGGGCCATCTTAGACAGACGGTCAACCACTACAAAGATAGCTGTATGTCCTTCAGAAGGGGGGAGTTCCACTACAAAGTCCATGGCAATCATGCTCCAGGGTCTGTCAGGAATTGGTAGTGGTCTGAGGAGGCCCCAGGACTTGGTCCTGGCAGACTTGCTTTGGGTACAGATGACACATGACTTAACATAGTCCTTGCAATCTTCCTCAAGCTTCGGCCACCAAAACATGCGCTGGATTAGTTCACGAGTCTTGTGAACCCAAAATGTCCGGCCAGCGGGTGGTCGTGACACAGGCTCAACACTTCTGTCCGGCAACTTTCTGGCACAAAAATTTTGCTGTGCTTCCAAAGCATCCCATCCCTGGGTATCAAGATTGATCCTGGAGGACCGGACACCCCCTCTGAGGCTTGTTTTAGACCGGACATCAGGTCTGTCTGGAAAAGCAGAAAGTTGCCCTCAGATAAGATGGTGTCCGGAACTGAAGTTTCTTTGGGGTCATCGTACATCCGAGAGAGAGCGTCAGGCTTGATGTTCTTTGATCCTGGCCGGTAGGTGATGTGAAATGAAAATCTGGAAAAGAATAACGCCCATCGTGCCTGATGCGGCTTCAAACGTTTGGCAGTTCGTAAATATTCCAGATTTTTATGATCCGTGAAGATAAGTATGGGATGTGCCGCTCCCTCTAGCAGGTATCGCCATTCTTCGAATGCGGCTTTAATGGCCAAAAGTTCACGGTCCCCCACATCGTAATTCTTCTCTGCAGGCGAAAGCTTCCGAGAGAAGAAAGCTATGGGGTGCATGAGATCCTTGAGTCCTTGGCGCTGAGAAATAACTGCCCCCACAGCTGTTTCTGAGGCATCAACCTCGAGTAGGTAAGGAAGAGAGGAATCCGGATTGCTCAAGATGGGGGCAGAGGTAAAGAGTCCCTTTAGGGTAGAAAAGGCAGCTTGAGCCTGGGGATTCCACTGGAATCGGACGTTTTGTCTTGTTAGCTGGGTGATCAGAGAGATAATTGCAGAAAATCCTTTGATGAACCTTCTGTAAAAATTGGCAAAGCCAACAAAACGTTGCACCCCCTTTTTATCTGAGGGTGCAGGCCAGTCCAGAACAGCTGTGACTGTGGGTCCATCTTGAACCCTTCTGTGGAAATTACCAGGCCCAGAAATTGGATACTCTGCCGCTCGAATTCGCATTTTTCTGGTTTGGCGTATAAGCCATGCTGACGGAGTCGGCAGAGTACCATCTTGACGTGTTTCCGGTGCTGATCCAAGGATGAGGAAAAGATCAGGATATCGTATAAGTAGGCTATGACGAAAATGTCCAGATAGTCTCTGAAGATATCATTTATCAGGTGCTGGAAGGTAGCAGGGGCATTACACAGGCCGAAGGGCATCACCAGATATTCGTAATGGCCAAACCTGGTACGGAAGGCTGTTTTCCACTCGTCCCCTGCACGAATGCGAACCAAATTGTAGGCCCCACGAAGATCGAGTTTGGTGAACACAACAGTAGTTCTTAATCTTTGAAAAAGCTCAGGTACCAGGGGTAAGGGATACCGGTTCTTGACCGTGACCTTGTTCAGCTCCCGGTAGTCCACACAAGGACGCAATGAGTGGTCCTTCTTCTCCACAAAAATGATCCCTGCCCCAGCTGGGGAGGTGGATGGCCGGATGAACCCCCTCTTAAGGTTTTCGTCAACATATTCCTTTTAAACCTCCAACTCCCGCTCAGACAGAGGGAAAATTCGCCCAAAGGGCAGTAACTCAATCGGGCAATCGTAGGAACGATGAGGAGGAAGTGTCTCTGCCCCTCGTTTACTAAAAACGTCTAAGAACTCGTGATACTGTTCAGGTACTGCTGAGCGTAATTCTGAGTCAGCTTCCAGGCACAGCAAAGGACCAGATATCTTGGAAGGTAAGGGCAGACAATGTTCTTGACAGTAGAGGGACTGAAACCTGATTTCTCCGGAGCCCCAGTCAATTTGCGGGTTGTGGGCCTGAAGACCCAAGATGATTGGGAACAGAGGGGAAGCAATAGCATCAAACTTAAGCAGTTCCCTGTGGTTCGAGACAGTAATTACAGGCAGTGGGGGAGTCTCTTGAGTCACCTGGCCAGATTTAATATGGGATCCATCTGCCAAGAAAACAGAAAGTCCTTGAGCCCTGTGCTGGAGTAGAATGCGTTGTTGGTTGGCAAAGTTCAAATCAATAAAACAACTGCATGCACCAGAGTCTATTATTGCAGTAACAGACACAGTCTTTCCAGAAAACTGAAGGGTGATGGGAATAGCCAGGCGAGTAGAGAGAGCTGGGTGACTGTGTGATGGGATGGATGAAGATCTACGGTACTTGGCAGGACACGAATGTACATAATGGCCCGGTCCCCCGCAGTACAAACACAGGTTGAGCTGTTGCCGACGTAGACGTTCCTCGGCAGACAATGCGGGTCTCATTAGTCCGACCTGCCCAGATTTCTGAAAGTCCGGTATTAGTTTGGTTGGTGCAGGATTAACTGGGACCGGTCTAAGGGGAACAGGACGAGAGGTCGTAGGCACTTGGGGTAACATCCAAGTTGGTTGAGTCTGCTGGGTCACCCTCTCCATCCTGCGTTCCCGAAGACGACGGTCTATCTGAATAGTTAGGGTTATCAAGGATTCCAGGGAATTTGGTACACCGACCCGGGCCAGTTCATCCTTTAGTCCTTCTGACAAGCCTAGGCGAAACTGGTGCCGTAAAGCTGCATGGTTCCACTGGGTATCCGCGCTCCAGCGTCTAAAGTCCATTATATAATCTTCGACCACTCTGCGGCCCTGCTGGAGTGTGCTAAGAGCAGCTTCGGCAGTGGAAGTTCGTTGGGGGTCATCATATAAGAGTGACATTGCGTCGAAGAAAGATGACAAAGAGTCCAGAGAAACATGGTGTTCTTCCAGCAGGTGATGAGCCCAGGCTTGTGGTTCTCCCAGCAGAAGTGAGACAACAAACCCCACCTTGGTGTTTTCCCGCGAAAAGGTTAAGGGTAGTAAGGAAAAGTACAGCTCACATGCATTACGGAAAGTCCGAAACTTGCTTCGATCCCCAGAAAACTTCTCCGGAATTGGGACCCTGGGTTCTGGAGATAACATCATTACAGGGATTGCGGGGGAAGCCTCTGATGACAACCCACTGGAAGAAAGGTTTGTAATACTCGTCCGGGGCTGCACTTGTCTCACCAGGTGTTCATAGCTGTCCTGAAGGGATTTCACCTCTTGAGTGAGGACGGAGAGTAATTGGCAGATTTCATCAGTAGCAGAGGTCCCTCTTGCAGGCTCAGGCATGGCTGTTTGATACTGACACGTACCTCGTATGTGAGCCTGACGTGCAGAGGGAGACCTCTCGTACAGCCCTGGTTCCCAGATCACTGGAGTTGAGGACAGTGACTGTAGGACCACAGCGGGGTATGAGTGCCTGGTGGATTCTCTGGAACTGGAGATGATGTCCACTGGGAGACACTGGAACTGGCTGGAGTGCCGGGTGCAGGTAAGCTGGATACAAGTCACCAGGTAAGCTGGATGCAGGTCAGCAGGATGCAGGTAAGCTGGATGCAGGTCAGCAGGGTGCAGGTGAGCTGGACGCAGGTCAGCAGGCTGCAGGTAAGCTGGACGCAGGTCAGCAGGCTGCAGGTAAGCTAGATGCAGGTCAGCAGGCTGCAGGTAAGCTGGATGCAGGTAAGCTGGATGCAGGTAAGCTGGATGCAGGTCAGCAGGATGCAGGTAAGCTGGATGCAGGTCAGCAGGGTGCACACAGCAGGCAGAAGCAAGGTCAGACAAGCCGGGTCATACACAGTGGATCAGTTCAACATAATCGGCAGGCAAGGAATAGTCAAGTTCGGGCTGGTTTCTGGTAACAGGAGATCAGACAGGCAGGTAAACAGAATCAGAGTCAGGGAAAGCCAAGGTTCAGGATTGGAAACAGCAGCGTGGTCAGAGAGCCAGGTCAGGTGATCGGATGCTGATTACAGGAACAGGTCACAGGTGAAGCTGCAGATCAAACAGCAAGAGCTGAATGGTGGAAGCCCCTCTTAAAGGCCACTGAGCGCTAAAGCCGAATCACTGTGCGTGCGATCTCTGCGATCGGCACATGCGCATTGGCACACGCCTGTTCGTTACTGGGAACCTGTTGGTGGGGATGCGCCTGAGCCCTGTTGCAGGTCTGGAAGTAGTATGTCCATGACAGTACATCTCGGGCAAGCACCTCTGACCCCTGCCCCTCAGGCCTAGCTCATGCTTCCGGACCCCTGACCCCTGACCCCTTGCCTGCAGAGGGAGAAATAAAAGGTAGCATAGAAGAAGAGCACTCGCCAGGCTGCATGAGTCCAGGGACCCCCCCAGCCACGGATCCAGACTCTATCGCTGCCACCGGGACGTCCTCCTCGAGCTGCTGGACTCCACCGCTGCCTGGGATGCTCCGGTCTGTAGGATGACCTCTCCCTTCCACTGCCGCAGGCAAGCCCCATGCAGCCGACCTGCTGGACGCTCTCTGTGTCCTCTGAGCTGCTCCTGACTGTCCACTGGTGCTGACATTATCATTGCACTTCTCCGGACTCCCCGGCCCCGCATGTGGCCTGGTGGTGCGCGCCGCCATCTTTTTTCCTCCTGGAGCAGACGTGCTCTCCTTCTCCCACCGATCCTCCGTCCTTCTAGAAGGGCCGCTGGCTGCACCAGGGGGCAGGCCGATGCCCGTGGCGTTCACTCTCCCTCGCTGGGCCGTCATGCCAACTGGAGCCTCGCCATTCACAATGGCTGCCCAGTCCGGAATCCGGATGATGGAGGATGGGACCAGAGCCACGCGCTGGTGAGTGCCCATCCCCCGAGGGCTCCGCCAGAGCTGGAGATTTCTCCCAGGCCCGCCACCTGCCCCAGCCAGCGTGCGCTAAGCAGGGGGGCCTGAAGGGTCAGAAGGCGGGCTCCTGTTGCAGCGCTGGGGGTCCTATCAGGGCTAAAGAGCTCCAGAGGCCTGGACCTCCGAGCACACGGTGAGGCAGGCCCAGGTAGTGGAGGGCTCTGCCTGAGCCCCTGGAGCGAAGCCATTACCTGGCTCTGCACCCATTCTGAGCCATGAAGGCTGGCAACTGGTCAAGCTCACTCATCCTGATGCAGAGATAGGTGTGCAGCTTCTAGGGACACTCTAAAGTTCTTTCCTTGCTTCCTGCTCTGCACTGCTGAAACCCCACCCCCTGCTAGCGCCTAACACTCTCTGAGATCCCCCCATCTCCTTTTCTCGCCAGCCAATGGCTGAGGACATGGTTAAGCAGACAGTATTTGAGTTAACCTCGTTAATCTCGTCACCCTGCTCGTGAGGGACGCTTTAGTACAAGGCCTCCACATCCAAAGTCACAAGCAGGGCGTCGGGAGGGACCACAACTCCCTCAATATGTTTAAGGAGGTCTAGTGTGTCACGGACAAAGGATGGGAATCGTATGACATAGGGGGTCAGGAAAAAAATCGATTAGTCTGCTGGCATTTTCAGTCAGTGAACCTATCCCGGAAACTATGAGCTGACCTGGGGGGGCATGTAAATTCTTATGTAACTTCGGGAGTGCATAAAAAGTAGCAGTACGTGGAAATTTGGTGTTGAGGTATGCATGGGTGTCCTGGTCAATCAGACCCGTGTGATAGGCATCTCCTATAAGTAATTTGTATTCATTAATATATCGATTGGTAGAACTAGCTGCAATTCTGCGATACCAGGATCGATTGCTAAGGACACCCATTCATATATCGATGTACTGCTGGTTAGTCATTAATACAATATTACCCCCCTTGTCTGCCTGTTTGACAACAAGATCAGGGTGGTTGCGTAGTCTAGAGAGAGATTGCAATTGATTGGGCGGTAAATTCTGGGGCATAGAGTCCAATATGAGTTGCCTCATATCCCCTATGGTGGCCGTAAGAAAGGCCCACACATGGGGATTGCTAGTTAAATCCGGGAATTTCTTGGACTTAGGTTTGAATTTCCTTATTGGTGTTGGCCCTAAAGGTGGTAAACGTCCATTGGTCTCATTATTAGAATATCCAGGCTCAGAAGGATCACTCTCATCTACATTTGTATCTAAATGTATCTAAATGTTTGTCTTATGTCTTATTCCGCGTACATATGACCGGTTTAGCCGTCGTAATAAACTCCGACGGTTTCTCAGACGTAACTCAGACGGAATTCCATTCAAGCAGTCTTGCCTACACATGGTCAACCCAAAGTCCGACCAAAGTCCGACCGTCCAGAACGCGGTGACGTACAACAGTTACGATGGGACTAGAAAAAGGAAGTTCAATAGCCAGTAGCCAATAGCTTCCAACTCATACTTGCTTCAGAGCATGCGTCTTTTTTGGTCCGTTGGACCAGCATACAGACGATCAGTTTTGCCGATAGGAATTGGGTCCGTTGGATAGATTTAGAACATGTTCCATTTCTAGGTCCGTCAAAAAAAGGTAATTCCCCCTAATGCAAGAGGTTCATGTGTCTGGTGAAACTCATCCCAGCATCTTATGTTTTGGCGGATCGTGAGGATCTGATGGTGCAAGACAAGGTAAGAATAGCAGGGACAGCTAGAAGGAAATTGTTCACCAACCCGACCAGGTCTGGGCATGGTTTCCTGCTTGTACAGGGTGGGGGCTTGAGCTTATGAAACGATTGAACAATTTCTCATCCATTGTGGTTGGGATGTTCAATGAAACTGTTGAAGCCACAAGGAAGATCCCACAGGAACAACAGCAGATCAAGACTCTTCTATTAAAAGATGGCCCATGATTATCTGTTGGCATCCAAGGGGGGTTTCTGTGAATTCATAGGTAAAGATTGTTGTAACTGGATCGGGGATACTAGTGACATAGTTCAGGCCCTTATGGATAAGGTTAGATCCCTGCAAGGCAGACCCTTTTTAAGGGTCTGGGAATCTTTGGGGATTTTATTATTTTTTAGCGGATCATGGTTGAAGGAAGTAGGGGTATATATACTCATGATGTTTTTGTTTCTATTCCTTCTATATGCCGTGATGAGCTGCTACTGTTGTCTGATTGGACAAGTGAACAGACCCCGAGCAGATGGCCACATCTTCCTCGCTGAGATGAGACGCCCCGAAGCCCAACCCACGTACAAGACACAGGCACACCGTATTGAAGTAATGGTGTCAGAGAGGAGGAAGGCTCTCTGTGGCTGGTATGAAGCAGGAGGACCAGAACTGCATTTCTACTTATGATTTTTTGCTGATGACAGATTCAGTAGGATAAAGATTGTGTTTCAAGTTGACACAAAATTATGATTTGTGGAATCAATGCCAACCTATGCTAAGAGGCTCACAACTATACATCGCAGTATCGCAGTAGTGTTCCTTCTTGCAAAATCAATAGCCCAGGCTGGGTTAAAGCCACCTGCGCATTTGGCTTACAATCTGGTAAGCATGTTTTCCACAAGGTGATGGTACACTTTTTTTGTGAATTAGTCACTGGGTGAACATTGAACATATCTCCAGTTGGTCAAGCATTTGGAACACCATATATCAATTTAATTTTTTGGACTTTATTAGTGCGATTTTCTCTTTTTCATTTTACATTTGTGTTTATCTCACATTAATTGCCGCTTTGGGATTGGTTCACCCAAATTAATTTTATTTATTTGATTAGCGCAGTTTTTTCACCCTTTATATGGACTGTAAGGACTGATTCATTTCCAGATGTAAGAAGAAGATCAAGATTCATCGAGGGACACATGGGAGCATATGACAAAGAGGAGGGACTGTTGTGGAAATTTTATTAAGATGTATTTGATAGGTATTTTCACAGTGTTTCTCAGTGTTAGTTCTCCTGCAGCCCGCTCTAAAGAGCGGACTGGGGCAGACTGATGCCAGTTGAGACCCGTTTTGGTAGTGAAAAGCTTCCTGAGGTTGCAGAGAAGTGTTTGCAGAGTGGAGATATGTCTGCCAGTAAAGGGCCCCTGTGCAATGCACAGACGTTCGTCTGTGGGGGTGTGTTCACTCTGCAAAGATCTTATCGGTTATGGGGGAATGTACACTCGTGGCGCTCTGTGTGTCTGATCAACACATGGGGAGGCTATGGCGTGTCTCTGCACATAATCTCCCATTCTCAGGAATGATAGTATAATCCGGGTATGCGTTGTTCTCTGAACAACGCAGAATAAGGATTCATGCCCACAGTAAAAACTGGAGTTTTTATGTCCGCGTCCATGATTTCAAGGCCAGTCATGCAGCTTTCTGTGTCTAGCTGAAGATGATGGCTTACAGAGACAGGGGGCAGGAAATCATACACACTGCCTCTGCCCAGACACGCCCATAAGACTTCCCTAGTCATTGTTCATTGGTTGAGATTTGTATAACTCCTCCTGTTTGCCTGTGCTTGATTGGCTGATTTGTGAAGCAACCAGGCTCTATTGTTATATAAATAAAGATTGCTCCCATTATCGAGCTAAAATGGAGCTAAAGATGTAAGGATGGGGGTCATGTCTGTATTACTTGGGAAAATACGGGAAACAGGGTCGTACTAAGATGCATTATACCAAAAGGCTGAAATTGACATGGATTATGCTCAGCATATAGTGGAATTTCCACAACAGTAGACATAAAGGAGGAGGGGGAGGCGGCTTCACTCTGCTCGGCTGTGTGAGACAGCCGGGACTGCTCAGAGCCGCTCAGACAGCCTGCGGCCGCAAGAGGTGGGCATCGTTGTGGGCCCTGCTGATGGGTGTCACCTGGGTGCAGCCCGCACCCCCCATGCAAAGCCACTGCAGCTGGCCTCTCCATGCGTGCTCTAACCTGACCTGTCACCGTGGTGCCACTGCCTAAACCCGCCCAGCTGTCACTGCTGGAGCCGTGGAGAGGGGCACCGGCATGACACCCCCCAGTGTGTGGCACCTGGGGGCGGCCCGACTTGAATGGGCAAATGCTCACATTCGATGGCGTCTGGCACTATTGGAGAGCTGTTCTCTTCACGGATGAATCCCGGTTTTCACTGTACAGGGCAGATGGCAGACAGCGTGTATGGTGTCGTGTGGGTGAGCGGTTTGCTGATGTCAACATTGTGGATCGAGTGGCCCATGGTGGCGCTGGGGTTATGGTATGGGCAGGCGTATGCTATGGACAACGAACACAGATGCATTTTATTGATGGCAATTTGAATGCACAAAGATACCGTGATGAGATCCTGAGGCTCATTGTTGTGCCATTCAACCACGACCATCATCTCATGTTGCAGCATGATAATGCACGGCCCCGGGTTGCAAGGATCTGTACAAAATTCCTGGAAGCTGAAAACATCCCAGTTCTTGAATGGCTAGCATACTCACCGGACATGTCACCCATTGAGCATGTTTGGGATGCTCTGGATCGGCGTATACGACAGCGTGTTACGGTTTCTGCCAATATCCAGCAACTTCGCACAGCCATTGAAGAGGAATGGACCAACATTCCACAGGCCACAATCAACAACCTGATCAACTCTATGCCAAGGAGATGTGCTGCACTGCGTGAGGCAAATGGTGGTCACACCAGATACTGACTGGTTTTCAGACCCCCCAGACCCCTCCCCCCCCAATACAGTAAAACTGAACATTTTAGAGTGGCCTTTTATTGTGACCAGCCTAAGGCACACCTGTGCAATAATCATGCTGTCTAATCAGCATCTTGATATGCCACACCTGTGAGGTGGATGGATTAGCTCGGCAAAGGAGAAGTGCTCACCAACACAGATTTAGACAGATTTGTGAATGATATTTGAGAGAAATAGGCCTTTTGTGTACATAGAAAAAGTCATAGATCTTTGAGTTCAGCTCATGATAAATAGGGGCAAACACAAAAGTGTTGCGTTTATAATTTTGTGCAGTGTGTGTGTGTGTGTGTGTGTGTGTGTATATATATATATATATATATATATATATATATATATATATATATATATATATATATATATATATATATATATATATATATATATATATATATATATATATATATATATATATATATATATTGTATTTCAAATGTCTTTTAACCTATTTCCCTTGAATTTCATTTTACACTTTAGATTACTTTATAAAGCCACAACTTTGTGACTAGATTCATATCTATTAATATGAAGCTATGAAGGAATCAACAAAGGTCACATCAGAGCAATAGTCTGGAAGGAAACCCGCAGACAGTTATACCAGAAAACTACAAAAAGGACTCTGCAATGATGCAGTCCCTCCAAATCATACAAACCCCAAATAGATTAGATTTCTGATACCCAGAATTATCACAATACCTGAACAGATAGACATGTTTAATAATATAAACCAAATTCAATTTTTTTTACATGAAATACACTATATTGTCAAGTATTGGGACACCTGCCTTTACATGAACTTTAATGGCATCTAAGTCTTATGCCGCGTACACACGATCGGACATTCCAACAAAAGAAACCTTTTTTTTTTTCTGACGGATGTTGGCTCAAACTTGTCTTGCATACACACGGTCACACAAATGTTGTCGGAAATTCTGATTGCCAAGTACGCGGTTACGTACCATGCGTACGACAGCACTATAAAAAGGAAGTTCAATACCAAGTGCGCCACCCTTTGGGCTCCTTCTGCTAATCTCGTGTTTATCTCATGTTAGTAGACGTTGTGAGAGACGATTTGCGCTTTTCAGCCTCATGCTTTTCAAGTTGTTACTGCTCTTCAGTTTGTGCTTGTGGGTTCGTATCTGTTCTTCAGTGCGTGTTGTCAGTTCATTCCTGTCTTTCAGTGCGTTCTATTTAATAGATCGTATCTGTTTTTCAGTGCGTTCTTGTCCGCTCGTTTCTGATCAGCTCGCTCTTCTCAGGCTTTTCTGATTTTCAGTGCGTTCTGTTAGTTCGTTCTGACCAGCCGACTGTTCAAGCCATGTTGCAGTTACGTACTCATCGTAGAGTTCGTGCTGTGCAGGGGCTTGGTGTTGGAGTTCTTGCTTTGACCCAAGTCCAGTTTATGAACAGGACTAGGAGGAGTTCATGGACGAAGAATTGGTTGCTCCAGCGTGACCAATTTTCGCATATGCTTTTGTTGCGGGAAATCCGTAAGAATAATCCAGATGATTTCAGGAATTATCTGCGGATGACAGACCCCGTTTTTCACCGTTTGTTGGCTTTGCTGTCCCCTTATATTATGAAGCAGGATACCTGCATGCGGCAAGCCATTACTCCTGAGCAGAGGCTCGTTGCCACCTTGCGGTACTTGGCGACAGGGAGAAGTTTGCAGGACATCAAGTTCTCGACAGGCATCTCCCCTCAGGCTCTGGGGATCATTATCCCAGAGACCTGTTCTGCCATCATTCAGGTCCTGCAGAAGGACTATATTAAGGTAAGTTTTCTCCTTTAACATCACATACTATATATATTATGTATGTTAATGTATTGTATTTATTTCATCATTCCATAATTACCATGATTGTAATATGCTGTGAATGTCCTCTTTGTCCTCATGCATGCTGGAAGCCTTTAAAGTTTTTTTGTCCTTCATGCATATTTTCCTTCACTAACCACCCCAGCATGCTATCCTGGGGCCATACACACCTAGCCTAGTCACTTAACAATGTATTTTGTCAGCTCCATTGTAGTGCTTACCCTAAACACCCCCTAAAATGTGTACAAATGTTGTGTTTGTCCTTAAATTCAGGCAGAGTGCAAGAGGCTTTTTTTGGGGGGAGGGCCCAAACTCATTTGGAACCCTCCCTCCCCCCCAACTGCTAAGTCAGCTGATACCAATACTCTATCTGTTGACTTTGCCAAACCCATACACACTATACCTATCTCTTTTGTAGTCATATTTATGGATGAATTCACCAAAGCATGTAGTGCCTGCCTGAATACTTTCAAATGGTACTGTTTAAAGTTTTTTGTTCTCCTATAGGTAATTGCAGAATGTGAAAATGTGCTTCAATTAGGACAGTGTGTATTCATATTTTTGTATTATGACACTTCTTACCTGTCCAGTGGGTTGCCAATAGTGTAAGTAAGGAGGGGCTGGTCTAAGTAACACACATTATTTAGGCATTCAGGTCTCCATGAAGTGGAGAGGGTTACCTGTCCAAAACATCTACCCCCCCCCCCCCCCCCCCCTAAAATTTTTACAATGAGCCATCAGAGGGGGTGAGTTATCTGATAGGTGGACCTTTATACTTTTATCTATAAATACTACTAATAATAAATGTTATACTTATGTTGACCAAGAATGTGTGTGTCTAATCTGCTTGCAATGTTATGTGCAAATGTACTAATTTTTTTTTTTCTTGTTTGACTTCACAGTTTCCTTCAAACCCACAGGAATGGCAGACTGTGGCATTCCAGTTTGCCCAGCATTGGGACTTCCCCAACTGCGGAGTGGCAATAGATGAGAAGCATGTCCACATCGTCCCACCCCCCAACTCGGGGTCGTACTATTACAACTATAAGGGATTTAATAGTATTGTGATGTTGGCGGTGGTGTCGGCGACATACAAGTTTTTGTATGTGGACGTGGGGAAAAATTGCCTGGCTGTCGGATGGTGGAGTCATCGCCCAGACTGAGTTCTTCAGACGTCTCCAGAATAGCGGCTTGGGCTTGCCATCTCCGGAAGACAATGTTGCTGGTCTCCCGTTTGTGTTTGTCGCTGATGAAGCATTTGGGCTGGGTGACCATCTCATGAGGCCATTCCCGATGAGGACCCTCACCCGGACCAGAGGGTTTTTAACTACTGGCTGGCCAGAGCCAGAAGAGTCATGGAGAATGCGTTCGGAATAATGGCCAGCCAGTTCCGTCTATTTCTGACAGCGATACACATGGCCGAATATAAACTGAACCATATTGTCCTTGCCTGCTGCATTCTCCACAAATACCTCAGAAAAAATGCAACAAACTATGTGGCCTCAGCTGGGACTGAGGCCGGATTTCAAAATACTAATCTGACGACACTTGAACCTGGTCGTCCTGGCTTGCCCCCCCCAAAGCACCTGCAAAGTTAGACAAAGTTATCTCGAGTACTTTGCGGGTAGGGGGGCCATTGAGATGCCAGAGAATCTTTAAACATTTTTTCAAATACATTTTTTTTATAAACTGAAATATTTCATTTGATTTACTGCTTGTGTTTCTTTTAGCTGTCTCCTAGGTTCTCCAATGGCCTTTTATTTTTGGCCATTTTCTTTAATAGTGCAAACGTAATTTATTTGATACATGAGGTGACAATCTCTTCTTTAGCTAACTATTCTGTTGTGGGTTTGCTACACACACACATTGGGGGTTATTTACGAAAGGTAAATTCACTTTGCACTACAAGTGCAAACTACAAGTGCAAAGTGCACTTGAAATTGCACTGAAAGTGCACTTGGAAGTGCAGTCGCTGTAGATCCGAGGGGGACATGCAAGGAAAATAAATAAAAAAACAGCATTTTAGCTTGCACATGATTGGATTATAAAATAAGCAGAGCTTCCCCTCATTTCAGATCTACCCCTCAGATTTACAGCGACTGCCCTTCCAAGTGCACTTTCAGTGCAATTTTCAAGTGCTCTTTGCATTTGTAGTGCAATGGGGGTTATTTATGAAAGGCAAATCCACTTTGCACTTTTAGTGCAAAGTGGATTTGCCTTTCATAAATAACCCCCATTGTTTTTGTTGTTAATGTATGTAATGCATTAATGATAAAAATAATCATCCTTTTCAGCACCATGAATTAATTGCTTTGAGTCCCTAAAATGGCCTGATTGGGGAAAATTTTAGAGCACTGTGGGGGGATTATTTACTAAAGGAAAATCCACTTTGCACTACAAGTGCACTTGAAAGTGCACTGAAACGGCACTGAAAGTGCACTTGTAGTGCAAAGTGGATTTGCCTTTAGTAAATAACCCCCATTGTCACTGTAAACACCAACTTACTCCACAAACTAGTATTGAGCATTGAAAGAAGAAGCTACACATTGTTGGGTATAACACATTTTACTCCGTGCACATTCACATGTGCGTTAGAAAAGGGCTTTTTAAACAAACCAACATTTTTATGTTTGACAGTAGAAATATCCTTTTTTTTTGGTTAAACAGGCATGTTTAAAACCATAACATACACAACTCAGGGCCTTACAAAGTTCAACTTTGATAAAGTGAAGGCCACATCAGACATTAGTATGTCCAAACTGTTTTGATCTTGCCTTCATCAGATGGGGTGATGTCACCCCTGTAAAAGCCAAATTTTGAAGATGCACACAAATTGGGAGTCAAAATGTGGATTTTCCTCCTGATCCCATGCCTAATGTCAACCTGTGCTAGCTCCCATCATGGGGGATCAATGGACGTGTTTCGGGGGTGCAACCCCTTCCTCTCACCTACTTAATTTGCGAGGAAGGGGTTGCACCCACAAAACGCGTACATTGATATCACGTGATGGCAGATAGCACATGTTGACACACTGGGGGTTATTTACAAAAGGCAAATCCACTTTGCACTACTAGCGCAAACTATAAGTGCAAAGTGCACTTGAAAGTGCACTTGTAAGTACAGTCACTGTAAATCTGAGGGGAAGATATGAAATGAGGGGAAGCTCTGCTGATTTTATTATCCAATCATGTGCAAGCTAAAATGCTGTTTTTTTTTTTTCCTTGCATGTCCCTCTCGGATCTGCAGCAACTGCACTTCCAAGTGCACTTACAGTGTAATTTCAAGTGCACTTTGCACTTGTAGTTTACACTTGTAGTGCAAAGTGGATTTGCCTGTAGTAAATAACCCCCACTGTGTGCATCTTCAAAATTTGACTTTCAAATTACTTTAAAATTTTTGGAAAAATAAAAAATATAACGACAAACTGGAAATTTGTTTGGGTGTTTTAGATTCTGCCTAAAACATCAATGATGTTGTTGAGTATTTTTCAACATCATTGATGTTTTCCTTGATCTTCTCTAATTCCCGATTGCACACCATCATCTCCCCGATGAGGATCTGTGCACTTGCACTGTTGAAATGAGTTTCTTCTTCCACAACATCCAAATCACCTAAAAATATAAAAACACACCATGTATTATAAATATGCAGGCATACATCTATTACCTGAAACTGTGGTCTCAGACACTGACCTGTTCTGGTCACTATTTCGCCCACTTCATGAACCTCTCATCCCTCCACATCTTCATGGTGTGTGGGGATTTCCCCTTCTTTAGGAGGCATGGTGTTCTTGGTGTCCTCAGATGTCCCGAGTCTTTTCTCCCCTATGTGAATAAAAAAAAAAGGTATACTTAGCACACAGATATTTGAGGCAAGAAATAGGAATATGAAACATTGCTTGGAAGTACAATTGCCTGTTTTGGCAGAGTTCAGAGCTGAGGACATGATTTTTTCCCTTTCTTAAAGCTGGATTACTTACCTGTTTTGGTAAAGTTTCACACATAGAGAGACAACTAGTATCCACTGGAGCACCTGTGTGGGACACCCTAAAAAGGGTGTTCTGGTGTCCCACACTAGTGATCCTGTGTCCAGATGTGTAAACAGCTGCTGAGTGTCCTCTACTTACACTGAATCAAGTTTGCATTTCATTCTAGTTACAAACCCATCTAGACAACAATGTACTAAACTTATTTTAATACAAATAGGCATGATCAAATGTAGTTAACCTGCATCTGCCAAAAACATCGTATTAGTGGTCTAACGAACGATGTTTACTACGAACGATTACTGTGCCCACGAACCTGAAAATTGCCATTTTAACCGCCATTTTAAACTATCCAACAGTAAAGAAAAGCACATGGAGCAGCATGCAAGTAATAATAATAGGAACACACAACAAATACTTACTTTTTAGAAGCAGTTTCCTGACCCTTCTCTACTGGTCCTTCTCCCTCAGTTTCAGGTCTGACCATCGTTTCCTCAATTGCTCCTTGCATCGTCGTACCCCAAAATTCCTGTGCAGACTTCTCACAACTCTAGTCATGATCTTGGCCTTTCTCACATTTGAGTTTGGGTAAGGTCCATACTTCCCATCATAGCCGGCCCTCTTCAAGATGTCCACCATCTTCACCATCTCTACAAAGGACATATTTGAGGCCTTGTATCTCCTCCGGGATCGGGATGTTTCAGGCTCGGGGCTTTCCTCGTCGTTGCTGCTATTATCATGCACCTGTTGTCTCTCCGGCCATGTGCTCTCCCACTGCGCCAAAAGAGAAGGGGCGGGGAATGTACTAGAGTTATACAAGAAGGGGTGGAGTTTCACAAATGCGCAGTGTAGATAAAGCATAACACATGTGCGTCATAAGTACGATCTGTGAGTGGAGGTAGGAGTAGCGTAAGCGCCAATCGTGCTAACGAAGGTACAATTTTAACTTGGGGCATCAGTGGTTAGTGGCCTATACTGCTTATAGATTGAGGCCTATATTGGGACAAGATTAGGAGAGTTTAGTCTGACATTAGGGTTTGTCTTGTGTTGTGTCTTGCAGAGAATATGGATAAATTTCATGACCACGACTTCCTCCCCAACTTCATTGATAAATACAGAGAGCTGCCCTGTCTGTGGCAAGTGAAACACCCATTTTATAATAACAAAATAAAGAGGAAGGCAGCGATGGATCAACTGTTGGAATTGGTGAAGCCGGTGATTCTCACAGCAAACATCCCCTATTTGAAGTGCAAAATTGGTGGCCTGAGGAGCACATATAGTAGGGAGCACAAAAAGGTCCAGGATTCCATGAGATCAGAAGCAGCAGCAGACGTAGGCTCTGGTACTACGACAGACTGCGTTTTTTTGTCAGACCAGAGTGAACCCAGGCAATCACTCTCAACCCTTCCTTCCACACTTCCTTCCACTCTTCCTTCCACCTCAGGTGAGGCTTCCGATGTACAACCTGCGCCTTCCACCCAGGAAGATGTGGAGGAGCCCAGTTTCAGCCAGGTATAGCATTGTTCAACATATTTCTTGTCCAAAAATTGAATGATGTTAACTAGATGCTATTATTGACAATATATATAAATACAGCGCTCACAAACAAAAACAAATGATAAGTGAAAACAAAAACATAAAGTCCATATAAAACGAAAAAGGTGCTTCAGATCTAATGTGCAAAGTTGTAGGGAATGCTTCACATCTAGTGTGCAAAAAATGCAGAGAAAATGTTGCAGACAGAATTTTCAGTCGTACCAATGCACCCCCACATGTGTCCCCACTCACCGGATCACAATGACACCCAGCTTTTCAGTCTGGGAGTCAATACAAGCTTATAGCGATGTCCAGAGGATGTCACAGGATGGCAGATTAAATGATGAGATTATATGGTAAACGTTCCTTCAACGTTAATACTCAACCATACAAAACAGGTACCCAGAAAGAAAAAAATGAAAATAAAAATAAAAAAAAAATAAATAATTAAAAATAAAATAAAAAATATAAAAAATAAATAAAAATAAAAATAAAAAATAAAATAAAATAAAAATAAATGTAAATAATAAAAATAAAAATAAATAAAAATAAAATAAATAAAATAAAATAAAAAAATACAAATAAAAATAAAAATAAAAATAAAATAACAATAAAAATATGAAAATAAAAAACCAAAAAATGAAAATAAAAACAAATGGAAATAAAAAACAAAAAAAATATTAAAAAAGGAAAAACATACATGCCTAACCAGACCAATAAATTATTAAAAAAATCTATAAAAAATTATCAAAAATTAGACAGGAAACAATTAAGATCTCGTTCAATGTGGTCCTACCCATGTACTGCAGTCCACAAGGACAGGACAGAAGATACGTGACATGGGTAGTACCACATGTGAAGAACTTGTTGATCTTAAAGGACTCACCAGAGGAGTGGGATGTGAACTCAAGTGTCTTCCTTACTCTATGTTTGGACATTCTATACATTACACACCTCCCACAGCTGAAAAAAACAACTTGGTCCAAAAAGGTGACAGTCTTCTTGGGGGGATCAACCACATTGGGTGCCAACTTTAGCCATAGGGTAGGAGGTTTCCTGTAGATAAACAATTGTTTGTCGGACAAAGATTTAGCAAGATCATTGTCCTTCAACAATAAGTGCCAATGCTTACGAATAATTTTTTCTACTTGTCTATATTGCCGAGTGAAACCTGTCATAAAAGCAATTCCAAAGTCTCTCTCATTCTCCTCTCTTTTCTTAAAAAGATCATCTCTATTCATATTCCTTACTGAGAGCAGGGTTTTGTTAAGCTCTCGTGAGGTGTAACCTTTTTCTATGAATCTGTCAAACAGGACCCTTGACTGTGAATTGAAATCTTCAATTCTGGCACAATTGCACCTGACTCTCATGAATTGGCTTTTGGGGATGGAACTTAGCCATCGAGGATGGTGGCAGCTCCCCAAGGGAATATAACCATTACGATCAACCTCCTTAAAAAAGTTTTGGTGGACAATTGATGATTACCCTTGAAAATTACAAGATCAAGAAATACTCTGATTGTCAGAAACTGCCGAGAAGGAAATACCATAGCTGTTCTCACCAATTTTTGACAAAAATTGTAAGAACGACTCTCTTGATCCTGCACAAACAATGACAATGTCATAGATATAACGCTTGTAAAACTTGAGCTGAGGTAAGTTACCACCAAAAATGGCATCTTTTTCCCAGTGACCCATGAATATGTTTGCCACAGAAGGGGCAAATTTGGCCCCCATGGCCACTCCCCTTTTCTGTCTGAAAAACTGTTTATCATGCCAGAAAAAATTGTGACTCATGGCTAGGTCTAAGGCATGTACCAAGAAATCTTTTTGTTTATTTTTTATTTTGGTGTTATTCAAAGCCCATACCACCGCTTCAATAGCATGTTTCTGTTAAATGTTGGTGTACAGGGAGTTTACATCAATGCTGGCCAGAAGATGCTCCTCACTGACCTCAATCCCCTGCAATAATTGCATGAGATCCCTGCTATCCTTAAGATAGGCTGGACAGCTCTGTGCCAACGGCTGTAAAAAAACTGTCAAGGTATTCACCAATTCAATCCACCCCACTAACAATGGGTCTCCCGGTTGGTTTGAACAGATTCTTATGAATTTTGGGCAATTGATAAATTACCGGTACTCTCAGAGCATCAGGCACTAAGTACCTGGCCTCTTTCTTAGTGACAATACCCTCATCCTGGGCATTTTTTACCAAGTGTTGAGTTTCGCTTTAAATTTATTGGTGGGATTACCCGCCAATTTTTCATAAGTTTCGGCATCATAGACAAGTTTGTTAAGTTCAGCTAGATAGTCAGATTTATTGAGAATGACCAGACCCCCCCCCCCCCCCTTATCAGCACTTCTGATCACAATCTGTTTATTTTTTTCTAGAGATTTAAGTCCCCTTTCTAAATCAGTTTTGTGCCTACTATGTTTAATGGGCAAACGTTCTAGGTCCTGTTGGACCAGGGATCTGAACATCTCAGAAAAATGGTTATTAGGATTTCTAGGGTTAAACACCGAATTATTTTTCAAATTGGTGTGGCTGTAGTACGGGACTTCCTGTCCTATTTGAGGTGAAATTTTACTAAAATGTTTCTTAATATTTATTTTCCTCATAAACTTCTGAAAATCAATAAAGATATTGAATTTGTTAAGTTCTTTGTCAGGAGCAAGCTTGAGGCCCAACTCTAACACCTTAAGCTTGTCTAAAGTGAAAGTGGCATAACTAAGATTAAAAATACCCTGCATTAAGTCTCTCTCTTTCTTTTTCCTTTTGCCTCCTCTGCAGCCTCTCTGTTTTCCATGCCTGGTTCCTCTCTGTGCTGTCTGGGAGGCGCCATGGGATATCAAGTTTTCCAATCCCCCCTCCATTCGGCTGGGGATGTTGGCCTCTCCCCTTCCCTCTGGGTTGCTGGCCCCTCCCCCTCCAGGGGGCCTGGCCTACCTCCTTCCTTGAAAATCTCCTCTATAGTTGGTACCAGGGTGTCCTCTGTGTGCCCTTAGAGATGGACCAACTCTAGATTGGGGCAGAGCCCAACCTATTCCAGCCACGATCATAGTAGTCAGGCTGGTTATAACCATCAGGAGGATAATAATTGTCTTGTGGTAAGGATTCAAGACAAGAAGGGGGGCTTCCATCATAACAAATGTAGAGTGTGGTGGTCCCGTCCCTTACATAATAAACCATAGAAAAAAGAAGAATCCCCCTTGGATTGGGACTTTAACAGACCACCAACTCTTATGCCCCGTACACACGGTCGGACATTTATCGGACATTCCGACAACAAAATCCTAGGATTTTTTCTAACGGATGTTGGCTCAAACTTGTTTTGCGTACACACGGTCGCACAAAGTTGTCAGAATTTCCGATCGCCAAGAACGCGGTGACGTCAACCACGTACGACGAGACTAGAAAAGGCCATTTCAGAACCAAGCGAGGCACCCTTTGGGCTCCTTTTGCTAATCTCGTGTTAGTAAAAGTTTGGTGAGAGACGATTCGCGCTTTTTCAGACTCGTGGCTTTCAGATCATTTTCTGCGGTTCAGTTTGTGCTTGTGGGTTTGTATCTGCTCTTCAGTGCGTGCAGTCAGTTCGTATCAGAGTTTTCTGTGCGATCTTGTCCGCTCGTTGCTGTTTTTCAGGTCGCTCTTCACAGGCCTTGCTGTTCTTCAGTGCGTTCTGTTACTTCGTTCTGAGCAGCCGACTGTTTTCTAGCCATGTTTTGTATATGTACTCCTCGTAGAGTTCGTGCTGTGCGGGGGCTTGGTGTTGGGGTCCTGACCTTGACACAAGTCCAGTCCATGAACAGGGTGGGGAGGAGTTCATGGACCAAGAATTGGTTGCTTCAGCGTGACCAGTTCTGTCATATGCCTTTGCTCCGTGAGATCCGTGAGAATAATCCTGACGATTTCAGGAACTTTCTCCAGATGATGGACCCCATATTTCACCGTTTGTTGGCTTCGCTGACCCCCTATATCAGCAGGCAGGGTACCTGCATGAGGCAAGCCATCACTCCGGAGCAGAGGCTCGTCGCTACCCTGCGGTACTTGGCGACAGGGAGAAGCCTGCAGGACTTGAAGTTCTCGACAGGCATCTCCCCCCAGGCTCTGGGTATCATTATCCCAGAGACCTGTTCTGCCATCATACATGTCCTGCAGAAGGAGTATATGAAGGTAAGATATTTATCCTTTAATATCACATTTTATTGTATTGAATGTTTGCTAATATATTGGATTTCTTTCCTCATTCTCTAATTACCATGATTGGAATATGCTGTGAATGTTCCCTTTGTCCTCATGCATGCTGGAATTTTATGGGGTTTTTTTTTAGTCCTTCATACATATTTGCCTTCACTTACCTCCCCAGCATGCTCTCCTGGCCCTATATTCACCTCATGTAGTCACTTAACAATGTATTTTATAAGCTCCATAGTAGTGCTTTACCCCAAACACCCCTAAAATGTTTAGAAATGTGATTTGTGCTTTAAATTCAGGCAGAGTGCCAGAGTCTTTTTTTTTGTAGTGTCCCCAAATCATTTTTATTAACCCTCCCTCCCCCCAAGTGCTAAGTCAGCTGATCCCAATTCTCTATCTATCCTCAATCATCTATCTGCTGACTTTGCCAAACCCATACACACTATACCCACCTCTTTTGTGGTCAGATTTATGGATGAATTCCTCAAAGCATGTAGTGCAAGGGCCTGCCTGTATACATTCAAATGGTACTGTTTAAAGTTTTTGTATCCTATTATTATCTTGATAGGTAATAGTAGAATTTCCAAATGTGCTCAAATGTGTACAATGTGTATTTATATCTTTGTATTATGACACTTCTTACCTGTCCAGTGAGCTGCCAATAGTGTAACTAAGGAGGGGCTGTTCCAAGTAATACCCATTATTTAGGCATTCATCTCTCAATGAAGTGGAGAGGGTTACCTGTCCATGATCCCCCCCCCTATAATGTTAGAAATGGCCGATGAGTGGGGGGGGATATGATAGGTGTACCTTATACTTTTGTGTTGTAAAATTCCCCTTAATAAATGTTATCTGGATGTTGACCAAGAATGTTTGTGTCTAATCTGCTTTCCATGTTTATGTGCAAAAATACTAATTATTTTTTGGTTATCCTCAACAGTTTCCTTCCACGCCACAGGAATGGCAGACTGTGGCCTCCCACTTTGCCCAGCGGTGGGACTTTCCTAACTGCAGAGGGGCAATTGATGGGAACACATCCACATCGTCCCACCACCCAACTCGGGGTCGTACTATTATAATTACAAGGGGTTCAATAGTATTGTGATGTTGGTGGTGGTGTCGGCTAATTACGAGTTCCTGTATGTGGACGTGGGGAAGAATGGCCGGATGTCTGAAGGTGGAGTCATCGCCCAGACGGAGTTTAACAGGCGTCTCCAGAATGGCAGCTTGGACTTGCCACCTCCAGAAGAGAATGTGTAAGGATCGTCTTTGTTGCGGATGAAGCCTTTGCGCTGGGGACCACCTTATGCGGCCATTCCCGATGAGGACCCTCACCCTGGAACAGAGGGTTTTTAATTACCGGCTGGCCAGAGCCAGAAGAGTGGTGGAGAACACATTTGGAATCATGGCCAGCCGGTTCCGCCTATTTCTTACACCCATCCATATGGCGGAATATAAACCGAATCATATAAACTGAATCATATAATCCTGGCGTGCTGTGTTCTACATAACTTTTTACGGCAACATTCGGCCAACTATGCTGGCTCAGTTGGGCCTGAGGCCGGAATTCTAAATGAAACAACCCTGACGGGGGTTGAAAGTGGCCGTCCTGGCTTGCCCTCCCTGAGTGCCCGTGATGTCCGGTTAAGATACCTTAAGTTCTTTGCGGGTAGGGGGGGCCATCAATATGCCAGACAATTTGTGAAACCTTGATCCAATAAAAAAAATTAAGCAAATCTTTGGTGACATTTACTGCTTGTGTTTGTTTTAGCTGACCCTGACAGAAATGTGGTGAGTCCTGAAAATGGCGTGATTGTGTAACCTTACAAAGCACTGTTGGGTGTTATTTACTAAAGACAAAGACACTTTGCACTACAAGTGCACTTGAAACTGCACTGAAACTGCACTTGTAGTGCAAAGAGGATTTGCCCTTAGGAAATAACCCCCATTTTCACAGAAAGCAGCAATTACATCACCACAAAAGTGTTGTAGCGTTGAGACAATAATCCACACATTCTTGATTAACAATCTTTTTAATACCTGCACAATCACATGTGCATTTAGAAAAGGTTTTTAAAACAAACCAACATGTTTGTTGTATAACAATTTTTGGGGTGGCATTATCAAAAATAGAAATGTCCATTTAAGATAAAACAGGCATGTGTAAAACCAACAAGAAAGACACAAATCTTGAACTTGTGAAGGAATGTGATGTAGATAATAATAATAATAATCTGAAAATGTCTATTTTCTTATGTGCATACATATTTTTCTCCTTACTCAAATGGCGGGTACCCCCTACATCCCACACATCAGAAGAACGCGGAACTGAAGATAAAACCAAGGACAGCCAAACCTCGTTATGAAGATTCTCCATCTTCTTTTTTTATCTTAACCAATGAGATGTACCTATTAGACTAACATAGCAATGACGTATTTTTGTGTATAAAACATTAGCACCGCCTTGAATAAATTAGAAGTGTAAGAAGTAACGGTGCTGAGCGTGTCTCAGAGTGTTTACTTTTATATGCATGCATATCCACACTTTCCAATTAGAGACAGCAGCAGATAACCTTGGGCTCGATTGGAGCTCTTAATCATTTCCATAACAGCTGGTGCCGAAACCCGGGACCTCAGGCTACAGTCGAAGCCAGACCGTGATAAGCATTCGGGCGTTAACTGATTGATGAGACGGGGGTTTGCGCAGCCCTAACAGTACCGGTAAGTCTTATTTATATTCTTACCACTGTACGACTTTCTTATCTTTCGGTTGACGGCTGGATTCTGTCGGTATGCTGAGACTGTCTTAGAGGCAGGTATTTCCTCGCCTGAGGTTGTTTTAACGAACCTGCCAATGGGTTTTCTGCTGTCTGTATTTGTTCACTGTCTGCCATTCTTTGGGCTACGAAACTCAGCAGTCTAAAAGTGCTACATGTGTGTTCTCATCTCCAGATGAGCTGTCGGCCTCTTGAGTGAGATGGGTTATTGTGGCAGTCGGTTATAGGACGGATTACTCTTTGGTTTGTCGAATCTTTGAGGGTTATCTCAGCTGCTGGCTTTGCAGTCTGAAAGCGTTACAGATGTCTCACCCCCAGATGAGCTGTCGGCCTCTGGGAGTAACTGTAATGACGGCCTTTAACTGGGTTTAAGGGGAGTTGTCTGCCCCTGGGGTTATCTTAGCCTGCTGAAATTTTGCAGTTCGAAGAGTGGCAGGTGTAATGTCCTGTTGTGAGTGTATTTGTGGTTTACTGTTTGCTATACACGAGAGGGGTTGGGGACTGGTTAAGGTCGGAGGGGGGCTGCCCGGGGGATCTGTTGGGTCGCGGGCCGTTGCTCCTCACTACCCTGACATGTTTGTTCTTGTTCTGAGATTGACCGTACATTACAGGGTTATAGAAGACAGTAGAAGCTAGGAGCGCAGTCTTATGTGCTCCCACCCAAGGAATTTGATAAGAACACTGAGAAAGAATATTAACCCCTTGGTTGTACGTATTCTCCTCTCAAGCCATTAGCCGAGAAACAGAGAGAGAAAAGAATGTGATAGTGAAGAGGAGATAAGATGTTGAACTAGTTAACAAAGTTGAAAGAAGTGGCGAAAGTTATGTTGCTAAAGAAACAGGGAGAAAAATCCTGTGTGATAAAGAAAATTGGATAAAGTAAGTTAAGAAAGATGGCGATTGTATTATGTATGTGTATCACAGAGTTGAGGATACAGTATGTGAAATTACCACGCTATGTTGGAACTTGAAACAAAAGGAGGGGAGGGACAGCACTGCCCTCCGTCTAACAACCACTCCTTTCTCACCACCCAAGCACAACCCACTGTGACAACTCAGCCCAGCGGCCATCTTAGTGCACCCATGCCTTCACTTTCTACCCAGCCCAGTGCACTTCCTGCCGGCGGCCATCTTGGTACACCCAGTGAGCTTAAACAGCCTGTACCCAGCCCTCCTTGTTTTAAACCAGGATGGTTCATACCACACACCTGTCTTCCCCAATACGGAAGCATCACATTCCCAGGCCAGATATGTTAATGATGAAGAAGCGTCTGAGTGGGAAGCCCAACAGCAGGCAGCAAGGCCACCCACTGATTTAACCCCCAATCCGGCTCCAGACTCTCAGTTCCGAGAGGATCTCAAACACATGCTGGCAACCGTAAGGAGTAGTGCCCCTTGCCAGCCCCCGCCCCAACAACAGTCTCGGTCACCAAGAAGGGGCACCAGTGATGTATGTTGCTTTTACTCCATCACAAGCAGCGGCCTTAGTGACAAGTCTGCCTGACCCAGAGAAGCAGCCAATTCCCTTCTACCACAGGATAGTGCAGATACAAGAAACTTACTCAGCTGCCTGGAGAGACTTGATCAGCTTATGCCAAATCAAAGCAGGACATGTCTTTTGGCCAGTTATGCAGACAGCCTTCAATGATGCCAGCCTGACAAGTGCCACTTCCTACACCTCAGGCGTGGAGTTCTGTGCACAACTCCACGACTGGGCAAAGGAGAAGTTGACGGATCAGACCACCACAATCCAAGATATTACCCAAGATAAAGGGGAGTCTGTGAAGAAGTATCATGCTAAACTCGTACAGGCCTTTGATGATCTGAGATTCTCCCACTATGAAAAGAGACACACACGTTTCCTGCGTGGGAATGGATGGGGTGCCCCGCTCCAGTCCACTTCCTGATTTGCTTGCCAGATTTGTGGTGTCCTCTACATGTCCCTTGAATCTACTAGGAGCTGATGTGTTGTCCAGACTACAGGCCTCAATCAGGACACGCCTGAAGGGGGGATGAAGTTACATACTCCCCTATCTTTAGAAGACTAATCTTCTTTGTGTTCTCTGCCTCTCCTGATGACACTTAATGAAGCAAAAACTTCAAGTTCAATACTGCAGGAAGTACTTGACAGAATCCCTGCGTGCCTATGGTCCACAGGACCGGAAGACAACGGTCACTTAAAGGTGCCACCAGTTTCAGTCAAGCTAAAAGAGGGCGCTTCATTGCCCCAGAAACCACAATAACCCCAAGAAGAGAACCCCTAAAGAAGAACCAGGTACCTGCTGTGGATGCCTTTAACTGCAAAATACCTCACAGAGGTGGACCTTACAAACGTTTTCTTCAGTGTCCACCCTCACCCCTCCTGCTGGTACCTTTTTGCATTCATCCACGGAAAGAAACGGCAACATACCTAAACAGTTGTGCCACAAGGGGCACAGAACTTTCCAAGCCAGTTTGCAAAAGCTATGGCTATCATCCTTGACACATGACAAGAGGAACACCCGGAAGTGATTCTCTTCCAACATGTTGATGACCTTCTCCTTTGTGCAGCTGACTTACCCCCTGTTGAAGTCACCTCAGAAAGCCTGTTGTGCTATCTTGCCAACCAGGGCTGCAGAGCCTCAAAGCCCAAATTGCAGTGGTGCTCAACACCTGTCATTTTCCTTGGACTAATTTCCTAGTGCAGAGCATGGATTCCAGAAGCCTTCCTACTGATGCTCTGCAATCAGACCCTTCCAGATGTCTCCTGAAGAAATATCTAAGTTTGAGGCCCTCAAGTGTGCCATCTCAGGCGCTAGGGCTCCCAGACTACGACAAAACGCTCAAGCTCTTTGTATCCGAACGTCTGGGACATGCTGCAGGTGTACTCACCCAATCACACGGCATCAGCCTATGCCCCGTAGGATATTATTCCTGTCGGCTGGATGCGGTAGCAAGAGGAGGCCTATTGTGTCTGCGAGCTGGGTTTGCTATACAAGCCTTGCTTGACAAAACTTTGAACTTGGTCCTCAGACACTGCCTCGTTCTGCTTACTCCCCATGACGTTGTTGCCATATTCAACCAGGATCCAGCCGAAACACTTGTCCACTACCAGACACTTGAGACTCCTGTGTTTCCTCCTACTGGACAGCATTACTCTATTTAGTTGTCAAACACTGAACCCTACCACCCTTCTTCCACTTCTCGAGGGGGGGAAAGGAGGAGGAGCCAACAGTCATATGGACTCAAGATATGCTTTCAGCATTGCCCATGATTATGGTGTTATCTAGGACAGAGGATTCCTGACGGCTGCAGGAACACCTGTGAAAACTTGATTGATGCCTTGCTTCTCCCAACCCAAGTGACTATTCTGAGTAAAGCACACAACAAAATGAACTCAAAGGAAGCTTGAAGCAATCATCTAGCCAATTCAGCTGCCAGACAGCTGGTGGTCCACGGGAAGTGGACAGCAGGGTGGTAGAAGAAGACCACCCCGTGCTTACCTTACAGACTTTCCCAGTGGACAGAGTTTATCTAAAAGAACTACAGGAAACAACAAGTCCGGATAAGAAGGAAAGCTGGAAACGGAGAGGAGCAACTCTCAGAAATGGACTATTCGAGTGCAACAAGAAGCCTTGTCTACCCAGGAGTATGTACCCAGCCGTGGTGCAATGGGCATATGGAGCTGCCCACTTGACAAAGACTTTTATGAACTCTCTTATCAACAAGTGTTGCACCAGAAGTTACTCCACTGACCGACAACTTCTGCAGATAATGCATTATCTGCACCAAATGTAACCCAGGACGCACAGAAAAAACACAGAAGAAGCACCTGGCAAAAGCCCTATACCCCATTCCAGAGGATGCAAATTGATCATTCTCAAGTGCCAAGAAGTGGCAGATTCGAATACGCCCTAGTGGAAGTGGTCACGACTGCCAGGACCACAGCTAAGAAACTACTAAGTGAGATAGTATGTAGATTTGGGGTCCCAGAGGTGATATTGAGAGATCAGGGACCAGCCTTAACAGCAACCCTTACAAAAGAGATTTGGGCAGCACTGGGGGTTCAGTTGGCACTACACACCCCATACCACCCTCAAAGTAGCAGGAAGGTAGAAAGGATGAATGGGACATTAAAAACAGGATGTTAAAGATGACCCAAGAGACTAACATGAGTTGGCCCATTGCCCTGTTCAGTGTCAGACACACCCCCGGGGGAAACATGCCCTATCCCCTTATGAAATTTTGTTTGGTTCAGCTCCCAGACTTGGTTGTTACTTTCCACAACAGTTATGCCCCGTACACACGGTCGGACTTTGTTCGGACATTCCGACAATAAGATCCTAGGATTTTTTCCGACGGATGTTGGCTCAAACTTGTCTTGCATACACACGGTCACACAAAGTTGTCGGAAAATCCGATCGTTCTGAACGCGGTGACGTACAACACGTATGTCGGGACTATAAACGGGGCAGTAGCCAATAGCTTTCATCTCTTTATTTATTCTGAGCATGCGTGGCACTTTGTCTGTCGGATTTGTGTACACACGATCGGAATTTCCGACAACGGATTTTGTTGTCGGAAAATTTTATATCCTGCTCTCAAACTTTGTGTGTCGGAAAATCCGATGGAAAATGTCCGATGGAGCCCACACACGGTCGGAATTTCTGACAACACGCTCCGATCGGACATTTTCCATCGGAAAATCCGACCGTGTGTACGGGGCATTACAGTTGCAGTCTGATGTGTTGACTAATTATGTAACCACATTATCACGAGAATTAACCTGAATGCATGTCCAGGTATTTTCTTCCATTCCAGATCCTGAATTAGATACAGGAACACACCAACTACTATCTGGTGATACTCGAGCCAAGTTATGATGGTCCATTCCAAGTTTTGCTGACCACAGCCACCTCAGTCAAGTTGGCCAGGAAGAACACCTGAATGCACGCTTATCACTGCAGGAGAGCGTGTTTTCGGGTGCTGCATATCCTTTTTCTGTTTGATCTAGGGGGGAGGGGCCCAGGAGGTGGCCATCACAAAAATGATAACATAATTACGTTTTGGTGTAACTCTTCAGGTACACATGTGACCACCTTTACCTTAGATTACTGTGACATAGTACCTTGTCCGTTTGACTCTTCATGGAGATGCCATTGGTACAGTGATATCCCTGATGGTAAGGACATATATGTATGCCACACAGACAGTTACTGGGGACAGAGTTGTGGTTTCTGTGGGGGCCAGTGGGTTGGAACACAGGGCCAGACTAGGCGACCACAGAGTGCATTAGACAAAAAAGATGAAAATAGAAAGCCCCATATCCTAACTGAAGATACCCCTGATACATACACTGACCCAGCACACAGTCAGAGGAGGAAGCGAGCAGCTCTCTCCGGAAGCTTTGATCCTCATGTATACATACATGTCATAAGGGTTACAAGGGGGGTCCCTGATGAATTTAAAGCCAGGGACCAGGTAAAAGCTGGTTTTGAGTCTTTGATCCCCATAACAACTGTCAGCAAGAATGTAGATTGGATTAACTACATGTCATGGTTATGCAATAGAGTTTGTCGATCAGCATACCTGTCTCCATGTGTTCATCTCTAGAGACCACCTGACCCTCACCTGACTGCTTTTGTAACCTCTCCTCTAAGCATGGCCCCACCCCAGGCCCTATCAGGGAACCCTATATTAACCTGTGCACTGCAAGCCAGCAGTGCTGATCAACCATTGTGTGTTAGCCTCTGTGTGTACTTGCTGTGTTTCCTACATCTGATTCCTGTTACCGACTTTGGCCTGTTCCCGACCATCCCTGTTTGCCTGTGACCCTGATGTTCCAGCCAGCTGCCTCCTTCCTCTTCTCCTGTAGTCTACCGTGAGCGTGAGCTGTGAGACCCTGGGGGCCGCGACCTGGAGCCAGACTGCAGCGCAGTCCATCCTCACCACTAGAGGCTCTGGTGAACACCTGCTGGCTCTTAGACTCCGCGCCCTGGGGAATCTATGCTCTAGCTCCCAGTGGGATCTGTGTCAGTGATCCAGTAGACCTGCTTCCTGAACCTCCCAGGGTACAATCCGCAGCAGTCAGCCATATGGTCCACTACCTTGCGGTGCACTCCTGATCCCAACAGTGTGCATCTGTCACCCAGCCTCTAGGTGACCTGACACTACACATATTATAACCAACAGAGATTTGTAAATTACTCTAAAGATGCCCTCCAGGGAATTGCTGACCAGTTAGCCCCCACTTCCTACATGACATTCCAGGACCGGATGGCCTTAGACATGGTGCTAGCTGGGAAAGGAGGTGTTTTGTAAAATCATAGGAAAAAACGGGAACCTGTTGACAATACATTTCTGATAATACTGGCCCAAATGGTAAGGTTACTTTAGCTATAAAGAAATTAGAAGATCTGTCACTGGAGTTGAAGAAGAACTCAGGTATCACAGACCCATGGGATCAATACTTCAGCTGGATGAGTGGGTGGCAGAAGGTGCTCGCCCAGATACGGGTAACGGTATTAATAATCCTGGTTCTTTTAGCCCTGATTATATGCTGTATTCTACCTTTTGTAAAAAGTTAATGAGCAAGGCTGTAGACAATAGCACACCTACATTTCTCCACCAAGAAGAAGAGGACCCCCTTATGATGGAAGATGACAAACCCTTCACTCCCCTACAGTCACTCCCTGTCCATAATCTCACAATCCTATAGGGTTTTAGGGATAGATAGCGCCTGACTGCACCTCTCCAGCTGTATCGAGGAGGGAAGTGAACAGTTGCTGCCCAATTCTATATACAGCCTAAAAGAGTTGCTGAGGAGAAGGGCCAGGCCAAAGTGGGACCTTTAGTATTAGGGACAGAAAAGAGAAAATAGTCATTTTAGGGGGGATTGTGAAGGAATGTGATGTAGATAATAATAATAATAATCTGAAAATGTCTATTTTCTTATGTGCATACATATTTTTCTCCTTACTCATTATATAAGTATACAGATTAACTCTGTTCCTATATTTTCTCAAAATGGCGGGTACCCCCTACATCCCACACATCAGAAGAACGCGGAACTGAAGATAAAACCAAGGACAGCCAAACCTCGTTATGAAGATTCTCCATCTTCTTTTTTTATCTTAACCAATGAGATGTACCTATTAGACTAACATAGCAATGACGTATTTTTGTGTATAAAACATTAGCACCGCCTTGAATAAATTAGAAGTGTAAGAAGTAACGGTGCTGAGCGTGTCTCAGAGTGTTTACTTTTATATGCATGCATATCCACACTTTCCAATTAGAGACAGCAGCAGATAACCTTGGGCTCGATTGGAGCTCTTAATCATTTCCATAACAAACTTACAAAGTTCACATTAGGTAGAACTTGAAGGCAATATCATAAATGAGTATTTAGGAACTGTGTTTGATATTGCGTTCAGATGGGGTGAAGTCACCCCCGGAAAAGCCAAATTTGGAAGATGCACACCAATTTAAGAAGTTCAACATGTGCTAGCTGCCATCACGGGGGGATCAAGGGACGTGTTTTGGGGGAGAAACACCTTCCTCTCAGCTACTTTATTATTGAGTAAGGGGTTGCACCCCCAAAACGCGTCCATTGATCTCTCGTGATGGCAGATAGCACATATTGACACACTGTGTGCATCCTCCAAATTTGGCTTTTCTAAAAATCGCTAAAACATTTTGAACATTGTAGCACACAAAAAAACAAAGTGTTTTGGAGGGGTTTTAAACTCTACCCAAAACATCAATGATGTTTTTATTTTTTTGAATAACGTCATTGATGTTTTTCTTGAGGTTTTCCAATGCTAAATTACACCCTATGATCTCCTCGATCAGGATCTGGGCACTTTCTGACGTGACAGGATCTGGATCCACAACATCATGATCACCTAAAAAGAGAGAAAACAAACAAAAATAGGTATAAAAAATATGCCGGCATCCATCTCTTACCTGAGCCTGTGGTCGCAGACACTCACCTGTTGTGGTGAATAGTTCCACCACGTCTTCTTCCTCCTCCTGCTCTTCTTGTGTTGGGGGATTTCCCCTTCTTCCAGAGGGGGGGCTCTGGTCTCCTCGGATGAGGGGTGTCCTCCGAGTCTTTTCTCCCCTATGTAAAACAAAAATGGTATACTTAGCACACAGATATTTGAGGGAAGATTTATAAAGATGAAACATTGCTTGGAAGTAGGGTACAATTGTCTATTTTGGCATAGTTCCAAGATGTAGAATTTTATTGTCCTTTGTCAAGCTGCAATACTTTACCTGTCTTGTACAAGCTTCACAGATGGAGACACCCCTATAGTTTGCACTGGAGCACCTGTGTGGGCCCCCTAATAAAAATGTTGTTCTTGTGTCCCACACTAGTGCTCCAGTGTCCAGATGTGAAAACAGCTGCTCAGTGTCCTCTCCTTACAAAGAATCTAGTTTGCATTTCATTCTAGTTACAAACTCATTTACACAACAAAATTATTTTCATACAAGTAGTCCCTAAAAAATGTGGGCAAATGCATATGGCCAAAACAATGGTGTTTTATAGGCCGAAAGAAAAATGTTTGATACAAACGAATAATGTGCCCATGAACATGAAAGTTGCCATTTTAAACTGTACAACAGTTCCTAAAAGCACATGGAGCAGCACGAACATAATAAACAGAAAAAGAATAGGAACACAGGACAACTACTTACTTTTTTGCAGCACTCTCCGGATCTTTCTGTACTGCTCATGTTCTCGTAATTTCAGGTCAGACCACCGCTTCCTGAGCTGATCTTTCGATCGACGTACCCCGAAATTCCGGTGCAGACTCTTGACTACTTTCGCCATGATCTTGCCCTTTCGGACATTGGGGTTGGGGTAAGGTCCATACTTCCCATCATAGTCGGCCCTTTTCATTATGTCGACCATCTCCACTATCTCCCCAAAGGACATATTTGAGGCCTTAAATCGTCTCCTTCTGGATTGGGACGTTTCCGGATCTGGGCTTTCCTCCCCCTCCTCCTCGTTGCTATAATTAGCACGCACCTGCATGTGCTCTTCCCCCACTGCGCCAAACGAAAAGGGGCGGGGAATAGACTAGAAAGAACGTCAGGGGCGGGCAGAGTTCCACGCATGCGCAGTGTGTATAAAGCGTAACGCGCGTGCGTATTACGTACGATCTGTGAGCGGAGGAAGGAGCATCGGAGGTGCCGATCGTAATAACGAAGGTAAGAGACAAACTTGGGCCTATACTGCTTCTAGATTGAGGCCTATATTGTAACAAGATTAGGAGAGTTTTGCCTGACATTAGGGTTTGTCTTGTGTTGTGTCTTGCAGTGAAAATGGATATCTTGAACGATACTGACTTCATGGCAATCTTCATTGACATGTTCAGGGAGCTGCCTTGTCTGTGGGAGATAACCCACCCACATTATAAGAACCAAACAAAGAGGAAGGCAGCACTGGATCAATTGGTGGAAATTGTGAAGCAGGTGATCCCCACGGCAGACATCACCTATTTGAAGATCCTAATTGGTGGCCTGAGGAGCACATATCTAAGGGAGCGCAAGAAAGTCCAGGATTCGCAGAGATCCGGAGCAGCAGATGACATCTATGTCCCCAGGATGTGGTACTATGACAGGCTGCATTTTCTGGCAGGTCAGACTGAACCCAGGTCATCACTCTCCAGTCTTCCTTCCACGCTTCCTTCCACCCCAGCTGAGGCTTCTGACGCCCCACCTGGGCCTTCCAGGCAGCAACATGTGGAGGAGCCCAGCTTGAGCCAGGTATAGCATTCCTCTAAATGTTTCAGGTTGTCCAATCAATAATGTTAACTAGATGTTAGTTTGGAGTACTAATTTATGATTGTGATTGATGATGCAAAACATTAAACCATGTCCCTTTTTCATACACAGGGAAGTCTCAGCCAGGAGGTGGCCGGGCCGAGCAGGCTGCCCCTACACCCGCAAAGAGAAAGTAGCAGGAAGAGGAGTACCCTAGAGGAGGCTGCCATAGGCCTCTTTTGGAAGGCTACAGAGGCCCTGGGAGCCCCCCACACTGTGGAGGAGGACTTTGCTGGCATAATTGCCTGTAAAATGCAGCGAATGGAGGAGGGCCAACAACTCATGTGTGAGTCCTTAATGTTGGAAGCTCTCAATAAGGGGTTGAGGGCCCAAATAACATCTGCTACCCACATTTGTGACCTCACACATGGTCCTCCTCCTCCTCCAGGTTCTACTACTACTCCTCCTCCTCCTCCTCTAGGTCCTACTAGTCCTCCTCCTCCTCCAGGTCATACTCCTCCTCCTGCCACATCTCCAACAGCAGAGCCACAGCCAGGAAGGGAGCGTGGAAGGAAGACCAGAAAGTGATGACCCTGGATCCAGTCTGGTCTGGCAAAAGATGCAGCCTCTTGTGATACCACAGCCTGGGGACACAGATGTCATCTGCTGCTTTCCAGGTCTCTGGGACTTCTGGATCAGACTGCACTCCCTTACATATGGACTCCTCAGGCCACCAATTTTGATGTTCAAGAATTGATGTCTGCCCTGGGGGTCCAAGGCTTCGCTAATTTCTGCTGTTTCTCCAGCGTTGCCTCCCTCTTTGTTTGGTTCTGAGTCCTTAATAAAGGATTTTTGGTTTCAATTATACTCGCCTATGTGTTTTTTACTTCAAAAAGGACAGTTTGTTTGTGAGGATTCAGGTACATTTCTAAAGTACAATGTGAAATTAACAAGGGACACCAACACCAAACAATCTCCTTGAGATTAAATATTACAAGATATCAATGGTGTTGACACACAAAACACACACAAAAATATTCTGGAGTAAAACTAAAAATAAAATAAAACAAAGATCAGCCTTGGAAAAAATACAAACCTAAAATAAAAAAAAAAATCTGCCTTTAAAAAAAAAAAAAAACAACACAAAAATATTTTTGTCAGATGTGACAAATCAAAATATATTAAGGGAATCCCGATAAATAATAAAGAAAGAAGTTTGTGAGAAGTCTGTGTGAATATGAGCAGCAAAACTACTTCATTCTTCTCACATTATAAAGAAGAAGAGAGTGCGCTGTATTAAACCATTTTTAACATTGCACCGTGACGAAAGTGTTGTATCGATTGCGAACGCTAAGTTTACCAGACCGAGCTGTTCCATCTCGGAATTTCTTCTGAGCATGCGTGGCACTTTGTGCGTCGGAACAGGCCACACACGGTCGGAATTGACGCGATCGGATTTTGTTGTCGGAAAATTTTATAGCCTGCTCTCAAACTTTATGTGTCGGAAAATCCGATGGAAAATGTCCGATGGAGCCCCCACACGGTCGGAATTTCCGACAACACGCTCCGATCGGACATTTTCCATCAGAAAATCCGACTGTGTGCACAGGGCATTAGAGTAAAAAATACGTATTTTATTAATATACTTTAAAAGAGACGTGAGAGCGTCTATAGCGTGCAAAATAAAAAATCATTCCATACAAAATTGATACAAAGTCAAAACAGAGAAAATATACAAAGTGAAAATAGTAAATGTACTCTCATGGGGGTAGTGTACCCCGATACCTGACACGTTTCCGGTATTCTGGTACCTTCATCAGGGGTTTGAGAGTTGTAAGTACTGTGTACATATATGGATTCCCAAGGAATTACTTTGTGTTCAGGTAGCACCCATGGCCCCTAGGATCAAATAACATATTTTCATTTGTGCCAGACCAAGGCTATATAAGAATAGTACGTGTATTGAATTGCCGGTATCAAAAAGGGTAATAAGTGAGCCAACCAGGGAAGAACGTTCATTAGAACCTGTAACATGCTGGCTGCATGCCGGAAAGATAAATATCCAAAGACAGTCCCATGGTGGTTGGCTCCAAAGTATAATCCTTCGAGTATGCGGGTCCAGTGAGGGGTGCCTACTCCCCCTATCATACCTATTATCAACAGGAACTCCATATTAGGGATGAGCCGAACACCCCCATGTTCAGTTCGCACCAGAACATGCGAACAGGAAAAAAGTTCGTTCGAACACGCGAACACCATTAAAGTCTATGGGACACGAACATGAATAATCAAAAGTGCTAATTTTAAAGGCTTATATGCAAGTTATTGTCATAAAAAGTGTTTGGGGACCCGGGTCCTGCTCCAGGGGACATGGATCAATGCAAAAAAAAGTTTTAAAAACGGCTGTTTTTTCAGGAGCAGTGATTTTAATAATGCTTAAAGTCAAACAATAAAAGTTTAATATCCCTTTAAATTTCGTAGCTGGGGGGTGTCTATAGTATGCCTGTAAAGGGGCGCATGTTTCCCGTGTTTAGAACAGTCTGACAGCAAAATGACATTTCTATAGGAAAAAAGCCATTTAAAACTACTTGCGGCTATTGCATTGCCGGTCCGACAATACACATAGAAGTTCATTGATAAAAACGGCATGGGAATTCCCCACAGGGGAACCCCGAAACAAAATTTAAAAAAAAAAATGACGTGAGGGTCCCCCTAAATTTCATACCAGGCCCTTCAGGTCTAATATGGATTTTAAGGGGAACCCCGCGCCAAAAAAAAAAAAAAAAAAAAACGGCGTGGGGTCCCCCCAAAAATCCATACCAGACCCTTATCTGAGCACGCAACCTGGCAGGCCGCAGGAAAAGAGGGGGGGACGAGAGTTCGGCCCCCCCTCCTGAACCGTACCAGGCCACATGCCCTCAACATTGGGAGGGTGCTTTGGGGTAGCCCCCCAAAACACCTTGTCCCCATGTTGATGAGGACAAGGGCCTCATCCCCACAACCCTGGCCGGTGGTTGTGGGGGTCTGCAGGCGGGGGGCTTATCGGAATCTGGAAGCCCCCTTTAACAAGGGGACCCCCAGATCCTGGCCCCCCCCTGTGTGAAATGGTAAGGGGGTACTTACCCCTACCATTTCACTAAAAAACTGTCAAAAATGTTAAAAATGACAAGAGACAGTTTTTGACAATTCCTTTATTTAAATGCCTCTTCTTTCTTCTATCTTCCTTCATCTTCTTCTTCTTCTTCTTCTGGTTCTTCTGGTTCTTCCTCCGGCGTTCTCGTCCAGCATCTCCTCCGCGGCGTCTTCTATCTTCTTCTCCTCGGGCCACTCCGCACCCATGGCATGGGGGGAGGCTCCCGCTCTTCTCTTCATCTTCTTCATCTTCTTCTTCATCTTCTTCTCTTCTTCTTTTCTTCTCTTCTTCTCTTCTTCATTTTCTTCTCCGGGCCGCTCCGCATCCATGCTGGCATGGAGGGAGGCTCCCGCTGTGTGACGGCGTCTCCTCATCTGACAGTTCTTAAATAACAGGGGGCAGGGCCACCCGGTGACCCCGCCCCCTCTGACGCACGGTGACTTGACGGGACTTCCCTGTGACGTCAAGGGGAATGCCACAGGGAAGTCCCGTCATGTCCCGTGCGTCAGAGGGGGGCGGGGTCACTGGGTGGCCCCGCCCCCCGTTATTAAAGAACCGTCAGACGAGGAGACGCCGTCACACAGCGGGAGCCTCCCTCCATGCCAGCATGGATGCGGAGCGGCCCGGAGAAGAAAATGAAGAAGAGAAGAAAAGAAGAAGAGAAGAAAAGAAGAAGAGAAGAAGATGAAGAAGATGAACAGAAGAGCGGGAGCCTCCCCCTATGCCATGGGTGCGGAGCGGCCCGAGGAGAAGAAGATAGAAGACGCCGCGGAGGAGATGCTGGACGAGAACGCCGGAGGAAGAACCAGAAGAACCAGAAGAAGAAGAAGAAGAGGAAGAAGATGAAGGAAGATAGAAGGAAGAAGAAAAAAGAAGCATTTAAATAAAGGAATTGTCAAAAACTGTCTCTTGTCATTTTTAACATTTTTGACAGTTTTTTAGTGAAATGGTAGGGGTAAGTACCCTCTTACCATTTCACACAGGGGGGGCCAGGATCTGGGGGTCCCCTTGTTAAAGGGGGCTTCCAGATTCCAATAAGCCCCCCGCCTGCAGACCCCCACAACCACCGGCCAGGGTTGTGGGGATGAGGCCCTTGTCCTCATCAACATGGGGACAAGGTGTTTTGGGGGGCTACCCCAAAGCACCCTCCCAATGTTGAGGGCATGTGGCCTGGTACGGTTCAGGAGGGGGGGCCGCACTCTCGTCCCCCCTCTTTTTCTGCGGCCTGCCAGGTTGCATGCTCAGATAAGGGTCTGGTATGGATTTTTGGGGGGACCCCACGCCGTTTTTTTTTGGCGCGGGGTTCCCCTTAAAATCCCTACCAGACCTGAAGGGTCTGGTATAGAATTTAGGGGGACCCCCCACGTCATTTTTCTTTTAAATTTTGGCCGGGGTTCCCCTTAATATCCATACCAGACCTTAAGGGCCTGGTATGGAATTTAGGGGGACCCCATACGCCATTTTTTTTTTTTAATTTTGGTTCGGGGTTCCCCTGTGGGGAATTCCCATGCTGTTGTTATCAATGAACTTCTATGTGTATTGTCGGACCGGCAATGCAATAGCCGCGAGTAGTTTTAAATGGCTTTTTTCCTATAGAAATGTCATTTTGCTGTCAGACTGTTCGAAACACGGGAAACATGCGCCCCTTTACAGGCATACTATAGACACCCCCCAGCTACGAAATTTAAAGGGATATTACACTTTTATTGTTTGACTTTAAGCATTATTAAAATCACTGCTCCTGAAAAAACGGCAGTTTTTAAAACTGTTTTTTGCATTGATCCATGTCCCCTGGGGCAGGACCCAGGTCCCCAAACACTTTTTATGACAATAACTTGCATATAAGCCTTTAAAATTAGCACTTTTGATTTCTTCCATAGACTTTTGAAGGGTGCTCCGCTGCATTAGAATTTGCCGTGAACACCCCAAATTGTTCGCTGTTCGACGAATTTGCGAACAGCCAATGTTCGAGTCGAACATGAGTTCGACTCGAACTCGAAGCTCATCCCTACTCCATATGCATGGTAATCAACATGGGGTCTAACATCATTAGTTCCCTGTTGGGATGCCTGTGGAGTTGAGTTGCTGTAACCCGATGAAGTATAAAGTGTTGGAGGAATGATGTCTCTATCCTCAATTGAGGTCACATGAGTGGCTTCTTCCACCAATATGGCATCCTGACATTTATACACCTTATTAGTTTTGTAATCATTGGTATCCCTCACATATTTTTTCATTTTTTGCTTTTGGGTCTCCTTGTCGACCTTACCGACAAAGTCCTGTAAATGTTTCATTTTTTCTTTAAACTCAGCTGAACCATCTAAGGGTGTCAGTTTAATTTTAACAGCATTGATATTGGCTTCTATAATTTTGAGTTTCTTTTCTTTACGTTTGATCAAAAGATCTAAAAGCTTTCTTTCAGTAAGATTAAAAAAAGAAAACCACTCATCATTAAGTTCTTTGCTAATCATGCCATTATTGGGGGCGAAGTCCCACCTATCTTCGGGAAGTAATACCATCCTTGACATATTTGTTCAAAGTGAATACATCCCACCAAGTTCTAATTTGTTTATCTAAAGCATTTTTGAGAATTTTAAACTCATGGTTCAGATCTGAGCTAACATTGGTGCATGAAAAAAATTCATCTGCATTAATAGTTCTACTAGTGACAAAATTACAAATATCCATCACTGCTGAGTGCACTCAATTACAAAAAGAGAAAACTGTGAAAATATATATGATCTAGATATATAAACACGCGCTGATGGTGTGGAAAAAAGGGGTGATAAAAAATGAATGAAGCTGCTATACACAAAGTGCTAGACACTTGGACATAGTGACAATATATATAAATACAGCGCTCACAAACAAAAACCCACCCCCACATGTGTCCCCACTCACCGGATCACAATGACACCCAGCTTTTCAGTCTGGGAGTCAACACAGGCTTATAGTGATGTCCAGAGGATGTCACAGGATGGCAGGTTCACTGATGAGATTATATGGTTAACGTTCCTTCAACGTTAATACTCAGCCATACAAAACAGGTACCCAGAAAGAAAAAAGGAGGGACCAATAGTGAAGTTTATGAATGAATTGTAAAACTGTAAATATATTGATATATAGCAAAATGCATAAAATATTTTAAAATAATTTAATATGATAACTTTATGACAATCTGAACCAATTAAAAGCTATTTTTTTATTCAATTTATTCTATTGCTCCCGTGTGCTTCATGTAAAGTCTCGTCTTCTGCTCTCTCGATTTAAATATTAAGAAACATTTTAGTAAAATTTCACCTCAAATAGTACAGGAAGTCCCACACTACAGCCACACCAATTAAAAAATTAATTTGTTGTTTAACCCTAGAAATCCTAATAACCATTTTTCCGAGATGTTCAGATCCCTTGTGCAACAGGACCTAGAACGTTTGCCCATTAAACATAGTAGGCATAAAAATGATTTAGAAAGGGGACTTAAATCTCTAGAAAAAAATAAACAGATTGTGATCAGAAGTGCTGATAAAGGGGGTATGGGCATTCAACACAAACATGCTATTGAAGCGGTGGTATGGGCTTTGAATAACACCAAAATGAAAAATAAACAAAAAGATTTCTTGGTACATGCCTTAGACCTAGCCATGAGTCACAATTTTTTCTGGCATGATAAACAGTTTTTCAGACAGAAAAGGGATGTGGCCATGGGGGCCAAATATGCCCCCTCCGTGGCAAACATATTCATGAGTCACTGGGAAAAAGATGCCATTTTTGGTGGTAAATTACCTCAGCTCAAGTTTTACAAGCATTATATCAATGATATTGTCATTGTTTGGGCAGGATCAAGAGAGTCGTTCTTACAATTTTTGTCAAAAATTGGTGAGAACAGCTATGGTATTTCCTTCTCGGCAGTTTCTGACAATCAGAGTATTAACTTTCTTGATCTTGTAATTTTCAAGGATAATCATCAATTGTCCACCAAAATTTTTTTTAAGGAGGTTGATCGTAATGGTTATATTCCCTTGGGGAGCTGCCACCATCCTCGATGGTTAAGTTCCACCCCAAGAGCCAATTCAAGAGAGGGTCACAGTCGAGGGTCCTGTTTGGCAGATTCATAGAAAAAGGTTACACCTCACGAGAGCTTAACAAAACCCTGCTCTCAGTAAGGAATATGAATAGAGATGATCTTTTTAAGAAAAGAGAGGAGAATGAGAGAGGCTTTGGAATTGCTTTTATGACAGGTTTCATTCGGAAATATAGACAAGTAGAAAAAATTATTCGTAAGCATTGGCACTTATTGTTGAAGGGCAAAGATCTTGCTAAATCCCTGCTGACAAACCATTGTTTATGTACACAAAACCTCCTACCCTACGGCTAAAGTTGGCACCCACTGTGGTTAATCCCCCAAAGAAGACTATCACCTTTTTGGACCAAGTTGGTTTTTTCAGCTGTGGGAGGTGTGTAATGTGTAGAACGTCCAAACATAGAGTAAGGAAAACACTTGAGTTCACATCCTACTCCTCTGGTGAGTCCTTTAAGATCAACAAGTTCATCACATGTGGTACTACCCACGTCACGTATCTTCTGTCCTGTCCTTGTGGACTGCAGTACATGGGTAGGACCACCAGAGCATTGGGGGTCCGTCTATGTGAACATGTTAACCGGATAAAAAAGGGTTTCAAACATCACAGCTTGTCCAACCACGTCAGGTTATTCCATGCTAGGGATCCCAGTGGTCTCACCTTCTGTGGTATTGATCAAGTTGAAGCTCATTGGAGAGAAGGTAATCTCAAGAGAGCCATCTCACGCAATGAGACCCAGTAGATTCATCAATTGAGGACGATGAACCCTATGGGGTTAAACATTGAACTAGATCTTAATTGTTTCCTGTCTAATTTTTAATAATTTTTTATACATTGTTTTAATAATTTATTGGTCTGGTTAGGCATGTATGTTTTTCTTTTTATTTATATATATATATTTTTTATTTCCATTTGTTTTTATTTTCATTTTTTTGTTTTTTATTTTCATTTTTTATTTTCATTATTTATTTTATTTTATTTTTATTATTTTCGTTTATTTTTATTTTTATTATTTATGTTTTATATATTTTTTAATTTTATTTTTATTTATTTTATTTATTTTTATTTTTATATTTTTTTATTTATTTTTATTTTCCTTTTTTTCCTATTTTTGTGATTTTTATATTTGTATTTATATATTCATTACATTTTTGGAATGTTTATGTTGTATTTATTCCCATGACACCAGAATTGACGTCTAGCTATGTTGAGGTTTATCCAACCAATGCTTTGGCGTTTGAGTCCCCCATATGGAGTGTGCTCTATCCATATGTGCGACATGTTTTCCTAACCAACAATATGGCTGCTGTTGCCTATCTGATTGGTGGGAGGAGGGGGAGTGTACTTTCTCTTTTGCTATATATCAATATATTTACAGTTTTACAATTCATTCATAAACTTCACTATTGGTCCCTCCTTTTTTCTTTCTGGGTACCTGTTTTGTATGGTTGAGTATTAACATTAAAGGAACGTTTACCATATAATCTCATCATTTAATCTGCCATCCTGTGACATCCTTTGGACATCACTATAAGCTTGTATTGACTCCCAGACTGAAAAACTGGGTGTCATTGTGATCCGGTGAGTGGGGACACATGTGGGGGTGCATTGGTACGACTGAAAATTCTGTCTGGAACATTTTCACTGCATTTTTTGCACAACAGATTTGAATCATCTTTTTAGTTTTATATGGATTTATGTTTTTGTTTTCACTTATCATGGGTTTTTGTTTGTGAGCGCTGTATTTATATATATATTGTCACCATGTCCAAGTGTCTAGCACTTTGTGTATAGCAGCTTCATTCATTTTTTATCACCCCTTTTTTCCACACCATCAGCGCAAGTTTATATATCTAGATCATATATATTTTCACATAGATGCTATTATTGATCACTAATTTCTGATTTAACAAAGTGGTTTACATATCAATAGACAATAGCAGCCAAAAATGATTGGGACAAGAATGAAAAATGCTGGGGTCAGAATGATAGTGTTTTCTATTTGTTAACATTCAAATTTGCAACAGTCATGGGCTCAAAATTATGTGTGATTGATGACCAAAAAACTAAAACTATGTCCCATTTTCATACACAGGAAAGTCTCAGCCAGGAGGAGGCGGGGGAAGTGACAGCCAGGAGGTGGCCATGCTCAGTAGCCTGACTGAATCGCAGGTTCCTCCCCTCCACCTTCCAACAAAAAGGCCCAGGAAGGGGAGGAACGTGGAGGAGTCAGCGCTTGCTTTGATTCGGCAGGCTACTGTGGTCCTCAGAACCACCCCCTGTGTTCAAGAGGCCTTTGGCTGTATGACGGCTAGTAAGATGTAAGAAATGGAGGAGGGCCAATGCCTCATCTTTGAGGAGGTCATATTTCAGGCCTTAAATAAGGGGGTGAGGGGCCAACTCACCAACAAAGTCATGTATGTGAGTTGGACCATACTCCTCCTCCACCTCCTGCCACAACTCCAACACCACAGCCACAGCCTGGAAGGAAGCTTGGAAGGAAGTGTTGAGATTGATGGCCTGGGTTTGGTCTGGTCTGGCAAAAGATACAGGCTGTGGTAAGACCACAGCCTGGGGACATATATGCCATCTGCTGCTGCTCCCGATCTCTGGTAGTCCTTGTCCTGGGGTACAAAGGCTTCGCCAATTTCAACAATTTATCCAGCGTTGCCTTCCTCTTTAGTTTGTCATGACCCTAATAAATTTCTATTTTTTTATTGACAAATACTTGGCTATGTGTTTTACTTCAAAAGGACAGTTTGTTTGTGAGTAGGCAGGTAGATTTCAAAAATACAATGTCAAATTAACAAGGGACACCAACGACAAAAAATATTATGGAGATCACCATAAAAAAAAAAAATTCAGGAGATCTTGATAAAAAAAAAAAGTAGATCACTATAAAAAAAAATAATAAACATTATTCTGGAGATCTGGCGAAAAAAAAAAAAAAAAAAAGATTATTCAGGAGATCACAAGAAATAATAAAGAAATCTGTTTGTCAGATCTCTGTGTGACTATTAGTAGCAAAGCAACTATATTATTTTAGCATTATAAAGAAGAGAATGCGCTGCATTAAAAGATTTAAAAATTTACAGCGTGACGAATGTGCTATCTCCATTACGAACGCTATTTTTACAAGACAGAGCGCTTCCGTCTCTTACTTGATTCAGAGCATGTGTGGAATTTTGTGCCTCGGACTTGTGTACACACAATCGGAGTTTCCGACAACAAAGTTTTTGTGGGAAAATTTGAGAACCTGCTCTTAAACATTTGTTGTCAGAAATTCCGACAGCAAATGTCCGATGGAGCATACACACGGTCGGAATTTCCGACAACAATCTCACATCGAACATTTGTTGTTGGAAGTTCCGACCGTGTGTACGCGGCATTAGTCCGTAGGGTTCAATATTGAGTTGGCCCACCCTTTGCAGCTATAACAGCTTCAACTCTTCTGGGAAGGCTGTCCACAAGGTTGAGGAGTGTGTCTATGGGAATGTTTGACCATTCTTCCAGGAGCGCATTTTTGAGGTCAGGCACTGATGTTGGACGAGAAGGCCTGGCTCACAGTCTCCACTCTAATTCATCCCAAAGGTGTTCTATCCGGGTGAGGTAAGGACTCTGTGCAGGCCAGTCAAGTTCCTCCACCCCAAACTCGCTCATCCATGTCTTTATGGACCTTGCTTTGTGCACTGGTACGCAGTCATGTTGGAACAGGAAGGGGCCATCCCCAAACTGTTCCCCCAAAGTTGGGAGCATGAAATTGTCCAAAAATGTCTTGGTATGCTGACGCCTTAAGAGTTCCTTTCACTGGAACTAAGGGGCCAAGCCCAACCCCTGAAAAAACAACTCCACACACCATAATCCCCCCTCCACCAAATGATTTGGACCAGTGCAAAGAGCAAGGTCCATAAAGACATGGATTAGCGAGTTTGGGGTGGAGGAACATGACTGACTTCAACCCGATAGAACACCTTTGGGATGAACTGGAGCAGAGACTGCGAGCCAGGCCTTCTCGTCCAACATCAGTCCCTGAGCTCACAAATGTGCTTCTGGAAGAATGGTCAAACATTCCCATAGACACACTCCTAAACCTTGTGGACAGCCTTCCTAGAAGAGTTGAAGCTGTTATAGCTGCAAAGACTGAGATGCCATTAAAGTTCATGTTCACCCGGACAGCTGCTGCAGCAATCGGTTTGCATAACCAAAGAATTTCTGCACAAACTATCAGAAACCTTGTCAGGGAAGCTCATGTGCATGCTCGTTGTCCTCATCAGGGTCTCAACCTGACTGCAGTTCGTCATTGTAACCGACTTGAGTGGGCAAATACTCACATTCGATGGCATCTGACACTATTGGAGAGCTGTTCTCTTCACGGATGAATCCCGGTTTTCACTGTACAGGGCAGATGGCAGACAGCGTGTATGGTGTCGTGTGGGTGAGCGGTTTGCTGATGTCAACATTGTGGATCGAGTGGCCCATGGTGGCGCTGGGGTTATGGTATGGGCAGGCGTATGCTATGGACAACGAACACAGATGCATTTTATTGATGGCAATTTGAATGCACAAAGATACCGTGATGAGATCCTGAGGCTCATTGTTGTGCCATTCATCCACGACCATCATCTCATGTTGCAGCATGATAATGCACGGCCCCGGGTTGCAAGGATCTGTACAAAATTCCTGGAAGCTGAAAACATCCCAGTTCTTGAATGGCTAGCATACTCACCGGACATGTCACCCATTGAGCATGTTTGGGATGCTCTGGATCGGCGTATACGACAGCATGTTCCGGTTCCTGCCAATATCCAGCAACTTCACGCAGCCATTGAAGAGGAATGGACCAACATTCCACAGGCCACAATCAACAACCTGATCAACTCTATGCCAAGGAGATGTGCTGCACTGCGTGAGGCAAATGGTGGTCACACCAGATACTGACTGGTTTTCAGACCCCCCCAATACAGTAAAACTGAACATTTTAGAGTGGCCTTTTATTGTGACCAGCCTAAGGCACACCTGTGCAATAATCATGCTGTCTAATCAGCATCTTGATATGCCACACCTGTGAGGTGGATGGATTATCTTGGCAAAGGAGAAGTGCTCACTAACACAGATTTAGACAGATTTGTGAATGATATTTGAGAGAAATAGGCCTTTTGTGTACATAGAAAAAGTCATAGATCTTTGAGTTCAGCTCATGATAAATAGGGGCAAACACAAAAGTGTTGCGTTTATAATTTTGTGCAGTATATATAAATATATATGTATATATATACTGTGTATACTGTATTTCAAATGTCTTTTAACCTATTTCCCTTGAATTTCATTTTAAACTTTAGATAGTTACTTTATAAAGCCACAACTTTGTGACTAGATTCATATCTATTAATATGAAGCTATGAAGGAATCAACAAAGGTCACATCAGAGCAATAGTCTGGAAGGAAACCCGCAGACAGTTATACCAGAAAACTACAAAAAGGACTCTGCAATGATGCAGTCCCTCCAAATCATACAAACCCCAAATAGATTAGATTTCTGATACCCAGAATTATCACAATACCTGAACAGATAGACATGTTTAATGATATAAACCAAATTCTATTTTTTTTACATGAAATACACTATATTGTCAAAAGTAATGGGACACCTGCCTTTACATGAGCTTTAATGGCATCCCAGTCTTGGTCCGTAGGGTTCAATATTGAGTTGGCCCGCCCTTTGCAGCTATAACAGCTTCAACTCTTCTGGGAAGGCCGTCCACAAGGTTTAGGAGTGTGTCTATGGGAATGTTTGACCATTCTTCCAGAAGCGCATTTGTGAGGTCAGGCACTGATGTTGGATGAGAAGGCCTGCCTCACAGTCTCCGCTCTAATTCATCCCAAATGTGTTCTATTGTGTTGAGATCAAGAGTGCAGGCCAGTCAAGTTCCTCCACCCCAAACTCACTCATCCATGTCTTTATGGACCTTGCTTTGTGCACTGGTGCACAGTCATGTTGGAACAGGAATGGGCCATCCGAAACTGTTCCCACAAAATTGGGAGCATGAATTTGTCCAAAATGTCTTGGTATGCTGATGCCTTAACAGTTCCTTTCACTGGAACTAAGGGGCCAAGCCCAACCCCTGAAAAACAACCCCACATAATCCCAACTCCACGACATGATTTGCACCAGTGCACAAAGCAAGGTCCATAAAGACATGGATGAGTGAGTTTGGGGTGGAGGAACATGACTGGCCTGCACAGAGTCCTGACTTCAACCCGATAGAACACCTTTGGGATGAATTAGAACGGAGATTGCAAGCCAGGCCTTCTCATCCAGCATCAGTTCCTGACCTCACAAATGTGCTTCTGGAAGAATGGTCAAACATTCCCATAGACACACTCCTAAACCTTGTGGACAGCCTTCCCAGAAGAGTTGAAGATGTTATAGCTGCAATGGGTGGCCAACTCAATATTGAACCCTACAGACTAATGTCCCGTACACACGGTCGGACATTGATCGGACATTCCGACAACAAAATCCATGGATTTTTTCCGACGGATGTTGGCTCAAACTTGTCTTGCATACACACGGTCGCACAAAGTTGTCGGAAAATCCGATGGTTCTGAACGCGGTGACGTAAAACACGTACGTCGGGACTATTAACGGGGCAGTAGCCAATAGCTTTCCTCTCTTAATTTATTCTGAGCATGCGTGGCACTTTCTGCGTCGGATTTGTGTACACACGATCGGAATTTTATAGCCTGCTCTCAAACTTTGTGTGTTGGAAATTCTGATGGAAAATGTGTGATGGAGCCCACACACGATCAGAATTTCCGACAACAAGGTCCTATCACACATTTTCCATCAGAAAATCCGACCGTGTGTACGGGGCATAAGACTGGAATGCCATTAAAGTTCATGTGCGTGTAAAGGCAGGCGTCACAATACTTTTGGCAATATATGGCAAGCTTTATTGAAAAGCAATTAACTGCTTCCCATTCATGATTTTGATACATAGATAGATAGAAATAGATCAATAGATTTACCGAATAAAGATAATATTAAGTCTGGTAAAAGACTACATTCTCAGTACAGTCATATCTCAAGTACTGGCTGTGACTAGAGTGAAACTCCAAAAATCAGAAGGGGTTGTAAGGACTCAAAGTATCCTCTAAAGACGTAAGGAGTCATTTATTTGCTGCACCATTAGAGCTGGTGCAAGGATTTTTTCAAGGAGTTTTGTCCACACAGGCGACGGCGTATTTTGCCGCGCTGTTTTTAACTTGTCTGCAGGAAGAAGATCCCCATCTGATGTCACAGAGAGGGGAGCGCTGGCAATGGGAGGTGGGTGCATAAGAGCATGTTACACCCTAAATATGGGTGTAACGTGTTCCTAAAAGTGAACTTAACCTTTAAAAAAATCAGAATCCATAAGTCCCAACTTTTGAACTTGAGAATGAGGGACATTTTAAGGTAACGTTGACCTGCTATATGCACAGAGGCTAAAAATGGGTGTGGTTAAATTACACTAAATATAGGACATGGCTTAAAGTGGAGTTCCGCCGAAAAAAAAAAATTAAAAGTCATCAGCTACAAATACATTGTAAAATATGGACACTTACATGCCCAGGGCGCCCGCGTTGTCCTCACCTGAAGCCGACCTGTGCCTCGGCTCTGGGTGGAGGCGCATCTTCAGTAAGGTAATCAGGAAGTCAAGCCTTACGGCTTCACAGCCTGGTTCCCTACTGCGCATGCGCGAGTTGCGCTGCGCGTCCTGACTGGTCCCGGCTGTCTTCTGGGACCTGTGTGTCTCCCAGAAGACAATAGAAGGGAAAGAGGAGGGGCCGGACACTGCATAGATTGCTGCGGATTCTGCGGCGATCTATAGCTAGAATTGGAAGCAAATACCTGTATTAGACAGGTATCTGCTCCCCCCTCCCCCATGAAAGGTGCCAAATGTGACACCGGAGGGAGGGAGGAACGGGATAAACAGACATTCCATTTTGGGGTTTAACTCCACTTTAAAGTATAACTTAAGGCAAAACTTTTTTTTATAGTTTTGGATAGAGTGGAGAAAGGAGTCATTTGAGGGATGCCGTCCTGGCATTTTAAGGGCCTAAAGAAATGAGGTACAATACATTAGGACTGATCAGTTTTCATATCTACAGTATATACTGTAACATATAGATTGTGGACTCTATAACTCTCCTACAGACTAAATAATATACACTGATTTGGGTTATTTTCACCAAAGAAATCACGCAGAATACATTTTGGCCTAAATTTCTAAAGAAAGATTTTCTGTTTGCATAATTTTATAACAGAAATTTAAAAAATTTGTTTTTCTATCAAAATTGTCTGTATTTTCTATTAATATATCACAAAAAATAAAAAAACCCAAAGGTTATTACATACCACTAAAAGAAATCTCTATTTATGTGAAAACAGTTATGTAAATTTAATTTGTGTACAGTTTTGCCCGACCGTGCAATTGGCAGTTAAAATAGCGCAAGTGCTGAATAGCACAAATTGGCCTATTCATTAAGAGGGTTCATTTTCCGGAGATCAAGTGGGTAAAGAAGGACTACATTTGATTTTGGGTCTACAACATACTTTATTATGTTTTTTAGATGTAGTAGTAGTTATGTTTTCTATGTTATGCATCATCTGGCTAATATCAGAGGCACTGAGAGACAACTCAGCTTTGCAAAAACATGATCTGTGACAAACTAAGAGCAGCCAGTGATGACCACCAGGAAATGTGTACATCTCTGAGATATTATCTATATAATTAATTTCCTCCAATGATGATCAGTGCACACCCCTCCATAGCATAAAGCTTCAGCATCTGCTATTCCTTATATCAGTGTTCAGAGCTCATCCTGCAGTGGAGATGAAGGTCCGTCTTCTTTTGCCTCTCATCCTTCTACATGTGGTCACCATGTGCCACATAGTGAACAGTGACAATCAGAGAAACGGTGAGTACCCAGCAACCTCAGAACATTAATGTAAATGTGAATAGAGAAGGTGAGCTAAACAAGGTTGGTTGTCATGGATCAGGGTACGGAGAGTACAGGGATGAGGGAGGGTGGACGATGCACAAGGGGCGTTGGACAAGGATTTGCACAGTGTCACCATTTACCCAAGCACCCACCTCTATAGATGGGTTATAGGAGGTTTGTATGGTAAGGTTTGACGTATTACAGGGTAAAGCCTGCCTTGTCCCTCCATTTTAAACTGCAACTCTACCAAACTGCTTACATACTTTCCAGCCACTGAATAATATTTGTGACTATCGTCTCTCTAATAATACAATCTAATGTTTAATGCAAGATAAAACATGCCTTGTCTCTTTTAATTTGCTGTCTATTCAAACGCTTGTGTACTGTCCTGATGCTAAGCAGTTTCTACCAAACACAAACCCGAAGCCTTTATCTTGAATATTTTGGAATCACTGGGGGTACAGGGATGGAAGGGGTTTGGAGAATGTGGGTTTATGGTTTTGAAGGGTTTTATTGTTTTTGCTCTCTGTTTTGAAATTGTATTTAACTTTTAAGACAATGCAGTGTGGTATTGTTAAAATGGAAGCTAACAGATTACTATTAAGCTGTTTCACCGCTGACCAATTTGTACAAAGTTGAGGGTTTTAGCTTTATTTCATTAGAACTACATTTTCCTACATATTTTAGACCTGTGTTGCATGCAAATTCCTTTGTTTAAGGCCTATTACCACTGGATAAGAAAATCAGGTGTAATAGCAAAAATGACCAAAAAGAAACTTTTTTCAAGTTGAATTGAATCAGATTGAGGTGCTGCTGTAGTTAACCCTTTTGCTTCTGTCAATGTAAGGACAATATCAGCTCAGCAGCAGCAGCGTGTGAATGAATTTTGCAAGCCAACTGTTGGCTTTTAGATGATCTTGATGATGTACAGCTGCCTGATTACTTCCATAGACTGTTGGTATAGGCAGGACCGCTGTAAGGAATCACGGGGCCCTGTACAGCCTACCTGACAGACCCCCCGTGTGAAAATATCAAAATGATATTTTTACAAAAAATACATGAAAATCATTATTAGCGGACATAAACATTCCGTCACACACAAAAAAAACATACATTACATCTTCAAGACAAAATTCTCCCCAAACAATAAATGCACATATTTCACCAACTCCCAGTTCCAATCCTCCCTCCCAGCACAAATATTTGCCCCCCCCCCCATCTTAAATCCCACCCAATTCCCACTTTTGTAAAAATGTCCCTCACCCCAAAAATTCTAATACTTATATGGCAATCATTTATGGTTAACTCCACACCGAGGGCTGTTTAGCTTTTGTCTACCAAAGTTTGTCACCATTTCATGGGCATGTGCAACTTTAAAGCTTGACATGTTGGGTATCTATTTACTCTTTGCCTCCTCATCCTTTATATTTTACTAAAGAATTAGGTAATATATTGATATATTGCATTTGTGTGGCCTTAAAATAACTTTACTGTATTTTTTACTAAACATATGGATTTGATAAACTGATGAGCTAATAACATGTGAGAAAAAATTGCAACTTTTACCATTTAAAAGAGAAGTGCAGGAAAAAAAAATCATTCATACTCACATAGATAACTGCAGCATTGATCTAATGCTGCAGCTGTTCCCTACCAGCTCTACACTAAGAACTGAGAAATCAAAGACTGCAGATTGCTCAGTTCTCCGGTCTGCTCTGAGCAGAGAATGGTGACTGCCAGTCACAGCTTTGTGCTTTGCCCCGCCAGTGCTTACTGGAGTGACAGACTGTACAGAGGATAGGAGTGGCTGGCTCACGTTCTCAGCTCCATGCTGTGAGGCTGAGCCAGCTACCAATCAGGTATCTGGGTGGATTTGATCCATTATTGTTGGGATCCCTGCAGAGCCTGGACCGACTCTGTGACATTAGCCAACGTGGGGCTTTGGCCCGCTTTTGACTGAACCTGGGTCACAGGAGTGCAGAACTAAGTGTACTCCTATGGCCCACAGGAGAAATATGGCCAAAAGAGCTTTGGCCATACTTCTCCTTTAAGTCTTCGGGGTCTTTGCTTTTAGAAAATTTATAATGTGTGTGTGGGGGGTTTAACTAATCTTCAGGCATAAAGGTGCTTTTAAATATGTGTGCAAAGTGGCTCTGACAGTGAAAGGGTTAGCCCACTAGGGTCACTGAAGAAAAGGATCCTGGTGGTCTGTTTATCTAAATGATGGTGTGCTGGTGATATCTTGGATTGACCTCTGTTTCATACAAAGAGCAGGGGTCATGCTCTGCAGATGCTGACATAGGACAGGCTTTTTCTATTCTGGCTGTGACCATTTTAGAAAGAAAACAAAATGTAAGACATTAAACACTTTTTGCTTTAGTGCCCCTGGAATGTGTATGGAAGAGTTAAATTGAATGTTAAATTGGGCTTTAAAAAAAGCCAGTATAAAACTGTTGCTAGTTTGTTTCTGTCAATTGACTGTCTGGGATAAGTATACTTTACCTCTTGATTTTAAAGCACTTTTCCATCACCTTTTAAAGCAGAATTTCAATGTTAAAATTCAACTCACCCCATTCCCCCTCTCTATGGACTAAAATCCCCACCACCCCATCCCATACACCAGGGGTGTCCAAACTTTTTTCAAAGAGGGCCAGATTTAATGAAATGTGCGTGAGGGCCGACCATTTTGCCTGACATTCTTTGAACCATTAAAATTAAATGCAAATTAGCTAATACACTGTCCAAAAAAGAATTCTCTTGCCTTTATGGCTGTGTGTGGTGAAGAGTCTAAGGATGAGCTCTGGCGTGTTATTGGGATATACCGTATTTATCGGCGTATAACTCGCACTTTCACCTTAAAAGAAAGTGTTGCTGCAGTTTTTTTTTGTTTTGTCCCATGCCTGCCCCTTTTTTAAATTGTCAGCTGCAGTTTTTCTAACATTTCTGTCAGCATCAGTCCTCAGTGCACCAAACACCACTTTTTCATAGAATAAAGTGTATCCAATTACACATTTCCCAGTATCTATTACATTTGGGTAATAAGCCCCCCCATCATGTCTGGGAGGCCAACAAAGAGGCAAACATTCCCATGCTACTATGAGGGGGCCAGTAGCATCTGTGTCCACAGGCAAAGGTGGACGTAGTCAGTCCCCAGGCAGGGCACATTTGTCTCTGTTTAGTGATGTTGCCCGTGCTATCCAGCCACAGCATGCAGAGGAGGTGGTGGACTGGCTTACTAAACCTTCTTCATCCTCCTCATCCTCCCTCACCCAAGCATAGACAAGTGCGCAGTCCACTGCAGCTGCCAGAGCCGATTATTCTGCCTCCTTGTCCACAGCTATTCCAGCCATAGCCCCAACATCAGGCATGGAGGGGTCAGCTGAATATTTTAAACACAGCATCAGCCACTTGCTTCTTGATGATGCCCAGCCATTACTTGATTCTGATGTTGGCTCTGAGGTTGAGGAAGGCAGGAACATGAGCTTACAGAGAGGGGAGAACACTGATAAACAAGAAATTGGCAGTCATGTTCCCTCAGCCACAGCATATTGCCAAGTTGGCTCCAATAATGATGAGGATGGAGGGGTTGATGATGATGAGATCACTGACATGACTTGGGTGCCGGATAGAGCAGAGGAGGAAAGTGAGGGTGAGGCACAACCCCAACGTGTGCAGATATCACGACAGAGTAGAGAGCAGCCACCCTATTCCACTAGATAATTCAGCTGTTATTTCCCGGCCCACTTTTCACAGCTCAGCTGTCTGGGCCTTTTTTTAGCACATGTGCAGCCAATATTTTTTTAGTACATGGGCAGCCGATCGCACTGTTGCAATTTGCAATCCCTTCTGCAAGCAGATCTAGCGCGGCAAAAACGCCAACCATTTGGTTACCACATGTTTGACAAGGCACTTAACCTCCCACCACTCAGCCTGTTGGTAAGAGCACCTGAAAGCCACACAAAAGGGACACACTTCTCCTCACCTTTCCGATCTACCCCCGCTATACCTCATGACCTCTCAGCAGCCTCTACTAACAGGGATGATGGTATAAAGAAGGGGTTTCACAGGTCCTTGCAGCATGTCTGCCAACAGCACATCACCAGCTGTAGAGTATGGCCCACAAATTTCTCTGCCCCATCTGCTGCAGCGAAATAATAAAAAATACACTCCCTGCCACCCACATACCCAATGTCTAAATTCAAGCTTATCCAAATTGCTGGCTTTAGAACTCCTGCCTTTCCATCTGGTGCAGCTGTCCCAATGGCAAATCAATACATATATAGGGTGCAAAAATAAACGTGTATATATACAGTATAATAAGTTACCCAATTCACATTCCAATATGTGATCAAAGGTGCTCGTAGTGCTTATCAACATTAGAATATAGATGCTCCGGGCTCTGGTGCTGTCCACATGCAAAGCCTCCTACCAGATCCCAAAAAAGAAATCATATGCATGTAGCGATACCCCAATAGGGGCTGCTAAGTGTTGTGGTTTGTCTGTCACCATGCCCAGCCCTGCATTCACTCTTAGGCACTCAGAGACATAAAGTAATCAGTGAACTTTGTTTTTTTGTATTTTATTGAGGGGAATGAGGGGATAGGAGATATGGGATGCCCAGCACGAATAATCAGTAATTGGTTTTGTGACAACTATGTACACTCCCTGTATAAATTTCTTCAGCTTCCTTCTGCACAAACTTGCTTGAAGCCTATCACTAGGATGAGCCCGATGTTCGAGTCGAACATAAGTTCGACTCGAACATCGGGCGCTTGCCTGTTCGCCGAACAGCGAACATTATGCACTGTTCGCGGCAAATTCGAAAGCCGCGGAGCACTGTTAAAAGTCTCTGGGACACTAACATGAAAAAATAAAAGTGCTCATTTTAATGGCTTACATGCAAGTTATTGTCATAAAAAGTGTTTGGAGACCCGGGTCCTGCCCCAGGTGACATGGATCAATGCAAAAAAAAGTTTCTTAAAACGGCCGTTTTTTCAGTAGCAGTGATTTCAATAATGCTTTAAGTGAAACAATAAAAATTTCAATATCGTGCCTGGGGGGTGTCTATAGTATGCCTGTAAAGTGGCGCAGTTTTCCCGGACTCACGGACTCACTTTATTGATAAAAGTATTGTCACTAGTGCACTTTATGTATTGTATATCTCTGTAGCACTTAAGAAAGATTTTGAGTATATGATTTATAGTGATTTGTGGTATTTCACACTAAAATATTAATTAATTTTGGATATCACATGACAATTAAGATAGCGCAGCACTCACCTTTTTATTTAATATAGATAAAAATCATTGAAAAAAATAGCATGGCTTCCCCCCCCAGTCCATTACCAGGCCCTTTGGGTCTGGTATGAATATTAAGGGGAACCTGCACCAAAATTAAAAAAATAAAATGCGTGGGGGTACCCCCAAAATGCATAGCAGGCCCTTCAGGTCTGGTATGGATTTTAAGGGGAACCCTGTGCCAAAATAATTAAAAAAATGACGTTGGGGTCCCCCCCAAAATTCATACCATTCCCTTATCTGACCACGCAACCTGGAAGGCCGCAGGAAGGCCGCAGGGGGTGGGACCTGGGGGTCCCTTTGTTAAAGAGGGCTTCCAGATTCGATAAGCTCCCTGCCCACAGACCCCCACAACCACTGGGCAAGGATTGTGGGGATGAGGCCCTTGTCCCCATCAACATGGGGGCAATGTGCTTTGGGGGGACACCAAAGCACCTTCCCCATGTTGAGGGCATGTGGCCTGGTACGGTTCAGGGGGGGGCGCTCTCTCGTCCACCCTTTTCCTGTGGCCTGATAGGTTACGTGCTCGGATAAGGGTCTGGTATGGATTTGGGGGGACCCCTACGCCATTTTTTTTTAAATTTTGGTGCAGGGTTCTCCTTAAAATTCATACTAGACCTGAAGGGCCTGTTATGGATTTTGGGGGGACCCCCGTGCATTTTTATTTTAAATTTTGGTGCGGGGTTTCCCTTAATATTCATACCAGACCCAAAGGGCCTGGTAATGGACTTGGTGGTAATGGACTTGGGGGGAACCCATGCCATTTTTTTCAATGATTTTTATCTATATTACCGAGACCCGACAATTCATTACAGTCGTGAGCAGTTTTAAATGACTTTTTTTCCTTTAGAAATATAATTTTGCTGTGGTATTGTTCGAAACACTGAAAAGATGCGCTATTTTGCAGGCAGACTAAGGACATCCCCCAGGCACGATATTTAAAGGAATATTTAATTTTTATTGTTGCACTTTAAGCATTATTAAAATCACTGCTCCTGGAAAACTGGCCGTTTTTAAACTTTTTTTGCATTGATACATGTTCCCTGGGGCAGGACCCAGGTCCCCAAACACTTTTTATGGCAATAACTTGCATATAAGCCTTTAAAATTAGCACTTTTGATTTTTCATGTTCGTGTCCTATAGACTTTAACAGTGTTCGCTTGTTCATACAAACTTTTTGCCTGTTCGCATGTTCTGATGCGAACCAAACTGGGGGGGTGTTTGGCTCCTCCCTACCTATTACTCCTCACTCCTCCAGCACATCACTTGCTGCAGACTGTTGCTCTAGTCACCTCCAGCTCATCACTTGGTTCCCAGGATCAGCTAGCACATACAATATTGTTGGTTGGGCCTGACACTTGCTCAGCCAGGCCTTAGTAACCGCCCATTTGAAGGCAGGGACCGCGGGCCCCTATAGCGTAGCAGAAAGTCCTTGTGCTAGCTGTCCTAATTACTGCTACTGATCTCAGTCAGCCCTCTTCAGGCCCTGCCAGCCCTCCTGGCTGCAGCTGCCTCTTTCCACAGTCCACTCCTCTGGTTCTGCACACATCTTCGACTGCAAGCTCCCAGGCCTGTCTCCCCAGTCCTCCTGACTATGCCTCACTCACCAGCCCTCATTACTGTGACCTGTTGTCCTCCCTGGAGTCTCTCAGCAGTGCACTCTCCTGCTGTCCTCTCCTCGCTCTCTCTTGTGCCTCTGGTCCAGTACTTTTTCACGTTTTCTTGGAAATGGTCCCAACTGCACCCGAGCCCGGGCCCAAGGTCACCCCCCCCCAGACTGGGGAGCTCCCTCAGAGGCCCAGACAGCCTCAGCACTCTCTCACTCCAGCTACTTTCCCAACAACTCCTCCTATGCTGGGCTGACCCTGGGTATTTTAGAAGGCCTGCCCCCTGCCAATCCAAGTTGGGGATTGGTCAGGGCTCCTCAAACCACTCCAGGTGACTCCACCTCCCCTCCAGCCTCTCTTTTCAGAAAGCACTAGAACCTTCTGAAAAGAAGTAGGAGATCCTAGTAATGTCAACTGTGAGTCACCCAGCACTACTCTGAGCCACTCCCAAACCAGAATGAAAACAAACAGGCCTGCTTAAATTTGCCTAACCTTTCTAGCACACTACTAGAGGGTGCTACACTCCCCCCCCTCACCAAAATCCAGCTGGTCCCTCAGCTGGGAAATTGAAAAATAGCTCCTGGGCCCAGGAGCAAAAGATTGCTGCTCCAATCTCTCAAATCCGTATCAAGACACCCGCCCTAATGGAACTCACAGGTGCTGGCTCTGCACAAGCTTGAGGAAAGAGAAAAATATCCTGGACGGCCGCACACCATAGAAGGCATCTTTATTGATATGAAGAAATAAAATCCAAATGCAGTCACCTCATGTACAGGGAGGAACAGGAAAGATAGCTAACATGTTTCACGCCCCATCATGGCGCTTATTCATAGCTATTCATTGAGCTATGAATAAGCGCCATGATGGGGCGTGAAACATGTTAGCTATCTTTCCTGTTCCTCCCTGTACATGAGGTGACTGCATTTGGATTTTATTTCTTCATATCAATAAAGATGCCTTCTATGGTGTGCAGCTGTCCAGGATATTTTTCTCTTTCCTCACTCCTGGGCCCAGGAGCAAGGGCATCCTATAATTTGACTAGGAGGGGAAAAGGAAACAAACTTGGATTAGGGGACATATATACAAAAAAAACCCCCCAAAAATATAGATTGTTCTGTTAGTATTTACAGCATATACATTGCATTCCTAAATACAAGAAAGTCCCAGAGCAAGGGAACCTTAGTGCAGGGGCACATGGCTGGGGGATGCTGGGGATAGATGCACCAGGAAATTAGGTGCAGAAAATGCCAGTGTTAGGTGGACACAGGGCAGCACGTTCTGTGTCTGGTAGTGGGGGCGGGGACGGAGCCAGCCATTCAGGCACGTGCAGGAGAAGAGGTAACACAGAAGCAGTTGTTTGTGCTATTGCCTCTTATGGAGAATCTGGATAGGCTCATCGAGCAGCTGCGCTCGGAAGCAGCAATGCACGGGCAGCAATGGTTTGTGGAGCGGCTGGCAGAGATGCTACCTGGGACAGGGGAAGGTATGTCGGCTCTGCCTCCCCCCCAGGCCGTGCGGAGGTCTCGGCCTCTGGCGCATTTTAGCCCTGAGCACCATCCCAGGGCAAGCCGCCGCCTAGGGAGCCCGGTCCCGGACCCTCTAGCACCCCAGGCTAAGCGGAATACCCCTGCTTCAGCCAGGGGGCCTGGGAGGAATTCACAGGAGAGGCGAGGCCAGGAGGGTGGAGTCTCTTTCCCCCTTGCAGACTAGTGCAGAGGTGGAACAGGAGTCGGCGATGGCGCATGCGTACGGGGGGTGGAGTGGCTGTGTTACGATGAGAAGTTCCAGCAACGGAAGGCTGTGAGACCATCCTTACGATGGGATCACAAGGACATTGGCTTGTGCCAGGGTTGCGCCACAGCCCTTTCATGGGGGGGCTGGGGGTGCCCAGGCCTCTTTGCCATCGGCCGGAAAGCGCAAGGGGTTCTGTTGGCAGTTCAACGAAGGCAATTGCAAGTTCGGGGAATCCTGTTGATTTCGCCATGAGTGTTCAGGCTGCAGAGGTGCCCATCCCTTGTCCAAATGCTTCAAGAAGGGGAGGAAGCCGGCGACGCTGGAAAAAGGGATGACGCCAGTGAAAGTGGAAAAAATGGAGCAGTACCTAAGTAGGTATCCGAACAGAGGAGCAGCGCGTACGCTGTGGTTGAGCTTTAAGGAGGGGTTCCTGATTCCCAGCGAATTGGCAGATGTCCCTCCTTTCTTGGTCAACCTGCGATCAGCGTATGAACATCCAGACGTGGTTTCTAGTAAACTGCAGAAGGAGGTATCTTTGGGCAGGGTGGCATGTCCGTTTGCGGGGCCCACAATGGGGGACTTGGTGGTTTCACCATTGCGGGTAGTTCCCAAGCAGGAACCGAATCAGTTTTGGCTTATTCATCACCTTTCCCACCCTAAGGGTGGGTCGGTGAACGACGCGATTGATCCTGCCCTTTGTAGGGTGTCCTATGCATCCTTTGTTGAGGCGGTGCGGTGGGTTCAGCGGTTTGGTAGGGGGGCCTTCCACCCCGCACAATGCAGTAGACAGAATGGAGCTGGCATGGGCCATCACTGGAAAAGCGGAGATCCTGGAGGGGACGGCGTCGATAACAGAGCGGCATCTGCTGGCAAGCAGAGGGCCCCGAGGGGGAGGAGTTTATTGGAGAGCTGTGTGGACCACCGGGCCCCGGTTGATGACGTCGCCCAGGGGCGCCCGGTCCCTTCAGCTTCCACAGCGTCCCCTGCTGGCCAGGAGGACCAACACTCAGAAGGTGAACTCACGGACTCGGATGCAAAAGTGCATGGTGCGGCGGCGGGCCTGTCGGAGCCTCTGCGTGGATCCAGAATGGCGGCTGGTCGGTCGGTTTCCCCTGGGCAGCCTGGTAAGTCCTCTTCTTTTTCTTCATCTATTTCTTCTCCTGTGTCTTTGCTGTCTGTGTCCCCTCCCCCCCTGCTGTCCTATCTGTTAGTCCGGTTACGGGTGTGCCAGTGGCGGCGTCGGTATTGGCGTCAGGGGTGGGGGTTGGGTCCTCAGGCATCTCGGGCTCTCGGGATGCGTTGCTGCAGCAATTAATGCCATCTCTGTTAGCGGGCTGTAGGGATATGGTGAGTGGGGGCATCGCAGCCGTGACCCCTGCCGTGCGATCTTGCCAGTAGCGGCATGGGTGGTCGGGGGGTCCTGTCGCCACTTCCCTGACGGTCACCCCGTTAGCGGTCCCGGGGAGTCAACAGATCCCCACGGTGGTGCCCGTGGCGGTTGCTGCACCCCCGGCAGTGGGGGGGCTCCGCAGGTAAGTACGGGGGCGGGCACCTCTACTCCAGCTGTGGCTGGAGTTTCCCCGGTGAGTACGGACAGGGTTTTCATTCCGGGGGGGGGTGGCTGCGGACGGGGTTTGTCTGGCAGACATGGCTTGATGTGAGGTCTACCTTTGCTACAAGGGCCCCCTTGGTGCTCACTTAAAGTCGGAGGTGATGGAGAAGATTTGGAAGGGTGACTACGTGGAGATCTTTTTGCTGCTGCCACTCGAGAAATGTAATCTGGATAAGGTCAAGCCAGATGAGAGCAAAAAGGAGGAAAAGGAGAAGCGGCATTATCGCCTTATCCTGCACGCTTTTGCAAATTGGATGCAGGCGTTTAACATACCGGCGAGCGTTATCGGGGGAAAAGCACCGGAGAATTGTTCTGCTTTATTCTGTTATCTGGATTCCATTACTGAGGCCCAGAGGGTGTATGGGGGGGGTGGCGTGGCTGCGTTACGATGAGCAGTTCCAGCAACGGAAGGCTGTGAGACCATCCTTGCGATGGGATCACAAGGACATTGGCTTGTGGATGAAACTTATGACACAAGCCAGGGTCGCGCCACAGCCCTTTCATGGGGGGGGCCGGGGGTGCCCAGGCCTCTTTACCATTGGCCGGAAAGCACAAGGGGTTCTGTTGGCAGTTCAACGAAGGCAATTGCAAGTTTGGGGGATCCTGTTGTTTTTGCCACGAGTGTGCAGGCTGCGGAGGTACCCATCCCTTGTCCAAATGCTTCAAGAAGGGGAGGAAGCCGGCGACACTGGAAAAAGGCATGAAGCCAGTGAAAGTGGAAAAATGGAGCCGTACCTAAGTAGGGATCCGAACAGAGGAGCGGCGCGTACGCTGTTGTTGTGCTTTAAGGAGGGGTTCCCGATTCCCAATGAGTTGGCGGACGTCCCTCCTGTCTCGGCCAACCTGCGATCAGCGTATGAACATGCAGATGTGGTTTCTAGTAAACTACAGAAGGAGGTATCTTTGGGCAGGATGGCGGGTCTGTTTGCGGGGCCGCCAGTGGGGGACTTGATGGTTTTACCATTGCGGGTAGTTCCCAAGCAGAAACCAAATCAGTTTTGGCTTATTCATCACCTTTCCCACCCTAAGGGTGGGTCGGTAAACGACGCGATTGATCCTGCCCTTTGTACGGTGTCCTATGCTGGTTTCACCATTGGGGTTAGTTCCCTAGCGGGAACCGAATCGGTTTCGGCTTATTCATCACATTTCCCACCCGAGGGGTGGGTCGTGAATGACGCGATTGATCCTGCCCTTTGTACGGTATCCTGTGCATCCTTCAATGAGGCGTTGAGGTGGGTTCAGCGGTTTGGTAGGGGGCCGCTGATGGCAAAAACCGACGTTGTGTTGGCTTTTCGTTTGTTGCCGGTGCATCCGGATAGTGTGCGTTTGTTGGGGTGTTGTTGGGAGGGAGAATATTTTGTGGACAGATGCCTGCCTATGGGTTTTGCTATCTCATGTTCGTATTTTGAGTTGTTCAGTTCTTTTCTGGAGTGGGTGGTCAAAGGATATGTCGAGTCTTTGATCGATTTTGCACTAGATGATTTTTTGGTTATAGGCCCTCCAGATGATCGGTTTTGTCTTATTTTGTTGGCCACTATTCAACATGTTTTCCAAGTTTTTGGTGTTCGGTTGGTGCAGGATAAGATGGAAGGTTTTGGGTATCATTATTGATACTGATCTTATGGTGTTCCGGCTACCAAGTGATAAGCTGGAAAATCTCTGTGGGTCGGTGGCAGCCATGGCTCACCGCTCTAAGGTGAAGTTGCGGGACTTGCAGTCATTGTTGGGGAAACTCAACTTTGCATGCCGCATTATGCCTATGGGGAGGGTGGTCTGCAGACGCCTGGCGGCTGCTAAGGCGGGGGTCTCGGCCCCGCATCACCTTGTTCGATTAGGTAGGGATCATAGGGAGGATTTGCAGGTATGGGAGGTGTTTCTGCAGCAGTACAACGGTAGGTGGTTCTGGCTGGGGCCTGCGGTGCAGGCAAGGGAACTTGAGCTGTTCATGGACGCCGCAGGGTTGGTAGGTTTTGCGGCTTATTTTCAGGTGCGCAGATCAGTGGCCAGAGGAATTGCCGGGGTCCGCGTTGATCAGGAATTTAATGTTGTTGGAATTGTTTCCCATAGTGTTGGCAGTGGAACTTTGGGGGGAGGAGTGCAAGGACCGGAGGGTTTGTTTTCATTGCGATAACATAGGGGATGGTAAATGCGATTAACTCTCAGTCGGCATCGTCCTTGCCGGTAGTTCGTTTGTTACGTCATTTGGTGTTGCGATGTTTAACATGGAACATTGTTGTGTCTGCTGTGCATATCCTGGGGGTTGAGACACTTTCCGTTGGTTGGCACCGGAGGCAGAGCTGATTGGGGTTCTGCGTCCCAGTGTGTTAAGGGAGCTTGTGCTGCCATTGTGATGTCATTGGTTCGGCGGTCGGTAGCGGAATCCACCTGGCGGTCATACGAGCGGGTTTGGCGGGAGTGGCACTAGCTAGTAAGTGACATTGGTGGTTGTGATGGCAGTGACGATAGACTTAGTGCATTGCTTTATTTTTTGGGAAGGAACTGTGAAGAAGGGGTGTCCGTTGCATCTTTGAATTCCAAGATGGCTGGTTTGGCATTTTTGTTTAAATTGGGTGGAGTCGAGGACGTTACCAAGGCTTTTACAGTGTGTAAGGCTTTGAGGGGTTACAGGAAGGGGCGCTCCAGGCCTGACTCTAGGCGTTGGGTGTCGTTGGGTATGTTGGAAGTATTAGTGGGGGCGTTGCCCTGAGTGTTTTTCACCTTTTGAGGTTCAGCTGTTTAAGACGGCTTTTGTGGTGGCTTTTTTGGGGCGTTGTAGGGGTGAAGAGTGCGTGAATTGGTCAGCTCTTCCAAATAGGTAATGGGCGGTTTGGATGTCTCGGACATTTCGGGTCAAGGTGAGTCGGTTACACTGCTTGTTCGCAAATCTAAGACGGACCCATTCAGAAAAGGGGTCAGGGTTGTATTGGGGAGTGTTCCTGGTCTGGCGCTATGCCCGGTCACAGTGCTCCGGGAGTGGTCGGTGTTACGGCCTCCTGGCGGGGGGCCCCTGTTTATTCACAAACATGGGTTGCCTTTATAAAGGCATCAATTTGTGGCAGTGGTCAAACGATGCCTGGAGGTGGGGGGGGGGGTTCTCTGTGAAGGACTTTTCGCCTCATTAATTTAGAATTGGGGCGGCGACTAAGGCATCACGCTGGGGTTTAAATGATCTAATCCTGCAGCGCATTGGGAGTTGGGAATCGCATCGGTTCCGATTGTACGTCCGCCCTCACCTGCTGTAAAGAGTGGGCGGGGGGGTAGGTCCCTTCTGGTGTTTTCCAGTGTCTATGTTTTGTTTGTTCTGTGGGCTGTTTCTGGGGCAGTGTATTGCGGGTAGTGTGTGTGGTGATTGGTTTCTGTTGTCTATGTTCCTGTTTTGTTTCTGTCTTACAGGCCCGGTGTGTCTGACGTGGATCCTGGGCCAATCTTATGTGCACTGGGGGGCAAAATGGGCATTGGTTAGGCCGAAGGGTAGACAGTTGGGTTTCCCCCGGGCAGAGGCCACGGTACGGTGGATAGGGATCCCAGGTTTTTTGTGGTCCAGAGTACTGCCTGAAGTTCAGCAATATGCTCGAAGGGACAGGCCCCCGGATGTACTGTTGTTGCATGTGGAGGGCAACAACCTTTGCCTCAGGGCTTCTAGAGAGCTCATTAGGCATGTGAAGTGGGATTTTCTCCAGCTTCGTACGTCCTTCCCTGACACAGTGATAGTGTGGTCAGACATCATTGACAGAGCAGCCTGGCGAGGGGCTCAGTCTGTGGAGCGCATAAATAAGGCCAGAATAAAAGTTAATAAGGCAGTGGCTAAGTTGGTGATCCGTAATTGGGGGCTGGTGGTTCACCCCTGCGAGTTGGAGGGTGACATTGGCCTTTATTTGAGGGGCGATGGAGTACATCTGTCCACAGTGGGCATTGATATGTGGTTCCTGGGGCTCCAGGAAGGTCTACAATGGGACTTACGGCTGTGGTGGGTCACCCACGCATAAGGGGGTCACTGGTGGGCATCTGGGGCAGGGGTCTCTGGTTCCTGAAGGTCGGAATGGTGGTTTGTATATATATATATATATATATATATAATATATGGTGTGGTTCGGGTTGGGACCTTCCCTATCTGGAAATATGGGCTATTGGTCATTGAGCTGTATGGTGCAAGAAGGTGATAATCATTTTCCCTGTGTTGGTGGGATCGTGGCTAGGGGCCAGGATGCTGTGGTGGTGGTCAGCCGATGAGATAGTATTACCTTCTTTCAGGAACCTCAGACGTAGCAGTCAGTTAATCGGTTGGGTTATATATGTTTATGTATGATATATATATCTATATATAGATATAGATATATCTATATATAGATATATATTAGGGCTGGGGAAATTACCGGTAAAGATTAATTCCTCGATTAATCGTAAATTCTTTTGATCGGTACTCACCTCTCCGCCAGCTTCCGGGCCTTCAGGGAGTTCCATCGGAGATCCGGTGACGTCATGAACATCAACGTCACCGGACTCCCCCCCCTTCCCCAAGTGCCTCTGTCTGCTAACGAAGGGAAGGGGGAAGGAGTCCGATGACGTGGATGTCCGTGGCATGACCGGACAGCCTGGACAGTGATGGTAAATATGGATGTGGTTAACTGGGATCATTCAGTGAACTAAGTGTAGGCAAATTTGATAACCTCCATTTTTAACATTGTTGTCCTTAGAGGCTGATAAGCTGTGATATTTTTGTCGTGTGGATCGGCTTCTGCTGTTGCCATGACGGTGGCGCTTGCTACAGTTTGAATTTAAAACGTATTTGTGTGAACTGTGAAGTTAAGCCATGGATTGTGGAAACTAACTAGTGTTGGGTGATTGTATATAGTGTATATCACATTTACCACTGACTAATGCAGAGTTGCAATGCAAGGAGATCAGCTAAAAGTAGTTGGATCTGTATGTGCATTATGATTAATCGAAATGAGTCAATTTATCGATTTAAAAAAAAGAACGATTAATCAAACACGAAAATTGTAATCAGTAACAGCCCTAATATCTCTCTCTCTATATAGATATATATATATATACACATACATACAGTGGGGACGGAATGTATTCAGACCCCCTTAAAATTTTCACTCTTTGTTATATTGCAGCCGTTTGCTAAAATCATTTAAGTTCATTTTTTTTCCTCATTAATGTACACACAGCACCCCATATTGACAGAAAAACACAGAATTGTTGACATTTTTGCAGATTTATTAAAAAAGAAAAACTGAAATATCACATGGTCCTAAGTATTCAGACCCTTTGCTCAGTATTTAGTAGAAGCACCCTTTTGATCTAATACAGCCATGAGTCTTTTTAGGAAAGATGCAACAAGTTTTTCACCCCTGGATTTGGGGATCCTCTGCCATTCCTCCTTGCAGATCCTCTCCAGTTCTGTCAGGTTGGATGGTAAACATTGGTGGAAAGCCATTTTTAGGTCTCTCCAGAGATGTTCAATTGGGTTTAAGTCAGGGCTCTGGCTGGGCCATTTAAGAACAGTCACGGAGTTGTTGTGAAGTCACTCCTTCATTATTTTAGCTGTGTGCTTAGGGTCATTGTCTTGTTGGAAGGTAAACCTTCGGCCCAGTCTGAGGTCCTGAGCACTCTGAAGAAGGTTTTCGTCCAGGATATCCCTGTACTTGGCCGCATTCATCTTTCCCTCAATTGCAACCAGTCGTCCTGTCCCTGCAGCTGAAAAACACCCCCACAGCATGATGCTGCCACCACCATGCTTCACTGTTGGGACTGTATTGGACAGGTGATGAGCAGTGCCTGGTTTTCTCCACACATACCGCTTAGCATTAAGATGAAAAAGTTCTATCTTGGTCTCATCAGACCAAAGAATCTTATTTCTTACCATCTTGGAGTCCTTCAGGTGTTTTTTAGCAAACTCCATGCGGGCTTTCATGTGTCTTGCACTGGGGAGAGGCTTCCGTCTGGCCACTCTGCCATAAAGCCCCAACTGGTGGAGGGCTGCAGTGATGGTTGACTTTCTACAACTTTCTCCCATCTTCCGACTGCATCTCTGGAGCTCAGCCACAGTGATCTTTGGGTTCTTCTTTACCTCTCTCACCAAGGCTCTTCTCCCCGATAGCTCAGTTTGGCCAAACGGCCAGCTCTAGGAAGGGTTCTGGTAGTCCCAAACTTCTTCCATTTAAGGATTATGGAGGCCACTGTGCTCTTAGGAACCTTAAGTGCAGCAGAATTTTTTTGTAACCTTGGCCAGATCTGTGCCTTGCCACAATTCTGTCTCTGAGCCCTTCAGGCAGTTCCTTTGACCTAATGATTCTTATTTGCTCTGACATGCACTGTGAGCTGTAAGGTCTTATATAGACAGGTGTGTGGCTTTCCCAATCAAGTCCAATCAGTATAATCAAACACATCTGGACTCAAATGAAGGCATAGAACCATCTCAAGGATGATCAGAAGAAATGGACAGCACCTGAGTTAAATATATGAGTGTCACAGCAAAGGGTCTGAATACTTAGAACCATGTGATATTTTAGTTTTTCTTTTTTAATAAATCTGAAAAAATGTCAACAATTCTGTGTTTTTCTGTCAATATGGGGTGCTGTGTGTCCATTAATGAGGAAAAAAAAAATGAACTTAAATGATTTTAGCAAATGGCTGCAATATAACAAAGAGTGAAGAATTTAAGGGGGTCTGAATTATCTATCTATCTATCTATCTATCTATCTATCTATCTATCTATCTATCTAAGTATCTATCTATCTAAGTATCTATCTATCTATCTATCTATCTATCTATCTATCTAAGTATCTATCTATCTAAGTATCTATCTATCTATCTATCTATCTATCTATCTATCTATCTATCTATCTATCTATCTATCTATCTATCTATCTATCTATCTATCTATCTATCTATCTATCTATCTATCTATCTATCTATCTATCTATATCTATAGATATAGCTATAGATATACGTATTAAAGTAAAAAGGCTATTTTATAAAATTGTTAATTTTGGAATCAATAAAGGGGCCATTTGTTAGGGTGTTATGTGTTTAATTCTAATAATTTAAGTTTAATGGTAAAGGGGGTTAAGGGTGGTTAGTAGGTCATCTAGCAAATCAGCATTACACCAGTCAAGTCCCTACCGCTACAAACAATTATACACATGTTATGGGATCAGAGCATATCACCCTCGAGGGAAACCCTCTGTCCGCAGGATCCGTCGCTCCAGCCGGAGATAGACAGCCATCCCAACCGAAGGAATCCTGTAAAACAACCCAACAAACATCCTATTCTATCAGCTACCTGTACACTTTACAAAGTTTCAGTCAGGAGGGATTAATAAACCTGCTGACAGAAACAACAACAGCAACAAACACATAGGGCACTTCAAAAGACATTTTCACCTGTAGTTCTGTCAGGAGGGAGTTATAGCCTGCTGACAGAACATTAAAGGGAGAAAAGACTCAGCATATAGAAGTAACAGTTCTCTTTGGAGTTTCTGATGGGAGGGGCCCCTCCCCGAGCAGACAGGCTCCTTAAAGTGTTGGTTTAGAAAACAGACCTCACTCTAATTGTCCTTGCAAAAGGAAAGGTCCATCCATTGGGCACCCAGGGTGGCAGGCCAGTCTGTACCTGCAAAGTCAGGGAAGGACACATTTTGCTACTCTCTAACAGCCAATGTGCCAGTTTCTATGGTAGGCTATACTCTCCAACAGTCCCCTCATGCATAGAAGTACGGGCCAGGCAATGTCCTCCTGCCAACCCCATTCCTCTCTGATGGAGAGTGGAGACAGAGTGACTCCTCTCAGGCCGCCCCGCCTTCACTACCATCACTCTGTCCTTGTATATAGCTCTCCCTAGCCTCCATTCCTTCCGAATGTCCACAAATGGAGCCCAAGTCCCCTCACACTCTGGCACCCACAGAGGCCTGGGGATGTGCAGAAACTCACAGATCAGATCGTCTTCCCACTCTTTCCTAGAGTTGGGAACTGTTACAGACTAATGCCATAGGAGACAGTATTCCTTTTTTTTAATTTTTTTTCCTTCTCTTATTATTTTTTTATTTTGTATTTTATTTTTTTCCTTTTTGGGGCAATTATCTGCTTATGAGGAACACTCGATAGCACACAGTAGTCATTATGGAAGAACGGGTAAAAATACCCATCTATATTGATCTCATTTCTAGTTTGTATGAATTGTTCTATAGGACTGATATAAGCTCTGTTTTAACAATAATATAAGGATATATGGGAATATACTATCCAAGTGCTGTGAGTGGAACTTTTGCAAAATTCTTAATAAAATGTAATTATTTAAAAAAAATTCCTGCATGAGCAGATGTGGCACCTTGCTAGGCCTTTCCCTGCATGGCTGTCTTCCTATTGAAGTCTCGGAGTCTGCCAATTGAATATTCAGCTACTTAAGGGTGTCCTGGCCCTAACCCTCTTTAACCCATAAATACAAAAAGGACTGTTAAGAGAATTAAAACCTCTTTTACATCCAAGTGTCTGGCGCCCAATAACTTTGTCCACCTTGCACCCACTATGCCTCACAACCCACCCACATACAGAAGGATGTCAGCTATATTTGGCCTGGAAAATTCTCATTAGACTGGACAAGGCCAGAGATCTATTGACAAGTGTCTGTTTGGAGTCTTTGCAAGTTTTTCAAATTTCCTCATGCCAACATGAACATCATATATAGCATGTACCACTGTCATATCAGGGGGGCTAAGGCTCTTGGAGATTTAGAGCAGACCCAGTAATTGGTCCTGTTCGCTTTCTTAGCTAGTTGGAGGTGCACTTTAAACAATTAGTTGGGATGTTCATTGTTACTCTCGCTAAAATACATTAAACCAAGAATATAAATAAAAAAGATACTCCTCATTCTTTGGTGTAGTTGAGCAACTTCTTGCAGTGGCTGGCGTGGATCCAGTTGTCTCGTCCCTCAAGCTTTAGTGAGGTTGATGTCATCAGCTGAACCTGGTATGGCCCAAGGTATCTTTGTTCTAGTCCCACCCTCTGATGTTTATTTACAACAACCCAGTCACCTGGTTGGATAGAATGTAAACTGGTTATCATGTCAGGCTCCGGGAGGGACTCATGAACCCTGTTGTGGACTTTTTTAAGTTCACGTTGCAGGGCCTGCACCTGCTCCATCAGCTGAGAATGTAGAGATAACAGCTGCTGAGGAAAGTACAACCTTGTTTTTGGTTGACTTCCGAACAAACCTAATATGGAGTTAACCCAGACATGTGGAAACTCAATGAACCCTTTTCCACTATTTCACCGACTGTAGTAACTGCATAACCTGTGTGTGGCTTACCATCTGGGGTGTAAAACCTGGAACCATTGACAAAAAGGTTCTTAGCATCTGGGATGGGAGATTTTTTCACCGGACTGATGGTTCCATCAAAGAAAGACAGTCGTGGTAATCCTTAACATGTTGTCCTACTAGGTCACAAACTTGGTTAGAATTATAGAGGTTAGTATTGTTAGTTTGAAAATTGTCATTCTTACCATTATCTCCCCTTTTCTTCCTCATTACAAACAGGAGAGACGCAGGGTTTAGAATGTTGCAAAAAAAACAAAAAACAATGAAACAGGAGTACCTAGCCTATTATACCTTACCTTCTTTTAGGCGTGTGTATTTATGCATGTGTGTAGCTACTGTATCTACATACACCTGCTTTATATGTACAGTACATACACTTTCAGGAACTCACTGAACCTGAAAAAGATAACTTATAGACAAAAGTTAACACTCTAACCTTAAAGTGACACTAAAGGATCATTTTTTTTTTTTAAATAACAAACATTTATTGACCACAGTGGAGGTCATACTTACCTCCACTGTGCAGCTCGTTTTGCACAGAGTGGCCCCGAACATCCATTTCTGGGGTCCCTCGGCGGCTCTTGCGGCTCCTCCCCGCATTAGATAACCCCCTTGGAGAAGCGCTCTGCCGAGGGGGTTACCTTGCGGGTGCGCTCACGAGTCCAGCATTTGTGTCCACAGACACGAATGCCGGACTCAGCCCCGCCCCCCGGCACCCGCATCATTGGATTTGATTGACATCAGCGGGAGCCAATGGCTGCACTGCTATCAATCTATCCAATCAAGAGCCGGGAACCCGTGGAGAGAGGGATGGCGGGGACGTGCCAACGGAAATTCGGGGCTCAGGTAAGTAAATCGGTTGGGCTAGGGGGCTGGTGACTGCAAGGTGTTTTTTTCACCTTAATGCATAGGATGCATTAAAGTGAAAAAACACGAGCCTTTACAACCCCTTTAACCTACAGAGAAAGAAAACAATACAACATTCTTACGTGTACATTGGCAAATGGTCACTGACATTCCCACTTTGTTCTAGTGAAATTAAAACGCCATAGACCTCTGAAACACAACCTATATCTGGTATTTCATCCCCCATTTTACTATTACTGTTTGGGCAGGTTAATCCCTCCATCTTTCCAATTCAAGTATTCACTAACAAAAGATAACAATAGAAATAGAGATACAGTATGGACAGTAAATACCCAACAAATAAAAGTGGAAGGGAACCTCCTGGCAGACAATATAAATAGTAAACACTGGCAGTGTTTTGCCAATAACCACTACACCTAATACACCCAACTTCCAAAATTCAAAATTCACCGACCAGCCCTCCACAGTTAAATACCTTAGAATGTTTCATCCTTCATCCTTTCACTGAAAGAACCAAAATGTATCTACTTGCAAGTTAAATTTCCACTTTGACCAAAATAGGAATATTACAACTTGTACGTACCTTAAAACCAACAACAAAAACTCTCTGTAACTCTAATGCCGCGTACACACGGGCAGACTTTTCGAGGGACTATTTCCGGTGGACTTTGACGGACTTTCCGACGGATTTTCGTACACATGATCAACCAAAGTCAGACGGATTCGTACGTGATGACGTACGACCGGACTAAAATAAGGAAGTTCATAGCCAGTAGCCAATAGCTGCCCTAGCGTCGGTTTTTGTCCGTCGGACTAGCATACAGACAAGCGGACTTTTCGACCGGACTTGAGTCCGTCGGAAAGATTTGAAACATGTTTTATTTCTAGGTCAGGAAAAAAAAGTCCGCTGGAGCCCACACATGGTCGATTAGTCCGACGGAGTCCAGTCCGCCGGACCTAGTCCGTCGAAAAGTCCACTCGTGTGTACACGGCATTAGTTTCACGTTCCTACAAAATGGCCATGACGAGTAGGTGGGCTCTAACATATTACTACATACAAACAATGAGAAGAATAAGACATAAGACAAACATTTAGATACAAATGCAAGAGATATTCCATAGTTGCCATGCTACAAAAAAGAAATAAAAATAAAATAAAGACAAAAACCAGAGGGAATGCTGCCTTTACTCTCTTTACACTCTTTTAACAATAGAAAAAAAATACAATAAGAAAAACACAAGAGCAGCTCCAAACCTGGCATGGGCCACCCACACAATGTTGAAAAACAGGTTTCCTCTTGTTTATGTTTCTTTTCTTTGCACCTATAGATGGGGCTGCTAGCAATAGCCTCCCTTGACAATATCATGTCAATACTCTTTGAAAAGACAAAGATAGGCTTTACCCAGCAACGTTCTTTCCGGTGGGCTAAAATGATACACACTACAAAAGGATTTGGGATTTATTTTCCACCTGAGCAGTAGCTAAATCTTAATTCATGCAGAAGAATTTTAACCAGACAAACATGTACTACACATCCAACCCACTTACCATTATAGATTTCTGAAGCCACAACTGAGCTATGTCTATAGTCTTTGTAGCCTGGAGTCTGGTTCTAAACTCAGTAATGAGTTTCTCCCACCTCCAGGTATCAAAAGTACCTTTCATAGGAAGACACCTTGCTGTACCCTCTGACCATATATGCCAATCTTTAATGCCCCGTACACATGGTCAGACATTGATCGGACATTCCGACAACAAAATCCTAGGATGTTGGCTCAAACTTGTTTTGTGTACACACGGTCGCACAAAGTTGTCGGAATTTCCGATCGCCAAGAACGCGGTGACATCAACCACGTACGACGAGACTAGAAAAGGCCAGTTCAGAACCAAGCGCGGCACCCTTTGGGCTCCTTTTGCTAAACTCGTGTTAGTAAAAGTTTGGTGAGAGACAATTCGCGCTTTTTCAGACTCGTGGTTTTCAGATCGTTTTCTGCTGTTCAGTTTGTACTTGTGGTTTGTATCTGCTCTTCAGTGCGTGCAGCAAGCTACGCATGACTTTGATTAGTCATTTTGTTCTTGTTCATTCGTTACTGTTTTTCAGGTCGCTCTTCACAGGCCTTGCTGTTCTTCAGTGCGTTCTGTTACTTCGTTCTGAGCCGCCGACCGTTTTCTAGCCTTGTTGCGTATACGTACTCCTCGTAGAGTTCATGCTGTGTGGGGGCTTGGTGTTGGGGTCCTGACCTTGACACAAGTCCAGTCCATTAACAGGGTGGGGAGGAGTTCATGGACCAAGAATTGGTTGTTTCAGCGTGACCAGTTCTGTCATATGCCTTTGCTCCGTGAGATCCGTGAGAAAAATCCTGATGATTTCAGGAACTTTCTCCGGATGACGGACCCCGTATTTCACCGTTTGTTGGCTTTGCTGACCCCCTATATCAGCAGGCAGGATATCTGCATGAGGCAAGCCATCACTCCAGAGCAGAGGCTCGTTGCCACCCTGCGGTACTTGGCGACGGGGAGAAGCCTGCAGGACTTGAAGTTCTCGACAGGCATCTCCCCCCAGGCTCTGGGGATCATTATCCCGGAGACCTGTTCTGCCATCATCCAGGTCCTGCAGAAGGAGTATATTAAGGTAAGATTTTTATCCTTTAATATCACATTTTATTGTATATAATGTTTGATAATATGTTGTATTTCTTTCCTCATTCCCTATTTACCATGATTGTAATATGCTGTGAATGTCCCCTTTGTCCTCATTCATGCTGGATTTTTATGTAATTATTTTTTGTCCTTCATACATATTTGCCTTCACTTACCTCCCCAGCATGCTCTCCTGGCCAGATATTCACCTCATGTAGTCACTTAACAATGTATTTTATCAGCTCCATAGTAGTGCTTTACCCCAAACACCCCCTAAAATGTTTTTAAATGTGATTTGTGCTTTAAATTCAGGCAGAGCTCCAGAGGCTTTTTTTAGGGGTCCCCAAATCATTTTGAACCCTCCCTCCCCCCCAACTGCTAAGTCAGCTGATCCCAATTCTCTATCTATCCTCAATCATCTATCTGCTGATTTTGCCAAACCCATACACACTATACCCACCTCTTTTGTGCTCAGATTTATGGAGGAATTCCCCAAAGCCTGTATACTTTCAAATTGTACTGTTTAAAGTTTTTGTATACTATTATTATCTTGATAGGTAATAGCAGAATGTCCAAATGTGCTCAAATGTGTACAGTGTGTATTTATATCTTTGTATTATGACACTTACCTGTCCAGTGGGCTGCCAATAGTGTAACTAAGGAGGGGCTGTTCCAAGTAATACCCATTATTTAGGCATTCATCTCTCAATGAAGTGGAGAGGGTTACCTGTCCAAGAGCCCCCCCCTATAATGTTAGAAATGGCCCATGACAGGGGGAGAGGGGGAATATGATAGGTGTACCTTATACTTTGGTCTTTAAATATTCCCATTAATAAATGTTATCTTGATGTTGGCCAAGAATGTTTGGGTCTAATCTGCTTTTCATGTTTTAATGTGCAAAAAGACTATTTTTTTTCTTTTACTCAACAGTTTCCTTCCACGCCACAGGAATGGCAGACTGTGGCCTCCCACTTTGCCCAGCGGTGGGACTTTCCTAACTGCGGAGGGGCAATTGATGGGAAACACATCCACATCGTCCCACCACCCAACGCGGGGTCATACTATTATAATTACAAGGGGTTCAATAGTATTGTGATGTTGGTGGTGGTGTTGGCTAATTACAAGTTCCTGTATGTGGACGTGGGGAAGAATGGCCGGATGTCCGATGGTGGAGTCATCACCCAGATGGAGTTTTACAGGCGTCTCCAGAATGGCAGCTTGGACTTGCCACCTCCAGAAGAGAATGTGGAAGGACTCCCATTCGTCTTCGTTGCGGATGAAGCATTTGCGCTGGGGACCAATTTATGCAGCCATTCCTGATGAGGACCCTCACCCCGGAACAGAGGGTTTTTAATTACTGGCTGGCCAGAGCCAGAAGAGTGGTGGAGAACAAATTTGGAATCATGGCCAGCCGGTTCTGCCTATTTCTGACACCCATACATATGGCGGAGTATAAACTGAATCATATTATCCTGGCGTGCTGTGTTCTACATAACTTTTTACGTCAACATTCTGCTAACTATGCTGGCTCAGTTGAGCCTGAGGCCGGAATGATAAATGAACCAACCCTGACGGCGCTTGAAAGTGGCCGTCCTGGCTTGCCCTCCCTGAGTGCCCGTGATGTCCGGCTAAGATACCTTGAGTTCTTTGCGGGTAGGGGGGCCATCAATATGCCAGACAATGTGTGAAACCTTGATCAAATAAAAAAAAAATCAGCAAATCTTTGGTGACATTTACTGCTTGTGTTTTGTTTAGCTGACCTTGTCAGAAATGTGGTGAGTCGTGAAAATGGCGTGATTGTGTAACCTTACAAAGCACTGTTGGGTGTTATTTACTAGACACTTTGCACTACAAGTGCACTTGAAACTGCACTTGTAGTGCAAAGTGGATTTGCCCTTATGAAATAACACCCATTGTCACAGAAAACAGCAATTAGAGCACCCCAAAAGTGTTGTAGCGTTGAGACAATTATCCACACATTCTTGATTAATAACAATCTTTTTAATACCTGCACAATCACATGTGCATTTTGACAAGGTTTTTAAAACAAACCAACGTGTTTGTTGTATAACAATTTTTGGGGTGGCATTAGAAAAAGTAGAAATGTCCTTTTAACATAAAACAGGCATGTTTAAAACCAACAAGAAAGACACAAATCTTGAACTTACAAAGTTCACATTTGGTAGAACTTGAAGGCAACATCAGACATGAGTATTTACAAACTGTGTTTGATATTGCGTTCAGATGGGGTGAAGTCACCCCAGGAAAAGCCAAATTTTGAAGATGCACACCAATTTGCGAATGTCAACATGTGCTACCTGCCATCACGGGGATCAAGGGATGTGTTTTGGGGGAGCAACCCCTTCCTCTCAGCTACTTTATTATTGAGGAAGGGGTTGCACCCCCAAAACGCGTCCATTGATCTCCCGTGATGGCAGATAGCACATGTTGACACACTGTGTGCATCTTCAAAATTTGTCTTTTCTACAATTTGAAAAACAATTTTAAAAGTGTAATACACCATAAAAGAAAGGGCTTTGTAGGGGTTTTAAACTCTCCCCAAAACATTAATGATGTTCTTATTTTTTTGAATAACATCATTGATGTTTTTCTTGATGTTTTTCAATGCAACATTACACCCCATGATCTCCCCAATCAGGATCTGTGCACTTTCCGAGGTGAAAGGATCTGGATCCACAACATCAGGATCACCTAAAAAGAGAAACCAAAAAAAAAAAACAGGTATTATAAATATGCCGGCATCCATCTCTTACCTGAGCCTGTGGTCGCAGACACTCACCTGTTGTGGGGACAATTTCCACCACGTCTTCCTCCTCCTGCTCTTCTTGTGTTTGAGGGAATTTCCCCTTCTTCCAGAGGGGGGGGGGTGTCTCTGGTCTCCTCGGATGAGGGGTGTCCTCCGAGTCTTTTCTCCCCTATGTGAAAAAAAAGGTATACTTAGCACACAGATATTTGGTGGCAGAACTAGAAATATGAAACATTGCTTAGAAGTGGGGTACAATTGTCTATTTTGGCAGAGTTCCAAGATGTAGAATTTTGAGTGTCCTTTGTCAAGCTTGAATACTTACATGTCTTGTGCAAGCTTCACAGATGGAGACACCCCTATAGTATACACTGGAGCACCTGTGTGGGCCCCCATAATAAAAAGGGTGTTCTTGTGTCCCACACTATACAATAGAAGGTTTTTTCCTCTTAGATGGGATTTTAAAGGGCGGAAGTCTAAAAAAAGTATAACAGAAAGTATAAGAAAATGTCAAAATTTTATTATATCAAAAGTTAAAAGTATAACATATACTGAATAGAAAGCAACAAGTAAAAACAAAGAAGGATGCCAAAATTTACAAATGATGGTAATACAACCAGGATATACACGACAAGTCGACAGAGCTACACTTAACCCCACAGAGGCTGTATCAGCAAGGAGCTAATTGACAGTGCAGGCCCTGTGTCCCACACTAGTGCTACAGCGTCCATATGTGTAAGCAGCTGCTGAGTGTCCTCTCCTTACACAGAATCTAGTTTGCTATTCATTCTAGTAACAAACACATCTACACAACCAAATTCGTTTCATACAAGTAGGCCCTAAAAAATGTGGTCCAATGCATATGGCAAAAACAATGGTGTTTTATAGGCCGAAAGAAAAATGTTTGATACGAACGAATAATGTGCCCATGAACATGAAAGTTGCCATTTTAAACTGTACAACAGTTCCTAAAAGCACATGGAGCAGCACGAACGTAATAAACACAAAAAGAATAGGAACACTGCACAACTACCTACTTTTTTGCAGCACTCTCCAGATCTTTCTGTACTGCTCATGTTCTCTTAATTTTAGGTCCGACCACCGCTTCCTGAGCTGATCTTTCGATCGTCGTACCCCAAAATTCCGGTGCAGACTCTTGACCACTTTGATGATCTTGGCCTTTCGGACATTGGGGTTGGGGTAAAGTCCATATTTCCCATCATAGTCGGCCTTCTTCAGGATGACCACCATCTCCATCATCTCCCCAAAGGACATATTTGAGGCCTTAAATCTTCTCCTTCTGGATCCAGACGTTTCCGGCTCCGGGCTTTCCTCCTCCTCGTTGCTGTAATTAGCACGCACCTGTTGTGTCTCCGCCCTGTGCTCTTCCCCCACTGCGCCGAACGAAAAGGGGCAGGGAATAGACTAGAAAGAACGTCAGGGGCAGGCGGAGTTACACGCATGCGCAGTGTGTATAAAGCGTAACACGCGTGCGTAGTATGTACGATCTGTGAGCGGAGGAAGGAGTATAGGAGGCGCCGATCGTGAGAACGAAGGTAAGATCTAAACTTGGGCCTATACTGCTTCTAGATTGAGGCCTATATTGTAACAAGATTAGGAGAGCTTTGCCTGACATTATGGTTTGTGATGTGTTGTGACTTGCAGAGAAAATGGATGGCTTCAATGACCACAACTTCCTTCCCCTATTCATAGACAAATACAGGGAGCTGCCCTGTCTGTGGCAGGTGAGACACCCCCATTACAACAATAAACAAAAGATGCAGGCAGCGCTGGAGAAACTGCTGGAGTTGGTGAAGCCGGTGGTCCCCACAGCAACCATCCCCTATTTAAAAAACAAAATTGGTGGCCTGAGGAGCACTTATCTTAGGGAGCGCAAGAAGGTCACGGATTCCCAGAGATCAGGAGCTGCAGCAGATGATGTTTATGTCCCCAGGCTGTGGTACTATGAGAGACTGCGATTTCTGTCAGACCAGACTGAAGTCAGGGAATCCCTCTCCACTCTTCCTTCCACTCTTCCTTCCACCCCAGCTGAGGCTTCCGATGTCCAACCTTGGCCTTCCAGCCAGGAAGAAGTGGAGGAGCCCAGCTGGAGTCAGGTATAGCATTGTTCTACAGATTTCTGGTCAATAAATAAATGTTTACTAGATGTTATTATTGATCACTAATTGCTGATTTAATACAGTGTTTTACATATCAATAGAGAGTAGTGGGCACCCAAAATTAGAACAAGAATGAAAAATTCTGGGCTCAGATTTATAGTCTCTTATATTTGTTAACATTCAATTTGCAACAGTCAGGAGGTGAAAATTGTGTGTGATTGATGAAGAAAAAACTAAAACTATGTCCCTTTTTCATACACAGGAAGACCTCAGCCAGTAGGAGGCTGTGGAATGTGGCAGCCAGGAGGAGGCAGGGCTAAGTTGCAGCCAGGAGGAGGCGGGGCTAAGTGGCAGCCAGGAGAAGCCTGGGACAAGTCGAAGCCTGACAGAATCTCAGGTTCCTCCCCTCCGCCTTCCATACATAAGAGCGAGGAAGGCGACTCACATGCAGGATTCTGCACTCAGGCTGATTCAGGAGGCTTCTGCGTCCCTCAGAGCCTTACCCACTCCTGAAGAGACCTTTGCCTGCATGGCTGCCACAAAACTGCAGGGCATGCAGGAGGGTCAACGCAAGCTGTGTGAGGACCTTCTGTATCAAGTCCTAAGTAAGGGGGTGAGTGGTGAACTAACACCCAATTCCCCACCTGAGTGAGTTGGCCCCTCCTCCTCCTTTTCCTCCTGCTGCCACAACTCCACCACCAGAGCCACAGCATGGAAGGAAGCGTGGAAGGAAGACCAGAGAGTGATGGCCCTGGGTTTAGTCTGGTCTGGCAAAAGATGCAGTCTCTTGTATGACCACAGCCTGGGGACAAAAGATGTCATCTGCTGCTTTCCGGATCTCTGGGACTTCTGGACCAGACTGCACTCCCTTATATATGGACTCCTCAGGCCACCAATTTTGCTTGGAATGTGTTGCCCTGGGGGCCAAAAGCTTCACCAATGTCTGCTGTTTCTACAGCGTTGCCTCCCTCTTTGTTTAGTTGTGAGCCCTTAATAAAGGCATTTTTTGTTCAATTATACTCGCCTATGTGTGTTTTCATTCAAAAATGATAGTTTGTTTGTGAGGAGGCAGGTACATTTCAAAAATACAATGTGAAATTAACAAGAGACAACAACACCAAACAATCTCCTTGAGATTAAATAATACAAGATATCAATGGTGTTGTGGTAACTTGATACACAAAACACACACAAAAATATTCTGGAGTAAAACACAACAAAAACAACAATAAAAACACAGCCTTGAAAAAAACCCCCCCCAAAAAATACAAAACCAGCCTGGAAGAAAACCAAAAAAATTGAAAAACAACCAAAAACAAATTTTGTCAGATGTGACAAATCTAAATCTATATTGAGGGAATCACAATAAATAATAAAGAAAGAAGTTTGTGAGAAGTCTGTGTGAATATAAGCAGCAAAACTACTTCATTCTTCTCACATTATAAAGAAGAAGAGAGTGCGCTGTATTAAACTATTTTTGAAATTGCAGTGTGACGAAAGTGCTGTATCCATTCAGAACGCTAATTTTACCAGACCGAGCTGTTCCATCTCAGAATTCCTTCTGAGCATGCGTGGCACTTTGTGCGTCGGAACTGGCCCCACGCGGTCGGAATTGACGCGATCGGATTTTGTTGTCGGAAAATTTTATAGCCTGCTCTCAAACTTTGTGTGGGTCGGAAAATCCGATGGAAAAAGTCCGATGGAGCCCACACACGGTCGGAATTTCCGACAACACGATGCGATCGCACATTTTCCATCGGAAAATCCGACCGTGTGTACGGGGCATAAGGGGTTTCATGTCCAGAGCCCCAAACCCAGACCTCATGTGCTGTGCAGCTATCCGATTGCTGGGGAGCCTATTTTTTTTTTTACCACGCTGGGACGGCACATTACCCATGATGACTCAAATTGCTTATGATGTCCAGGGCACCATTGCACTAACTTCCAGAGCTGTACTGCCTAGTGCCTATTTTTACAATACTGGCAACCGGATTTTCAACTATTTTACACGGCCCCAAGGTATGCTAGAATTTACTCACATTTATATGCTATACAACCGTGCATTGGCAGCCCCTAAAAAAACATGTTCGCCAGACAACTAAAAAGCACAATGAAATAGCACAATGAAATCCTCCACTATTCAAAATTAGAATTGTGGTGTCAGGGCTGGATCAGCCCTTCCTTCTCAAAGCTGGCTGCTCAGCTGTCAGCTAATTGCCAGCACCTATCTCTCCACAGTGACTCACCTGTTGATATCCTGCTCGTCAGTCCTGCCTACTTAACCTGTCCAGTCCAGATGATCTCTGCCTTCACCTTGGTCACATCTCTAGAGATGCTCTCCTGTGTTCCTGTTAAAAACTTGCTTGGCTGACATTCCTTCTGGCTCTAGATCCTGTTTGCTGTTCTACTATGCTCATCTCTGGCTCCCTGACGTTTTGGCTTGTCTGACTATACGTTCTGGTTTCTGAACTCTGGCTATGTTTTGACTACATTTATTCTGTTTACTCTTTTTTTATTATTATTATTAAACAAGTGTGATTTAACTGTACTTCTGCCATGGCGTTACAAATGCTCCTGAGTTGCATGGCTCACCTGGAATCTCCCACTGTGGCTGCTCCGGTACAACCTGTGTTGCAGTCCATCCCTGCTGCTGCTCCAGTCTCTGTGCAGGCACCCGCCTCGAGTATTACCTCCATAAGAGGTATGTCTGGTGCCGCTCCGCTTCCCCAGCAATTTGGAGGCAATCCAGTCCAATGCAGAGGGTTTCTCAACCAGGTTGAGATATACTTTGAGATGCTGCCCCAGGCCTTTCCCATGGACAGAAGCAAAGTAGTTTTGTGATATCTTTGCTTTCTGAGAGAGCCTTGGCCTGGGCAAACCCTCTATGGGAGACGCAAAAACCGGTTGTCTTGAGTTACTCTGAGTTTGTGACTTCTTTTAAAAGGGTATATGACGTTCCGGCACCCTCCACTTCTGATGCCAAGTGCCTCATGTCCATCAAACAGAGTACGAGAATTGTTGCTGATTATGCCATTGAATTCCGTACTCTGGCAGCAGAGGTTGCTTGGAACAAATGAGGCCCTCGTGGCTGCTTTTTCTCATGGTCTCTCGGATACCATCAAGAATGAGATTGCAGCCCAATATGTACCCAATGAGCTGGAGAGGTTGAACACGTTTGCCATCCTCATTGACTCCAGACTCAGAGAAAGACTCCCCTTCAAGAAGCGCTTGCGGAAGCCTCCTGTACATTTGTATCCGAACTTTGCAGTCCCACCCTTGCCTTCCTCACCTCCCATGCTTCCTGGTACCGAGACGGTCTGTGAAGATGAACCCATGCACTTGGGCTTTACGCGTCTCTCTACAGATGAGAGCGCTCTTAGGAGGAGGGAGAGATTCTGCCTTTATTGTGGCCAGGCAGGTCACTTTTTGAAGTCTTCTCCAACCCGTCCAGGGAACGCACGAACCTTGAGGTCTTGTCACAGACAGACCTTATGTGGTGTTGTTTCGTCCCCAGTTCTCTAGAAGGATAAGCCCCTGGTTTCAGTTGCCCTTTCTTGGGCTGAGTCATCCATCGAGATACGGGCTCTAATCAACTCTGGGGCTGCAGGCCTGTTCATTGATGCTGCCTTTGTATTGAAGCACTCGATTCCTCTGCAGCTGCGTGACACTCCACTTGCCATTGAGGCTCTTGACTGAAGACCTCTACAGCCTACCTATGTGACTCATGAGACTGTTCCATTGTCCATGGCCATAGGAGCTCTTCACCATGAGATATTGGAGGGTGGTGTCACGTCTACATGGAACTATAAAGTCAGTAAACCCACATCCCTAGTACAATAGAAAAAGTCACTCAAAAAAGAGTGTGTGTCCTCTAATGGGACTTTCAGTTTGGGTCACTGACAGGTGAATGGTAATATGTAAAGTAGGAAAGTAGTATTTAAAAAAAATGTATTTATTATAGAAAAAGGATAAAACATGATACCTATGACATAACACAATAAGCGTCTAAAAATAGATGCACGATTACTGATGTAAGAATTGAAAATACATAACATTGACCAACTCTATTGTGTAATAATAAACAATAGACAAAAACCCAACGTTTCGAGGTATTTGAGGGTCAACCTCTTCTTCAGGGGTAATAAGTTTGGTCACAACAAAGTTTACATCTATGGTCATGATAGAGAAAGAACAAAATTTTTGAACATATGCAATGCATTAAACAATTCACTGTACTTTCAACATCAGCACTTTGAAGACCATATACCGTATATACTTGAGTATAAGTCAATCCGAGTATAAGTCGAGGCCCCAATTTACCACAAAATAATGGGAAAAACTTATCGACCCGAGTATAAGACGAGGGTGAGAAATGCACAGCTATTGTAAGTGGAAAAGAGGGTCAACAATGCCCATTTGCAGCCTCACTGTGCCCTTTTGCATGCCTTACTGTGCCCATTTGCAGCCATAGGTCCCCTGAAATTCAAACTCGGTAGTTAAGGGTTCCTAGATGCCCCCTAGCTGCAGCCAAAACTTGGGGTCTCTGAACCCAAAGGGTCCCGAAATGACATTGCTGCAGATGGACACAGTTGACCGACTTTGGGGCCCCGTATCTCGGGGCCACTTAGTGCTAAGAACCCTAAATTTGGTGTGCAAACCCAGTGGAACTAGCAACATCAAATTTCCAAAGCTGAGGTTTCTACTACCAAGTGGCCCCGAGCTACAGGGCCCCAAATATCAGTTCAGAAAATGTCAAGCACTTTTCTGCAGCAAATGACATTTTCTGAACTGGATCTCGGGGCCACTTGGTGCTAGAAACCCCAGCTTTGGATATGTTATGGTACCAGGTTAACTGGGTTTGCACACCAAATTTGGGGTTTCTAGCACCAAGTGGCCCTGAGATGTGGGGCCCCAAATTCGGTTCAGAAAATGTCAAGCACTTTTGTGCAGCAGAGAATGACATTTTCCGAACCGATTTTGGGGCCCCATATCTTGGGGCCACTTAGTGCTAGGAACATCAGCTTTGGATATGCTGTGGTTCCACTGGGTTTGCACACCAAATTTGGAGTTCCTAGCACCAAGTGGCCCTGAGATACGGGGCCCCAAATTCGATTCAGAAAATGATTTTTTTTGCTGCAGAAAAGTGCTTGACTCGAGTGTAAGTCGAGGGGGGCACTTTCAGCACAAAAAAATGTGCTGAAAAATTCGACTTATACTCGTGTATATACGGTATATAAATAGTAATCAAATTAATCAAAAAATATGCATAAGGTAGTTATATGGGTACTGACCATGTATTGTAAAGGTTTCCAAGAACATCCACAGCATCCAATGGGAGATCGGTCAGCAGCAGCCCCAAGGAGGCCAAGAAAGGGGCAAGAAAAAAGGGGTCTGGGACGGGGAGAAGGCGGGAAAACGGAGGAGGAAAGGTGGACCAGAGTGGCAAGGGGAGGCCCCAAAGGGTGGACAATATTCCTTAAGAGGACAGGAGTCCCCAAACATCAAAGCAGCTCCACAAAGGGTACCTCCAATGGCACACGTCCCCACTCCGTCGGGGCGTAAGACAGGACCAATTCAAAAGAAGTGGTCCACCAACACTCCCAGTCACTAGAAAAAATATACAGGGGTAACTTAGAATATATAAAGAAATATAAAAAGGACCTATAATAGTTAGGTTAACTAGTGATCCTTATATGTGGGTTCAGAGGCATGCACAGATCCAAAAAGCGGTATCTGTAGGTGAAATGGTACCTACCCAGAGTCCCAGCTCTCAGTTGTATCCACAGATACAGAAAGGGGGGGGCGGTTTAGTCATTATGAGATACAAGGCAGGTTAGATCAAAGACATCCTTTTAGAGTATCAAAAAGGACTTATGGATCTGAGAAAATAGAGCACAAGAAAGTATTAAGTGTTGATTCCCAGTTTGCATGATAAGGCCCATAAAGGCCCATAAAGATAGACATGGTAGTGACAACAGCTAATCAAGGAATAGCTTACCTAAATGTATCTAGTGCCCCAGACTATCTGTGGTGTGCTGCAAGCAGAAAGGGATACTGGGTGACCGCTGTTTTTAAATCCGTAGGACATGCCTAGATCTGCCTATTGATAGGCCGATTGGACTTGAGGGGAGGTGCAAAACAGGGTGTATTCCCATTGGAATGGTGCCCCCCCGAGTACAGCAGCGCACGGCGCTATCCCCAACACGCCACCTGATGGATCAAGGAAGGAGTGGTGTCCTGAAGGGGGCGTCACATGGCGTGAGTGCGTCACGCCGCTCCGTGTGGGGCGGGGCTGACATGACGCCTCGGTGGTGCCACCCCGCGCCAAGGTCTCCCGACGCACACCCGTCGCCATGGAAAGCAGGCAAACAGACTGCCAGTGTCTTGCCGATAAAGTTCCCCCGGCGGATAAGGACCCCCTGTACTGCGCAGGCGCAGCACTTGCGCAGTACGAACGACTAAGGGGCCGCTGAAAATAGCCGAAGCTGAAAACCTTGACTCAGCTGTACACGGCGCCTGCGCCCTGAGTCCAGGTTCAACCCCCACCATCCAAGTGGACATAGAGGTAGAATAAAAAAGTGCAGAGCGAAGCGAGGCCGTGCCCGAAGCGTGGCGAGCAAAGCGAGCCCGCGAGGGGCCCTGTTACAGGCGCCGTGTACAGCTGATTTACACCTATTCAGGTTCGGCTATTTCCGCCAGCTCGTACTGCGCAAGCGCTGCGCCTGCGCAGTACAGGGGGGTCCTTATCCACCGAAGGGAACTTTCTCGGCAGAACACCGGAGGTAGAGGAGGGCGGCATGTCAAAAAAGATATGACACGGCCCCCCCCCTGCGCCGAGTGGAAACTACGATGACGGGGGGGGATTAAACTGTAATAGAAACAGACCCATCCACCTGTGGGATTCCTGGCATATCCGCAGGTGAGACCGACAGATTCCCCGGATACCTGGATGGATGGACAACAAAAAGCCACAACAATCATATACAATTGTATACTAACAGTACAATACATCACAAACATTTTTTTAAAAAGTACATACAAAGTATTGCGTGCATAACACATGATTACACTCAGAATAGCTAATAAAACACTGGAAAAAAAGGATTATATACAATACAATTTAGCGAAAAACAAGGGGCCCAACTATGACCGAACTAAACCAAAAAGGTATAGTTAGTCAGGGGGAACTGTCTCATTCGGGGGGGTTCCCACTCAGATCCTCCAGAGGAAAAACCATACAGAAAGGGCCAAATTACATCATTCCGTTCAGGCCGGGTTGTACAGTCGCATATAAGCGAAATATTCACCTCTGTTCTGACTGTAAAAGTAATTTATTGGTATCACCCCCTCGTATTCCCGAATGCATTCTATCCAAAATAAGGAAGGATATTTTTGGGGTGACACCATCGTGTACTTCTGTAACGTGTCTACCCAGTGGAAGACTGGGATTGCATGTTTTCATTGACACAATGTGTCGGTAGGCACAACGCCAGAACTGCTGGATCGTTTTGCCTACATAAAAGTGGGAACAGTCACACAGGAGAAGATAGACCACGCCAGTTGTCTGACAGTTGGTGTGGTGTTTAGGTAGGTATCGTTCTCCATTGGGGAGTGTCACATTTTGGGAGGTGTTCGTGTAGCGACAATACAGTCAGGTCCATAAATATTGGGACATCGACACAATTCCAATCTTTTTGGCTCTATACACCACCACAATGGATTTGAAATGAAACAAACAAGATGTGCTTTAACTGCAGACTTTCAGCTTTAGTTTGAGAGTATTTACATCTAAATCAGGTGAACGGTGTAGGAATTACAACAGTTTGTATATGTGCCTCCCACTTTTTAAGGGACCAAAAGTAATGGGACAATTGGCTGCTCAGCTGTTCCATGGCCAGGTGTGTGTTATTCCCTCATTATCCCATTTACAAGGAGCAGATAAAAGGTGCAGAGTTCATTTCAAGTGTGCTATTTGCATTTGGAATCAGTTGCTGTCAACTCTCAATATGAGATCCAAAGAGCTGTCACTATCAGTGAAGCAAGCCATCATTAGGCAGAAAAAAGAAAACAAACCCATCAGAGAGATAGCAAAAACATTAGGTGTGGCCAAATCAACTGTTTGGAACATCCTTAAAAAGAAAGAACGCACCGGTGAGCTCAGCAAGGCCAAAAGACCTGGAAGATCACAGAAAACAACTGTGGTGGATGACCGAAGAATTCTTTCCCTGGTTAAGAAAACACCCTTCACAACAGTTGGCCAGATCAAGAACACTCTCCAGGAGGTAGGTGTATGTGTGTCAAAGTCAACAATCAAGAGAAGACTTCACCAGAGTGAATACAGAGGGTTCACCACAAGATGTAAACCATTGGTGAGCCTCAAAAACAGGAAGGCCAGATTAGAGTTTGCCAAACAACATCTAAAAAAGCCTTCACAGTTCTGGAACAACATCCTATGGACAGATAAGACCAAGATCAACTTGTACCAGAGTGATGGGAAGAGAAGAGTATGGAGAAGGAAAGGAACTGTTCATGATCCGAAGCATACCACCTCATCAGTGAAGCATGGTGGTGGTAGTGTCATGAGGTGGGCATGAATGGTTGTCAATGGAACTGGTTTTCTTGTATTTATTGATGATGTGACTGTTGACAAAAGCAGCAGGATGAATTCTGAAGTGTTTCAGGCAATATTATCTGCTCATATTCAGCAAAATGCTTTAGAACTCATTGGACGGCGCTTCACAGTGCAGATGGACAATGACCCGAAACATACTGCGAAAGCAACCAAAGACTTTTTTAAGGGAAAGAAGTGGAATGTTATGCAATGGCCAAGTCAATCACCTGACCTGAATCCGATTGAGCATGCATTTCACTTGCTGAAGACAAAACTGAAGGGGAAAATGCCCCAAGAACAAGCAAGAACTGAAGACAGTTGCAGTAGAGGCCGGGCAGAGCATCACCAGGGATGAAACCCAGCGTCTGGTGATGTCTATGCGTTCCAGACTTCAGGCTGTAATTGACTGCAAAGGATTTGCAGCAAAATATTAAAAAGTGAAAGTTTGATGGATGATTGTTAATCTGTCCCATTACTTTTACTCCCTTAAAAAGTCGGAGGCACATATACAAACTGGGAAAAATGTGAAATAAATACTGCGCTTAACAAAACTAGCTTGAGCTGCGACTAAAAAGTGGTAAACTGCATAATGTGTAAAAAAGAAAGTCGCGCTAAAAATGTGAAAAGGCCAAAATCAAGTGCCTATAGCTTTATAGAGGGGTATCTGAACATGAGTGACAATCACTATGCTTTAAAATTAAAATGGTGAAACACACGAATAACTCCTATGTCTGCAAAAATTAAACGGTGTTAGGACGTGATGCACGTGACAAATAAATGTCTCAAAACAACCTGACAAAAAAATATAGCAATCAAAAATCACTGTGACAAATGAATATCCCCAAAAAAAACGTGAAGAAAGAAAAAAAGGTTCAAAAATAAATAATGTGAACAAATCCTCAAGGTGCAGATATTGCCCCTAATTATAGACCACAAAGCAGAGTTGTTATTAGTCCATAAGTAGGATGAGAAAAGAAAGTTGAAATAAATATCCCCAAGTGACAGGTGAAATATTGGTAATCTTGCTGCAGTGAATAGGGTGCGTTGATAAACCTCCACCTTCCAAAACTGCTGCCTCTTACCAAAAGATGTTGGTCTCTTATTGATAGGAGACCTTACTGAGCGGATTGCTGTAACCCCAGCCTGGGATCTGTATAACAGGCACTAGATGTCATCCGGTCTGCAAAAAACCTCTCAGCCAGCCGCACCAGGATGGTTAAGATGGGTCACCAAAAAGAAATAAACAGCTCCACATAGCGTAAAACCTTACATTTATTGATTAGCAATTCAATAAATGTAAGGTTTTACGCTATGTGGAGCTGTTTATTTCTTTTTGGTGACCCATCTTAACCATCCTGGTGCGGCTGGCTGAGAGGTTTTTTGCAGACCAGATGACATCTAGTGCCTGTTATACAGATCCCAGGCTGGGGTTACAGCCATCCGCTCAGTAAGGTCATCTTTTGGTAAGAGGCAGCAGTTTTGGAAGGTGGAGGTTTATCAACGCACCCTATTCACTGCAGCAAGATTACCAATATTTCACCTGTCACTTGGGGATATTTATTTCAACTTTCTTTTCTCATCCTACTTATGGACTAATAACAACTCTGCTTTGTGGTCTATAATTAGGGGCAATATCTGCACCTTGAGGATTTGTTCACATTATTTATTTTTGAACCTTTTTTTCTTTCTTCACGTTTTTTTTTGGGGATATTCATTTGTCACAGTGATTTTTGATTGCTATATTTTTTTGTCAGGTTGTTTTGAGACATTTATTTGTCACGTGCATCACGTCCTAACACCGTTTAATTTTTGCAGACATAGGAGTTATTCGTGTGTTTCACCATTTTCATTTTAAAGCATAGTGATTGTCACTCATGTTCAGATACCCCTCTATAAAGCTATAGGCACTTGATTTTGGCCTTTTCACATTTTTAGCGCGACTTTCTTTTTCACACATATACAAACTGTTGTAATTCCTACACCGTTCACCTGATTTGGATGTAAATACCCTCAAATTAAAGCTGAAAGTCTGCAGTTAAAGCACAAAAAAACTTGTTTGTTTCATTTCAAATCCATTGTGGTGGTGTATAGAGCCAAAAAGATTAGAATTGTGTTGATGTCCCAATATTTATGGACCTGACTGTAGTTGCATCCACCACAGGTAAAAGTACCTGGGTATTTGCAAGGATCTCGTCGTCCCAGGTTGTTAAATTCGCTAGAGACCAAATGATCTTTAAGGGATCTCGCCTGTTTATAGGTAAATGATGGATTTTTGCTGACAAATGGACCTATGGTTGGGTCCATGGTGAGGACATGCCAGTACTTGCTGGTGATTTTTTTTTTTTGTTGGTTTAAAAATCTGGTTATTATTGAAATAGCATTGGTTTTCTGTATCTGTGGATACAACTGAGAGCTGGGACTCTGGGTAGGTACCATTTCACCTACAGATACCGCTTTTTGGATCTGTGCATGCCTCTGAACCCACATATAAGGATCACTAGTTAACCTAGCTATTATAAGTCCTTTTTATATTTCTTTATATATTCTAAGTTACCCCTGTATATTTTTTCTAGTGTCTGGGAGCGTTGGTGGACCACTTCTCTTGAATTGGTCCTGCCTTCCCCTCCGACGGAGTGGGGACGTGTGCCATTGGAGGTGCCCTTTGTGGAGCTGCTTTGACGTTTGGGGACTCCTGTCCCCTTGAGGGATATTGTCCACCCTTTGGGGCCTCCCCTTGCCACTCTGGTCCGCCTTTCCTCCTCCGTTTTCCCACCTTCTCCCCGTCCCAGACCCCTTTTTTCTTGCCCCTTTCTTGGCCTCCTTGGGGCTGCTGCTGACCGATCTCCCATTGGATGCTGTGGATGTTCTTGGAAACCTTTACAATACATGGTCAGTACCCATATAACAACCTTATGCATATTAATTTGATTACTATATATATATATATATATATATATATATATATATATATATATATATATATATATATATAATCTTCAAGGTGCTGATGTTAAAAGAATTGTGCATTATTTAATGCATTGCATATGTTCATAAATTTTGTTCTTTCTCTTTCCTGATCATAGATGTAAACTTTGTCATGACCAAACTTATTACCCCTGAAGAAGAGGTTGACCCTCAAATACCTCGAAATGTTGGGTTTTTGTCTATTGTTTATTATTACACAATAGAGTTGGTCAATGTTATGTATTTTCAATTCTTACATCCATAATTGTGCATCTATTTTTAGACGCTTATTGTGTTATGTCATAGGTATCATGTTTTATCTTTTTTCTATAATAAATACATTTTTTTTAAATACTACTTTCCTACTTTACATAATACCATTCACCTGTCAGTGACCCAAACTGAAAGTCCCATTAGAGGATATACACTCTTTTTTGAGTGACTTTTTTTACTTCACCATGAGATAGTCCAATTCCAAGTTATTTCCTCACCTAAATTTCCGCTGGTTATTGGTTATCCATGGTTACAGAGGCACAAACCCTCTTTTGATTGACTCCATGCTGAGGTTCTCTCCTGGTCGCCACAATGCAGTAAGACATGCTTCCAGAAGGTAGCCAAGGTTCTGTGCACCTCTTCACTCTCCTCCCTGCCGGAGGAGAACCGCGATTTTAGTGATGTCTTTGACAAAGGTCAAGCGGGTAGTTTGCCTCTACCCCGGTCATATGATTGCGCAATTGACCTTCAACCTGGTGCCATACCCCCTCTTGGCGGGGTTTACCCTTTGTCGGTCTTGGAGGATAAGACCATGGAGGAGTATGCTGCAGATGCACTTTCTTGAGGTTTCATCCGCAAATACTTGTCTCCTGCTGCTGCTGGTTTCTTTTTTGTGAAGTGGTTAACTGAGACCTTGTATTGATTATAGGGGTCTCAATCGTTTCACGATTAGGAATGCCTATCCGATTCCGTTCTGCCAAACTGTTGTGAAAATTAATATATGCTATGCTAAATCAACTTCGCTTGCGCTAATAAGCACACTTTTCAGCTCTTGTGGATAATGCAATTGAGTGCACTCGTGCTTTCCCAGTAAAACAGACACAATAGTTGTTCCTATGGAAGCTCCTCAGACAGTCCTGGGTTGTTATGGGAGCTCCGTTTATTTATAGGACTTTGAACAGGGGTAACAAAAGAGACTTGGTGGCTATTCAGTTCAGCCAATCAAGCCCAGGTATTGCTTCAGGCAGGAGGTGTTATATAAAACTCAACCAATGAAGACATATGTATATTTAAAAAGAACAATGACTAGGGGAGTGTCTGGTCGTGTCTGAGAAGACCAGTGTTTACAATTTCCCGCCCTTTGTACTGGAAAACTGTGCTCTACAGTTAACAAAGGAACCCAGGTGTAGTGAGATTGGTGCCTAATAAATCGTGAACGCAGTTCCGACCAAGCTCGTGCACACATTCCCGCTTCTACCATTGGTTGAATCCTTATTCTGCATTGTTCAGATAACAATGCATATACGTATTATACTACCATTCCTATGGATGAGAGGCTATCTGCAGGGACAAGCTCATGGCCCCTCTACGTGGTGATCAGACACGCAGAAAGACATGAGCGTACATCCCTCCTCATAAAAGGTAGGTATCAAAATGATAATGTCTTTGCAGAGCGAACATATCCCCACCAAACGAACAAGTCTGCACATACTGCAGAGGCCTTCGCTGGCGGACATATCTTTGCATGGCAAACACCTCACCACCTCCACAGGAAGCTTTTCGCTACCAATGGTCCTTCACCGGTGCTGGTTCGCTCCGGTTCGCTCTTATAAGCGAGCCGCAAGTAGAACTAACACTGGGAGACACTGTGACAATACATATTGAATACATCTTAATACAATTTCTACAACATGCACTCTCTTACTGTCTTTTCCTTGCTCTCTCTTGTGCCTCCGGTCCAGGACCTTTCCATGTTTTCTTGGAAGTGGTTCCCGACTGCACCAGGCCCAAGGTCACCCCCCCAGACTGGGGAGCTCCCTCAGAGGCCCCCGACAGCCTCGGCACTCTCTCACTCCAGCTCCTCTCCCGTCAACTCCACCCATCCTGGGCTGATCCTGGATATTTGAGGAGGCCTGCCCCCTGCCAATCCAAGTTGGGGATTGGTCAGGCTCCCCAGAACACCCAAGGTGACTCCACCTCCCCTCCAGCCTCTCTTTCCAGAAAGCACTAGAACCTTCTGGAAAGAAGAAGAAGGTCCTAGTGATGTCACCTGTGAGTCGCCCAGCACTTCTCTGAGCCACTCCCAACCCAGAATGAAAACAAACAGACCTAGCAACAAGCCAGGCCTGCTTAAATTTGCCTAACCTTTCTAGCACACTACTAGAGAGTGCTACATGCATGTAGTAGGGGGGTTAGGATGATGAGCTGGTTGTCATGTCCTCCAAGTTTCCCTCTTAGTGGGGCATCAAGCAATGGTCACATGAGAGGCCTACCCCAGGGTGGGTTCTTCTGGGCTACTCTAGGCACCTGTACAGGATCATTTTACCACACATGGGGTTCCTTTACTCTATGCTGTTTTCATTAATGCCCAGGGACAAGGTTGAAGCTGCCAGGGGTGAATACTTGACCTTAAAGTGGTTGTGAAGGCAGAAGGTTTTTTATCTTGATGCATTCTATGCATTAAGATAAAAAGGCCTTCTGTGTGCAGCAGCCCCCTCAACCCCCCTAATACTTACCTGAGCCACCTCTCTATCCAGCGCTGTCCACAAGTGTCTCGTTCATCCAGGATTTTCCCTGTTGATTGGCTAAGACACAGCGCAGTGCCATTAGCTTCTGCTGCTGTCAATCAAAATCAGTTAGCCAATCAGGAGAGAGAGAGGGCGAGACAAAACTGGGGCTCTGTGTCTGAATGTACACAGGGATCAGTGGCCTGGCTCAAATGCTCCCATAGCAAGCTGCTTGCTGTGGGGGCACTTGACAGGAGGGAGGGGCCAGGAGATCAAAAGAGAGACACGAGAAGAGGAGGATCCAGGCTGCTCTGTGCAAAACCAACTGTACAGAGGAGGTAAGTATAACATGTTTATTATTTTTATAGAAAAAAAACGAGACTTTACAATCACTTTAAGGCGAGCTTCTTCTTTTTGAGATGAATGTACACCATATACACTTGCATCATAGCTGCTCTCTAGTAAACTTTCGGGACTCGTGACAATGTACACCTTCTGTGTAGTTTGCATTTAGGAGGGACAAGCTGAGCCTTGTCCACATGCACCCATCCAGCATATCACTACTACCTCACTGCCTGTAACGGTATGGAGTGCTGCCGTGTGCCCAGTGCGGACTCCATGCATGCACTTTACGTAACTCTTTCAAACCTGGGCTCAGGCTGGGGACCTCTGCGGTGCGAGTCTATTCCTGTTGCCATGGGAGACAGACCACTCACAGAGAGAATGCTGACAACAACTCCATCTTTCACTAAGCTATCCCACCTATCTCAGACATATGCTTGTGACAGGCTGCTTGTAACTTCCGTTACCTTAGGTCAATGTTTCAACTCCAGTCCTCAAGTACCCCCAAAAGGTCATGTTTGCAGGCTTTCCATTATTTTGCACAGGTGATTAGGTCAGTTTCACTGCCTTAGTAATTACACAGCTGTTTCATCTGAGGGAAATCCTGAAAACATGACCTGTTGGGGGTACTTGTGGACTGGAGAAACACTCCCTTAGGTAACCCTTCTGTCTTCACACCGTATTACTTTAGTACCAATGTCTTCATACCCTAAAATACCTTAACCGATTCCTGACCAGCCGCCGCAGTTTTACTGCGGCAGAATGGCATGGGCAGGCAAATCGCTAATTATGTTATGGCGGCCGCGATGATCGGATTCGATCCAGAACAGATCAATCCCCAGGCCCAGGCCAATGAAATCTGGCCTGGACCTGGTGATCGCTCCTGGCGAATGAGATCCTTCCCCTGCATGTTTAAGAGTAAACACAGCAGGGGAAGTGATGTCATCTCTCCATGTGTTGGTCTTTTTGTTCCAGACTGAGGAGAGAAGACATCCCAGAGTAAGTTGCACCAACACTACACTGACACCAGTCCACATAGGTACACTTGCCAACCACCGATCACCCCCCAGTTAACCCCTTCACCCCCTGTCACTGTGTCACCCAGTGTTCAGATTTTTTTTGATCACTGTACTGGTGTCTTTAGTGACACAAATCAGTGGTAGGGTAATTATTGGTAGGCCCAGATAGGTCTAGGGACCCCTTCTAACCCCCCTAATAAAGGTTTAACCCCTTGATCACCTCCTGTCACCAGTGATCACTGTATAAGTGTCACGGGTGACGCTAGTTAGCAAGATATTTTTTATAGCGTCAGGGCACCCGCCGTATATTACCCAATAAAGGTTTAACCCCCTGCGGGTGACATCGGTTAGGTTTAAGCGTCAGTCAAGGTCTGCGTCGCCCCAGGCAGCGTCAGATTAGTGCCAGTAGCGCTAACACCCACGCACGCACCATACACCTTCCTTAGTAGTATAGTGTCTGAACGGATCAATATCTGACCTGATCAGATCTATACTAGCGTCCCCAGCAGTTTAGGGTTCCCAAAAACGCAGTGTTAGCGGGATCAGCCCAGATACCTGCTAGCACCTGCGTTTAGCCCCTCCGCCCAGCCCACCCAAGTGCAGTATCAATCGATCACTGTCACTTACAAAAACACAACACACATAACTGCAGCATTTGCAGAGTCAGGCCTGATCCCTGCGAACGCTAACAGTTTTTTTGGTAGCGTTTGCATCAGTCGCTGACAGTCAGGTGTTTTTTTTCTTGTGAGTCTCACTACTGTACCAGTAAATTAAGAGACCAAAATGTCAAATCGAAGGTACAGTAGTGAACAGGCCTACACGTTTCTGAGCATGACAGATAGTGAAGAGGAAGTCACTTATCTGTCAGATTCAGGCTCGGAATACGATCCTGTAAACAGCAGCGGCACCCTGACAGATACTTCTGTCAATGGAGTTGTGGTCCCTGCAAAGGTCAGGCATACCAGACCGTGTTCTTCTGCTGTCATTGAGGTGCAAGAACCGCAGGGATCTTGTATGGAGCTCTCCGCTCTGGTGAACTGGCAAGCACCAGCGGCCTAGTACATCCTGGTCGTACATCCAGCACTGCAGTATCACGTGGTGACGTGGCGAGTCCCATAAGTGCAGTTCAAGCTGGTGAGGTGGCAAGCACGAGTAGAGTCCCGCAGCCACCAAGAAGACAAAGACAGGCCCATCGAGCCCATAGTGCCCTTCCTGCTGCATTTGCCAATCCTAATTGGGAGCCCACCACTTCTGCAGCGCCCATACTTTCTCCATTCACTAGCCAACCCGGAATTCAGGTGGAAACAGTTGATCTTACCTCACCTGATTTTTATTCTCTGTTTTTCACGGAAGATCTCTATAGATCTATTGTGGACCAAAGCAATTTATATGCTGGTCAATTTATCGCCGCTAATCCCCAGTTGGCCCTTGCCAGAGAATGTAAACCGATTACAGTTTCCAAATTTAAGACCTTCCTGGGCCTATCCCTCGACATTGGCATAACTAAAAAGAGTGAGTTGCGGTCATATTGGTCCACGGACCCAATTCACCATATGCCCGTGTTCTCTGCCTCCATGACCAGGACACAATACGAGCAGATCTTTCAGTTCATGCACTTCAATGACAATGAACTCTGTTGTCCTCGGGGTGACCCTGAATTTGATCGGCTCTACAAAATTCGGCCCCTCGTAAACCACTTCAACCAACAGTTTGCAGCCTTTTTTATTCTCCATCAAGTTGTCTGCATTAATGAGTCCCTGATTAAGTTTTCTGCCTGCTTGTCATTCAAACAGTATCTTCCCAGCTAGCGTGCCAGATATGGGGTCAAGATTTATAAGCTCTGTGCCAGGGCCACAGGCTATACATGTAGTTTTATGGTTTACAAGGGAAGAGATAGTTACGTAGAGCCTGAGAACTGCCCAGAATACATAGGGAGCGCTGCTAAGATTGTGTGGGACTTGGTGTCACCCTTATTCGGAAAGGGGTACCACTTGTATGTGGACAATTATTACACGAGTGTGCCACTTTTTAGTCACTTGTTTGATCACGGAATTGGCGCATGTGGCACCGTGTGATCTAATCACCGGGGCTTACCCCAGCGGCTTGTAGATTCCCGTCTTAGGCTGGGGGAGAGAGCCTGCTTGAGATGAGATGTAATAATTTGCTGGCTTTGAAGTGGAGGGATAATAAGAATGTTTTCGTTCTGTCCTCCCTTCACGCAGACACGACTTTCCAAATTCCTACGGCGACTTGTGTTGTAGAGAAAACCCTCTCTGTCCACGAATATAACCTTAATATGGGAGGGGTGGACCTCAATGACCTGTTGTTGGCGCCATACCTAATTGCTCGTAAGGCCCGACGCTGGTACAAAAAAGTGTCTGTATACTTATTTCAATTGGCTCTACTGAATGCTTATATGCTATACAAAGCTTCAGGTCGAACTGGATCCTTCCTTAAATTCCAGGAAGAGATCATCATAGCCCTTCTGTTTCCAGACAGTGCTGTGGCCCAACTTCCCAATCCAAATGCAGTGAGCCGGCTGCATGAGAGGAATTTTCTGCATGTCCTCTCTGGTACCCCCACCCAAAGAAACCCCCCAAAAGATGTTATGTCTGTAGAAAGCACGGATATAGGCGTGACACCCGCTTTTATTGTCCCTCCAGTCCTGACCAACCTGGTGTTTGCATTGGTGACTGTTTTGAAAGCTACCACACACTAGTGGAGTATTAGCGTAGGGTACAGCATTGCACAGTCCTAGGCATACTAACACAGGGTCTCGAAATATGTGATGGCCATCACATTTTGAGAGACCCTAATCTGGAACGTTTACAGTTTATATAAAAGTGCAAAAAAAAAAAAAACATCACACAAAAACACAAAAAAAATAACAAATAAAAAAGCCAAAAATAGTTTTAGTGGTTTTATTTTTCTTCTCTCTATTGTTCTCTCTCTTACTTTTGCTCTCTATTGTCTGCTCTATTGTTCTCTCTCTTTTGTTACTGTATTTTAGAACTGTAATGTTTTATTTTTACTATGTTTTATTGTATTTGCTTTGCAGGTATGGTAAGTCTTACTGTTATTGTTAACCATCATTTGCTTAGCAGGTATGTCATTTAGCTGCAGCACGGGTTTATTTATTCTGACAGCAACAGGGTTTGCTCCCACGATACATAAAGCACTGACTCAAGCGCTGTAGGAGGTGATTTCACCACTACAGTTAAAAAAAAAAGAGCATATATGCCGAAGCATAGGGGCAGGGGTGGAGGAGCGATTAGCTCCTAAAATTAGGGGCGGATTGCCCCCATGCATATATTTTTTAGTACATGTTGCGTTAAAAAATGTTTTATTTTTACTATGTTTTATTGTATTTGCTTTGCAGGTATGGTATGTTTTACTGCTATACTGTAATGTTTCTTTGTTTTATTGTTAACCATCATTTACTTAGCAGGTACGCCATTCAGCTGCTGCACTGATTTATCTACCTTGACAGCAACAGCGTTTGCTCCCACGATATGTAAATCAGCGACTCCAGCGCTGTAGGATGTGATTTCACCACCACAGTTAAAAGAAAATGGTGCATGTATGCCTATCATTAGAAGTGGGTGGATAAAGGGCGGGAATTCTAATGGTGGGCATACCCACCAATCAATCTCTTTTATTTCGTTCAGTCTACAGGCTGCATGAAAAATAGAACATTACAATATATGCCCAACAAGGACCAGCAACGTACTGGTATGTAGCTGGACTTTGAGTGGTTATACCAGAATGATCATCTTGGTATCATTCTTTTCAACCAGCGGTCGGTTTTCATGTAAAAGCAATCCTAGCAGCTTATTAGCCTCTAGACTGCTTTTACAAGCAGTGGAAGGGAACGTCCCCCCTCCCACCGTCTTCCATGGTTTTCTCATGCTCTTCTGTCCCAACAGGGAACCTGAGAATGCAGCCGGTGGTTACGCCAGCTGACCATAGAGCTGATCAGAGACCAGAATGGCTCCAATCATCTCTATGACCTAAGAAACTGGAAGCTACGAGCATTTCATGACTTAGGTTTCGCCGGATATAAACAGCGTCATTGGGAAATTGGGAAAGCATTTAATCACACCGATCTTGGTGTGGTCAGATGCTTTGAGGGCAGAGGAGAGATCTAGGGACTAATAGATGCCAATTTTTTCAAAAAATAAAAAGGAGTACCTGTCACTACCTATTGCCATTATAGGGGATATTTGCATTCCCTGAGATAACAATAAAAATGATAAAAAAAAATGAAAGGGACAGTTTAAAAATAAAACAAAAAGCAAAAAAATAATAATAATAAAAAAAAAAAGCACCCCTTCCCCCCCGTGTTCACGCGCAAAGGCGAACGCAAGCGTCGGTCTGGTGTTGTATGTAAACAGCAATTGCACCATGCATGTGAGGTATCACCGCGAAGGTCAGATTGAGGGCAGTAATTTTAGCATAACCTTTTTTATTACATCAAACATTTGGGCAATATAGTGTGTTTTAGTGCATTAAAATTAAAAAAAAGTTTTTTTTTTCCAAAAAAAATGCGTTTGAAAAATCGCTGCACAAATACTGAGAGAAAAAAAAGACCCACCATTTTAATCTGTAGGGCCTTTGCGTTAAAACAATATAATATTTGGGGGCTCAAAGTAATTTTCTAGCAAAAAAAAAAATGTTCTTTTCATGTAAACTAAAAGTGTCAGAAAGGGCAGAAAGGGCATTGTCTTTAAATGGTTAGAAGAGTGGGTGATGTGTGACATAAGCTTCTAAATGTTGTGCATAAAATGCCAGGACAGTTCAAACCCCCCCCCCCCCCCAACTGACCCCTTTTTGGAAAGTAAACACTCCAAGCTATTTGCTGATAGTCATGTTGAGTCCATGGAATATTTTATATTTTGCCACAAGTTTTGGGAAAATGACAAACCTTTTTGTTTCTTTTTTCCACAAAGTTGTCACTAAATGATATATTGTTCAAAAATGCCATGGGCATATGTAGAATTACACCCCAAAATAAATTAGCTGCTTCTCCTGAGTATGGGGATACCACATGTGTGGGACTTTTTGGGAGCCTAGCTGTGTACAGGACCCTGAAAATCAATCATCACCCTCAGGCTATCTAAGGGCAAAAAATTGTGATTTCACTTCCTCACCACCTATCACAGTTTTGAAGGCCCTGAAATGTCCATAACCAACCCCCCCAAATGACCCCATTTTGTAAAGTAGACACCCCAGGGTATTTGCTAAGAAGCATGTTGAGTATTTTGCAGCTCTCATTTATTTTTGAAAATTAAGAAAGAAAAGAAAAATGTATTTTTTTCTTTTTCCAATTTTCAAAACTTTGTGACAAAAAGCGAGATCTGCAAAATACTCAACGTGCCTCTCAGCAAATAGCTTGGGGTGTCTACTTTCCAAAATGGGGTCATTTGGGGGGGGGGGGGGTTGTGCTATATGGGCATTTCATGGCCTCCGAAACTGTGATAGGCAGTGAGGAGTGAAATCAAAAATTTACGCCCTTAGAAAGCCTGAAGGCGTTGATTGGATTTCGGGGGCCCTTCGGTTAGACTGCCAAAAAGTCTCACACATGAGGTATCCCTGTACTCAGGAGAAGCAGCAGAATGCACTTTGGGGTGCAATTTCACATATAACCATGCCATGTTTGAACAATATATCATTTAGTGACAACTTTGTTTTAAAAAAAAAAAAAAAATGTAATTTTCCCGAAACTTGTGGCAAAATATAAAATACTCTATAGACTCACAATGCCTCTCAGCAAATAGCTTGAAGTGTTTTCTTTCAAAAATTGGGTCATTTTGGGGGGTTTTGTGCTATATGGACATTTCAGGGCCTCCTAAACTGTGATAGGCAGCGAGGAATTGAAATCACCATTTTATGCCCTTAGAAATCCTGAAAGCGGTGATTGGATTTCGGGGTCCCGTACGCGGCTAGGCTCCCAAAAAAGTCCCACACATGTGGTATCCCCGTACTCAGGAGAAGCAGCTGAATGTATTTTGGGGTGTAATTTCACATATTCCCATGGTATGTTTGAGCAATATATAATTTAGTGACAACTTTGTGCAAAAAAAAAAAATTGTAATTTTCCCGCAACTTGTGGTAAAATATAAAATATTCCATGGACTCAACATGCCTATCAGCAAATAGCTTGGGGTGTACTTTCCAAAACGGGGTCATTTGGTGTGGGGGGGGGGTGTTTGTGCTATCTTGGCATTTTATGACCCTCGAAACTGTGATAGGTAGTAAGGTGTGAAATCAAAATTTTACGCCCTTTACGTTAGGCTCCCAAAGAGTCTCACACATGTAGTATCCCCATACTCAGGAGAAGCATCAGAATGTATTTTTGGGTGTAATTCCAAATATAACCATGGCATGTGTGAGCAATACATGATTTAGTGACAACTTTGTGTAATTTTTTTTTTTTGTCATTTTTCAATCACTTGTGACAAAAAAATAAAATATTTAACATGCCTCTCAGCAATTTCTTTGGGGTGTCTACTTTCCAAAATGGGGCTATTTGTGTGTGTGGGGGGGGGGGGGTGTACTGCCCTGCCATTTTAGCACCTCAAGAAATGACATAGGCAGTCATAAACTAAAATCTGTGTAAATTCCAGAAAATGTACCCTAGTTTGTAGACGCTATAACTTTTGCACAAACCAATAAATATACGCTTATTGACATTATTTTACCAAAGACATGTGGCTGAGTACATTTTGGCTTAAATGTATGACTAAAATTGAGTTTATTGGATTTTTTTTATAACAAAAATGAGAAAATATCTTTTTTTTTCAAAATTTTAGTTTTTTTTCCATTTATATCGCAAAAAATAAAAATCGCAGAGGCAATCAAATACAGAAAATAGAAAGCTCTATTTGTGGGAAAAAAAGGACGCAAATTTTGTTTGGGTACAGCATTGCATGACCGCGCAATTACCAGTTAAAGCAGCGCAGTGCCAAATTGTAAAAAGTGCTCTGGTCATTGAGCAGCCTAATCTGAAGTGGTTAATGACCTGAACCATGACATAGTGATGGTTACTTTAGTAACTTCAGACCAGGTGGGGACAAAGTTTCAAAACTTTACTTGAAAGAGTGCAATAGGCATTACAAAGTCCAACATGCAGAGACATTATTCTTTTCTACATCCCTAATGCCGCGTACACACGAGCGGACTTTTCGACGGACTAGGTCCGGCAGACCGGACTCCTTCGGACAATTCGACCGTGTGTGGGCTCCAGCGGACTTTTTTTCCACAAAAGTCCGACGGACCTAGAAATAATACATGTTTCAAATCTTTCCGACAGATTCGAGTCCAGTCAAAAAGTCCGCTCGTCTGTATGCTAGTCCGACGGACAAAAACCGACGCTAGGGCAGCTATTGGCTACTGGCTATGAACTTCCTTGTTTTATTCCGGTCGTACGTCATCACGTACGAATCCATCGGACTTTGGTTGATCATGTGTAGGCAAGTCCGTTCATTCGAAAGTCCGTCGGAAAATCCGCCGGACCTAGTCCGTCGAAAAGTCCACCCGTGTGTACGCGGCATTACTCAGGCTATGTGCTGCCCTGCAAAGGTAGAGTCCATGCAAAATGCAGAATCCAGCCAAAAAAAAGCACTCACAATGACAGCTTTAAATGCTTATAGAGGTATAATCCTCCATCCATGGCCTGCACTATTCCCGCTGTGCATGCAGCTAATCAGTGCAATTAATCTGCTTACCTCCCACTGTTTGACCTTGATTTAAAAGCTCTGGCTATAGACAAACTTGTAAGCAACAAAATCTCCAAAATGTCTTAAAAATGTGGGACTTTCACAAGTGATAACCTGTCATTGTTTATGATCCATGAAAAGAGATCTATTGATTGTTGATTTATTCATCAAAAATCATTTTATCTGTATCTGTCATTGAGATGTCACTCATCTGTCTACATCTCCTCTTTGTATTGCAGAATACATGAGAGACACTCAAGCTATCATATCAACACTGACTACTATGTATAATGTAACGAATCTGCAGTGTAATATTTGTCCAAGCATTACTAACAAACACCCCACCACACATCGTACCACTGTGCTACCCACCGATTCTACCGCACAAGGACCGTCTCCTCCACCCAAACCCGTAGAATACATTGTGATTGGCAGATCAGGAGCAGTCTGTCTAAGAATAAAGGCAACCTTCATAGTAATGCTGAACACCACCAAGATCACAAGGGTAAGTTCGTTCTCATAGATCACCAATTTAATGCAAGTCCTGAGTATACTATAGAAGTAAAGGTCTGAGAGTCAATGGCATTTAAGAACATTGAATCCAGTTGTACAAGTTAGGATTGTTTTAGATTTTCTATTAATACCCAGGATTACCAGATCAATGACTATATGCATACAGTACCTCCCAACCGTCTGATTCGCCGGGATTGTCCCGGAAATTGGTCCCTGTCTCTGAGTCCAATCAGGGCTGAGTCCCGGAATGCCCGCAGCGTGTGCTGGTTCCCACACGCCGTTAGCTAAACCTGCAAGGCAGCCGGCTTCTCTCCCCTCTGACACACACAGTGCAGAGTACACTGAACCCACCCCTCTTCCTCCTGCTGTGGGGTCCTCCTGTACACAGAGGAGGAGGGGGGAGAAGGCTCACCACACTGCCTGAGCAGCATCCTCCATCAGGATAGAAGTTTGGAGAAGTTAAAATGCAGGTAACACTTGCACTGCTGGCACATCATCACTGTAAAGTATCATTTTCAACTTCAACTGGAATTTAACAGCATTTTATGTTTTGGGAGAGTGCGGAGGGCTTTCAGGTTATGTTCTTCAAGTTTGCCAGGTGGTAGAATTGTTTCTGTGTGAAGACTGGCCCTTGCATGTCTCCAGCAATATTGTATTTTATTTATCATAGCAAGCATCCTGGCAGTGAACTAACTCTTGGGGTTTTGGAAAAAGAATGTTCTCTTCCCTCCAAACGTACAATGCAGTGCTAAGTGCCTGGGTCACATGTAGCCCATTGACACTTTTTGTGTGGCCCATTGGTCCCCTGCAGACATTCATCTGTGATATGTCATGTACTATATCTCCAGTCTGATTGACTGCTGAAGCATGTCCCCAATCTCCAACAACCCCTGTAGCATGTTCATAGTCTATGACAATCTCCTGTATCATGTCTGCAGTCTCTGATCATCTCTTGTACCATGTCTGCAATCTCTGACCGACTCCCGTATTGTGTCTGCAGTCTCTGATCATCTCTTGTACCATGTCTGCAATCTCTGACCGACTCCCGTATCGTGTCTGCAGTCTCTGATCATCTCTTGTATCATGTCTGCAGTCTCTGACCATCTGTTGTATCATGTCTCCAGTCTATGACTGACTGCTGAAGCATGTACCCAGTCTCCAACAACCCATGTAGCATGTTCAGAGTCTCTGCCAGTCTCTTGTATCTTGTCTGCAGTCCCTGTGACAGTCTCTGTCTTGTATCATGTCTGCAGTCTCTGACTATTTTCTGTATTATGTCCATGCCTCTGCTATGCAGTTCCTGACTATTTTAATGAAGTTATTTAAGTTAGGCTCAGACAAAGCAATCAAAGCATATTTTATAGGTACAAGGAAGCATAGGTTTTGTTTAACCACATCACATAAGCCCCTCCCACCGCTAGGCACTTGACCACGCCCCACAATTTGCCACAACGTAGCACGTCACAGGTCTTTTCACTCTTCCAGTGTCCCTCATTCTGAAGTTCAAAAGTTGGGAGGTATGCTATATGACATCCTGTTCTGAGGTCATAGACAGGGCTGACAGCAAAGGGCAATGGCCATTAATCCTTATCAGCTAATAGCTATGATGCTGTGAGTCATATGACAAGTAGGAATGGGCCCACCTGCCCGATCCTGCCAGGAAGCCGACACTGCACACGGCTAATCACAGGCAGTGAGACTTTTCCTGGTCTGCAACTGCACAGATCAGGAAATGTCTCACTGCCTGTGAGATGGGCCCGAGCCCATCTCTAATGACAAGGGCCAGGGGCATATCTATCGAGAAACAAACAAATCTTTTGCCTTGGGCAGCATTTTTCAGGGGGTGCCTCCCCCAGGCGACCACATTTTAGACAAATGACAGCTACAGCGTGGTCACCTAGTTTTGGGAGGGTGTCTATGGATTTCTGCTGTGGCGCACACTTGGCACGCTCTGTGATAATTGTGTCTTTGGACACACCTGATCACAGATCGGGGTAAAGAGCCAATTACAGCGGCTTTTTACCACGTGATTAGCTGTGTTCAATCACAGCTGATGACAATGTAAACACACTTGCCAGTTATCTGCATACCTTTCCTCCTGCTGTCACAGCATGAGGAGAGGCGAGAGCTGGTAACCAGCCAGTGTGAAAGGGGACATCTACACTGATGATCAGGGAACTGATCATCAGTGTCCTGATGATCAGTGCAGCCCCAACAGTGCCCATCTGTGCTGCCTATCAGTGCCAATCAGTGGCCATCAGTGCTGCCAATCAGTGCTTCATCATCAGTGCCGCCTATCATTGCCCATCAGTGCCACCTATCAGTGCCAATCAATGTCCACCAGTGCTGCCAATCAGTGGCTGTCATTGCTGCCAATCAGTGCCTCCTCATCAGTGCTGCCTATTAGTGCCCATCAGTGCCTCTTTTCAGTGCCGCATATCAGTGCAGCTTCATCAGTGCCTCATCAGTGCCAGCCAGCCCTGTGTATGTGGCACTTGGACAAATCATGTCTCAGGGTCTGATGTTCGCTGTGAATGGCTGCAGCTACCTCATCAGACTGTGAGACAAGAACGATATACCACGGCTGGGATGGCGCAAATTTAGATGGGAGGAGCAACCGATTTTGGTCTTGCCTAAGGTAAGACAAAACTAAAATACACCACTGACAAGGGCCATATGAAATTTGGAAGCATATCAGTAACTGGACATCACATGTTGGAGAGACTCTGGTGGGGCACAGAGTCGGCCTCTGCTTGGACACAGTGTACACCATCCAAGCCAGATGAGGGTGACCTGCACTCTGTCCCCGGCCTTATCCCGCACTTAGTAGGACACTGGAAGGGACATTTTACTTCTCTTCACCAGGAAGCCTTTATACATGTCAAGGGCCAGTGCAATGATTTTTGTCTACAAAGGTGACGGGGCATTTTGCTGCCCGCCCACCATACTCCCGCCACCTCCCTCCACAATGCAACCCTGTCAGAGAAGGACTTCTTCTACCCTTGCTCGCCATGCTCCTGCGCACATGCGTGGCAGATTGGCGCTCCCGCGCACACACACACCAATGGCCCAACGCATGCGTGTGCACAACAGTTCCCGTGTGCGCACAGTGGCTCCCGAGTGTGCACGGTAGAGCATGCAGTATGCATAATGGCACACGCCAGGGCGCATGCTATGGCGGGGCTATTTCAGACGGCTCTGGTGCCCAGACGGATTGCTGGTTTGTTGTCAGCTTCCTGTTTGTGCCCGTTTTCAGTTTGCCATACCTTATTACCTGCTGTGACCCGGACTGTTCCTGACTACCTTGCTGTTCTCCTTGATCTGACCCTCGGCTTGCTTTAACGGACTTTGCTTGATCTTCCTACCAGTGTTTGACCCTTGGCCTGCCTAACGGACTTTGCTTGATCTGCCTACCAGTGTTTGATCCTCGGCCTGCCTAACGGACTTGCTTACCTGCCTTACCTGGATTTGAACTCTGGCCTGTTTCACACACTTGTTTACTTCCTCTGGTACCTGATTCCTCTGTCCTGCATTGGACCCTCAGCCAGTTCCTGAATCTCAGCTAATCCTCCATACAGCTCCTCAGGCTTTTCAAGGAACTCACACCTGCTGGTGGCCCGTGCCTACGCGTGCCACCTGTTCCCTGTATCACCTTCGGGGGACGGGGTGCGTGTGGTCGCAAGGGCGAGCTCCTCTCGGCATCTCGGCCTCGGTAAGTACTATCCGTGACAGTGCAAACCAGCCAGATGTCCAAGGCCGACAGAGCGCGCTCTCCTCTGGAGATCTTGTGCCAGCAGGTCTCAGCTCTTACTGATACCGTCCAAAAGCTTCAAGAAGGATATACTCAGATTGATAGCTGCCTTCAGCAACTCACGGGACCACCTTTACCTGCAGCCGCAGCTCCCGCACCTACCAGTGGGGTCTCTTCTTCTCAGGCTACCACTAACCCTACTGTAGTAATGGCGCTCCCAGAGCCTAGGGTCCCCACACCTGAGAGCTGGGGTTGAACCGAACACCCCTCGGTTCGGTTCGCACCAGAATCTGCGAACGGACCAAAAGTTTGCGTGAACTTTAGAACCCCATTGAAGTCTATGGGACTCGAACGTTCAAAATCAAAAGTGCTAATTTTAAAGGCTAATATTCATAGTATTGTCCAAAAAAGGGTTTGGGGATCCGGATCCTGCCCCAGGGGACATGTATCAATGCAAAAAAAAGTTTTAAAAATGGACGTTTTTTCAGGAGCAATGATTTTAATGATGCTTAAAGTGAAAAAAAAAGTGAAATATTCCTTTAAATATCGTACCTGGGGGGTGTCTATAGTATGCCTGTAAAGTGGCGCATGTTTCCCGTGCTTAGAACAGTCCCTGCACAAAATGACATTTTTAAAGGAATAAAAGTCATTTAAAACTGCTTGCGGCTTTAATGAAATGTCGGGTCCTGGCAATATGGATGAAAATCAGTGAGACAAATGGCATGGGTACCCCCCAGTCCATCACCAGGCCCTTTGGGTCTTGTATGGATATTAAGGGGAACCCCGAACCCAAATTAAAAAAAGGAAAGGCGTGGGGCCCCCAGGCCCTATATACTCTGAGCAGCAGTATACAGGCGGTGCAAACAAGACAGGGACTGTAGGTTTGTTGTTAAGTAGAATCTGTTTGTAATTTTGAACTGGTACATTTTTAAAGTGTAGCTCCAGCCAAAAATCTATTTTTAAGCTTTTTGGAAAACATAGGGAAGGGTTATCACCCCTGTAACATTTGTTTTACTGTCTGTGCACCTCTTCAGAAGATTTCACCTCACTTTCTGTCCCAATGACAAATGTTTTTTGAAAATTTGGGGGTTTTAGTGAAACAAGGATTGGTGATAAAGCATCAGTGGAGAGGAGACACATTTTTCCCCATATTAACTCTTACAGGAGAGAATTTCCCTTCCTAGGGTAGATTTCATCTCACTTCCTGTTGTCTCCTTCCGTTTGCAAGTAGGAGTCGTTTGTAAGTTGGATGTTTAAAAGTAGGGGCCTGCCCTATATACTCTGCAGAAATAGATGTTGGTGTCGCCACAACACTGTAAGCCCTCACAGTTACTCTTGGTGGGCGCAGGAACGGGCCCTGCTGTGAAATATTAGATCAAGGATTGTAATTACATGCCATTGTTGAACAGGGGCAGAAAGATTGGGCCTTTGGTGGTGGTGCTGGTGCCACAACACTGTAAGTCTTCACAGTTACTCTTGGTGGGCGCTGGAACGGGCCCTGCTGTGAAATATTATATCAAGAATTGTAATTACAGGCACCTGTTGAACAGGGGCAGAAAAATTGGGCCTTTGGTAGTGATGGTGGTGTTGCCACAACACTGTAAGCCCTCACAGTTACTCTTGGTGGGTACAGGAATGGGCCCTGCTGTGAAATATTAGATCAAGAATTGTAATTACATGTACCTGTTGAACAGAGGCAGAAAAATTGGACCTTAGGCACTGGTGCACAACACTGGAACCCCTCACAGATGCTATAGTTGGAGCGCAGGAGTGAGCCCTGTTGTAAAGTATTGCATCAAAAATAGTAATTAGACGCACCTGTTAAACAGGAGCTGAAAAATTGGGCCTTGGGCACTGGTGCTGGTGCCACAACACTGCAACCCCTCACAGATACTCTAGTTGAGCGCAGCAACGAATCCTCCTACAAAATATTGCATCAAAAATTGTAATTACACTCCCCTGTTAAACAGGGGCTGAAAAATTGGGCCTTAGCCCAAAGTGGCGGGCGGCACCCAGCACCAAAAATGTTCTTACAAGCTATCAGCATGATCATTCAGGAGGAAGAGGATAATCACTCAGCATAACAGGATAGTCACTCAGCATCAGCATAGGCAGTCTTGAAGGGATCTGACATTTCAAAGAAAATTATTCAGTTACATCAGCATCAGGTGCTTGGTAGCTGGTGGTGATCCAAGACTGATTCATTTTTATGAAGGTCAGTCGATCAACAGAGTCGGTGGACAGGCGCACCCTGTGATCAGTTACAAAGCCTCCAGCAGCACTGAATGTGCGTTACATAAAAACGTTGGATGCAGGACAGGCCAGTAGCTTAATTGCATACTGTGCAAGCTCTGGCCAGTGATCCATCCTCAAGACCCAGTAACCCAGAGGATTTTCGGTGGGAAAGGTGTCCAAGTCAGATCTTGCCCCTAGGTATTCCTGCACCATGTAAAACAGACACTGGTTGCTGGAACCGATCATACCTTGGGGCTGCGGACTAAAAAATTGTCTGAACGCATCGGTCAGACGGCCACCTTCTCCACCGCTCCTTCTTTAACTGACCAAAGCCTCAGCAACACGTTGTCCAGAAACAGGAGTTTGTAACCTCCCAGTCTCTGGGAACGCGTTGCACAGACCTTTCTGCAAGGCCTTCCGAAGATGTTTCATCCTCTGCTCCCTCTGCGACGCCAAGATAAGGTCCACAACCTTACCCTTGTAACGTGGATCAAGGAGGGTTGCCAGCCAGCATTGATCCCTTTCCTTGATACCACAAATACGAGGATCCTTCCGCAGGCTTTGCAGAATCAGGGAGGCCATGCAGCGTAGGTTTGCTGAGGCATTCGGTCTGGAGTCCTCTAGGTCACTAAGGACGACATGATCCGCAGCCACCTCCTCCCAGCCACGTACAAGTCCATGAGTTTCTTTGGACTGTAAATGATCCCTTGAAGACTGCTGCTGATAATGAGTGCCAAGCTCCACCTCCATGCTGACACAATCCTCCTCCTCCTCCTCTTCCTGTGTGATCGGCGGGCATGCAGGAACACTGTCTGGATAAAGGGGGCCTTGAGAGCTAAGGAAGTCCTCCTCTTCCTTCCTTTGTTCTGCCTCAAGTGCCCTGTCTATTATTCCATGAAGCGTGTGCTCCAACAGGTGGACAAGAGGTACAGTGTCACTGATGCATGCACTGTCACTGCTCACCATCCTCGTGGCCTCCTCAAATGGTGACAGGACAGTGCATGCATCCCTGATCATAGCCCACTGGCGTGGGAAAAAAAAACAAAGGTCCCCTGACCCTGTCCTGGTGCCATAGTCGCATAGGTACTCATTGATGGCCCTCTTCTGCGTGTGCAGCTGCTGCAGCAGGGCCAACGTTGAGTTCCACCTGGTGGGCATGTCACAGATTAGGCGGTTCTTGGGCAGGTTAATTCCTTTTGGAGGAATGTACAAGTGAATGTGAGAGATGACATCACTGAGGGAGCTAGAGAGGAGGTGGATACCTTATGGGTAGAGAAAAAACAAAATAACTTTGCGCTAACTCAAACGTGCAAGCAGCTAACACTGCAAATAGAATTTTTGCTGTAAACCATAAATATAAAATAAGTGCAGCGCTATAAATTATACAAAAGTGAGGTGACAAATGTGAATATTAACATATAACATTCTAATAGTAATAAATGTCCATTTTCAATAAATCAAAGTCCATCATTTTGTGAAACAATTGTAATCACCACGTGGATATAGGACTGAAATAGTGACCAGTCCTATTTCAGTCCTATATCCACGTGGTGATTACAATGGTTTCACAAAATGGACTTTGATTTATTGAAAATGGACATTTATTACTATTAGAATGTTATATGTTGATATTCACATTTGTCACCTCACTTTTGTATAATTTATAGCGCTGCACTTATTTTATATTTATGGTTTACAGCAAAAATTCTATTTGCAGTGTTAGCTGCTTGCACGTTTGAGTTAGCGCAAAGTTATTTTGTTTTTTCTGTACACGTTTATTAGAAGTTATACTATTGCTGCTGCTCATTTCTCTTCCCTGATATGGATATTTTCGAATATCGGGCCTCCCATAGAGTCAATACAGAGGGAGTTTTTATCGCTACAGGGAGTGGTACAGAGATTGGAGGGTTATTCCTTAGACTCAAAAATGTCATGACAGCCAAACTCCATCTACGGTGGGATTTGGCATTTTTACAACAATATATTCTAGAAAAAATGGTTCCAAGAAGCCTCCGGTGGGAGGTACAATCTCAACAAGGAGAAACAGAGTTAGACATATGGTTTAATTATTTTAATGATGCAGGTATCAGTTTTTTGAATCTGCTTATTTCTAAAAAAAACAACAAACTCCTTTGCATTGACAGAGAAATTAAAGAATTAAAAGATAAACTCTCAGTTCATAAAAATTATCTGGAGTATAATACTCTTTCCTCCAATCCCCAGAGCCATCTTGAGAAGGAGGACCGAGATCAAAAACACAAAAAACAGAAAAAATACTCCAGAGATGTGGGTGACTATAGAACCAATATGGTGTTTGGGTGGCAAAAACTTTATACAGCTACCCCACCTATGGAAGTGGTCCCAAGCACCATAGAAGGAAACACTCAGATAGGTGCTCCACCTCCATTATCAACCATGGTGGCACAACCTAACTCTAAAACAGGGGGTTCCCGTGGTCGTGATACTTTTAGGGGGAGAGATAAACATGATGATGTACCTTATCTTTCTCAGCAGAGGATGCATCATGTGAACCCCCAAACCACTAGGAACCCCAATAGGGGGAAAGGCAACCAAAGGGGTAACACAAGAGGAAGAGGTAACCCTAGTGGCAATGTATATCACTCCGAAGCCCGTACATATCAGAACTACAATAACCAGTCCTATCCTTCTCCATCGAGAAGGCAAGAGACACGTTCAGATGTGTACCATAGAGATAATTTACATTATCGTTACCCCTCTCCCGTCCCCACTTACAATCGCTATACACCCCTTAGAGAGATGTATAGCCCGGAACGTAGGAGAGAAAATTATGACCAATCTCCATATGCACATAACTCCAATTACCATGAGAATCAGGGTTTTCACGAGGACCGACGCACAAGAAAGCGAGGTCCAGATCTAAGAGAGGCTGCAGAGGGGGTAGGAGATTACAAAGGAGAAAAGAGAAAAAGAACATAATTGGTCAGGGTGTGTTTAATTCAAGTTCACAGACACTTACGGAAGCGGAATTGTCCGTGTTAGACAAAGGTCTTAAATACGCTCCACCGAAAAAATTAGATAAATTCCACACCTTCATTGATATTCACAAATATATACGCAAGATCAATATTCAGAGATATTTGATTTCCAACCCTGTACGTACAGACTTTCCAGCTGCCACTTCAGGAACGGTCCATTCAGGATTGACTAACCCTTCCCTCCCCCCCCCCCCCCCTGTTCCTATAGCTCCAGCAGTAAAAATGTATAAACTGATCAGAATCCCAAAACTATACCTCTCACACGTGTACAGATAGAGATAGCGGCGCTAATATAAATTGTGTAAAATAATGGGTCAGAGCAGTATAATGCCTATGACCCTCTACTTATGCATAAAAATATTAATAATAATAGTGTCATGAAAAATATTAATTTTATCATGAAAAGAAATTTCTTTAACACCCAGTGAAAAGTGTCACTATAAATAATTGACCACTGATGATATATCATTATTATTTCCCTTTTTTTAGACTCGCCTGCAGTCATCCATATTTTTTATTAATAGAATCAGATTGTGTTTCAGTCATTGTTTGTCCTATGCAGCTGTATGATAGTATCATGACTAATTTATATAGCTTGTATTTTAAACTAGACAAATTCATTATCTCCTGTTGAAATGTTCATTTTAATTTATTAATATTCATTTTTTATTGGTTACTTTTCCACATTAGCACTGTAACTAGTGGTGGATTATAAGTTAGGATATGTCATATGTCCTATATTGTAATGCTGGACGCAGCATTCTAACTACACACCGTAAAAATGTTTGGGATCCACTAATGCATTCAGTCTTTGTACCTGTGCTTCACAGTCAGGGGGACATGAAGTGTGAGCATGTGCAGAGCAGGTGGTCACATGACTAATGGTGATCACATGACTGATGATCACATGACTGATTATAGATAGTATATAAGGATTGATGAACCATCCGTGTAGCCAATCCCATTTGAAGAAGTCTTTTCGATGAAACATGTCTTGGGCATGATTACACGGCATTCCACCGCACTGACATTAGATGCCGCTGTCTGAGGAGGACTATACCGATCGGATGGCTGGGCCTTAGAAGGTTGGGTGAGAGATACACCAGTTTACCCTTCAGGTCCGCTGTGACCGCGGTGCACTATTGGATCACTGATCCTGTTGCTTGCTGTGCTTGCTGTTGATTTATTTTTAAATGCTTTTATGTTTCAGTTTAAAAGTGAGTGTGACCATTGAAGTGTGTTTGAAGTGATTTTAATAAATCTGTCAAAACGGTATCACGCTATGTGGAGCACTTTATTCATTTTTTCACATATGGAGCTGGCTTGATTGGAGTCACGGTTCATCACATGCAACCCAGGTGTGGTTCAATTGCTGTTTTGCCGAACACGAGAGTGGGAGGCTATACAATCTGGTGAGTGCGCTCTTCAGAGGGAGTGGTGTCACTATCACGGTGGTGTGGTGGAAGAGTAGAAGATTTTTCACACAAGAAGATTGAAAAACAACTGTTGAACTTGATCATTCATTTCTTGTAATTTATTATTTATAGTGACACTTTTCACTGGGTGTTAAAGAAATTTCTTTTCATGATAAAATTTATATTTTTCATGACACTATTATTATTAATATTTTTATGCATAAGTAGAGGGTCATAGGCATTATACTGCTCTGACCCATTATTATACACAATTTATATTAGCGCCGCTATCTCTATCTGTACACGTGTGAGAGGTATCGTTTTGGGATTCTGATCAGTTTATGTATTTATTTAAGTGGCAGCTTTTTTCACTGTACACTGTGTATGTACACACATTTTGTATTTATTTACACATCTTTTATATAGCTTTGCACTTTTCTTTGGTGCAGTGGAGTAAGAGAGATTCAGGGGCGGTTTATTTGTATATCTCTTGCTACAGACCATAGTAAAAATGTATAGAGATCTTGTCCTCAGCGACCTCTCTAAACTACCAATTAAACACATTCGCCATTCTCCACTATCAAAGGATGGATTAGAATCCTTATGTGCACGTAAAAACTTGGTAGTTCGTCCTGCAGACAAGGGTGGGGGGATAGTGGTTCTTGACAAGAACCAATATGAAGAGGAGATGTTTAGAATCTTAAACGAACCAGTTACATATCAGACACTCCCCAACAACCCTACTATAGCCTATATAAAAAACAATTACAAAAACTTATTTCAAAGGGCTATGACTTGAAAATTTTAAGTAAAAAAGAAAAGGCCTTTTTGGTCCCGACAGCACCTAGATTTCCTACAATATATTATTTACCTAAAATCCACAAAAACCCAGTGTGTCCCCCCGGGAGACCTATCGTTAGCGGCATCAATTCCGTCACGGCAAGAATAGGTAAATACATAGACTTCTACTTACAACCGTTAGTGAAACAAACACCTTCGTACTTAAAAGATACCGGTTCCACTATCAGACTTCTTGAAAATATCGATATACTAGAAGGCTATATTATGGCCACAGCTGACGTGGCATCATTATACACTTGTATATCACATGAAAAAGGGTTAGAAGCAGTGAAACATTTTTTGAACCGCGAACACTCCCTTGCACCATTCCAACATGACTATCTGATAGAACTACTGGAGTTCGCAACCAAACACAATTATTTTTGGTTCAACCATGGCTACTACCTCCAACAGCGGGGAGTGGCCATGGGTGCTAAGTTCGCACCTAGCCTTGTGAACTTATTTATGGCTAAATGGGAGGAGGATGTCGTCTATGCCCATAACACCACGTTGTTGGTTTTATGGGCCAGGTACATAGACGACATCCTCCTCCTATGGAATGGCACATTTGACACACTCAAGCAATTCTTTCAATGTTTAAATTTCAACGACAGGGGTATTTCTCTAACATATGAAGCCAGCAAAACCAAGATTCATTTTCTTGACCTACAAATAGAAATAGTGGAAAAAAAGTTTAGATTCAATACGTATTTCAAACCCACTGATCGCAATGGCTTCATCCCTGTAAATAGTTGCCATCACAGGTCGTGGCTGAGTGCAGTCCCGCGGAGCCAATTTCTCAGGCTCCGCAGGAACTGTACAGATACCGATGTATTTACCATACAGGCAGGTGTCTTGAAACAAAAATTTGTTGACAAAGGTTACGATAATGCCAGTTTAGATTTTGAGATCCAAAGAGCCATGAACACCGAGAGGAAAACTCTGCTTGAGATAAAGCCAAAGAAAGATCCTGACGAAAAACTTAAATGGGCTATGTTGACATCTTTTTCAATCCAGCACAAACAAATCCAAAATATCGTGAAGAAACATTGGGAAGTTTTGAGACAAGACAACATTTTGGGTAAACTCATACCTGGGGAGGCCAAAGTTATATTTAGGGGAGCACCATCTTTACAGGGCCGCATAGCCCCCAATGTGATCAGTCCACCGTCCCGTTCCTCCTTCTTCCACAACATGATAGGTTTTTACCCATGTAGAAAGTGTGTTGTATGCCAACACAACACACTTGACAGACGCAAGGTGACAGAGTTTTCATCTACTACTACTGGGAAAAGATACACTGTGAAATCGTTTTGCACATGCAGTACAAGATACATAGTGTACCTTATTACTTGCCCGTGCCGCAAACAATACATAGGCCACACCACTACAACATTTACAATGAGAGTAGGGGAACACATAGCCCTAATCAAGGGCAGGGACCCCAAACACACAGTACCCAGACACTATAAACAATTCCACAATAGTAACCCTGCAGGGTCCCAATTTATCATCATAGACAAGTATGTCCCACCTTGGAGGGGGGGAGCCAGAATCAGAGGGGTATCCCGTCTTGAAATGTTCTGGGCACATGAATTACAGACCTTTTCCCCACAAGGCATGAACGGAGAGGTAGATATCAATGCCTTTATAGATGAATCATAATGGATAGCTGTGGGGTACCATTTACTTTTATTTTATTTTATTTTTTATATCCTTGTCTATTTTATAGTCTGTTTTTAAAAAAAACATAAAGTTTTATTGCCTTCAAATTTTATATGCAAACCGTTATTGTATATGGGATACATGACCTTGTGTGTATACATACATAAGATTGATAGAGTCCAGGTGCCTGAGATGTAGAGAATCCATCTCCTAATCTTGCCTATATTTAATTTATGGGAATTCATAACAACTCATTCAGTTCACACATATGGAAACTAATACAGTAAATAACAAATGAACACTCCTGTTTAAAATAATCCTTCTGTGATTCAACTATCCATCCATTGCGTACACTTTGTCACTATTTACGGTTCACAGGATGACAATTCTTGTTAGGCCCACCCCTTCCTTGTTCACATGGTTTGGAAATCATCATGTGAACCTCTGAGGCTGCTAGGTGACAGCGTGTGACCTACGTTGCGGTGTGCACATGCGTGACGGCGTGGGGATGACATCACGCCGCGCGCGTGCGCAGCACATGGTGGAATGCAAAAAGACACGAATTCAGCATGATATTCCGCTCGCTGCCAGCTCGCGCCGCAGTGAGTGGAGGGCGGAAATGTATTAGAGCAGAAGGGCATAAATATATTACCTCCAGACCAGGAAGTTTCACTTATGTTCATTAATGGGGTTGGAACGCATGATAGTGAGGCTTGGAACGCATGCAGGTCCGCCATTTTGGCCGAACCCGGAAGTGCAGATGATGAAAATTTAGGAGCTGGATTCTCATTACAGGGGTCTCAGTGCCTATATTAAGGAGTCTGGCTGCAGTGGGTAAGTACCCCGGATGAAGTCCTATTTAATGAAATGCGTCGGGAGGAATCCACTGCTGCCATTTTATTACATACAAGCGCTTGTTTACTTCTGAAATGTAAGTGTTTCTCTTTTTTAATAAAATTCATATTTTTACGGAATTACACTATATGGCCCCTTTTTATCCTATGTGGGGCATGCTCGAGGACGTTTTTAACATCTACATGGAGAAAGTACTCCGGTGAGGCACCCCTAGGACCTCTTCTCCAGTGTGCCATTGGGATCTCCTCTCCATTGCCAGTGGGCAGTTTTAGCTTGCTTGACTCATACAGCATACAGTGTTTTGAGTCCCAACCTTCCGGTAAGCCTCCATTCATGTGGGTGGTGGTATTTGCACAAGTTTGGTTTCCATACTAAATCCCTGAGAAGGCTTCCAAGACCGCATATTTTCCTTTGGTCTCCATCGTCTATACCATTGCCATTGGGCAGTAAAGGCTTGTTTTGACCTACGTAGCATATGCTATTCTTAGGTCCAAAATTTATGGTACGCCTTCATTATTTTGGGGATTGTCTGGTCACTATTTCAGTCCTATATCCACGTGGTGATTACAATGGTTTCTCAAAATGATGGACTTTGATTTATTGAAAATGGACATTTATTACTATTAGAATGTTATATGTTGATATTCACATTTGTCACCTCACTTTTGTATAATTTATAGCGCTGCACTTATTTTATATTTATACCTTATGGGTAGAGCTCCAAAGGGATGAAGCTAAGGGGAAAATAATACTGGGAGCATGCTATAGGCCCCCTAACCTGAGGGAGGAAGTGGAGACAGATCTCCTATCACAATTTGGATTAGCAGCAAGGATGGGAAGTGTTATCATAATGGGGGATTTTAATAATCCAGACATAGACTGGGCGGAGGGAACCGCACATTCATTTAAGGCTCACCGGTTACTTAATGTCTTGCAGCACAATTTTATGGGTCAGATGGTAGAAGCACCAACTAGAAATAAAACATTACTGGATCTACTGATTACCAACAATACAGACCTGATCACGGATGTGGAAATACGGGGCAATTTAGGTAACAGCGATCACAGGTCAATTCGTTTCAGTATAAATCACACAAATAGGAAACATAAAGGGAATACAAAGACACTGAATTTCAAAAGAGCCAACTTCCCTAAACTACAAACCTTGCTAAAAGGCATAAATTGGGATAAAATATTAGGAACAAAGAATACGGAGGAGAGATGGGTTTGCTTTAAGAGCATATTAAAAAAGGGCATTAGCCAATGTATCCCATTGGGTAATAAATTTAAAAGAGCAAACAAAAGTCCTGGATGGCTTAACTCCAATGTAAAAATGCATATAAAAGCAAAGGAGAAGGCCTTCAAAAAATACAAGGTTGAGGGATCATCCTCAGCATTCAGACTTTATAAAGAATGCAACAAGAAATGTAAGGGTGCAATTAGGACAGCTAAGATAGAACATGAAAGACACATAGCGGAGGAGAGCAAAAAAAATCCCAAGAAATTCTTTAAGTATGTAAACAGTAAAAAAGGGAGGACAGACCATATTGGCCCCATAAAGAATGAGGAAGGACATCTGATTACAAAGGATGGGGAGATGGAGAAGGTATTGAATTTATTCTTCTCCTCAGTCTTCAAGAGTGAATCGGGGGGCTTCAGTAACCAAAACTGCAGTGTTCATCCTCATGACACAACGCAGGAAGCACCTCCATGGTTAACAGAGGACAGAATTAAAATTAGACTTGAGAAACTTAACATTAATAAATCACCGGAACCAGATGGCTTGCATCCGAGGGTACTTAGGGAACTCAGTCAAGTGATTGCCAGACCGTTGTTCCTAATTTTTACAGATAGTCTACTGACTGGAATGGTAACAGCTGATTGGAGAAAAGCCAATGTAGCACCAATATTTAAAAAGGGCCCAAAATACATCCCTGGGAATTACAGACCAGTTAGCCTAACATCAATAGTATGTAAACTCTTGGAGGGGATGATAAGAGACTATATACAAGATTTTAGTAATAAGAACGGTATCATTAGCAGTAATCAGCATGGATTCATGAAGAATCGTTCTTGCCAAACCAATCTATTGACCTTCTATGAGGAGGTGAGTTGCCATTTAGATAAAGGAAGGCTTGTAGACGTGGTGTATCTGGATTTTGCAAAAGCATTTCACACAGTTCCCCATAAACGTTTACTGTACAAAATAAGGTCCGTTGGCATGGACCATAGAGTGAGTACATGGATTGAAAACTGGCTACAAGGGCGAGTTCAGAAGGTGGTGATAAATGGGGAGTACTCAGAATGGTCAGGGGTGGGTAGTGGGGTTCCCCAGTGTTCTGTGCTGGGACCAATCCTATTTAATTTGTTCACAAATGATCTGGAGGATGGGATAAACAGTTCAATCTCTGTATTTGCAGACGATACTAAGCTATGCAGGGCAATAACTTCTCCGCAGGATGTGGAAACCTTGCAAAAAGTCCTGAACAAATTAATGGGGTGGGCGACTACATGGCAAATGAGGTTCAATGTAGAAAAATGTAAAATAATGCATTTGGGTGAAAAAAATATGAATGCAATCTATACACTGGGGGGAGAACCTGGGGGAATCTAGGATGGAAAAGGACCTGGGGGTCCTAGTAGATGACAGGCTCAGCAATGGCATGAGCTGCTGCTAACAAAGCAAACAGAATATTGGCATGCATTAAAAAGGGGATCAACTCCAGAGATAAAACGATAATTCTCCCACTCTAGAAGGCTCTGGTCCAGCTGCACCTGGAGTATGCTGTCTAGTTCTGGGCACCAGTCCTCAGGAAGGATGTACTGGAAATGGAGCGGGTACAAAGAAGGGCAACAAAGCTAATAAAGGGTCTGGAGGATCTTAGTTATTAGGAAAGGTTGCGAGCACTGAACTTATTCTCTCTGTAGAAGAGACGCTTGAGAGGGGATATGATTTCAATATACAAATACCGTACTGGTGACCCCACAATAGGGATAAAACTTTTTCGCAGAAGAGAGTTTAACAAGACTCGTGGCCACTCATTAAAATTAGAAGAAAAGAGGTTTAACCTTAAACTACGTAGAGGGTTCTTTACTGTAAGAGCGGCAAGGATGTGGAATTCCCTTCCACAGGCGGTGGTCTCAGTGGGGAGCATTGATAGCTTCAAGAAACTATTAGATAAGCACCTGAATGACTGCAACATACAGGCATATAAGACAGCCTAGCACTGGCATTATATGACCTGCGGAAATAAACACAGACTTTCCTGGCCTGCCTCAGGACATCCTGTAAGCCCCGGTACCTGCCCAAGAACCGCTGCACCGCCAAGTTAAGGACGTGAGCCAAACGGGGCCCATGGGTCAGTTGTCCCTGTCAGAGGGCGGAGAGGAGGTTGGTGCCATTGTAGAAAACCACCATACCTGCCTTAAGCTGGCGTGGCACCAACCACCTCTGAATCTGCCCCTGCAGAGCTGACAGAATCTCTGCCCCAGTGTGGCTCCTGTCCCCCAAGTACACCAGCTCAAGCACCGCATGGCATCTTTTTGCCTGCATGCTTGCATAGCCCCTTGAACGCCTACGGAGCACCGCTGGTTCCGAGGACAAATCAGCACAGGAAGAGGCCATGGAGGAAGAAGAAGAGGAGGGGGTGGAAGAGAGAGGTGTGGTAGAATCTCTACTAGTAGAATTTTGGAGGCATGGTGGCAGAACAACCTCCAACACTACTACTGCACCCTGTCCTGCATCCTTCCCAGCTGCCAGAAAAGTCACCCAGTGCGCGGTGAAAGATGGGTAACGTCCCTGTCCATGCCTGCTGGACCATGAGTCAGCGGTAATATGCACCTTACCACTGACCGCCCTGTCCAGTGAGGTCAAGACATTGCCTTTCACATGCCGGTACAGAGCCGGAATCGCCTTGAGAAAAAGTGGCGTTTGGGAACCTGCCACTGAGGAACCGCACATTCCACAAACTCACGGAAGGGGGCAGAGTCTACCAACTAAAAAGGCAGCAGTTGAAGTGCTAGCAATTTAGCCGTTGGGCATGTGGATGGTTGGGAGTGAACTTCTTTCGGCGGTGCAGCAGCTGGGGCAGGGAAATTTGCCTGGTACAATCTGACATCGGTGTACCAATAGCGGATTGCCCCCAAGCACTTGGCTGTGACACACCTAATTCTACACCTTCATTCCTCTCAGTGCAGGTCTCAGGGAGGACTGAAGGTATAGTGGGGTTGGAGATCCCAGCTGATGAGGAGCAAGGAGAGGTCCACTTTGTTCTTTGGTGTGAGTCTTTTAGGTACGCTTGACAACGAACTGCATGGCAGGTCGACATATGTCTGGTCAAGTATGTGGTGCCCAAGGGGGTGATGTTTTGGCCACGCGAGATACGCTTGAGACATATGTTGCAAATAGCAGCGGTGGGATCTGATGCACTCGTCTCAAAAAAGGCCCACACCACAGAACTTTTGTAATAAGGTGCAGAGACAGCAGCGCCCTGCACATGCGGAGCTCTGCAGTGTGATGCAGTCGGTGTGCTGCCCTTAAGCTGGCCCCTGGAGGGCATCCTGCCTCATTGGTGATGTGCCTCCTCCTACTCCTCTTCTCTCCTATCAGGCACCCACGTGGAGTCAGTGACCTCATCATCCCCTCCCTCCTCATCACTGGAGCAAACCTGGCAGTATGCTGCAGCTGGGGGAACATGACTGCCAGATTGCAGTCCTTCTTGGGCACCCCCTCTCTCTGGGCTCACGTTACTGCCTTCCTCTTGCTGGGTACCATCATCTGAGCCTTCAAAACGCTTGGAATCCTCCTGGAGCATGTACCCAACACTGTGGTCAAACAGTTCGTGGGACTCCTCAGGAGGACATGGTGGGGCTAGGGAAGGAGTGACTGATGCCATTGAGCTGAGGGAAGAGGCCGCGTTGGCAGCTGCTTTGCCAGACAAAGTACCCTGGGCCTGGGTGAGAGAGGGTGAGGAGGATGAGGATGGCTTGGTCATCCACTCGACCAAGTCTTCCACATGTTGCGGCTCAACACGGCCAGTTGCCGGAAAAAAGGACAAGCGTGTCCCACGCCCACGTGCTGATGAGGATGCACCGTCTCCACGACAAGCACTGTTGCCTCTAGACACAGAGCCTGCTTGCCCTCTTTTATTGGCTTGTGACTATCTGCCGCTCCTTGTTGGCCTTCCAGAGATACTAATGGCCTGCAGTGAGATGTAGCTGCACAAAGCTGGCATGTATATATATACTGATACTGCAGCTAGCAGATCAACTGCCTGCATGTAGTATTATTAGTAGGGATGAGCTTCGTGTTTGAGTCGAACCCATGCTCCAGGGTGGCTTTGGCCAATTATGGCTCAGGGGGTTTAGAACACGCCCCACACTATATAAGGCCGCCTACATGGCAGCCCTGTGTAGTGTGTTCCGGCATGCTTAGATAGAGAGATAGTGTCATTTCATTTGAGTTAGCTAGATTAGGCAGGACAGTCAGTGAGTTAGCTGCACTTACAGTGTATTGTGTATATATAAGCATCCCAGGTGTTGTGTGTGTGTGTGTGTGTATATATATATATATATATATATATATATATATATATATATACACTGTATTCAGTTTAGCTAGATCCGTTCCTGTTATCTTCCTACTGACAGGCAGGCTGGTCTTGTTACAGTATTTACAGCTACCTGAAGAAAATTGCTGGTGTTCTTTTGATCCTATTAGTACCACAGTCAAGCTAGACTATTTACAGTTAGTGTAGTGCGTCCTCCTCACACTGTTCAGTTAGTTAAAGCTACAAGTTAGTTTAGTGTGACCTCTGCACAGTGTTCAGCTAAAACTACAAGTTAGTGTAGTGCACAGTGTTCAGCTAAAGCTACATGTTAGGGTAGTGCGTCCTCCTCACAGTGTTCAGCTAAAACTACAAGTTAGTGTAGTGTGACCTCTGCACAGTGTTCAGCTAAAGCTACAAGTTTGACCACAGTGTTGGGTACATGCTCCAGGAGGATGCCCAGCGTTTGGAAGGCTCTGATGATGATACTGAGCTAGATGAAGGCAGTAACGTGAGCACGGACAGAGGGGGTGCTCAAGAAGGACAGCAATCTGGCAGTCATGCTCCCCCTGCTGCAGCATTCTGCCAGGTTTGCTCCAGTGATGAGGAGGGAGGGGATGATGAGGTCACTGACTCAACGTGGGTGCCTGATAGGAGAGAGGAGGAGGAGGAGGCACATCACCAACGAGGCAGGATGCCCTCCAGGGGCCAGCCTAAGGGCAGCACACTGACTGCATCACACCCCAAAGCTCCGCATGTGCAGGGCGCTGCAGTCTCTGCGCGTTATTCAAAAAGTTCTTTGCTGTGGGTCTTTTTTGAGATGAGTGCATCAGATTGCACCGCTGCTATTTGCAACATATGTCTCAAGCGTATATCGCGTGGCCAAAACATCTCCCGCTTGGGCACCACATGCTTGACCAGACATATGTTGACCTGCCATGCAGTTCGTTGGCAAGCGTATCTAAAAGATCCACACCAAAGAACAAAGAGGACCTCTCCTTGCTCCTCATCAGCTGAGATCTCCAACCCCACTATACTTTCAGTCCTCTCTGAGACCTGCACTGAGAGGAATGAAGGTGTAGAATTAGGTGTGTCACAGCCAAGTACTTGTGGGCAATCTGCTTTCGGTACACCGATGTCAGATTGTATCAGGCAAATTTCCCTGCCCCAGCTGCTGCACCGCTGAAAGAAGTCTCGCTCCCAACCATCCACATGCCCAGCGGTTGAATGCTAGCTTGGCAAAATTGCTAGCACTTCAACTGCTGCCTTTTCAGTTGGTAGACTCTGCCCCCTTCCGTGAGTTTGTGGAATGTGCGGTTCCTCAGTGGCAGGTACCCAAACTCCACTTTTTCTCACGGAAGGCGATTCCGGCTCTCTACCGGCATGTGGAAGGCAATGTCCATGCCTCGCTGGACAGGGTGGTCAGCGGTAAGGTGCATATTACCGCTGACTCATGGTCCAGCAGGCATGGACAGGGACGTTACCTAAGTTTCACCGCGCATTGGGTGACTCTGCTGGCAGCTGGGAAGGATGCAGGACAAGGTGCAGTAGTGTTGGAGGTTGTTCCGCCACCACGCCTCCAAAATGCCACTACTAATGATTGTGACACACCTCTCTCCTGCACCCCCTCCTCTTCTTCTTCCTCCATGGCCTCTTCCTGTGCTTTGTCCTCGGAACCAGCGGTGCCCCGTAGGCATTCAGGGGGGTACGTAAGTACGCAGGCCAAAAGATGCCATGCGGTGCTTGAGCTGGTGTGCTTGGGGGACAGGAGCCACACTGGGGCAGAGGTTCTGTCAGCTCTGCAGGGGCAGGTTCAGAGGTGGTTGACGCCAACTTAAGGCAGGAATGGTGGTTTGCGACAATGGCACCAACCTCCTCTCTGCCCTCTGACAGGGACAAATGACCCATGTGCCCTGTTTGGCTCACGTCCTTAACTTGTTGGTGGAGCGGTTCTTGGGCAGGTACCCGGGCCTACAGGATGTCCTGAGGCAGGCCAGGAAAGTCTGTGTGCATTTACGCAGGTCATATAATGCCAGTGCTCGGCTGACAAACCTCCAAAAGGAGTTTAACCTGCCCAAGAACCGCCTAATCTGTGACATGCCCACCAGGTGGAACTCAACGTTGGCCATGCTGCAGCGGCTGCACACGCAGCAGAGGGCCATCAATGAGTACCTGTGCTACTATGGCACCAGGACAGGGTCAGGGGAGCTTGGGTTTTTTTCCCCACGCCAGTGGGCCATGATCAGGGATGCATGCACTGTCTTATCACCATTTGAGGAGGCCACGAGGATGGTGAGCAGTGACAGTGCATGCATCAGTGACACTGTCCCCCTTGTCCACCTGTTGGAGCACACGCTGCGTGGAATAATGGACAGGGCACTTGAGGCAGAACAGAGGCAGAAAGAGGAGGACTTCCTTAGCTCTCAAGGCCCCCTTTATCCAGACAGTGTTCCTGCGTGCCCGCCGATCACACAGGAAGAGGACGAGGAGGAGGAGGAGGAGGATTATGTCAGTATGGAGGTGGAGCCCGGCACTCAACATTAGCAGCAGTCTTTAAGGGATCAGTCCCAAGAAACACATGGACTTGTACGTGGCTGGGAGGAGGTAGCTGCGGACCATGTCGTCCTTAGTGACCCAGAGGACTCCGGACCGAATGCCTCAGCAAACTTATGCTGCATGGCCTCCCTGATCCTGCAAAACCTGCGTAAAGATCCTCGTATTCGTGGTATCAAGGAGAAGGACCAATACTGGCTGGCAACCCTCCTTGATCCACGTTACAAGGGTAAGGTTGTGGACCTTATCTTGCCATCGCAGAGGGATCAGAGGATGAAACATCTTCGGAAAGCCTTGCAGAAAGGTCTGTGCAACGCGTTCCCAGAGACTGGGAGGTTACAAACTCCTGTTTCTGGACAACGTGTTGCTGAGGCTTTGGTCAGTCAAAGAAGGAGCGGTGGAGAAGGTGGCCGTCTGACCGATGCGTTCAGACAATTTTTTAGTCCGCAGCCCCAAGTTATGATCGGTTCCAGCAACCATCGCCAGCGTCTGTTTTACATGGTGCAGGAATACCTAGGGGCAAGATCTGACTTGGACACCTTTCCCACCGAAAATCCTCTGGGTTACTGGGTCTTGAGGATGGATCACTGGTCAGAGCTTGCACAGTATGCAATTGAGCTACTGGCCTGTCCTTCATCCAGCGTTCTTTCGGAACGCACATTCAGTGCTGCTGGAGGCTTTGTAACCGATCACAGGGTGCGTCTGTCCACCGACTCGGTCGATCGACTGACCTTCATAAAAATGAATCAGTCTTGGATCACCACCAGCTACCAAGCACCTGATGCTGATGTAACCGAATAATTTTTTTTGAAATCTCAGATCCCTTCAAAGACTGCCTATGCTGGTGCTGAGTGACTATCCTGAGTAATTATCCTCTTCCTCCTCGAAGATCACGCTGATAGCTTGTAAGAACATTTTTGTTTCTGGGCGCCGCCACCAGTGCCTAAGGACCAATTTTTCAGCCCCTGTTTAACAGGGGCGTGTAATTACAATTTTTGATGCAATACTTTGCAGCAGGGCTCGTTCCTGCGTTCCAACTAGAGTTTCTGTGAGAAGTTGCAGTGTTGTGGCACCAGCACCAGTGCCTAAGGCCTAATTTTTCAGCCCCTGTTTAACAGGGGCATGTAATTACAATTTTTGATCTAATATTTCACAGCAGGGCCTTTTTCTGCGCCCACCAAGAGCGAGTGAGGACTTACAGTGTTGTGTACCAGCACCACCACCACCACCAAAGGCCCAATTTTTCTGCCTCTGTTCAACAGGGGCATGTAATTACAATTCTTGATCTAATATTTCACAGCAGGGCCCGTTTCTGCGCCCACCAAGAGCGAGTGAGGACTTACAGTGTTGTGGCACCAGCACCACCACCACCAAAGGCCCAATTTTTCTGCCCCTGTTCAACAGGGGCATGTAATTACAATTCTTGATCTAATATTTCACAGCCGGGCCCTGTGAGGGCTTACAGTGTTGTGGCCACAACATAACGTAAGGCCCAAATTTCTGCTGAGTATATTGGGCAAGCTCCTACTTTCAAACATCCAACTTACAAACGACTCCTACTTGCAAACGGAAGGAGACAACAGGAAGGGAGATGAATCTACCCCTAGGAAGGGAAATTCTCTCCTGTAAGAGTTAATATGGGAAAAACATTTCTCCTTTCCACTGATGCTTTATTACCAATCCTTGTTTCACAAAAAAACCCAAATTTTCAAAAAACATTTGTCATTGGGACAAAAAGTGAGGTTCAATCTTCTGAAGAGGAGCACAGACAGCAAAGCAAATGTCACAGGGGTGATAACCCTTCCCTATGTTTTCCAAAAAGCTTAAAAAAGATTTTTTGGCTGGAGCTAAACACGTTAAAAATGTACCCGTTCAAAATTTCAAACAGATTCTACTTAACAACAAACCTACAGTCCCTGTCTTGTTTGCACCGCCTGTATACTGCTGTTCAGGGTATATAGGGCCTGGTGGCCCCACACCTTTCCTTTTTTTAATTTGGGTGCGGGGTTCCCCTTAATATCCATACAAGACCCAAAGGGCCTGGTAATGGACTGGGGGATATCCATGCCATTTGTCTCACTGATTTTCATCCATATTGCCAGGACCCGACATTACATTAAAAAAAGACATTTTGTGCAGGAACTGTTCTAAGCACGGGACACACGCGCCACTTTACAGGCATACTATAGACACCCCCAGGTACGATATTTAAAGGGATATTTCACTTTTTTTTTTTTTTTTTACTTTAAGCATCATTAAAAATTACTGGTCCTGAAAAAACGGCAGTTTTTACAACTTTTTTTTGCATTGATACATGTCCCCTGAGGCAGGACCCGGGTCCCCAAACCCTTTTTAGGACAATACCATGAAAATTAACCTTTAAAATGAGCACTTTTGATTTCGAACGTTCGAGTCCCATAGACGTCAATGGGTTTCTAACGTTCGTGCAAATTTTCGGTCCGTCCGCAGGTTCTGGTGCGAACCGAACCGGGGGGTGTTCGGCTCATCCCTAATTATTAGTATGAGAACACCAGCAATTGTCTTCAGGTAGCTTTAGGTGCACACTGTGCAGAGGACACAGTACACTAACTGTAAATACTGTAGCTGCCTGCCTGTGGTATTAATAGGAGCAGAAGAACACCACCAATTGTCTTCAGATAGCTTTAGGTGCACACTGTGCAGAGGACACCGTACACTAACTGTAAATACTGTAGCTGCCTGTCTGTGGTATTAATAGGATCAGAAGAACACCACCAATTTTCTTCAAGTAGCTTTATGTGCACACTGTGCAGAGGACACAGTACACTAACTGTAAATACTGTAGCTGCCTGCCTGTGGTATTAATAGGATCAGAAGAACACCACCAATTTCTTCAGGTAGCTTTAGGTGCACACTGTGCAGAGGACACAGTACACTGACTGTAAAGACTGTAGCTGCCTGCCTGTGGTATTAATAGGAGCAGAACAACAGCAATTGTCTTCAGGTAGCTTTAGGTGCACACTGTGCAGAGGACACAGTACACTAACTGTAAATACTGTAGCTGTCTGCCTGTGGTATTAATAGGATCAGAAGAACGCCACCAATTTTATTCAGGTAGCTTTAGGTGCACACTGTGCAGAGGACACAGTACACTAACTTGTAAATACTGCAGCTGCCTGTGGTACTAATAGTATCAGAAGAACACCACCAATTTTCTTCAAGTAGCTTTAGGTGCACACTGTGCAGAGGATGCACTACACTAAGTGTAAATACTGTAGCTGCCTGCCTGCTGTGGTACTAATAGGATCAGAAGAACACCACCAATTTTCTTCTGGTAGCTTTAGGTGCACACTGTGCAGAGGACGCAGTACACTAACTTGTAAATACTGCAGCTGCCTGCGGTACTAATAGGATCAGAAGAACACCACCGATTTTCTTCAAGTAGCTTTAGGTGTACACTGTGCAGAAGACACAGTACACTAATTTGTAAATACTGCAGCTGCCTGCTGTACTAATAGGATCAGAAAAACAACAGCAATTGTCTTCGGGTAGCTTTAGGTGCACACTGTGCAGAGCACGCACTACATTAACTGTAAATACTGCTGCTGCCTGCGGTACTAATAGGATCAGAAGAACACCACCAATTTTCTTCAGGTAGCTGTAAATACTGTAAAAACACCTGCCTGCCTGTCAGTAGGAAGAGAATAACAGGAACGGATCTAGCTAAACTGAATACAGTGTATATATTTATATATACACAACATTTAGGATGCATATATATACACAATACACTGTAAGTGAAGCTAACTGACTCGCCTGCCTACTCTATCTAACTTAAATCAAATGACACTGTCTCTCCCTCTCTCTCTCTCTCTCTCTCTCTCTATCTCTCTCTCAACGCCAGAATACACTACACAGGGCCGACATGCAGGCGGCCTTATATAGTGTGGGGCGTGTACTAAACCCCCTGAGCCACAATTGGCCAAAGCCACCCTGGCTTTGGCCAATTATGGCTCTCTGTACAGACGGCGCTGTGATTGGCCAAGCATGCAGGTCATAGTGCATGATTGGCCAATCATCAGCCAGCAATGCACTGCGATGTCGCAGTGAATTATGGGCCGTGACGCGCCACTCAAATTTGGCGCGAACGGCCCATATCGTTCGTAATTCGACGAACGGTCGAACATGCAATGTTTGGCGATCGCAAGAAGTACAGGGCTTTTAAAAACACCTGTTCCCTCTATTTAGCTCTTCAGCCTAGGACTTTTTCTTCAGAAATTGTAAAGGTGGGTTTTGTGATCTCCCTCCTGGCCGAGGAACCCCAAGCTTGGGCCCATAGTCTGATGGACCAAGGGAGCCCTGTGCTGAACTCAATTGATTCTTTTTTTGAGAGTATGTCCCAACTTTATGACGACCCGCAGCGCACGGCCGCAGCTGAAGCAACCTTGCACAGCTTGTCACAAGGAAGAAGACCAATAGAGGACTATACGGTGGAATTCCGTAAGTCGGCAGCTGACACTGACTGGAATGAGCCTGCCCTAAGATACCAGTACCGTCAAGGCCTGTCTGAGGTCCTTAAGGACGAATTAGCCAGGATGGAAACCAGCTTCTAGAGGAGTTGATCCAATCAGCCACCAAGCTGGATAGGCGCTTGCGTGAGCGACGCTCAGAGCATTTCCAGGGGCCGCGTCCGGCTTGGATGTCATCCAGACCAATTCCGACCCATGTACCGTCCCTGGCTGCAGTCACCTCTTCAGCTCCTGAGGTCGAGCCTATGCAGCTTGGTTTGGTCTGTGCTCCCCTGACCCCTGAGGAAAGGCAACACAGACGCCAATCCAACCTGTGCTTATACTGCGGGGGTACCGGACATTTTCTACGCAGCTGTCCAGTAAGGCCTAGTAAGTCCTACCCACAAAACTCTGTGAACTGTCAAGCCAGTGTTGTGCCTAAAACTTACGTTATTCTGTTTGTCTCCTTACAACTAACGGAAGGGGAACTCGCCTGCCCGCTATAATTGACTCAGGAGTTTGCAGCTGTTTCCTAGATGTTACCCTGGCTCACAGTCTGCATATCCCCCTTCAAACCAAGGCACGGAGTCTCCAAATACATCTGGCTGATGGGTCTCTTCCCCGCTCTGGACCCATCACCCGGGAGACTCAACCCATTCTTGCTACCATGGACTCTGGCCATCAGGAGTTCCTACGATTCGATCTCATCCATTCTCTAATCTTTCCTATTATACTAAGTCTGCCCTGTCTCCAGGTGCACGACCCTCAGATAAACTGGAATACCAAGAAAGTATCTTTCTCTTCTCAATAATGCTCCCAGCACTGCCTCTCCCCAGCTCCTAGTGTCTGCTCAACCATCACAACCACGCCTGACAACCTCCGACATGTCTCTTCTGTATACCTCGGGTTCCAGGATGTGTTTGATAAACAAAAGGCCGACCGCTTACCACCACATCGGCCATATGACTGCCCGATTGACCTCCTGCCCGGCTCAGAAGTTCCGTTCGGTCGCATCTTTCCACTATCAGAAACTGAGCTAAAAGCCCTCAAGCAGTACATTGATGAAAACCTTGAAAAAGGCTTTATCCGCCCCTCTTCTTCACCAGCCGGAGCTGGTATCTTTTTTGTGGGGAAAAAAGATGGGTCTCTAAGGCCGTGTGTGGACTACAGACAACTTAATAACATAACTATCAAGAACAGATACCCATTGCCACTCATTCCCGAGTTATTCCAATGATTTCGATCGGCCCGAATTTTCTCCAAGTTAGATCTCAGAGGCACTTATAATCTCATCAGGATCCAGGCTGGGGATGAGTGGAAAACTGCCTTTAAGTCCAGGTTCAGACATTTTGAATACCTGGTGATGCCGTTTGGGCTCTGCAACGCCCCAGCCACCTTTCAACATCTGGTGAACGATATTTTTCGGGAATACCTTAACGAATTCTTAGTCGTCTACCTGGATGACATCCTCATTTATCCGCCACCATTGAACTGCACCGAGGGCATGTAAAAAAGATTCTTACCATACTCAGGCAGCATAACTTATACCTCAAAGCCGAGAAATGTGAGTTCGAGAAATCTGTTGTGCAATTCTTGGGATTCATTATTTCTACTAACGGGGTCGCAATAGACCCACAAAGGTCAAAGCAATTCAGGAATGGCCAGCCCCATTGGATAAGAAGGGGTGCAACGATTTATTGGGTTTGCCAACTTCTATAGGAGATTTATTGTTGGATTTTATTCTATCGTGGCACCCATTACTCAGTTGACATGCCAACACAGTCATTTTCCTTGTCAAAAGAAGTTTATTGAGTATACAATGTTATAAAGATACATAAAGTAAGTTTACAAGGATCTATAAAGTAAGCTCATTGTTTTACAGTAGGGTTTATATAGGTAAATATCATGAAATTTCAAATATTAAACAGTGGGTTCACGTAAACCTAAATTAAAGATATATATCATTTCCTTAGTTACTTTTGTAGGTATTTAAATGATTTATACCTACTATACATATTGTTTACAAGTAGAGTGTATATAGGTCAAATAAATTCTGATAATGAGCTTTAATCGTAAGGTGGAGAAAAGGAAAGAGAAAGAAGAAAAAGGGTTGAAAGGCAGAGGTATGGTCCACAAGGTTGTCCCACTCGTCAGTTTATTATTCTTTTTAGTTCTCTTTGAAGCCTTAGAATGGGTGTCTCTGTAAGTCATTTAATCTGCTACCATGGCAACAGGACAGAGTCATTGAAGTTTGACAGGAACTGTTGTTTTATCCAAGGATGCCAAAGTTTTTCAAATTTTGGAATTTGATTTTGATCGATGGCTACCATCTTAGCATGGGACATTGTATTATTCATTCTGTGAATTGTTTCTGCTAGTACCAATGTAGGAGATTTCCATGCCTTGGCCACTGTTTGTTTTGCAGCCATTATTAGTTGGATCATAAGTTTGAATTGAGAGAGTGTTAACCATTCTGGTTTTAGATTAAGTAAAGTTAAATATGGATCTGGTTGTACTATTTTTTTAAATATTTTAGATGCAATCACGAAGACTTCCTTCCAGAAGGTTTGGATTACTGGGCACGTCCACCATATGTGTAAATATGTGCCTATTTCTGGGCATCCTCGAAAACAAAGAGTTGAGGTATTAGGTGAATATTTTGCCACTCTAGCGGGTACAAGGTACCAGCGAGTTAGGACTTTATAATTTGTCTCCAGTGCTAAGATGTTGGGTGAAGATGACTTAGATGTGAGCCATATGTTAGACCAGTCCGTGTCTTCTAAAGTTCGTCCCAGGTCCTCCTCCCACCTCTGAACGTAAGAGGGTCTATTAAGATTTGCTACTCCATATAATTGATTATAAAGTGATGAAATTGTACCTTTAGCAAATGGATCTTTTGTACAGATTGATTCAAAAATGGATAATTGGGATAATGGTGTATCCCCCTTTAGGAATGGTGTATAGAAATTTTTGATTTGGAGATATCTAAATATCTCAGAGTTTGGTAGATCATATTTTTCTCTAAGCGATGGGAATGAAAGGAATGATTTAGATGCTATGAAGTCATTTAGTGTCTGAATGCCTGATGTTGTCCAAGCTTTAAAAGAATTTGGGTAGATCCATGCCGGATAAAAGGCCGGATTTCTGATAAAAGAAAGGAGAGGATTGTGTGGAGATTGTAACTGATATTTGGTTTTTAGTTTATCCCAGAGAGATAAGAAGTGTTTAGTTATGGGATTATGAATTTTAAAGCGGTCTTTAGGATCAAGCCATAATAAATTTGATATTAATAGAGGGTCATTTTCTGAAGCCTCTATAAATACCCATAATGGGATTTCCTGTTTTGCATGGTATTTGGACAGACTGGCCAAATGTGCTGCTCTGTAGTAGTTAGTAAAATTAGGGTATCCCAGGCCTCCTTTATTTTTGGGAAGATGTAGTGTGTGTATAGGTATACGTGGTTTAGAAGAGCCCCATATAAACGAAGTTGCTCTTTTTTGTACTATTCTCAAAAAATAGGAAGGAATTGGAATAGGGAGGACTCTGAATAGATAAAGCAATTTGGGTAGAATAGTCATTTTGATTGCATTAATCTTCCCTATCCAGGATAAAGGAAGTTGCGACCATTGTTTTATTAGATTTGTGATCTGTCTTAACACAGGAGGATAATTGGTTGAGAATAAGTCAGAATGAGATGCTGTTAATTGAATTCCAAGATATGGGATTGATTTTTCTGCCCATGTGAATGGGAGTGCAGCCCTAGCCGGGATCAATTCCATGTTTGTGAGTGAAATATTAAGCACTAGGCATTTCTTAGGATTAATCATAAGGCCGGATAGGGCTGCAAATCCATCAAGAGCTGGTATTAAGTTAGGACCAGAGACCTGTGGTGATGATAGAAAAAGTAATATATCGTCTGCAAATATACATAATTTGTGTGTAATACCTCCTACTTCAATGCCAGTTATAGTTTGGTTTGTTCTGATGTATTGGGCCATGGGTTCGAGTATAAGGGCAAATAATAAGGGAGATAATGGGCAACCCTGTCGGGTACCTCTTTCGATATTAAAGGCTTCAGATTTGTATCCAGCATATTTTATATAGGCTTTGGGTTTATTATATAATGCTTTGATCCATGTTAAAAAGTGGGGTCCAAAACCCCATTTTTGTAATGAATATTGCATATATTGCCAGGATACTGTGTCAAATGCCCTCTTAATATCGAGAGATAGAAAACATAAAGGGATTTTCCGTTTTTTAGCAGTATGTGCCAATAACACTGACCTGCGTACATTATCGCCTGCCTGTCTATTTGGCATGAAGCCTACTTTATCTCTATGTATTAATTTTCCTATAATGCTATTGAGGCGTTTTGCTATTATTTTTGCTAATAATTTAATATCGAGGTTTAACAGAGAGATAGGCCGATAATTCACACAGGAAGTATCATCAGAAAGGGGTTTTGGGATCATACAAACAATTGCCATTAGTGTTTCTTGCCGAAAAGAATATCCATCTAGAAGTTTGTTAAAAGTTTCAGTGAGAATGGGAGAGAGTATTTCTGAGAATGTTTTATAGTATAAAGCCGAGTAGCCGTCTGAGCCTGGTCTTTTGTTAAGTTTTAGGTCTTTTATGGTGTTAGCAATTTCATCTATAGTTATAGGCTCATCCAAACTGCTTTTTTGATTCTGAGATAACTCAGGTAAGGTTATTTTTGAGAAGAAGGATTCAGCCTCTGTAGGATTAAATTCATTGTTTGTCTTGTATAAAGTTGCGAGATGTGAGTGAAATTTATGGACTATTTTAACTGGATTACAAGTGTAAACATTTTTTGATAATTTCAAACGTATTGGTTTGAAAGATTTGTTAGTTGAATTTAATGCCCGAGCCAAATATGTACCTGGTTTGTTTGTATTCATGTAGAAATTGTGTTTGGAGCGTTTGAGGGATTTATCAACTGACTCAGTGAGAAATAGATCGTATTCCAATCTAGATTTTTTCAGATGAGATTTTGTACTCTGAGATGGATTATCTTGAAATGATATGTAGGCTGCATTAAAATTGAGTTCTAGTTTTTTTGCTAGATTTTTGCGTTCCCGTTTAAATAGTGCCATTTGTCTTTGTATTGTACCACGCAAGACAGGCTTATGAGCTTCCCACAGTGTTATTGGGGAGATGTCTGTTGTATTATTAATTGATATGTATTCCTTTAAAGCTTGTTCAATGGCCATCTGATGTAGTGGGTGTTTGAGCATTATGTCCGGTAAGTACCACGTAGGGTCATGCGCTTTTGGTATGGCTGAGGCTATAGTAGTGTATACTGCATTATGGTCAGACCACGGAATCGGAATTATATCTGATGCAATAATTTCTGGTATCATTCCTATTGTTAGAAAAATATGATCTATTCTGGTGAAGGTTTGATGAGGGTGCGAGAAATAAGTGAATTTCTTTTTCATTGGGTTACTTTCTCTCCATGAATCTACCAGATTGTATTTGGAAAGAAGTTGAGAAAAAGGTAATCTAGAGGTTATTTTGGATGGTGTAAAAGGTGATTTATCTAGAAATGGGAGGAGGACCTGGTTCGAATCCCCACACATTATCACTGTTCCTATTTTGTGTGTATTAATCACTTGTAATATATGTGAGAGGAATGGTGTAGGTTGTTTGTTAGGAGCGTAGTAGGAAATCACCGCGATTGCTGTATCCATTATATAACCCATGAGTATCAGGTATCTACCTTCTGGGTCTTTAATTTCTGATGATAAGGTGAATGGTGTGGATCGGTGAAATGCAATTAGAGTTCCCCTTTGCTTGGTACAGGCAGAAGCCGTGTAAATTTGTTGATAAAAAGGAGAAATATATTTTGGAGTAGAATCTTTGGTGAAGTGTGTTTCTTGGAGGCATACTATGTGAGCCTTCTTGTTATGGAAAGTACGGAAGGCTTTGGTCCTTTTTTGAGGGACATTTATTCCCTGAACATTCAGGGAAAGTATATTCAGTGGTGCCATGGCAATAGATCAAATAGTTTTGACTTACTTTTTGTTATGCAGAGCTGACTGCGCAGATCAACCTGTGTGGACTGAAGAGATGAATAGATAGAAAAGAAACCAGTGAATTCTGGAGTAAAGAGTAAACAAGAAACATATATCAGATTAGATGATACATTGTATAAATTATTTTTTGCAAGTAATCACAATTTACCCGTGAAAGAGAATAAATATCTCTCTCAGGGGAATAAGTGCCTTCGTCACACTCCCACATAATATGGTTGGGAGAATGAGGAGGGCTAATGGGGGTACACGGATCTTCCGCTTACAGGAGAGAAGTGCTATGTCAAAAGACATCAAAATGATGTTTCATTAATTGGAGTGCAGAATATAGTTTTTGTTGAAATTATTTATTCCAGGGTGGTTGTATATGGTTAGTCTTGCCCTAGGCTAAATAATTCAGTTAGAAAGGTACTGTTAATAACTTTGGTATTGATGAAGATAGTTTGAATTATTTTGGGATTTTAACCCTTTTAGAGTAAACAATTACATATTTTATTCATATGTAACTGTTTAGATATGTTAACTCATAAAATTGAGGTTGTATTGCTTCAGATTAGAATAAACAAAAACATAATTCTAGGAACTAGTTAGGTAATAATATATTTGTTTTAAGAAAAGAAAGAAAAAGCTTCCATTACTTCTGGATTATTGAACATATTTGTCCTAAAAAGTAATAAATCTATTGTTATTACCTGATAATATATAACTGAACAAGAATTTCCTTATTTCACTTATATATTCTAAGGCTATATGAATCAGAAGTAATAAGAAATATAACTGGAATGTAACATGATCGCACACAGTGTGTGACTATCAGAATGCAGTTACATTCAGTTATAAATATAGGTTTTTTATAGAGAACCATCTCTTAGTATAATAAATGAAGAGATATCAGGAATTAGGATGTCAGTCCATTGAATCTTCTTGGTCCATGGATGATGTGGCATAACGGCCTCTTTTGTGAGAATGATGATTCCCATTTTGTTCTGAAATTTTCTGGGTGCTGCCTGAAGGTGAAGATGACGCCATTCTTCTGCGTGTGGGAGTGTTGCTGCTTGTGGGTTCTGTCAGATTTAATTTTAAAAGGGTTTGTTGTAGTTCATCTGCTGATCTGCTTCTGTAAATTGTACCTTGGTAGTTAAATCTGACTGAAAAGGGGAAGCCCCATTGATACATAATGTTGTGGTGTTGCAGTTCCATTAGTTGGGGTTTCATGGATCGTCTTTTAGTAATAGTAAGTTGGGATAGGTCAGCAAAAATTTGATAATTGTGTCCTTGAAAATTAAGTTCCTTTTTTTCTCTTGCAGCAATTAGTATTTGTTCTTTCGTTCTGTAATAATGAAATTTTGTGATTATATCACGTGGGGGTCCATCTTTCTTTTTGGCTGTGAGGGCTCTGTGTACTCTGTCCAGTTCTAAACGTTCAATAGGGATATCTGGCTTTAGTTCTTGTAATAGAGCAGTAATAGTAGATTGCAGGTCTGTCACAGTTTCAGGTATTCCCCTTATGCGCAAGTTTGAACGTCTGGCTCTATTTTCGTAATCTTCGAGCTTAGTTTGAAGTATTAAATTCTCTTTTTTTAATTGTTCCAATTCTGTTATATTTTCTTGGGTTGTAATTTCAATTTCACCCATTTTTATTTCTAAGGCTGCGGTGCGGTTTCCCAGCTCTCTTATTTCTTTGGTTAGGCTTTTTGTTATTTGGTCTGAGGTTTGTTTTAAAGCCTTATGAAGCATCTTTTCAAATTGTAATAATATTACTGGGGATGCTGAGGAGGCTTGTGGAGAAGTTTGTGAGAGGATTTGTTCTGTATCAGACTCAAATGGAGAGTCTTGCTGTGACATTTTCTGTCTGTGAGAGCGCCCTGATGCTGTATCTTGTGAGGTGACTGGAGCTGCTTCAGCTGCAGTGAGTGCCTGTGAGCTCTTTGTGAGGTGATTTTTATTTCTGCCACGGTTTCCTCCCAGTACCATATTTCCTGCCCAAACTTTCACAGTTTGTTCCCTGGGGCAAAAAGGTTCAAATGGATACCTTTTGAGCCTGCAGGCTCCGCTTTGTCCTTCTCTTCTCTCCTCAGCGGTGTGGAGCTCTAACAATGCATGTCTGCTCTGCTAGGCTCCGCCTCCTGCCAACACAGTCATTTTCAAAGCTCAGTGAAGCTGGCCCCCCTACAATCAGCACAAATAAAAACTCAAGTGTGTTTCTTTAGTGCTACGTTTGTGCTGTTTTGTGCCGTAAAAATTTACATTTGTGCTGCTTTTATTTTTAAGATATTAGCAATTGTTTTTTCCAGACCATGACATCACCTAGCCTCCCTACAACGTCCAAATGACACAAAACTGGTCTCGTTGGTTAGTGCTACGTTTGTGCTGTTTTGTGCTGCTAAAAATTCTGTTTTATCCTTTATCGTTTTTGCATTATTAATGATTTATTAAAGGTCACCAAAGGTCACTCAGCCCCCCTACAACGCCCAAATGACACAAAACTGGTCTCGTTGGTTAGTGCTACGTTTGTGCTGTTTTGTGCTGCTAAAAATTCTGTTCTATCTTTTATCGTTTTTGCGTTATTAATGATTTATTAAAGGTCACCAAAGGTCAGTCAGCCCCCCTACAACGCCCAAATGACACAAAACTGGTCTCGTTGGTTAGTGCTACGTTTGTGCTGCTAAAATTTTTATTTGTGCTGTTATGGTTTTTAAGTTATAACAGTTTATTTATTTTTTTCAAACCCCACTCACTTTGCCCACTCTACAATCAGCACAAATAAAAACTCAGGTGTGTTTCTTTAGTGCTACATTTGTGCTGTTTTGTGCTGCTAACATTTATGTTCTATCTTTTATCGTTTTTGCGTTATTAATGATTTTTTTAAAGGTCACCAAAGGTCACTCAGCCCCCCTACTACACCCAAATGACACAAAACTGATCTCGTTGGTGAGTGTCTCATTTGTGCTGGTTTGTGCTGCTAAAATTTTTATTTGTGCTGTTATGGTTTTTTAGTTATAACAGCTTGTTTTTATATTTGTGCTTTTTTGTGTCATAATAATAAAAATTTGTGCTGCGTTTATTTTTAAGATAATAGCAATTTGTTTTTTCCAGATGATGACATCACCCCGCTCTCCTGTCACGTACCTGGTTAGTGAGCTCCTGGTTAGAAAGCAGCCATGGGAGCACAGTGAGGTATGAGTGCCTGTGATTAGTCCAGTAGACTGCGTGGTGGCAGCAGTCAGCAGGTGGATGTGGCGGCAGAACCAGCTGGTGGCAGATGAGCTGGCACTGAGCTTGGCTGGTGGCAGACTGTGGGTAAGCAGCTGGAAGCAGGAGACAGATGAGACCTTGCTGGGCTGAAGAGCTGTAGCAGGCTGGATGAGCAGGATGCAGGGTCAGATGAACCGGGTCCATAATGGTCAGGCAGATCAGGCATAGACGGCACACAAAAGGATAGTCGGGTCACAAGCCAAGTCAGCAACAGGAGGTAGATCAGGCAAGAAGAGAAGGCAGAAGCAGAATCCAGAGACAAGCCAAGGTCAGGGCAGGTAGCAGTCAAACGGAGGTCAGGAGCAAGCTGGGTTAGGATCAGAGGTCAAACAGGAATCAGGAATGAACACACAGAAGCAGCACACCAAATTGCAGCCTGTTTAAATAGTCTGTCTGGTGTCCGCATTGGGGACAGGCTCACGCTCATCTTCCCAGCCAGTTGCCAGTCTGCGCATGCGCATATGTATGTACAGGGAGACATCGTTTGTGCTATGCATAAGCCTTCCCTGACACCCCCTACAACAGCCAAACAAAATGAAAACGGGCTGGTTGGTTAGTGCCACGTTTGTGTTGGTTTGTGCCTATTTACTAGCCATTCTATCTCCTTTTGTTTTTCAGTTATTGTTTGAGCCCCCAAGTTATTCAGTAATTTAATAAAGGTCACCAAAGGTTACCCAGCCCCCCTACAAGAGACAAAAGGCATGAAACTGGGCTGGTTGGTGCCTCCTTTGTGCTGGTTTGTGCTGTTTAAATATCAGTTCTACCGCTGTTTGTTTTTCAGTTATTTACTATTTATTAAAGGTCACCAAAGGTCACTCAGCCCCCCTACACATGAAACTGGGTTGGTTGGTTAGAGCTGCGTTTGTGCTGTTAAAATTATTATGTGTGCTGCTTTGATTTCTTACTTGTAAAAGTTTGTTTTTATTTGATCAAACCCCACCCACTTGGCATCCCATGTTATTAGATACTATAAGGCCTCATGCACACGAGACGCGTTAAATAGTAAATAACTGAAAAACAAAAAGTGGTAGAACTGATATTTAAACAGCACAAACCAGCACAAAGGAGGCACCAACCAGCCCAGTTTCATGCCCTTTGTCTCTTGTAGGGGGGCTGGGTAACCTTTGGTGACCTTTATTAAATCAACAATAACTGAAAAACAAAAGGAGATAGAATGGAAAGTAAATAGGCACAAACCAACACAAACGTGGCACTAACCAACCAGCCCGTTTTCATTTTGTTTGGCTGTTGTAGGGGGTGTCAGGGAAGGCTTTTGCATAGCACAAATGATGTCTCCCTGTACATACATATGCGCATGCGCAGACTGGCAACTGGCTGGGCAGATGAGCGTGAGCCTGTCACCAATGCTGGCACCAGCCAGACTACAGGCTGCAATTTGGTGTGCTGCTTCTGTGTGTTCATTCCTGATTCCTGTGTTTGACCTCTGATCCTAACCCAGCTGGCTCCTGACCTCAGTTTGACTGCTACCTGCCCTGACCTTGGCTTGTCTCTGGATTCTGCTTCTGCCTTCTCTTCTTGCCTGATCTACCTTCTGTTGCTGACTTGGCTTATGACCCGACTATCCTGTTGTGTGCCGTCTATGCCTGATCTGCCTGACCATTATGGACCCGGCTCATCTGACCCTGCATCCTGCTCATCCAGCCTGCTACAGCTCTTCAGCCCAGCAAGGTCTCATCTGTCTCCTGCTTCCAGCTGCTTACCCACAGTCTGCCACCAGCCAAGCCCAGTGCCAGCTCATCTGCCACCAGCTGGTTCTGCCGCCACATCCACCTGCTGACTGCTTCCACCACTCAGTCTACTGGACTGATCACAGGCACTCATACCTCACTGTGCCCCTATGGCTGCTTTCTAACCAGGAGCTCACTAACCAGGTATGTGACAGGAGAGCGGGGTGATGTCATCATCTGGAAAAAACAAATTGCTATTATCTTAAAAATAAAAGCAGCACAAATGTTTATTATTATGACACAAAAAAGCACAAATATAAAAACAAGCTGTTATAACTTAAAAACCATAACAGCACAAATAAAAATTTTAGCAGCACAAACCAGCACAAACGTAGCACTAACCAACGAGACCAGTTTTGTGTCATTTGGGCGTTGTAGGGGGGCTGACTGACCTTTGGTGACCTTTAATAAATCATTAATAACGCAAAAACGATAAAAGATAGAACGGAATTTTTAGCAGCACAAAACAGCACAAACGTAGCACTAACCAACGAGACCAGTTTCGTGTCATTTGGACGTTGTAGGGGGGCTAGGTGATGTCATGGTCTGGAAAAAACAATTGCTAGTATCTTAAAAATAAAAGCAGCACAAATGTTAATTTTTACGGCACAAAAAAGCACAAACGTAGCACTAAAGAAACACACTTGAGTTTTTATTTGTGCTGATTGTAGGGGGGCCAGCTTCGCTGAGCTCATTTTCAATGGTCTCAAGAAGCACAGGAAGCCTTTACCAAGCTAAAAGCTTTATTCACTTCCGCACCAATTTTATGTCACCCTGATCCAACCCTACCGTTTATATTGGAAGTGGACGCGTCAGAAACCACTACAGGGGCCATTCTCTCCCAGAGACATGGACCCAAGGCCATTCTACACCCTGTAGCTTTCGCATCCCGGAAGCTCAGCCTGCCAGAATTAAACTATGATCTAGGTGATAGGGAGCTGCTGGCCATCAAGTTTGACTTAGAAGAATGGAGGTACTTATTGGAAGGTGCACTTCATCTGGTTATGATCTTTACAGATCATAAAAATTTAGAGTATCTTCGGACAGCGAAACGCTTGAAACCCAGACAAGCCCACTGGGCTCTCTTTTTCTCTAGATTTAATTTCCACATATCCTTTAGGCCAGGCTCAAAAAATGGAAAGGCAGACGCACTTTCCCGGATGTTCTCTGCAGATCTCTAAATGGCTGAACCCTGTACTATCCTTTCCTCACAAAACTTCCTTGGACTCACCCGAGCGGACTTAATAACTTCCATCAGGTCTTCATCCTGTCAATGCTCCGACTCAGAAACACATACCTTAGAGAAACATGATGATCTGCTCTGGGCCCAGGGAAAAATGTTTGTACCACGTGAAACACAGCCTTTGGCTCTCAAGACTTTTCACGACCATAAATTGGCAGGTCACTTTGGAACAGGGAAAACTGCAGAATTGATCTCTCATTCTTTCTGGTGGCCAGGGTGGAGACGAGATTGCAAGGATTATGTCTCTTCCTGCCCCCTTTGCCAGCGTAACAAGGGTCAAAACACCAAGTCCTGGGGGCTACTCAAAACCTTGCCCATCCCGGAGCGACCATTTGCTGAAGTATCCATGGATTTCATTGTGGACTTACCTGCCTCAGAAGGGTTCACCACCATCCTGGTCGTTGTCGACCGCCTCTCCAGAATGGCTTACTTTTTGCCCATGATGGGCACCCCTTCTGCTTCTGACACGGTCAATATTTATCTCAAAGAAGTAATCAGACTCCATGGTGTGCCTAAAAGTATCGTGTCAGATAGGGGCGTTCAATTTACTTCCAAGTTTTGGAAAGAGCTCTGCAAAACCTTGGACATTAAGACTTGCCTCTCCTCAGCGTACCATCCCCAGAGCAATGGCCAGATGGAGAGGACAAATCAAACCTTGGAGCAGTACCTCCGTTGCTTCTGTTCTGGCTCTCAAGATGATTGGGCGACTCTCGTCCCATATGCTGAGTTCGCTTACAATAACTCTATCCATTCCGCCACTAATCAAACATCCTTCTGAGCAAACTTTGGGTTCCATCCCACCTTCCTCTCTAACCACATCCCTGAAATGTCCGTCCCTGCTGTTCAAGACCGGATAACTTCCATACAGTCCAACTTTCAAAAAATTCAGGATACTTTACAAAAGGCTCAGGATAGCTATAAGAGACAGTATGACCGAGGGAGGAAGGAGAACCCAATCTTCAATGTTGGCGCGCAGGTCTGGTTGTCAACTGCAAATTTTAAGCTACCCCTGCCCTCACGGAAACTTGGGCCAAGGTTCATTGGGCCCTTTCAAATTAAGAGGATGATCAACCCTGTGGCATTTGAGCTGGCATTACCGAACTCTTATAGAATACACCCAGTCTTTAACGCATCCTTGCTAAAACCTGTTGTGTCCAGCTCTTTTCCCGGGAGAACGGAATTTCCTCCCCCGCCAGTCGAAGTAGACGGGGAGAACGAGTTTGAGGTGGAGTCCATTTTGAACTGCAGAAAGAGGGGTAGGCAACTTCAGTACCTAATCCAATGGAAAGGATACCCTCCTGAGGACAATTCCTGGGAGCCCGGTAGGAATCTGCATGCCCCACGGTTAATTCAAGCCTTCCACCGGGAACATCCAGTACTGATGTCCAGTTTGGGTGTCCAGTGTCTGCCCCTAGGGGGCACTGTTAGAGAAGGACTTCTTCTACCCTTGCTCGCCATGCTCCTGCACGCATGCACGGCGGATTGGCGCTCTGGCTCACACACGTGCTAGGCACGTGCACAACAGTTCCCGTGTGCGCGCAGTGGCTCGCGAGTGTGCACAGTAGCGCACGCAGTATGCGTAATGGTGCACACCAGAGCGCACGCTATGGCGGAGCTATTTCAGATGGCTCAGGCGCCCAGACAGGTTGCTGGTTTGTCATCAGCTTCCTGTTTGTGCCTGTTTCCAGTTTGCCATACCTGATTATCTGCTGTGACCCGGACTGTTCCTGACTACGCTGCTGTTACCCTTGATCTGACCCTCGGCTTGCTTTAACGGACTTTGCTTGATCTGCCTACCAGTGTTTGACCCTTGGCCTGCCTAACGGACTTTGCTTGATCTGCCTACCAGTGTTTGACCCTCAGCCTGCCTAACAGACTTGCTTACCTGCCTTACCTGGATTTGACCTCTGGCCTGTTTCATGGACTTGTTTACTTCCTCTGGTACCTGATTCCTCTGTCCTGCATTGGACCCTCAGCCAGTTCCTGAATCTCAGCTAATCCTCCATACAGCTCCTCAGGCTTTTCAAGGAACTCACACCTGCTGGTGGCCCATGCCTCCGCGAGCCACCTGTTCCCTGTATCACCTTCGGGGGACAGGGTGCACGTGGTCGCAAGGGCGAGCCGCTCTCGGCATCTCGGCCTCAGTAAGTACTATCCATGACAAACCCCCACCACATACGAATGGGCACAGCATGAAAGTTTTAGTTTGCCTCACCTATTAATTTTCCAGCTCCCCAGCTATTAATTTTCCAGCTCCCCAGGCCCCTCGTATGTGTAAATCACCCAGTGTCTATTAGGGGCAACCTGTCAGAAACCATGAAATCAGACAGAGACAGAAGTACAGTTAAATCATACTTGTTTAATAATAAAAGTAAAAAGAACAAACAGAGTAAAAAAAAGCCAAGGTTCAGTAACCAGAACAGATAGTCAGCCAAGTCAGAAGTCAGGGATCAAAGTAGTGGAACAGCAAGCAGGATCCGAAGCCAGGAGGGATGTCAGCAAAGCCAGTCTTTAAACGGGAACGCAGGAGATGTTTCTTGTGATGTTGACCAAGGCGAAGGCAGAGCTCCTCTGGACTGGACAGCTTAAGTAGGCAGGACTGATGAGCAGGATATCAACAACAGCTGAGTAACTGTGGAGAGAGATGGGAGCTGGCAATTAGCCGACAGCTGAGCAGCCAGCTCAGAGAAGGAAGGGCTGAGCCCAGCCCTGACAGTACCCCCTCCTCAACGATCCCTCCCCCTCGGAGGACCACCAGGCTTGAGGGGAAAACGTCTATGGAAATCACGGAGGAAGACAGGTGCATGTACGTCCAAGGATGAGACCCAAGAGCCTTCCTCCGGACCGTACCTTTTCCAATGAATCAGGTACTGTATGCGCCCACGGAACCTATGGGAGTCAACAATGGACTGTACTTCATACTCCTCATGGTTCTCAACCTGTACAGGTTGGGGACGAGGCATGGAGGTGGTAAAGCGTTTGCAGACCAAAGGTTTTAATAAGGAGACATGAAATACATTCGAAATACGCATATTAGAAGGAAGGTCTAATGCATAAGCCACTGGGTTAATCCTGCGAAGAATACGGAAAGGCCCAATAAACCAAGGTGCGAACTTCAGTGAGGGAACACGAAGTCGGAGATTGCGAGATGACAGCCAGACCCTGTCCCCAACCTGATAGAAAGGTGCAGGCAGGCGTCTGTGGTCAGCATGGAGTCTATCAATTGCATGACGCAAAGCCTCCCGGACTTGAACCCAAGTGGAACGAAAACCACGGAGATGCTCCTAACACAGGAATACTCTGCGGAACAAAAGAGAAAGGCAACATGGAAGGTTGGAAACCATAATTCGCCATAAACGGGGACAATCGGAATTCAAGGCACTGTTGTGAGCAAGCTCTGCCCACGGTAATAGGTCTGATCAGTTGTTATGATGGTCAGAAATATATCAAGGTAGGAATTGCTCCAAGGACTGATTGGCTCGTTCTGCGGCCCCCTTTACTGCGGGTGATCAAAAAGGAAAAAGCAAGCTTAAATCCCAACTGTGCATAAAAAGCTTGCCAGAACTGGAACACAAACTGACTACCCCTGTCCGAGACAATCACCTTGGTTAGCCCATGTAAGCGAAAGATCTGCCGAGCAAAAATGGAAGCCAGTTCCTTAGAAGTGGGCAACTTCTTAAGTGGAATACAATGGCACATCTTTGAGAACCGGTCAACCACCATAAGGATAACTGTGTTGCCCTGGGAGTTGGGTAACTCCACAATGAAATCCATAGACAGGTGGGTCCAGGGCCTCTCTCCATTGGGTATGGGTTGTAGGAGGCCCACTGGAAGATGTGGTGGAGTCTTACTCTGAGCACACAGGAAACAGGCAGCTACGAAGGCAGTTACATCAGCACATAGACTAGGCCACCAGAAATGTTGGGAAGTGGCCCAAACGAGTTGATTCTTACCAGGGTGGCCAGCTGCCTTGGGAGAATGGTAAGTCTGGAGCACGGCAGTATGGAGACTCTCTGGGACAAAGCAGCTGTCACATGGTTTCTCAGGAGGAGCATGGACCTGAGCAGCAAGAATTTTGTCACCCAAAGGAGAAGTGAGACTGGTGCGAACCGTAGCCTGAATACGATCAAGAGGAATCACAGGAACCAGAACCGACTCAACCTTGGAAGTGGAGGAAAATTATCATCAGCCCTTATATTCTTAGTACCGGGTAAGAATGAGACAATGTAATTGAAACTTGACAAGAAAAGAGCCCATCGCGCCCTTCTGGGAGAGAGGCGTTTAGCCTGAGACAAGAATGTGAGATTCATATGGTCAGTAAGAATGAGAACCGGCACAGTGGTACCTTCGAGGAGATGTCTCCATTCTTTCAGAGTTAAAATGATCGCCAACAGCTCTCTGTCACCAATCTCATAATTAGACTCCGCAGGTGACAATTTCTTGGAAAAGTAGTCACAAGCATGCATAGCGCTCTCAGAGGTAGGACGTTGAGACAGAAGGGCGCTAACACCAGTCTCAGAAGCATCAACCTCAAGGATAAAAGATAACATAGGATCAGGATGTGCCAACACAGGAGCAGAAACAAAGGCAGCCTTAAGACTCTCAAAGGCCTTAATGGACTCCGGAGACCAACTGGATTAAAGTCCTTTCTGGTCATATCAGTCAGGGGCTTGACCAGAGATGAGAAGTTATGAATAAACTTCCAATAATAGTTGACAAAACCCAGGAAACGCTGCAGAGGATGTAAACCCTGGGTCAGGGCCACTGTAAGACTGCCGAAAGTTTCTCTGGGTCAATCGAAAAACCCCTACATTTTTGTAAATATTTTATTCTATCTTTTCATGTGACAACACTGAAGAAATAATACTTTGCTACAATGTAAAGTAGTGACTGTGAGTGTACAGCTTGTATAACAGTGTAAATTTGCAGTCGCCTCAAAATAACAACACACAGCCATTAATGTCTAAACCGCTGGCAACAAAAGTGAGTACACCCCTAAGTGAAAATGTCCAAATTGGGCCCAATTAGCCATTTCCCCTCCCCGGTGTCATGTGACTCGTTATTGTTACAAGGTCTCAGTTGTGAATGGGGAGCAGGTGTGTTAAATTTGGTGTTATCACTCTCACTCTCTCATACTGGTCACTGGAAGTTCAACATGGCACATCATGGCAAAGAACTCTCTGAGGATCTGAAAAAAAATAATTGTTTCTCTACATAAAGATGGCCTAGGCTATAAGAAGATTGCCAAGATCCTGAAACTGAGCTGCAGCACGGTGGCCAAAACCATACAGCGGTTTAACAGGACAGGTTTCACTCAGAACAGGCCTCGTCTTGGCCAACCAAATAAGTTGAGTGCACATGCTCAGCGTCATATCCAGAGGTTGTCTTTGGAAAAAAGACGTATGAGTGCTGCCAGGATTGCTGCAGAGGTTGAAGGAGTGGGGGTCAGCCTGTCAGTGCTCAGACCATACGCCGCACACTGCATCAAATTGGACTGCATGGCTGTCATCCCAGCCTCTTCTAAAGATGATGCCCAAGAAAGCCTGCAAACAGTTTACTAAAGACAAGCAGACTAAGGACATGGATTACTGGAACCATGTCCCGTGGTCTGATGAGACCACGATAAACGTATTTGGTTCAGATGGTGTCAAGCGTGTGTGGCGGCAACCAGGTGAGGAGTACAAAGACAAGTGTGTCTTGCCTACAGTCAATCATGGTGGTGGGAGTGTCATGGTCTGGGGCTGCATGAGTGCTGCCGACACTGGGGAGCTACAGCTCATTGAGGGAACCACGAATGACAACATGTACTGTGACATACTGAAGCAGGGCATGATACCCTCCCTTCAGAGACTGGGCCGCAGGGCAATATTCCAACATGATAACAACCCCAAACACACCTCCAAGACGACCACTGCCTTGCTAAAGAAGCTGAGGATAAAGTTGATGGACTGGCCAAGCATGTCTCCAGACTTAAACCCTATTGAGCATCTGTGGGGAATCCTCAAACAGAAGGTGGAGGAGCGCAAGGTCTCTAACATCCACCAGCTCTGTGATGTCGTGATGGAGGAGTGGAAGAGGACTCCAGTGGCAACCTGTGAAGCTCTGGTGAACTCCATGCCCTAGAGGGTTAAGGCAGTGCTGGAAAATAATAGAGGCCACACAAAATATTGACACTTTGAACCCAATTTGGACATTTTCACTTAGGGGTGTACTCACTTTTGTTGCCAGCGGTTTAGACATTAATGGCTGTGTGTTGAGTTATTTTGAGGGACAGCAAATTTACACTGTTATACAAGTTGTACACTCACTACTTTACATTGTAGCAAAGTGTTATTACTTCAGTGTTGTCACATGAAAAGATTGAATAAAATATTTACAAATATGTGAGGGTGTACTCACTTTTGTGAGATACTGTATGTGTGGTTTGTAGTAAAAATGTTAGATAGCACTGCAGGCTAGCCTCTTGCCTACTGACTATGGGCCCTGGCTTTTAGGGGAACACTACTCTTTTTGAGGTGTATGCCTGGGGAACCCTTGGAGTAATGTTACTTTGGATTCAAGTCCATGTCTCCCTAAGACACACAGACTCTTGGACTCTGTTTAAGGCCTAGCTGCCTCATTACCAATAATGACTGCTTCACACTGTCAGACTCATAGGAGATGTTGATGTCATTAGCTCAAGCCACCTATCTATGGTTGCCTGCTATAATGTATCTATTGTAAGTAGGTCTCCTATTATAGTCTGTTGCCTACTAGTTTGAGGTGTGGTGAGATCACTGTTGTTACGTGTTTATTGTGCTAATTAACTCACCTATTGTTCTGTCTGTCTGCTAGCAAACTATTGTGATGACCTTGGGGCCAGAAAGTCTAACTTATAGTGGAATATCTGAATAATTACAACATTGTCTGGGTGGCAAGTCGTTTAATCAACTTGATGTTTTTAGTATATGTTGGTTGTTGTTTAGCTATGGTAATTATTTTCCTATGTGCAGTTTGTATTGTTAGGGTAATATGATTAGGAGGGGATGTCCTCCTGTGGGGTATATATTCTGTGTGAGTTTGTACAATAAACAGTTCCAGATCTCATACAAGCTATTTGTCAGCTAGTCTTGTATGCTATGTGGCTATAATATCTGGTATCTATGTCCAGACTGGAGGAAGCGGTATACTGATGGAAGCACTCAAGCTGGGTGCTGGACAGTTATGTCACAGATGGGCACAGCATTGAAGTTTTAGGTTACGACACCTGCCATTGAGGGTAAGCGAGGAATACATAACCATGCCGTGGAGTTATGCATTTCCCACTTCTTTTCACGGGCTAAGGGTAGCTGGCAGGTAGGACAAACTAAAACTTTCACACTGAGCCTGGTAGGAGAGAGGGAGCAGTGGTAAAATCTGAATACCCAGCAAGTGCATAGTTGTCAACATTACAAAAAAGTTCCAGGGACACTTTTTTTGCTGTGTATGCAACAAAATATTGAATATTAAGTATATGTGCAGGAAATGAGTGCGGGGAGTATGACAGTGGGTATATGCAGCAGAGGAATGTGTAACAGGGGCCAGGGAGATGTGTCCATGAAAGTACATGGTGTGCATGAGCCCATAGGGTTCTTTCAAATGGGTGGGCTGGGGAGGCTGTAAAAGCAAGCCGTTGAACAGCAGTTTTACAGGCCCCCCCCCCACCCAATTGCTAACATTACAACCTGAAAGAGCTGTACACATGCTGTGGCCCCAACACTTTGCTTTGCTTCTGCTGCATTTTTAACTCAGATTGTAGAGTTTGACAGACTTCACCAACTGAAAACTGGCCTATTAAGTTCAATAGGAGTGAAAGCAACTGTGAGCCAAACGCTTGGCTCTCAGTTGCAGTGCAATTTTTTTTTACCTTTGTTGGTTTAAAATGAACCCCCACACTACAAATGCTAAGCATTAAGCAGTAAAAGTATTTTTAAGCTATCACCCTCTCACACTGACTCTTGTGTTCTTTGTGTTCATTAGATCATGATCCCATCACCTCCAATCACAGAGGCTGTTGGAGCTTGTAGTGACGTCGTAGAATTCCTGAAACTACATTTTCCAGAGGGAGAGCTCTCCCTGGCATTCATAGAGGTATGGAAGACAGAGTCTGGGGGAGGGGTGTAATTAGTAGATGGGACATGGAGGGCACAGACTGGGGGAGGGGAGTAATGGGTAGATGGGACATTGAGGGCACAGACTGGGGGAGGGGTGTGATGGGTAGATGGGACATGGAGGGCACAGACTAGGGGAGGGGTTTAATGGGTAGATGGGACATAGAGGGCACAGACTGGGGGAGGGGTGTAATGGGTAGATGGGAAAGGGACATGGAAGGAAACAGACTAGGGCAGGGGTGTAATGAGTAGATAGGAAATGGAGGGCACAGCTGGGGGAGTGGTGTAATTAGTAGGTAGGACATGGAGGGCACAGACTGGGGGAGGGGTTATGGGGTAGATGGGACGTGGAGGGTAAGTACTGGAGGAGGGTTGTAATGGGTAGATGGGATATGGAGGGCACAGACTGGGGGAGGGGTGTAATGGGTAGATGGGACATGGAGGGCACAGACTGGGGGAGGGGTGTGATGGGTAGATGGGACATGTAGGGCACAGACTGGGGGAGGGGTGTAATGGGTAGATGGGATATGGAGGGCACAGACTGGGGGAGGGGTGTAATGGGTAGATGGGACATGGAGGGCACAGACTGGGGGAGGGGTGTGATGGGTAGATGGGACATGTAGGGCACAGACTGGGGGAGGGGTGTGATGGGTAGATGGGACATGGAGGGCAGAGCCGGGGGAGTGGTGTAATGAGTAGGTAGGACATGTAGGGCAAAGACTGAGGGAGGGGTGTACAGCGTAGATGGGAGATGGGACATGTAGGGCACAGACTGGGGAGGGGTGTAATGGGTAGATGGGACATGTAGGGCACAGACTGGGGAGGGGTGTGATGGGTAGATGGGAGATGGAGGGCACAGACTGGGGAGGGGTGTGATGGGTAGATGGGAGATGGAGGGCACAGACTGGGGAGGGGTATAATGGGTAGATGAGAGATGGGACATGGAGGGCACAGACTGGGATGGGGTGTAATGGGTAGATGGGAGATGGGACATGCAGGGCACAGACTGGGGAGTGGTATAATGAGTAGGTAGGACATGGAGGGCACAGACTGGGGAGAGGTGTAATACATACCTCCCAACCTTTTGAGATGGAAATGAGGGACACCTATCAGCAAAAGTATGCAGGCATAGGACACACCCCTTGCCATGCCCCCTTAAAGGAGAATTGTACAAAAAAGCAAGATTGGTTATACCCACAAGTGCTTTTTTTTACCACTACTATTCCTTTACATTGGCTTTTGGAATTTACAAATGCAGCAATTTAGAAATCAGATGAAAGGTTTAGGGCTGGAAGACACTTTTTGATAGATAAAAAGTGCATTTTATATACATTTATATAGATCAGACCAACATGAGGGACAAATGAGGAGGAATGAGGGACAGAGCGACATTGCTCCAAATCAGGGACAGTCCCTCAAATTCAGGACCGGTTGGGAGCTATGGTAATGGGTAGAACTGGGGGGAGGGGTGTAATGGGCACAGACTGGGGGGAGGGCTGTAATGGGTAGATGGGACATGGAGGGCACAGACTGGGGGGGATGTAATGGGTAGATAGGATATGGAGGGCACAGACTGGAGGAGGGGTGTAATGAGTAGATGGGACATGGAGGGCACAGACTGGGGGAGGGGTGTAATGGGTAGATGGGACATGGAGGGCAGAGACTGGAGGAGGGGTGTAATGGGCAGATGGACATGGAGGCCAAAGACTGCGGAGCGGTGTAATGGGTAGGTGGCACATGGAGGGCACAGACTGGAGGAGTGGTGTAATGGGCAGATGGACATGGAGGGCACAGACTGGGGAGGGGTGTGATGGATAGATGGCACATGGAGGGCACAGATTGCGTAGGGGTGTAATGGGTAGATGGGACATAGTAGGCACAGACTGGAGGAGGGGTGTAATGGGCAGATGAACATGGAGGGCACAGACTGGGGAGGGGTGTAATGGGTAGATGGGACATGGAGGGCACAGACTGGAGGAGAGTGTAATGGGCAGATGGACATGGAGGGCACAGAATGGAGGAGTGGAGTAATGGGTAGATGGGACGTGGAGGGCACAGACTGGGGGGAGGGGTGTAATGGGTAGATGGCACATGGAGGGCACAGACTGGGGAGGGGTGTAATAGGTAGCTGGGACATGGAGGGCACAGACTGGGGGAGGGGTGTAATGGGTAGATGGGAAATGGAGGGCACAGACTGGGGGAGGGGTGTAATGGGTAGATGGGACATGGAGGGCACAGACTGGAGGTGGGGTGTAATGGGCAGATGGACATGGAGGGCACAGACTTGAGGTGGGGAGTAATGTGTAGATGGGACATGGAGGGCACAGACTGGGGGGGAGGGGTGTAATGGGTAGATGGGACATGGAGGGTAAAATATGTTTAATAATCCCAGGATTTCCAGTGGGTACAGAGGTGATGACAGGTCAGTATCATGGGAAGCTGTCTGTAATAAAAGGGGCTATTTGATTCCAAATATCAGACAATATAAGGTGGACAGTTTGGAATTTTGTATCTGTAGCACTACCCCCAAAAGGGCTGCTGATTTGGGTCCTCTACTCTTTCCTTTACTTCTCTTCTCCTTCCTTGGCCCTAGTTGGAGCCCCACTCCTGCCGAAACCACACAAATACCTTGGCTGGAGGGTCTCCCGGCAATCACACAAGAAAAATTCACACCAACTGTGATAAAACTCAACAGGTTGTATTGGTAGCAACAAAATAGTAAAAACAGTTTAAAGGTCAATCAATAGGCACAAGGAATCAGCACAAGAACAATACAGTACGCTCAAATACCCTTTAAAGTGTGACCACCTGTGCCCTGCAGGACCGAGGGTTTAAACAATAGCCTCTGACTGGGAGATCACTCCCCAAGTGAGACAAGTATGGATATCAAGGAATTTTAAATGTGGTGTTCGCAGTGTTTCTCCAGCTATTCTGTACACTCTGTCTGCACCCAGTCCAGTCCAGAACCACACAGCTCAACATAAACTCTTATGCCGCGTACACACGACCTGACTTTACGGCAGACTTGGTCCGGCCGACCGGAGTCCGTCGGACAATTCGATCATGTGTGGGCTCCAGCTGACTTTTTTTCCCACAAAAGTTCGACGGACCTAGAAATGAAACATGTTTCAATTTTTTCCGACGAACTCGAGTCCGGTCGAAAAGTCCGCTCGTCTGTATGCTAGTCTGACGGACAAAAACCGATGCTAGGGCAGCTATTGGCTACTGGCTATAAACTTCCTTGTTTTAGTCCGGTCGTACGTCATCACGTACGAATCTGTCGGACTTTGGTTGATCGTAAAGTCCGTCGAAAAGTCCGCTGGACAAAGTCTGCCGTAAAGTACGCTCGTGTGTACGCGGCATAACATGCTCCTTCCACTTGCAAATTCTCTCTCCAACTCCCGTGTATCTTCCCAGACTTTTTTTTTTATATGCTCCCACCCCTTGGTGATTGCTCATGGGTTCTCTAGTTTAACTTCAGCTTTACTGTGAGTAAAGTTCAGCTTTCAGTCTACAATTCACAGAAGTCTCTGAACACCTGCTTTAGGCTATTATTCACTTTGTATTCTATGACTGTTTCTGTACTTCCCTGGAGGGGAACCCATGCCGGTTTTTCATTTAAAATTTGGCGTGGAGTTCCCCCTCATGATTCATACCAAACACCTGTCGGCAATGCTTGTCGCTCATCGCGAAAGTAAAAACACATTTTTTCTTTCCCTATGAGCGAGCCAGCTGACTGCCGCGACGGGGCCTGCAGGTGTCAAATCTCTCCGATACAGAAGTTGACCAAAGGGTGGCAGTAAAGAGCTGAAAAACCACGTGATTTGGTGAAAGTTGGATGAAAAAGTCCTGCCGTGTGTATGCTTAATTAGTTTAAGGCCAACGCCCTTTGTACAAAAATCCACGGGAAAGTTTGTACAAAGTCCTATCATGTGTATGAGGCTTTATACAGGTGTGAACCGAGTCTGAAGGCCCATACACATGATAGGACTTTTTGACAACAAACATGCAAATTAGCTGTTTTAAGGCAACATATTACTGTGTGTACGCTCCATCGGACAAACTTTTTCAGTTTTTATCCGACAAATGTTGGCTGTGCAAACAAAAGTCCTATGGTGCAAATTCTATCGTGTGTACACAAGTCCATAGTGGACTTGGCGGTAAAGAGCTGAAAAACCATGTGATTTGGTGAAAGTTGGCTGAAAAAGTCCTGCCGTGTGTATGCTTAATTAGTTTACGTCCGACGCCCTTTGTACAAAAATCCACGGGAAAATTTGTACAAAGTCCTACCGTGTGTATGGGCCTTTAGGCTCGGTTTCCATTATTGCGACCCCAAAGTCACGCGATTTACTGTGCGACTTTGCAATGCGATTTTTCATACAATGTCATACGACTGGTGAGAACCATGGGAGAACAAGTTGCACTAAAGTCGGAACAAAGTAGTACAAGAACCTTTTTAGGAGTCGCTGCGACTTGAGTCGCACCAATTAGAACGGAGACCATTGAAATAAATGGATTTTGACTTGTAATGCAACTTCACATGTGTCAAGTTGCACTACAACTTGCAGTAGTGGAAACAGAGCCTTAAAGTGATATTACATTCTTCTTTTTTTGTTTTGTTTAAAAACATGTTTTTTTTCTGTTTATACAATAACATGTTTAACAAACATGTAATACGTACCTGCTCTGTGTAATGGTTTTGCACAGAGCAGCCCCTGGCCCCTGGCCCCTCCCTCCTGCCAGGTGCCCCCACAGCAAGCCGCTGCTCTCTGTGTACATTCAGACACAGAGTGTCACCCCCCCCCCATTGGCTCAGTGACTTTGATTGACAGCACTGGGAGTCAATGGCGCCCGCTGCTGTCTCAGCCAATAAGGAGGAAGAGTCTCCAGACTTCGTGTCTCTCATGCAACATTGCTGGATTGAGATGGGGCTCAGGTATGTATTAGAGGGGCTGTTGCACACAGAAGGTTTTTTTATCTTAATGCTTTGAATGAAAAATAAAAAAAACCTTCTGCCTTTAGAGCCACTTTAAAGTGTTTGTTACGCCAGCACTTCATATTCCTGATATGTGGCTGCTGTACCATGATGTACTTGCATGAGAAAGTCTCCTGTTCTTTTTGTATTGCTTTCTTTCTGTGAAATTCCTGGTGTTCCTGCCAGGCCCTTTGATTTCCTATTAAAAACTGACCGCACTAAGCAGGAGAGCACAGCATGGTCAGTTCTCTAGCTATGCTGGGAACTTTGTGTGCTCTCCTCCAATGATCAGACTTCTCCTGACATGCCCCCGTTGCACAGCTATTCACTGGGAAGATCAGAGTGCTGTTGCCCCCCCAGCTCTTATGCAGTTGAGAACAGAGGGAATGTGATCACCTATAAAAAAGGGGAAAAGGTATTTATAATGTTTTTTATATCTATACAGGTTTTGCCTTTCATTTCTATTTCAAACTGAATGGGTTGTTTTACAAGGTGATCGTTTACAAACACTTTAACCACTTCCCGCCCGGCCCATAGCAGAATGACGGCTGGGCGGTGGTTCAGTTATCCTGACTGGGCGTCATATGACGTCCAGCAGGATAACATGCTGGCGCGCGCCCACGGGGGGCGCGCATCACGGTGATCGGTGGAGCGGTGTGTCAGTGTAACACACCGCTACACCGATCTTGGTAAAGAGGCTCTTTACCACGTGATCAGCCGTGTCCAATCACGGCTGATCACGATGTCAATAGGAAGAGCCGTTGAGTAGAGGAGAGCCGATCGGCAGTTCTCCTGACAGGGGGGGGTCTGCGCTGATTGTTTATCAGCGTAGCCCCCCCTCAGATCACCACACTGGACCACCAGGGATCGCCACTAGGACCACCAGGGAGAGGGGCAACATGTGGATGGCCAGGTATGTACCCCATGGCCATCCACATGTGCCCAATCTGTGCCAATCAGTGCCCACAAATGGGCACTGATTGGCACCAGTATATTGCAGTGATGCCCAGCAATGCCAGCCTTAGGGGCATCAGTGCAAACAATCAGTGTCATCAGTGCCACCTATCAGTGTCCATCTGTGCCACCTGTCAGTGCCCATCTGTGCACATCAGTGCCCACCTATCAGTGCCCATCAGTGCCCATCCGTGCCATCTATCAGTGCCACCCATAAGTACCCAGTGCCACCCATAAGTACCCAGTGTCACCCATAAGTACCCATCAATGCCACCTACAAGTGCCCATCGGTGCCACCTATGAGTGCCCATCAGTGCCGCATACTATTGCCACCTATCAGTGCCCATCATCAGTGTCTGTCAGTGCCACCTCCTCAGTGCCACCTCATCGGTGCCCATCAGTGCCGCCGTATCAGTGCCCATTAGTGCAACCATATCAGTGCCCGTCATTGAAGAAGAAAACGTACTTATTTACAAAAATTTTTAACAGAAACAAAGAAAAACTTGTTTTTTTTTCAAAATTTTCGGTCTTTTTTTATTTGTTGCGCAAAAAATAAAAACCGCAGAGGTGATCAAATACCACCAAAAGAAAGCTCTATTTGTGGGAACAAAATGATAAAAAATTTGTTTGAGTACAGTGTAGCATGACTGAGCAATTGTTATTCAAATTGCGACAGCGCTGAAAGCTGAAAATTGGTCTGGGCGGGAAGGTGTCTAAGTGCCTGGTATTGAACTGGTTAAAGAGGAACTGCAGTCGGCTCACATAATTTGTAATAAAAACATCTTTGCCATTCTGAAGCTTCCCTCCAACCACTTTGCATATTATTTTATATATACTGTGATTCTGTACTTGCCAAATATGTTGCAGAAATCTCCCTCCACTGAGTCTGGCTGCAGCCATTATAACTGTGGGCAGCTGAAGCTGCTGCCTGTTCACTTCCTGGATTTACACAGACACACAGAGACACACCTTCAGCTCTGCAGCCCTGCAGCTTTCAATGGCCCTCTTATGACTCACCAGAGTGAGAGAGAGAGCTGTGCATGATGTCATAAGCCTAGGCTAATGACCATATATATACAAGTTAAAGCGGAGTTCTGCTTACAAAAATAAATAAATAAAAGTCAGCAGCTACAAATACTGCAGCTGCTGACTTTTAATAATTGGACAATTACCTATCCCAGGGTCCAGCGATGTGGGGGTTTGAAGCCCCGCTCGTCTCCCCATCTGCTCGGCGGTACAGGCATCTTAACTGCGCATGCGCTAGCCACGCAGCACGCTGTGACTGCCCGTGCAATCATCTAGGACCTGTGACGTGTCCCAGATGATTGCCATGAGGGAGGGGGGAGAGGTGATTTCCCTTCCTGCACCGAGGGAAGTGACGTCAGGAGCCCAGGCGCCGAAGGAGGCAGAGGAGGGACCCCCTAGCAACAGGCATTAAAGAGGTGAGTAAAAAAAAAAAATTTCTCCAAATGAATTTTTTTTTTTTTGGGTGGAACTCCACTTTAAAACAACAAAGGCAGAAGGTTTAATAGATGTAAAAAAGATGTAAAATGACTGAAGGTTCGCTTTATTAACCACTTCCGGACCGCCGCACGCCGATATATGTGCTAAATTTGAAGAGGGATATCTTTGTTATGGCAGAAAATAGCTGCCATAACCCCAGTATCCTCTTCAGCAGGCTATCCGGTTTCTGATAATTGTGGTCTCTGCGGCGGATTCACCGCAAGATCACTTTTATCGGCGGCAGGAGAGGCCCCTCCTCCCGCCGCTCTCCAGTGCCCTCCGCCGCTTACCAGAGCCCTCAGTAGCAGCGGAGGAGATCGGATCCTTCTCCTTTCTGGGTATGGAGACGAGTGAGGGGAAGATGGCCCCCACCCGTCTACATACAATTGCAGGGCGGAAGCGACATCAAAACGTCACCTCCGTCCATAGCTCTTAAAGGGCCATTTTATTTTTTTCAAATGGCAAATTTATTTTTTTTATTGCATTTTAGTGTAAATATGAGATCTGAGGTCTTTTTGATTTAAGAGGTCTTGTCATGCTTTTTTTCTATTACAAGAGATGTTTACATTCCTTGTAATAGGAATAAAAGTGACACAATTTTTTTTTTTTAAAGAACAGTGTAAAAATAAAAAATAAAAGGTAAAATAAATAAGAAAAAAAATTAATTTTTTTTAAAACGCACCCCGTCCCTCCGAGCTCGCGTGCAGAAGCGAACACATACCTGAGCAGCGCCCGCATATGAAAATGGTGTTCAAATCACACATGTGAGGTATTGCTGCGATCAGTAGAGCAAGAGAAATAATTCTAGCCCTAGACCTCCTCTGTAACTTGAGACGTGCAACCTGTAGAATTTTTTAAACGTTGCCTATGGAGATTTTTAAGGGTAAAAGTTTGTCGCCATTCCATGAGCGGGTGCAATTTTGAAGCATGACATGTTGTATCAATTTACTCAGCGTAACATTATCATTCACAAAATTTGTAACTTTACTGTTGTCTTATTTGTTCATTAAAAAAAGTGTATTTTTTCCAAAAAAATTGCTCTGTAAGACCGCTGCGCAAATACGGTGTGACAGAAAGTATTGCAACAACCACCATTTTATTCTCTAGGGTGTTAGAAAAAAATGTATAATGTTTTGGGGTTCTAAGTCATTTTCTAGCAAGAAAAAACCTATTTTTAACTTGTAGACACCAAATCTCAGAAAGAGGCTTGGTCCTTTATTGGTTAAGGCCGTGACAAGTAAAAGTGCTGAACACTGCCATCTTGTGGATAAATACAAATCTGCATTCTCAGTCACAATGCACAGTGCTACATAGCCTTTAGACTTCATGCACACTGGTGCTTTTGTAAATGCCTTTCTCCTAGCAAGAGAAAATCAGCTTCAAAAACTCACCTAAACTTTGTTTGTGCAAACGTGTTTAGGTGTGTCAAGAGCTTGGGTATTTGATTATTTAATCGGCCATAATGTTAACTTATCCTGGCCATTGAAATAAAAAAATGCACAAGCACTAAATGCAACCAGTGCTTAGATACATTTGGATGCGTTTACATGCGTATACATGCATCGGGCATTTTTTTCGGCCAAAAAGCTCCTCTATTGAATGTGATTTTGGTGCATTCAGATTTCTGCCCCTAAACACCCCTGTCTCTAAACTCCTCTAAATGCTTATGTGTGCATGAACACATAGGATGACTTAGAGGAGCATTTAGGGGCACAAAACAAAGATGTCAAACACCTGTAAAACAGGAAATTGACAGCTGCAGTGTGCATGAGGCCTATGTAATAGCCTGTTTCAAATATGACTTTATGCAGTGCTCCAGTCTATATAATTTTCTGACTATCAGAATCCAAAGACAGCTGAAAGCGGACCTTCACCCTCCCTATTCACTTTCTCTCACTCCCCTGCAATCACCCTCTTCCCACATAATCAGATTTTTTTTTTTAATAATCAAAAAAGTATAAAGCAAAAGATGGGGCTTTCAGAGATGTATAGACTTCCCCAAAGACAATTTTATATAGAAAGACAAAGTTTATTACATACATTTAAAACATTATTAGCATATATCGTATAAAACCACAAATGTTCAGCATAGAAATATAAACATAATTGCTGCCATTTGACCCCCTATATTGTATATCAATGGTCTCTAAACTGCGGCCCAGGGGCTGGATGTGGCCCCTTGCCTTGATCCAGCCCTTGGGGCATTATTCCTCCCACTGATACGAGACACAATTATGCCAGCTGACACCAACAATGCAGGGACGTGCAATCAGGGGAGGCACCTGCCATGAACATAAAAAAAAAAAGGATCGAGCTTCGAGGTTTGTAGCTCAACAACCACATTTGGGGGGGGGGGGGGGGGCACCCCTCCACTGGTCAAAATTTGAGACTCCTATCATCTATGGTTCTGGAGATACGGGGCTCCTTGTGCAGCCTGTCAGAAGCTACATACAGGGTGGCCACTTTAAATACAGGGTGGCACACTCTGCTTGCAGCAGACTGAGAGGATGAGCTCACAGTACCTCTCCTCACTTCTTGTCAGAGGCACTGAGCTCAATGGGCAGCTTGGAGCCTTGGACCAATGGTAAAGTGCCATTGGTCCCAGCTGTCCAATAAAAAATGCTGCAGTGGAGATATGTCACTGCAGTTTTATAGAAGGGGGTGTGTCTAAAAGACAAATGTTCCCTTCCAGCCCTCTGAACTAAAAGGAAAAAGCATGTGTTGATGTGTAAAAGATTTACCCACAATCCCATGTTTTTCTCACACGGTTAATAGGGAGAATGAGAATCTGCTGTTGAAAAGGTACAAGATAAATCGTATATTATTATGCTATATACTGTATGTGAAGTTATGTAAGTTATAACTTCAAACTTCAGTAATTTTTGCCACCTGCTTGAGTACAGATTTTGAAAATATAGTAAATTACCTTAAAAACAAAACATATTAATTATTTGTATATTACTGACTTATGGTAATTACCGTATTTATCGGCGTATAACACGCACTTTTTTCCCCTTAAAATCAGGGGAAAATCGCGGGTGCGTGTTATACGCCGATCCCCTGCGATCCTGACCTGTCAGAACGAAAAAATCGCTGACCGCGATTTGAAAATGGCGCCGCCGGCGCCAAAATACACAGTGCCGGTCCTCGGCTCTTCTCGGCCGCTTTCGGTTTCACTCGAGCGCCGCCCGAACCTAGCCGAGTATACTCGGCTAGTTTCGGATAGCTCTGCTCACCGTCCGAGTGGAGCCGAAAGTGAACGAGAGCCGCCGAGAAGAGCCAAGGACCGGCTCTGTGTATTTCGGCGCCGGCGGCGCCATTTTCAAATCGCGGTCGGCGATTTTGAAGCTCAGAGGCTTCAGCAAGACTCCCCTGGGGCAAGGCTGGACTGGGGCAAGGCTGGACTGGGGCAAGGCTGCACTGGACACTGGGGAAGGCTGCACTGACATGGCTGCACTGACATGGCTGCACTGGCAAGGCTGCACTGACATGGCTGCACTGACATGGCTGCACTGACATGGCTGCACTGACATGGCTGCACTGGCAAGGCTGCACTGACATGGCTGCACTGACATGGCTGCACTGGGGCAAGGCTTTACTGAGAAGGTTGCAATGATGGGCATTTAAATGTAAGTTTTTTTCCCTTCAAGTTCCCTCCTAAAAGTTTTTTTTCCCTTAAAATTCCCTCCTAAAATGAGGTGCGTGTTATACGCCGATAAATACGGTAACTCCTTGCCACCTAGGCCAATTTCTGTAAAAATCATCATTTGTTTTTGCTAGAAAATTACTCAGAACCCCCAAACATTATATTGTTTTAGCAGACATCCAGGGGAATAAAATGGTGGTTGTTGCAACTTTTTATGTTACATGGTAAAAAGTTAGCCTGATTTTTTTGTATAATGTGAAAGATGATGTTAAGCTGAGTAAATAGATACCTAACATGTCACGCTTTAAAATTGCGCACACTTGTGGAATGGTGCCAAACTTCAGTACTTTAAGTCCCATAGGCGACGATGTAAAATGTTTTACAGGTTACATGTTTAGAGTTACAGAGGAGGTCTAGTGGTACGATTATCGCTCTCACTCTAACGATCGCGGCATACAGTATGTAACCTGTGTGTATCTGGCTCTGATACTAGGCAGTGCCTCACCAGCCACTGGCCTCACCACATGTCCCTGCAACAATGGGCACCATTTCTCCCAATGATATCAATCATGGGCCACTATTCATCCCTATGTAGCGGTGCTCCCATAGGAGCTGCTGAGTGTTGTGGTCCACCTGTCACCCTGCCCAACCTAGCGTTCACCTCTCAGACACTCGAAGACAAAAAACAGTCCATGTGCTTGTTTTTTTATGTTTTATTGAGGAGATTTAACTTGGATGGGCTAAAGGAAATATGGGATGCCCAGAGAATTGTGGAACAGATGATTGATGACTTGTATATCAATCAATTGGGACAAACTATGTACACTCCTTTGTACATATACTCCAGACTCCTCCTGCACAAACTTGCTTGCACACTATTGCTCTCTCTCTCAGCTGCACAACTTGCTTGTTCATAGGATCGGCTAGCACATGGTTTTGGTAGTTGGGCCTGACACTGACACAGTCAGGCCATTTATAACTGCCTTTTGCAGGCAGGGACTACAGGCCTCTTTACGTGTAGAGAAAAGTCCTGTGCTAGCTGTACCGAGGTTTTGGACTACTTCTCCCAGTCAGCCCTCTTCAGGCCCTGTCCGCCCTCCTGGCTGCAGCTTCCTAAATCCACTGCCCATGACATTGCACCCCACACTGCTGGCTCTGCACCCATCTCAGACTGCATGCTCCCAGTCCTCTCAGGCATGCCTCCCTAGTCCTCCTGACTGCACATGATGTCACTCACCAGCCCTCCTGGCTGCAACCTGTGGTTTCCTGCTGGAGACTTGCCCGACAGTACTTGCTTCTGTTGTCCTCTCTGACCTCCATGCTTTCCTGAAAGGCACCCTCATCCACCCAAACCCCAGGCCCAAGGTCACCCCCCCAGACTGGCCCCGACAACCTAGTACTCCCTCTCCAGTTCTTCCACCCAACAACTCTTCCCCAGCTTGGCTGACTCTGGGTATTTAAGGAGGCCTGCCCCCTGCCAATCCAAGTTGGGGATTGGTCAAGGTTCCTTAGAACACCCCAGACAGCTCCATCTCCCCTCCAGCCTCTCTTTCTAGAAACCACTGGCACATTCTAGAAAGAAGAAGGAGGTCCTAATGACGCTGTCTGTGAGTCACCAGCTGCTATTCTGAGCCACTCCCAGCCCACATAAACAAAAACAAACAGGTCTAGCTTCCAGCTAGGCCTGCCTAAATTTGCCTATGCTCACAAAAATCCTAACCTCCAGCACCTACCTAGGTTGAGGGTGCTAAACTTACCCCCCACCAAAATCCAGCTGGTCCCTCAGCTGGGAAAATTGGAAAAAAATGGCTCCTGGGCCCACGAGCAAGGGCATCCCATAAGATAAAGTGGAAAGGGGGAAAGGAAACAACTTGGATGGGGAACTGTACAAATAAGTTACGTACAAAAAAAAAAATAGCAAAATATCTGTCAGGTATTTACATTATGTACATATTAACACATTCCTACCTACAGGTCCCTGTAGCTAATAGTCACACAATATATAGATACATTTTTAAGCCAGAGAATCTCTCCCTCAAGAGAGACAGTCTGCCTGCAGAAATCTTGCCTCCAGCTGGAGGGGATAGACAGCCGTCCATCACAAAAGAACCTAAAAGAAGACAGAAAATATATGACACTGTACAAATTCGGTCGGGAGGGTGTTAGCATCCTGCCGACAGAAATAACAAAGTATCCCACTTCAACACATTTTCTTTCTGTTGTTCTGTCAGGAGGGGGTGTGTTGCGTTGTTACAATATGATTTTTTTTATACTAATCAGACATAAGATATATGGGACATAACATTACACAATAGTGGTTGGTCATAGAGATACTGTCAGGTTCTGGCTTGAGTAGACAATGGATACGTTGTATTGTTGTATTCAATTGACAGTTTTCAACAGGCTATTTTCTCTATAGCTACAGTACTCAAGTGAGAGACTTACTTGTTTGAGGTTCTTTCAGCTCTCAAACTGAAAGAATGACTGTTAGATTACTGTCAGGTGTTGAGTAGACAATGGGTACGTAGATACCATTTTTGTATTCAATTGACAGTCCATTGTTTCTACAGCTACAGTAAACAGGTATGTTTTCTGTTTGGTAACTATGGTAAACAGCCTGACACATAAAAGGGGTGAGTAGAGACTGGGACACACACACACACACACCATCATGCTGTAAGATGAGAAGCCACTCATGATAGAAGAAAGGTGCCTGATGCTCCAGGAGAATTGTTGCCAATGGAGATCACGAACATACAGTAACAGAAGATAAGTAAGTTAAGTGTATTTGTACTGGTATAGACAATAGGCTGTTTATTTGCTAGGCATTTTGCTTGTTATAAGATATCTGTCAGTCTTGTATTGTATTCCTAATATTGTAATAGTTTTGTATGTACAGCATCTTTGTATAGTAAAAGCACATTTACACACTGCAGAAATCTCAGCTTCCTTGCTTATACCACAGAGTAACCTTGCTAGATAGATGCAAGCAAAACAGGTGGTTATGGCCTGCTGACAGAAACAACCAGGAAACAAAACACAACAGCTTCAAAGGGAATAGTTCTCTTTTGGAGTTCCTGATGGGAGTGGCCCAGTGCTGTGTTTTGGCCTAGGCCAACAAGGCCCAGGCCTAGGGCGGCACTTTGTGGGGGGCGGCAAAAAGCCGCCCCCCCCCCCCCCCCAAAACGGCACCCGCTCTCCTCCCGCACAGCAGGGCACATCAAGAGAGTACAGCTTGGGAGTGCAGCGGCTGCAGATGGGGCCAGGAAGCAGTTAAATCAGGATCTGTCAAGCCGCCCCTGTAAAGCTGTGATTCTCTCTCTCTGATGTGGCCAATCATGGGGAGGGAAACAGCAGGGAGGAAGCTGGGCGGCGGCACGGCAAAATCAATTAGAGCCGCTCTCTCTCTTTCTTCTCTCTTCTCCGTTCAGCTGACAGAAAGGGGAGGGGGGGCGAGCGGGGGAGTTCTCTGGTAAATGGAGCAGCTGTGACAGGGAGAGGAGAGATGCGGGTTGTCTGTGTATCTCCCCCGCTCGCCCCCCCTCCTCTTTCTGTCAGCCGAAGAGAGAAGAGAGAGAGAGCGGCTCTAATTGGTTTCCCTGCGCCGCTGCCCAGCTTCCTGACTGCTGTTTCTCACCCCATAATTGGCCACAGCAGAAGGCCAATCAGAAGACTCTGGGGGGCATCATGGGAAGAGTAATCCCTGAAGAATGGCAGCCCTGTGTGTCCACAGACATCATGCTACAGCCCCCAGCATGAATGCACTCTGCTGGGGGGGGGTTACAGGAGGAGAAAAAGAGAGTACTGTGCTGGGGGAAGCCAGATAGGGAGCCACGCTGTACCCGCACCACCAGAGCCACGCTGTACCCGCACCACCAGAAAGCCACGCTGTACCTGCACCACCAGAGCCACGCTGTACCCGCACCACCAGAGCCACGCTGTACCTGCACCACCAGAGCCACGCTGTACCCGCACCACCAGAGCCACGCTGTACCCGCACCACCAGAGCCACGCTGTACCTGCACCACCAGAAAGCCACACTGTACCCGCACCACCAGAGCCACGCTGTACCCGCACCACCAGAAAGCCACGCTGTACCCGCACCACCAGAAAGCCACGCTGTACCCGCACCACCAGAAAGCCACGCTGTACCCGCACCACCAGAAAGCCACGCTGTACCTGCACCACCAGAGCCACGCTGTACCTGCACCACCAGAGCCACGCTGTACCTGCACCACCAGAGCCATGCTGTACCTGCACCACCAGAGCCACGCTGTACCTGCACCACCAGAAAGCCACGCTGTACCCGCACCACCAGAGCCACGCTGTACCCGCACCACCAGAAAGCCACGCTGTACCCGCACCACCAGAAAGCCACGCTGTACCTGCACCACCAGAGCCACGCTGTACCTGCACCACCAGAGCCACACTGTACCCGCACCACCAGAGAGCCACGCCGTACCCGCACCACCAGAGAGGGAGCCACGCACCACCAGAGAGAGAGCCACGTTGTTCCCGCACCACCAGAGAGACGTTGTTCCCACAACCCCAGAGCCATGCTGTACCCACACCACCAGAGAGCCATGCTGTACCCGCACCACCAGAGAGCCACGCTGTACCCGCACCACCAGAGAGCCACGCTGTACCCGCACCACCAGAGGGGGAGAAAGATGAAGCCACTGCCAGGGTAGAGATGCTACACTACTGACTAGAGTTGGCCTGGGCAACCCAGAGTGAGTGAACGTCCAGCCGGAGGAATCACTGTTGCAGTTTCACCGGATCTGGTAAGAGAGCCTGTTGGCCATTATACATTACTGTTCCCAGGAACTGAGCCATTAGGAAGTACCTAACCTGATATCCTCTAGGCCAACCCTAGTGACACCACTGTCCCAGGGCCCAAAACAAGTTACGGCACTGAGTTTCGGTAACTGGCCAGACAGGGATGCGCCAGCGTGGGCACCCAGGACATCTGCCGCCCGGAGTCCCACAAGCGTCGATGGGCTTTTAGTAGCAGCCCACACCTCTCTCCCCACTGTCAGCCACACACACTCAGTACACAGCCAGGAGGAGGAGGAGCCACAGAGGAGGGACACGACTTCAGTGCAAGAGCCTCCCAAAGCACCCAGCACATATCCCCTTACCCCCAAATGAAAAGATGCTGTATCGCTTACTGTCCTCCTCCCGCGGCGTCCCTTTGTCCTCTTCCAGTGGCGTCCCTCTGTCCTCCCATGAAGATGACAGGGCGGATCTTAAAAAGGAAGGGGTGTGGCCTTGACAGGAAGGGGTGGGTCATAGTTAAATTAGGGGGGTGCGCGAGCTTAGTCAGGCCTAGGGCAGCACAAAACCTAAATACACCACTGGAGTGGCCCCTCCCTGGACTGGTAGGCTCCTAGAAAGAGTTCAGATAAAGATCAGACCTCACCTTTCAGTGCCCTTGCAACAGGGGAAACTGTCCATCAGTTGGGCACATCCAAGGTGGCAGGCTGGTCTGATCCTGCAATGTATGAGAAAGGCACATTCTGCTACCCTCCAGCAGTTCATGTGCCTGTTTTTACACACGCGGTAACTCCTTACAGTCCTTTCAGGCGTAAAAATGAGAATCAGGTAGTCTCTTTCAGGCTCCTCCTTCCTCCTGAATGGAAACCGAATGACTTATTGTAGGCTGTCCTGCCTTTACGATGGGCACCCGGTCTCTGTAGATGGCCCTCCCCAGCCGCCATTCACGCTGAATGTCCTTAAAGCGGGCCCAGGCCTCGCTCTCTGGCACCCGCAGGGGCTTGGGGATGTGCAAAAAGTCCCAGATCATGTCATCCTCCCACTCTCCCCGGGGGTTCTCGACATTATCCATGATCTGGGGAGGGACATATGGGTAATCCAGACCCAACTCCAAAGCTACTTTTCTCTGCACTTCCCGCTGGAACTGGGAAAACCTGGGCAGATCCATAGGTCCTTTCCCAGGCAGGACACAGGCATCTTGGGACCTCACAACTAGGGATGAACTAGGGATGAGTCCGATGTTCGAGTCGAATCAGATGTTCGCCTGTTCGCTGAATTTAGAACATTATGGGACGTTCACGGGAAAATTAGAGCGCCTGCGGAACGCCTCATAATACACTGTGAGATCGTCAATGCACTGCGAGATTGCAGTGAATTGATGGCTGCTGATTGGCCAAAGCATGCACCTGACCTGCATGCTTTGGCCAATCATGCACCTGACCTGCATGCTTTGGCCAATCACAGCGCGCTTTGCTGTGAGAGCCATGATTGGCCAAAGGCAGGGTGCCTTTGGCCAATCATGGCTCAGGGGGCTAAGTCCAAGCCCCACACTTTGTAAGGCTGCTCACATAGTGGCCATACATAGTGTAATGAATGAGAGCAGCAAAATTACATTTTTAAAGGAATAAATGTCATTTAAAACTGCTCGCGGCTGTAATGTATTGTCAGATCCCGGCAATATAGATAAAAATCATTGTAAAAAATGGCGTGCGTCCCCCCAGTCCATTACCAGGCCCTTTGGGTCTAGCATGGATATTAAGGGGAACCCTGTGCCCCCCCTTCCTGAACCGTACCAGGTCACATGCCCTCAACATGGGGAGGGTGCTTTAGGGTCCCGGATGGGGGGCTTATCGGAATCTGAAAGCCCCCTTTAACATGGGGGCCCCTAGATGCTAGCCCCCACATGTGAATGGGTATCGGGTACATTGTACCCCTAACCATTCACCAAAAAAAGTGTAAAAAAAAGTAAAAATGACAGGAGACAGTTTTGGACAATTCATGTCCATCCATCTTCAATCACAGCGCCGACGGTCAAGAGAAAAAAAAAAACTGAAAAACTCAGCCTCCATGGGAGGCGTCCCCCATGACTGCAGTCTTTTCACGATGACAGCTGTTATATAGCCGAGGGCGGGGCCACCCAGTTATGTCTCCGGATGGCCCCGCCCCCAGCTATATAACAGCTGTCATCGTGAAAAGGCTGCAGTCGGCGTGAGTTTTTTTTCGGTCCGTTGGCGCTGTGATTGAAGATGGATTTACAACGTGGGACACTTTTTTTTTTTTTTTTTTTTTTTTTTAAATAAAGGAATTGTCCAAAACTGTCTCCTGTCATTTTTACTTTTTTTACAATTTTTTTGGTGAATGAGATACAATGTACCCGATATCCATTCACATGGGGGGGGGGGCGGCATCTGGGGGCCCCTTGTTAAAGGAGGCTTCCAGATTTCAATAAGGCCCCCGCCCGCAGACCCCCACAACTACCGGGCAAGGGTTTTGGGGAAGAGGCCCTTGTCCCATCCCATTTCCCCAACATGGGAAAGATACTCTACTTTACAGGGAGACTAAGGAGATCCTCCAGGCACGATATTTAACCACATACCGTCCGCTGCACGCCAATTTACGTCAGCAGAATGGCACGGCAGGCAAAAGGGCGTACCCATACGTCCCTTTAAAACACCCGCCTAGTGGGCGCACGCGCCGCGTGTCCTGCAAACTTGATGTTCGCCGGCGGCCCACGATTGGGGTGAGGAGAGACAGAATGGGGAGATGCCTATGTAAACAAGGCAATTCCCTGTTCTGCCTAGCAACATAACAGGGATCTACTGCTCCCTGTCATTGGGAGCAGTGATCTCTGTCATATTCTAATGAGCCCATCCCCCCTACAGTTAGAACACATCCAGGGAACACACTTAACCCCTTGATTGCCCCCTAGTGTTTAACCCCTTCCCTGCCAGTGTCATTTACACAGTAATCAGTAGCTATTTTTAGCTCTGATCACTGTTTAAATGTCAATGGTCCCAAAATAGTGTCAAAAGTATCCGATCTGTCCGCCGCAGTCATGATAAAAATCGCAGATCACCTCTATTACTAGTAACAAAAAAAATTAATAATAAAAATGCCATAAATCTATCCCTTATTTTGTAGACGCTATAACTTTTGCGCAAACCAATCAATATACACTTATTGTGATTTTTTTTTACCAAAAATATGTAGAAGAATACATATCGGCCTAAACTGAGGAAGAAATTTGTTTTATTTATATATTTTTTGTAAATATTTATTATAGCAAAAAGAAAAAAAATATTGCTTTTTTTTTCAAAATTGGCGCTCTTTTTTTGTTTATAGCGCAAAAAATAAAAATTGCAGAGGTCATCAAATACCACCAAAAGAAAGCTCTATTTGTGGGGAAAAAAAGGACATTAATTTTGTTTGGGTACAATGTTGCATGACTGCGCAATTGTATGCTAAAGCGACGCAGTGCCGAATCGAAAAAAAATGCTCTGGTCAGGAAGGGGGTAAATCCTTCCAGGGCTGAAGTGGTTAAAGGATATTACACTTTTATTGTTTCACTTTAAGCATTATTAAAATCACTGCTCCTGAAAAAACGTCCGTTTTTAAAACTTTTTTTGCATTGATCCATGTCCCCCGGGGCAGGACCCAGGTCCCCAAACACTTTTTATGACAATAACTTGCATATAAGCCTTTAAAATGAGCACTTTTGTTTTTTCACGTTCATGTCCCATAGACTTTAATGCCGCGTACACACGGTCGGACTTTTCACCTGCAAAAGTCCGACGGACGCCGCCGGACCAAGTCCGGCGGACAATCCGACCGTGTGTGGTCTCCATCGGACTTCCGACGGACCGTTTCGGGCGGAAATCGGACGTACTTTAGATTTGAAGCCTGCTTCAAATCTTTACGTCGTACCTCCGCCGGACTCAGTTCCTGACGGAAAGCCCGTTCGTCTGTATGCTAGTCCGAAGGACCAGATACGACGGAGGAGCAGGTTACTGCATCTCGCGCTCGCTGCAATAGGAAAAACTAATTTTCCCATTGCGGCGAGCGCGGGGGGCATCCCAGGCCCTTAGGTCTGGTATGGAACTTTAAGGAGAACCCCCTACGCCGAAAAACCGGCGTGGGGGTCCCCCCAAAATCCATACCAGACCCCGATCCGAGCACGCAGCCCGGCCGGTCAGGAAAGGGGGTGGGGACGAACGAGCGCCCCCCCCCCCTCCTGAACCGTACCAGGCCGCATGCCCTCAACATGGGGGGGTGCTTTGGGGGAGGGGGCGCCTTGCGGTGCCCCCCCCACCACAAAGCACCTTGTCCCCATGTTGATGAGGACAAGGGCCTCTTCCCGACAACCCTGGCCGTTGGTTGTCGGGGTCTGCGGGCGGGGGGGCTTATCGGAATCCGGGAGCCCCCTATAATAAGAGGGCCCCCAGATCCCGGCCCCCCCACCCTATGTGAATGAGTATGGGGTACATGGTACCCCTACCCATTCACCTAGGTAAAAAGTGTCAATAATAAAACACAACACAGGTTTTTAAAATAATTTATTAAACAGCTCCGGGGGGGGGGTCTTCTTCCGTCTTCGGGGGTCCCTCTGGTTCATCTTCTCCCGGCGTCCGGTTGGTTCTTCTCCGCTCTCCGGCCTCTTCTCCCGGTGTCCCAGGTCTTCGGCCGGCCCCTCCGCTGTCTTCAGGTAGCTCTATTGCCAGCGGAGGTCTGGGCTTCTTGGCTTCTTGGCTTCTTGGCTTCTTGTGTTCTCTTCTCTTCTCTTCCCCCAGATGTTGACACGACGCTCTCTCCGGCTGGACTGGTCTCTGAGGGCTGCGTTGTGACTTATATAGGCGGAGACCCCGCCCCCATATGATGTCACAGTCCCTGGGCATGCTGGGACTGTGACGTTTTAGGGGGCGTGAACCAGAGGGACCCCCGAAGACGGAAGAAGACCCCCCCCCCCCAGAGCTGTTTAATAAATTATTTTAAAAACCTGTGTTGTGTTTTATTATTGACACTTTTTACCTAGGTGAATGGGTAGGGGTACCATGTACCCCATACTCATTCACATAGGGTGGGGGGGCTGGGATCTGGGGGCCCTCTTATTATAGGGGGCTCCCGGATTCCGATAAGCCCCCCGCCCGCAGACCCCGACAACCAACGGCCAGGGTTGTCGGGAAGAGGCCCTTGTCCTCATCAACATGGGGACAAGGTGCTTTGTGGTGGGGGGGCACCGCAAGGCGCCCCCTCCCCCAAAGCACCCCCCCATGTTGAGGGCATGCGGCCTGGTACGGTTCAGGAGGGGGGGGGCGCTCGTTCGTCCCCACCCCCTTTCCTGACCGGCCAGGCTGCGTGCTCGGATCGGGGTCTGGTATGGATTTTGGGGGGACCCCCACGCCAGTTTTTCAGCGTAGGGGGTTCCCCTTAAAGTTCCATACCAGACCTAAGGGCCTGCGACGGGGCTCGCAAGGTTTCAATCTCGCCAAAAAAAGCGGCGAGATTGAATTCCTTTTCTAGTCCCGTCGTACCCAAGTCACGTTCAAAATGAACGGACTTGTCCGTGTGTGGGAAAGTCCGTTCATTCTGAAAGTCCGGCGGAAGTCCGTCGGGAAGACCGGATTCCGGAAAGTCTGGCCGTGTGTAGGCAAGTCCGGCCGTTCAGAAAGTCCGGCGGTAGTCCGCCGGAAGTCTGGCGGCAAGTACGTCGGACCTAGCTTTCTAGAAAGTCCGACCGTGTGTATGCGGCATAACAGTGTTTGCACAAATTGTTTGCCTGTTTGCATGTTCTGCTGCGAACCGAACCGGGGGGGGGTGTGTTCGACTCATCCCTACTCACAACCCACTGACGATATGCAGGTGCTCTGGTCTGGGTGGTGGAGGGTCTGTTTAGGAAAAGCTGTCTGCTGCTGATCAGGGCTCATGTGGCTTCTTCAGGCCCCACTACTGGCTCTCTCAGACTGGACTTTCAGGACTTGGGAACCTCTGGTCTCCCATTCCTCCTATGAGCTTTCACTAGGGGATGACCACGCCGCCAATCTCTCTAGGGACCCAAATTCAGCTTGTAGTCTGGGGGAACCCCAATTAATGACCTGGCCCTCGCTTTCCCTGTCCAGCTCACCTGAAGGTGCACCTTCTTCTAACACTGGCTCCCTCTGGACTAGGATGCAAGGGACATAGAATTGTCCGGCACCTCAGGGACATTATTTGGTTCCTGCTGGGCAGTACTCAGTCTCTAGGTCTCTAGCCAGGCTGCAGGCCATGACAGACTCTTCTTCCTTGATGTCGTCTCTCTTCACAGGGGAGTCACTAGGCCTCAACTCTGCTCCACTTTTAAGATTTCAGGCCCTCTCGGGACTTCCGCAGCTGCAGGCGACATAGTCCTGAGTGCAGGTCCACGTTGTAATATTATGTCTCCTGCTGATTGACTGCGAGTCGGGTGAGCGGTTCGCCACAATGGCCGCAGTGGGCCAGGCAGTGACCACCGTGGTCAGAATCCGGCATCTGGGGCATAGCAGGCACAACCGCTCTGTCCCTTCAATCACCCTGAGGGCGAATCCCCTGCGAGATTTCAGTTGGACACCAGTGTCCACCAGTGCCCGCTCCTGCTGTTCAGGCAACCACATTAAAGTGGGCAGCAACCGGCCAACCTCTGACATCTTCCTTCGCCTCGTGGTGTCTTCTGCTAGCAGGGAACGCTGTGTCTCCTCCAGGGTGTGGCACCGCCCCCTCGCTTCCAGACAGGCTGTGAAACTGATAGGCAGACTCCTCCCTGGGCATGCTGCTTTAACCCCTATTGCAACTGGGGGTAGATGACAACTGACTTGTCCAGTGGCTGCTGGTAGCAACAATAAAGTTTATAGCCGATGCCTCACTGAAGGGAACATTTATAGCACAGTTCCCACCCGCAGGTTGACCCTGATCACCCTGGGCAACAGTAGACACTCTTATGCCCCGTACACATGATTCGGCCAGCAAAAGACCGATGAGAGTTTTTCGTCGGAAAATGCGACCGTGTGTATGCTCCATCGGACTTTTGCTGGCCGAATTCCCGCCAGCAAAAGATTGAGAGCAGGTTCTCAATTTTTCGGTCGGAAAAAGTTCCGGTCGGAAATTCCGATCGTCTGTACAAATCCGCACGCGCAAAATTCCTACGCATGCTCGGAAACAATTCGATGCATGCTTGGAAGCATTGAACTTCATTTTCTCGGCTCGTCGTAGTGTTGTACGTCACCGCGTTCTTGACGGTCGAAAGCTCAGTGAACTTTTGTGTGACTGTGTGTATGCAAGCGGAATTGAGCGGAATTCCGTTGGAAAAACCATCCAAGTTTTTTCTGCTGGAAAATCTGCTCGTGTGTATGGGGCAGAAGGCATACTTTACTGTCTATAGCAGGAGTTTAGGAAAATATATGTGTTGAATGCGCTACTTTACTTAAGATACACCGCTCTGTTAGATTCCATACCTACACAATCATTATGCCCCCCAGAATCCTATATTACATACATTAGGGCCCCAATTATCCATGCTGCTGGGTGTATTTTACATAAATTTCAACATAAATAAATACAAAAATTTATATGTGACATTTATGACCAAACTATAATGTCCAAATTCATGTGCAAAGTGCAGTGTGCAATAGTTGCCAAGGTTTCTGTAACATATATTATCCGTAACTCTTCATGACACCTTCACCACTTTCGTGACAGAACCACCACCACCTGGATTAACCACTCACCAGATGCCGGTTAAAACTGCGCCTTTGGTTCATTTATTAGGGATAACCACACCACATACTCCGTATCTTTGCTGACCGCAATGCGCTATGTATGGACCATGTCCCCCTCATGAGAAACAGACAACGATCATTGTGCAGTATATAAAAACTGTTTTATTTGTGCTAAGATATTACACTCACATTTACAGGTGCCCATAAGCCGGGCCTGTATATTTACTTGTATGCATCGTAGATTTGTCACATCTACAACCCTTCTTCATAATAAAAATTTATACTCATAATCGCCTCAGAGTAGCCTTTTCCCTCCAAAGTCCCACAAGAGGAACACATTTCCATTTTGCTTTGAATTTTGGGGATGTGGGTTAAACCTACTCTTTAGACCAACCTAGCACCACCCTCCCATTTCTACGATCTATTTAGTACGGGAGATATCTGAGAGAGACACGATGGATATTTCTTATGAATACTCTGACACCTGGTGGAATGAATATAGAATTGGATGTTAACTGTTTCATCAGTGACTAATAATTTAGGCTAGTTACTTATGGCTCATTACTTTACTAATTACTTTACTCAATCACTTCATTATGGTTGAGTAATATTGGTGTGGGCCAAATTAATCCTGTTCTAATTAGGGAATTATTTATTTTATCAGTTTTAGAAATTTTATATTAATTATTTTAATTTAATTACACATAGGGGTTGATTTACTAAAGGCAAATAGACTGTGCACTTTGCAGTTGCTCCAGAGCTTAGTAAATGAGGTAAAGTTTCATTTTCCAAAGAACCCAATCACATGCAAGGAAAATTAAAAAAAACAGCATTTTTGCTTGCACATGATTGGATGATAGAAGTCAGCAGAGCATCTGCTCACTTACTAAGTTCTGGAGCAACTGCACTTTGCAAAGTGCACATTCTGTTTGCCTTTAGTAAATCAACCCCTTAGTGTTTATAGTCTAATGGGTAGTTATATTGGATATTGAGGTGGTTCACAGTCCAGATTGTATAGCTGTGACTTCTTTTAGACTGTAGACTTATTAATATTTAGAGGTCCAATCAAGCCATATACTGTTTTATTTGATTTGATTGCTGCATAAGCTTATTGGTGTATTGATTTATTTTTAAATGTATTTTATACATTTTATATGTATTTCATTAGACAGATGTATGATGACCTGTTAAGTTGGCATTATGACCAATCCGCTCACATCAGTGGCTCTGTGGGGCTTGTCTCCTCTCCTCTGTTATGGATATGGTCCATGCTGGGGGAGGTAGGTCGGCCGCTTGGGCTCACCTATGCTGACGGATACGATATTACGGCTGGGTGGAGACACCCCAGGCTGTGTTTGTTGCCTGTAGCATATGAGGGGTTAACAGCCCGTATATAAGAATGGTGCATTGCATTGTTAGGCCAACCGTTGATGTCGTTGATGGTGAACCGCGTCAGTATTGGGCCAAATGATGACCATTTGTGACGTCAGCAGGCTGATTGAGGACACCGCTATTGCGATCACTAGAGAGCTGAGCAGCATGTGGTAGGAGACACCACCTGGGTTCTTCCCCATATTATTACGTAGTAAGGTTGAATGAAGACACCAGTCCATCCAGTTCAACCTCAGTGAGTGTGGGTGTGTACAAGTATCCCTATTTATTTAAGGTACCCATATAGCGCCGTCAATTTACGCATCGCTCCACACATACATTGCACACTCATGATCCCTACCCTCAAGGAGCCCACAATCCAAGGTCCCCAAACTCACATTCATATACTAGGGCCAATTTTGCACAGAAGCCAATTAACCTACCAGCATTTCTTTGAAGTGTGGGAGGAAACCAGAGTGCCAGAGGAAACCCACACAGGCACAGGGAGAACATGCAAACTCCAGGCAGGTAGTGTCGGGGTTGGGATTCGAACCAGCGACCCTTTTTACTGCTAGGTGAGAGTGCTACCCACTACACCACTGTGCTGTTGTATGCTGATTTCACTAACAAAATGTTGATGTGATATTTAATTTAAGTTAGTGCAAGTCCTAAAAGGGGGGATGTTTTGGAATTTGATACATTTTTTTAAATGGAATTACACTATGGAGTTCTCTTTTTTCACTTCGGAATGAGTCCATTGGCGTGTGATCCATCCTCCCGCTTGCAATAAGTTTCGGGGTGAAATCCATTCAGAGAGACTATCCAAAATTGGTGTTGATGCTTATTTTCCATCACTGTCTGGTAAGAGTTTACCCATAAGGGGGTGTCTATTCATCCCCCTCTCTTCTCACATGTGGAGGTGTTGGTGACAGCTCACTACTGCAGTGTTGTAATTAGGAACTATTCAAAACACCATGCTGGACTTTGACTATATATATTGTGGAATCACTTATATTTGCAATTGATATTTGGACTTTGATATATGTATACACTTTTTATGATTGCGACCCCAAAGTTGCAAGATTTAGAGTGCGCTCTTTGAGCCAACTTTACACTCTCTGGATCAAAGTTGCATCAAAGCATTGCAGGTACTTTTTCAAAGTCGCTGATTTTCAAAGTTGCATAGATGGGAACAGGTGCCATTGAAATCAACTGTGACTGTCATGCGACTCTGTGTGTCCAAAGTCGCATGACAAGTCATACTAGTGAAAACGGAGCCTTAGTATGGTTGCCTATATTATGATCATTGTAGACTGTGAGCTGAGACCCCAGATCACTTCCAGCAACGTTGACAGTTCCCCCCCACCCATGTCTAGCTCCCTTCTCCTGTGCACAACTATACTGTATATGTGCACCCTCCCCCCCATGTCCTGTGTGGATGGGGCTTTTTTTATTTCTTCATTTTATCATGTATTAGGATGGACAATGTGAGAACACTGGGTGCAAAGCTATGATTAGCTCCTTCCATCCTGTATGAGCCCACTGGCTACACAGGAACAGTATCCCTCCCTGGAAGTGATGTCACTAGCTTTCAGTAACCACACCCACTTGCTGCTTTTGGACTCAGAAGGAAGTAGAATTGAAGTCATGGATACTGATAAATAAAGGTAGAAAATCTGTGATTTTCTCATTTTGAGACATGAGACTGAACTGAGCTCACATTAATGACTGCAGGGGAGACTTTAAGTGTAATGCCTTGTGCACACGGTCAGATTTTCTGACGGAAAATGTTCGATGGGAGTAGGGATGAGCTTCGAGTTCGAGTCAAACTCATGTTCGACTCGAACATCGCCTGTTCGCCAGTTCGCCGAACAGCGAACAATTTGGGGTGTTCGCGGCAAATTTGAAAGCCGCAGAACACCCTTTAAAAGTCTATGGGAGAAATCAAAAGTGCTAATTTTAAAGGCTTATATGCAAGTTATAGTCATAAAAAGTGTTTGGGGACCTGGGTCCTGCCCCAGGGGACATGGATCAATGCAAAAAAAAGTTTTAAAAACGGACGTTTTTTTTTTTCGTTTATTTTAATAATGCTTAAAGTCAAACAATAAAAGTGTAATATTCCTTTAAAGTTCGTACCTGGGGGGTGTCTATAGTATGTCGGAGGCGTGGCTGTACGGCAACCCAGCATCTGCGCATGACCATTGACGCACTGTGATTTGACTTTGGCCGGCTGATACTACCTCGTAGCGCTGAGGATCCGACGAGGGGAGGGGTGAGTGCAGGGGCGGACTGACAACTCATGGGGCCCCCGGGCAATAGGGGATCATGGGGCCCCCTTTGTCCCCACCCACACACAAGCCTCACCCTCACAAAGCCCCACGTATATATTGCACTGCTACATGCATTGGTCACAGAATTTCTCTACTGTATGTTCAAAATAAATGTTTAAAGAGTTAAGAAAATAAAGAAAAATAAACTCACATTAACCACGTACATTTACTGCGGGGCTGCGTCTCCTGTGAGCAGAATCACGTACAGGTACTTGATTCTGCACTTGTGGGTCTGCGTGCTGTTTGACCTGCTGCTGCTTTGACACACCGAGAGCTAATCAGCGGGTCTGGCGGACCCGATGTCCGCCGGGCCCCGTTGATCATTTCCAACAGAGGCAGAATGGTGGTCTGCCGACGTAAACAAGTCAAATTGCCATTCTGTTAGTAGGGAAGACCGAGATCCTGGGGCTAGAGCCCATAGCAGCAAAGTAAAGAAAGTCATATGCATGTATACAATATACACACATATACACATATATATACATATTCACACACACACTGCAGAGGTTGTGGACATGATACAGGGTCAGAGGCTGCGGTCATGGTACAGGGGTCAGAGGCTGCGGTCATGGTACAGGGGTCAGAGGCTGCGGTCATGGTACAGGGGTCAGAGGCTGCGGTCATGGTACAGGGGTCAGAGGCTGCGGTCATGGTACAGGGGTCAGAGGCTGCGGTCATGGTACAGGGGTCAGAGGCTGCGGTCATGGTACAGGGGTCAGAGGCTGCGGTCATGGTACAGGGGTCAGAGGCTGCGGTCATGGTACAGGGGTCAGAGGCTGCGGTCATGGTACAGGGGTCAGAGGCTGCGGTCATGGTACAGGGGTCAGAGGTTGTGGACATGGTACAGGGGTCAGAGGCTGCGGTCATGGTACAGGGGTCAGAGGCTGCGGTCATGGTACAGGGGTCAGAGGCTGTGGACATGGTACAGGGGTCAGAGGTTGTGGACATGGTACAGGGGTCAGAGGCTGCGGTCATGGTACAGGGGTCAGAGGCTGCGGTCATGGTACAGGGGTCAGAGGCTGCGGTCATGGTACAGGGGTCAGAGGCTGCGGTCATGGTACAGGGGTCAGAGGCTGCGGTCATGGTACAGGGGTCAGAGGCTGCGGTCATGGTACAGGGGTCAGAGGCTGCGGTCATGGTACAGGGGTCAGAGGCTGCGGTCATGGTACAGGGGTCAGAGGCTGCGGTCATGGTACAGGGGTCAGAGGCTGCGGTCATGGTACAGGGGTCAGAGGCTGCGGTCATGGTACAGGGGTCAGAGGTTGCGGTCATGGTACAGGGGTCAGAGGTTGCGGTCATGGTACAGGGGTCAGAGGTTGCGGAGGGATCTTACCAGGCTGTGATGAGAGGTGTACGTCACTGCTGAGACCTCACAAAGTGCCACTGCTGCCTTACATTTAAAAATAGTGCCGCCTGGTGCCATTATGTCGCTGCGCCTGCATGTTCGAAAATGACCGAACGTATACGGGCTTGCCCGCACAGCGGCGGCGCTGCATGTGCAGATGACACTCCAGCCCCCCTCATCATACCATACAGGGTTAATGTTACTTTATGGTATGTGATGAGGTGGGGGTTTTAGTGGAGGAAGAGAGCAGTGCAGCTGGCTGGAGCATTGAAACAGGTAGGTGAAAGAGGCTTCCCCTTACTCCCCCCCCACACACACACACACACACACACTGCAAGAATGGACTTTATATTAATTTCCTGGAGATGGGCTGTATTATAGAACCACATCCTTTGCTGTTATTGCTAAAATTCATGAATATGTTAGGAATATACTGGGACTTTTCAGATGCTACAGAGATATTCTACATACACATATATTAAAAACAATTATTTTGTGAAAATGCATCTATGTATGTAGTACCTGAAAAGTCCCAGTATATTCTTAACATATTGAAGAATTTTACTTTCACCAGACCTGTCCTGCTGAGGTACAGGACAAGTTTAAAGCACAGAATTATACAGTGTGGAAGGCAGAACAATCGTGACTCACAGGAGAAGAATGCAGTCTGCCATCCGTCCTGTTATCTTACCTTGGAGGAGCTCCGGTGACTACTTTATGGGTAGCAATGATCGCTACTGTGTTGTCCTGCTTGCCCTGTTCTCCCCCAGGAGGGGAGGGGAGAGGGAGGCTCGGGAACTGCCTGACACACACAAGCATGGAAGAGATCGAGTTTCTCCTTTCTGGACATTCCTCTGCATGCTCGTTACCCGCTCCTCACTTGTCCATAGACCCGAGGAGTGTCTTATATGAGCAGTGACAATGTCCAGGCTCCTGGGTCGACATTCTCCCCCTCGCTCACTCACTTACTCAGCTCAGTTCAGCTCAGTTCAGTGTCCAATGTGCGCTAATTGTCAGCGCTGACATTTCCCATCCTTCCTCCAGCTAGCTCCTCTCCTGCTCAGGACTCAGATTTGGCGCCACAAATTCAGCTTCTCTGGAGCCAATGAGAGAATAGAGAGCGATTCTCTCTCTTCTATTTACACACAGCCGCAACACCCGATGAGAGACTCACGGGCCCCCTACTGGCCACGGGCCCTCGGTCGGCGTCCGAATGACCGAATGGTCAGTCCGCCCCTGGGTGAGTGTTCTAAGCTGCATCCCAGGTCCGCCGTGACCATTAGCACACTGTCATTACCTATCACAAGGAATGTCTTGCTCATGCTGTTTTATATTATTTTAAAAGTGAGTACAATGTGAGGAGACCCTTTTGATTTTATCCAATAAATGTTTTAAAACTATATCACACTATTGGAGGCAATATTTCTTTTGCATGGTGACACACCGCTGCCTGATGAGAAGCGTTACCTATTAAGGAATTCCATCTGTGCGGGTCCAACTTTATCCAGCTCGTTTAATCCCTTGGGGGGATCTTTATAAAGCTTATACGCCGCACATGAGAATGCAAGGCATGCATATCTGGTGAGTACGGCTCCATTACAGTGATTCACAATCACAGTCGGTGTGGTGGAGGAGAATGTTTACAGCAAAAGAAGATTTTTATTGCACATTCACTTTTTGTGTTGCACCTCTTTTTTGCAATTAATTTTTCACAGGCTTGGACTTTTAAAAACATTTTCTTTGGTTTGGACTTTTAGTTGAACCATTATTACATGATTTATTCACCGTGTTAATTATTTGATTTTCACCACCAGGTGACTCACTCAGTCAGTCATCATTACTTATGGTAATTGTTTGGTCTATCACTTGTACTTTAGGGCATGGTTTTACATTATTAGTCAGTAACACCATTTTTATGATTCACTTTTAGTCATTTTCATTACAGCGCCACTATTTCATTGATTTTCTTTGGAATACTTTGTCAGGTGTCTATAGTATGCCTGTAAAGGGGCGCATGTTTCCCGTGTTTAGAACAGTCTGACAGCAAAATGAAATTTCAAAGGAAAAAAAGTAATTTAAAACTACTCGCGGATATTAATGAATTGCCAGTCCGACAATACACATAAAAGTTCATTGTCAAAAACGGCATGGGAATTCCCCACAGGGGAACCCCGAACCAAAATAAAAAAAATAAAAAATGACGTGGGGGGTCCTCCTAAACTCCATACCAGGCCCTTCAGGTCTGGTATGGATATTAAGGGGAACCCCAGCCAAAATTTTTTTAAAAAATGGCGTGGGGTCCCCCTCAAAATCCATACCAGACCCTTCAGGTCTGGTATAGATTTTAAGGGGAACCCCGTGCCAAAATTTAAAAAAAATTGGCGTGGGGTCCCCCCAAAAATCCATACCAGACCCTTATCTGAGCACGCAACCTGGCAGGCCGCAGAAGGAGGGGGGGGACGAGAGAGCCCCCCCCTTCTGAACCAGGCCACATGCCCTCAACATTGGGAGGGTGCTTTGGGGTAGCCCCCCAAAACACCTTGTCCCCATGTTGATGGGGACAAGGGCCTCATCCCCACAACCCTTGCCCGGTGGTTGTGGGGGTCTGCAGGTCAGGGGCTTATCGGAATCTGGAAGCCCCCTTTAACAAGGGGACCCCCAGATCCCGGCCCCCCCCCTGTGTGAAATGGTAAGGGGGTACAAGAGTACCCCTACCATTTCACAAAAAAACTGTCAAAAATTATAAAAATGACAAGAGACAGTTTTTGACAATTCCTTTATTTAAATGCTTCTTCTTTCTTCTATCTTCTTTCTTCTATCTTCTATCTTCCTTCGGTTTCTTCCTCCATCTTCTTCTTCTTCTTCTTCTTCAGGTTCTTCTGGTTCTTCCTCCAGTGTTCTCCTCAGGCATCTCCTCCGCGGCGTCTTCTTCTCTTCATCTTCTTCTCCGGGTTGCTCCGCATCCATGATGGCATGGAGGGAGGCTCCCGCTGTGTGACGCTTCTCCTCTTCTGACGGTTCTTAAATAACGTGACCCCCCCCTCCTCTGACGTCACGGGGAATGCCACAGGGAAGTGCCCATCAAGTCCCCGTGCGTCAGAGGGTGACCCGGTGACCCCGCCCTCCGTTATTTAAGAACCGTCAGAAGAGGAGAAGTGTCACAGCGGGAGCCTCCCTCCATGCCATCATGGATTGCGGAGTGGCCCGGAGAAGAAGATGAACAGAAGAAGACGCCGCGGAGGAGATGCCGGACGAGAACACCGGAGGAAGAACCAGAAGAACTAGAAGAAGAAGAAGATGGAGGAAGAAACCGAAGGAAGATAGAAGATAGAAGAAGCATTTAAATAAAGGAATTGTCAAAAACTGTCTCTTGTCATTTTTAACATTTTTGACAGTTTTTTTGTGAAATGGTAGGGGTACACCCTTACCATTTCACACAGGGGGGAGGGCCGGGATCTGGGGGTCCCCTTGTTAAAGGGGGCTTCCAGATTCCGATAAGCCCCCGGCCCGCAGACCCCCAAAACCACCGGGCAAGGGTTGTGGGGATGAGGCCCTTGTCTCCATCAACATGGGGACAAGGTATTTTGGGGGGCTACCCCAAAGCACCCTCCCAATGTTGAGGGCATGTGGCCTGGTACGGTTCAGGGGGGGTGCTCTCTCGTCCCCCCCTCTTTTCCTGCGGCCTGCCAGGTTGCATGCTCAGATAAGGGTCTGGTATGGATTTTTGGGGGGACCCCACGCCAATTTTTTTTTAAATTTTGGCATGGGGTTCCCCTTAAAATCCATACCAGACCTGAGGGGTCTGGTATATCTGGTATAGATTTTGAGGGGGACCCCACGCCATTTTTTTTTTAAATTATGGCCGGGGATCCCCTTAATATCCATACTAGACCTGAAGGGCCTGGTATGGAATTTAGGGGAACCCCCCACGTCATTCTTTTTTTAAATTTTGGTTCGGGGTTCCCCTGTGGGGAAATCCCATGCCGCTTTTATCAATGAACTTTTATGTGTATTTTCGGACCGGCAATTCATTAATAGCCGCCAGTAGTTTTAAATGACTTTTTTTTCCTTTGAAATGTAATTTTGCTGTCAGACTGTTCTAAACACGGGAAACATGCGCCCCTTTACAGGCATACTATAGACACCCCCCAAGTACAAAATTTAAAGGAATATTACACTTTTATTGTTTGACTTTAAGCATTATTAAAATCACTGCTCCCGAAAAAACGGCCATTTTGTAAAACTTTTTTTGCATTGATCCATGTCCCCTGGGGCAGGACCCAGGTCTCCAAACACTTTTTATGACAATAACTTGCATATAAGCCTTTAAAATGAGCACTTTTGATTATTCATGTTCGTGTCCCATAGACTTTAACGGTGTTCGCGCAAATTTTTTGCCTGTTCGCAAGTTCTGGTGCAAACCGAACAGGGGGGTGCTTTTTGTCGTCATAAATTCTGACCGTGTGTGGGCTCCATCGGACATTTTCCATTGGAATTTCCGTCACACAAAATTTGAGATCTGGATCTCAAATTTTACGACAACAAAATCTGTTGTGGGAAATTCTGATCGTGTGTACACAATTCCGAAGCACAAAGTTCCACGCATCAAGCATCAAGGATCAAGCAGAAGAGCCGCGCTGGCTATCGAACTTGATTTTTCTCGGCTCGTCATAGGTGTTGTACGTCACCGCGTTCTTGACTTTCGCAATTTCCGACCAACTTTGTCTGACTGTGTGTATGCAAGACAAGTTTGAGCCAACATCCGTCGGAAAAAAATATGGATTTTTTTGTCGGAATGTCTGATCGTGTGTATGGGGCATTAGGGTGGACTTACACTTTAACCACTTGATCCCCCCTTCATGACCAGGCCATTTTCTATGAAACGGAACTGCGTCACTTCAACTGACAATTGCACGGCCGTGCAACGCTGTACATAAAGAAAATTGATGTCCTTTTTTCCCATAAATAGAGCTTTCTTTTGGTGGTATTTGATCACCTCTGCGGTTTTTATTTTTTGCAATATAAACAAAAAAAGACAGACAATTAAAAAAAAATAAATAAAACAATATATTTTATACTTTCTGCTATAAAACATAACCAATAAAAAGAAAATACCGGTAATAAAATTCGAATTTCTTCATACATTTAGGCCAATATGTATTCTGATACATATTTTTGATTAAAAAAATCCCAATAAGTGTGTACTGATTGCTTTGCACAAAAGTTATCGCTTCTACAAACTACGGGATACAGCGGGTAAAATAAATATTGAACATTCAGAAGTTTAGAAATCCATCTGTAACCAATGCCATCAGTATGTTTTACAACAATAAGATTGCAAAGTTTTTAAGAGAGCTCTTTGCTTTTACCCATCATGAGATGTTTCTTGTGTGACACCTTGGTAATGAGACACCTTTTTATAGGCCATCAGTTGAGACTGAACCAGCTGATATAAATTTGCACTGACAAGGGACAGGATTGCTTTCTAATTACTGATAGATTTCAGCTGGTGTCTTGGCTTTCCATGCCTTTTTGCACCTCCCTTTCTTCATGTGTTCAATACTTTTTCCCTGTGTCATTCCATTTTATTGCACATAACTTATTTCTGAACTGATTTGTTTTGGTTTCTTTGTATGTATGGATGGCATGTGACGATACTGACATGTGGTGAACATTTTATGTCAATAGCACCTTTACAAATATATTTATTTAGAAAAATGGTGAAGTGTTCAATACTTATTTTACTCGCTGTATATACTGGAATTTGTATTTATTTATTACATTTTTTAAACTAACATTGACGGGGAAGAGCGACTTATAGTGAGACTGTGATATTGTGGCGCTAACAGACACTTTTGACACTTTGTGGGAACCAGTGGCAATAATACAGTGCTCAGTGCTAAAAACATGCACTGTCACTGTACTAATGACACTGGCTGGGAAGGGGTTAAACAGCTAGGGTGATCAAAAGGTTAAATGTGTGCCTAATCAGTGTTTCCATGTACTATATATGCTGTTTTTACTAAGGGCTGTGCTGGATTTTATTCCCTACCTCACGGGGAAAGAAAATCCATTCCAACAAAATATATATAAAAAAATATATATGTGGGCGCTAAGTGACCTTCCAAACTACTAATCTGTAATCCTTCTTTCCATATACAACAAATACCTAATGTGAAAAACTTTCAAAAACTCAGACTAATATTTATGTTACAATGTGTTCATGCAAGCAATATTACATTGTCCTCTTTTCCTGTACAGAAAATATACAGTAAAATGCAACAATGATTCATAGCACTTTAATGAACTGATTTATGGAATTTTTTTATATTTATTCATGACACGTGAGTTTTTTTAATTTTTATTAAGCACTTTTATATTAAGTTTATACATTACATAATTTATTTGGTAGGTGCTGCATATATTCTGTGATTTGTTTGGTATGGACATATATTGGTTCCTTGCTAGCGGCCCACATTTTTTCCATTAGCGCAGACTGTATTTTTTTTATTTTTGTATATTAGTAAGATGACACAATGCATTGCAACATCAATCAAACATATAATATGTGGTTAGCAAAAAAGTGAAAATTGTGTTTATGGAATCAATTGTACTATTCTTTTTGTAGATCAAGAATGGCAGCTCCTTTGACATGATGCACATAAACGTTTCCATACAAGAAGGTAATATAATAAATACAACTTCATACTGCCAGGATATTTTAGCAGCAAAGTAAACGCTTGATACCGCTGTATCCAAATGTACTAATCCAAGTTACACCATCAGTTTACCCAAATCTGATATTTCAGTGTTTGGTGGATACTGGAGAGTTACACCCCATGACAGTCTTTTCTATCTCTCAGCGGCTCGATTGGTGAGATCCCTAAAGTGAGTTCCCTGGTCTGTACACCGGATGTGTCTATTAGGAGGGGTTCCCACCATCCCTGCAATGGGTTACTGGGTATGTACACCTGCTGTTCCCAGTTTGCAGGAGGCTTCCACCATCCCTACTAGACTTTAAATTTATTTTATATTATGGAAAATGTGACAGGAGGAGCGGGGACACACAAAAGTTAACAGGAACACCCCATGAAGGGCAAGAACATAAAACATGGAAGGAACACCCAAATCTCCCTTCTGGACAGGAACAGAGCTGGGTATTATGGGAAAGAGATCTCGCTATTAGAAGAGCCAAGACATACTGCCCCAGATCAGCAGCAAATCTGATCTGCAACTTGTGATTCCCACTATGTAATCTCTCCTACCTTACTACAGCCTATTTTGTTCCCGAACTGGGAGGTATAGGAGTGGCTGGATTTGATCTGCTGATTATTATATCACCTACACAGCCAGTCCCCACCCAGCCTGTCGATAAAACCTTACTATTTAGCTGTGCTTCCACCAACACCCATTGCCTGAGCAAAAAGTTTGAGTCCTAATCCTAAACTCCTGATTTCCTGTTACTTTGGTTATTGGCTTCAGCTTATATTTGAACTTCCTCATTTGCTCCCCATTTCGACCTTTGGACTGTTCCTATTACTGAAATTGCCTATTGACTTCATACCATGCTTTTATTCTTTCCCTGCTAAGCTGCCATCTGCACAGGTGTTCCCAAGGGCTGTAGTAGGTAAATACACCAGAAACATCCATTACTCCTCTGGTGAAGATCTGCTGGCATGTACTTAGACTCTGCACCTCTGTCCTTTTAAGGGTTCATAACCTCTCCAAACAAACATATACCACACAGGTCCACTATCCAGTTTTTCCAGGACACATGTAAGAATATAAGGGCTGACCAGACTCCACCTAGATCACTTTTGGGCAAACTGACTTTTTAAGCCCAGCACTAAATACTATGTATTTGTTTAGTCATGTTCACGGCAAGGTATTCCTAAAACACCCATGGCAATTTCTGTGTACTTATCGTTTTTACTCATCCCCCAACTCAGCATTGTATCCTTGTGTCCCAGTCCATCTCCTGCTCACCATTGTATCCTTGTGTCCTAGTCGATCTCCTCAGCATTGTATACTTGAATCCTAGACCATCTCCTGCCCACCATTGTATCTTTGTGTCCTAGTCCATCTCCTGCTCACCATTGTATCTTTGTGTCCTAGTCCATCTCCTGCTCACCATTGTATCTTTGTGTCCTAGTCCATCTCCTGCTCACCATTGTATCCTTGTGTCCTAGCCCATCTCCTGTTCACCATTGTATCCTTGTGTCCTAGCCCATCTCCTGTTCACCATTGTATCCTTGTGTCCTAGTCCATCTCCTGCTCAGCATTGTATCCTTGTGTCCTAGTCCATCTCCTGCTCACCATTGTATCCTTGTGTCCTAGTCGATCTCCTCAGCATTGTATCTTTGAATCCTAGACCATCTCCTGCCCACCATTGTATCTTTGTGTCCTAGTCCATCTCCTGCTCAGCGTTGTATCCTTGTGTCCTAGCCCATCTCCTGTTCACCATTGTATCCTTGTGTCCTAGTCCATCTCCTGCTCAGCATTGCATCCTTGTGTCCTAGCCCATCTCCTGCTCAGCATTGTATCCTTGTGTCCTAGTCCATCTCCTGCTCAGCATTGTATCCCTGCATTCTAGTCCATCTCCTGCTCACCATTGTATCCTTGTGTCCTAGTTCATCTCCTGCTTACCATTGTATCCATGTGTCATAGTCCATCTCCTGCTCAGCATTGCATCCTTGTGTCCTAGTTCATCTCCTGCTTGACATTGTATCCATGTGTCATAGTCCATCTCCTGCTCACCATTGCATCCTTGTGTCCCAGTCCATCTCCTGCTCACCATTGTATCCTTGTGTCCTAGTCCATCTCCTGCTCACCATTGTATCCTTGTGTCCTAGTCCATCTCCTGCTCACCATTGTATCCTTGTGTCCTAGTTCATTTCCTGCTCACCATTGTATCTGTGTGTCCTAGTCCATCTCCTGCTCAGAATTGTATCCTTGTGTCCTAGTCCATCTCCTGCTCACCATTGTATCCTTGTGTCCTAGTCCATCTCCTGCTCACCATTGTATCCCTGCGTCCTAGTCCATCTCCTGCTCACCATTGTATCCTTGTGTCCTAGTTCATCTCCTGCTCACCATTGTATCTGTGTGTCCTAGTCCATCTCCTGCTCACCATTGTATCCTTATGTCCTAGTTCATCTCCTGCTCACCATTGTATCCGTGTATCCTAGTCCATCTCCTATTAAGCATTGCATACTTGTGTCCTAGTCCATCTCCTGCTCACCATTGTATCCTTGTGTCCTAGTCCATCTCCTGCTCAGCATTGTATCCCTGCGTCCTAGTCCATCTCCTGCTCACCATTGTATCCCTGCGTCCTAGTCCTAGTTCATCTCCTGCTCACCATTGTATCCCTGCGTCCTAGTCCATCTCCTGCTCACCATTGTATCCTTGTGTCCTAGTTCATCTCCTGCTCACCATTGTATCTGTGTGTCCTAGTCCATCTCCTGCTCACCATTGTATCCTTGTGTCCTAGTCCATCTCCTGCTCACCATTGTATCCTTGTGTCCTAGTTCATCTCCTGCTCACCATTGTATCCTTGTGTCCTAGTCCATCTCCTGCTCAGCATCATATCCTTGTGTCCTAGTCCATCTCCTGCTCAGCATTACATCCTTGTGTCCTAGTCCATCTCCTGCTCACTATTGTACCCCTGCATCCTAGTCCATCTCCTGCTGAGCATTGTATCCCTGCATCCTAGTTCATCTCCTGCTCATCATTGTATCTTTGTGTCCTAGTTCATCTCCTGCTCACCATTGTATCCTTGTGTCCTAGTCCATCTCCTACTCACCATTGTATCTCTGCATTATAGTCCATCTCCTGCTCACCATTGTATTCTTGTGCCCCAGTCCATCTCCTACTCACCATTATATTCTTGTGTCCTAGTCCATCTCTTGCTCAGCATTGTGTCCTTGTGTCCTCGTTCATCTCCTGCTTAGCATTGTATCCTTGTGCCCTAGCCCATCTCCGGTTCACCATTGTATCCTTGTGTCTTAGTCCATCTCCTGCTCTCGCTCAGTACTGTATGCTAGCAGCCTGGGCTAAGACCGCCTTTGTATGTTGGAACTGACTACACCCAGCACTCAGTTAGGGCACAGTAATCAAATAAGGGAGTTCCTTTATTCTACTTTTAGTAGTCCAGACTATACACAAAAAAAAGAGAGGCTGGATTTGCCTCTCGAAACAAACAGACTTTATAGACACAGCATGAGGTGGCATGGATTAAAAAAGATTACCAAATTGTATTAAATATACATTTAAAACTGACAAACAAAAGAGGGTATAAAAAACACCCTCCGTCTACAAGGAGTCAACAGATACCCAATCCTATTGCATGGAGATAAGGACGCGCAAAATATTGTAGAATATATTGAAGTCCAGCAGTGGAATCAAATGGGTATAAAGTTAATGTAGATCACCAGGACACAGCCCAATGTTGCTCCGTACGTTGAACCTCAATGCGTTTCACAAGCTATACTTGCTTCTTCAGGACTGATTGGGTGGGTGCTGCTTATAGATTCAGAAATATACAATATTACACACGGGTCAAAATCATATAGAGAAGATACTTATCAGTCAGTACTTATAACTTTGAATATTATCCACATATATTAGTGTGTGCAAACATCAAGTACACAGACACATGTTATGCTTGCCGGATCGACTTTAGATGGTAATATAGGATCAGGGGGGCGGACATAGGGGCCATCCCAAAGGAAGTAAGTGGAGGTAGAAGAGACTCCCAAAGGCAGGGATCCCCACTACTGCCAGAACAGAAGCCAGGCGCATGTGGTAAGAATATTATTATTATTATTATGCAGTATTTATATAGCGCAAACAGTTTGCACAGCACTTTACAATGTTAGGGTACACAGTACAATACAATTAAATACAGGAGGAATCAGAGGGCCCTGCTTACAATCTAGGAAGAAGGGTCAAGTGATATAAAAGGCTAAAAAACTGTGGGGGATAAGATGTAGGCTTTGTAGAAGATGTCAGGGTGTGCTAACAGAGTAGAAGATATTGTAAAAAAAAAATACATTTCATACCGTGCCCAACAACCAATATATAAACATATAGATGAAAATAAGTGAATAAGTGTAATATATGTGCCAAACGATTAATAAATACTAATGTCCATATACATAAAAATTGAATTGAGTGAATAAAATTTCCATAAAACCACCACCAGACTCTTCAATCCAAGTGGAAATAGTGAAGAATCCTTAGTTGCTGAGTGAAATAAGTGCCATCTTCCACCAGTATCAAGCAAACATCCTACTCACCAGACCAATGTGACACCCATTACAGGTAGTCAAAAAAGCGTGGATGTCAATGGGAATGTGTCCTCCAGTGAAAGAATGACTCCCAGCACGATAAACACCAACATTCAGCAATGTGAATCAAAAAGAGAAGAAGGAGCTCTTTATGGTGTAGTATATAAAAGATTTTAAACCATAAAGTAGCATTTGCAATTAAAAACTTGATCTGCCCAGTAAAAAACACGTAGGTACGCCAATTGCGTTCCACCAGCGCTCCAAACAGCAGAAGTGACAAAAGTGAGCAATTTTGTAAATATTTTCTTCTATCTTTTCATGTGACAACACTGAAGAAATTACACTTTGCTACAATGTAAAGTAGTGAGTGTACAGCTTGTATAACAGTGTAAATTTGCTGTCCCCTCAAAATAACTAAACCCACAGCCATTAATGTCTAAACCGCTGGCAACAAAAGTGAGTACACCCCTAAGGGAAAATGTCAAAATTGGGCCCAAAGTGTCAATATTTTGTGTGGCCACCATTATTTTCCAGCACTGCCTTAACCCTCTTGGACATGGAGTTCACCAGAGCTTCACAGGTTGTCACTGGAGTCCTCTTCCACTCCTCCATGATGACATCACAGAGCTGGTGGATGTTAGAGACCTTGTGCTCCTCCACCTTCCATTTGAGGATGCCCCTCAGATGCTCAATAGGGTTTAGGTCTGGAGACATGCTTGGGCAGTCCATCACCTTTACCCTCAGCTTCTTTAGCAAGGCAGTGGTCGTCTTGGAGGTGTGTTTGGGGTCGTTCTCATGTTGGAATACTGCCCTGTGGCCCAGTCTCTGAAGGGAGGGGATCATGCTCTGCTTCAGTATGTCACAGTACATGTTGGCATTTATGGTTCCCTTAATGAACCGTGGCTCCCCAGTGCTGGCAGCACTGACTGTAGGCAAGACATACTTGTCTTTGTACTCAGGGCTGGCCCAAGACATTGTACTGCCTGGGTCCAAGAATTAAATGCTGCCCCCCCAAAAAAAAATATCACCAAAAGGCCCTATGTCCATTATTTTATATCATGAAAATTAAAACTAAAATTAAATTTATCAGGAAGTCAGAATTACATGCAACAGTGGTGGTGGTGAGGGGTTCAGTCTGAGGCAACTGTCGTGGTGGTGGGGGGGTTTAGTCCAAGGCAGCGGTTGTGGTGGTGGGGGGGTTAAATCAGAAGCAGATGTGGTGGTGGTGGTGGTGGGGTCAGTCAGCGGCAGCAGTGGTGGTGGTGAGGGGGTTCAGACAGAGGCAGTGGTCGTGGTGATGGGATCAGTGGCACTGGCACTTACTTGCTCTCAGTGTCAAATGTGCCTCCAGTAATGCCTCTTCCAACATGGGGTCTCAGCTCACAGCAGAAAGCTCCTCCCCTTCACGCTGTTGGCCGTTAGCCATTTCTGCCTCCTGTCCTGACATGGCATCTGTCTGCTTGGGCTTCAATTTGCTGCCCTCTTAAAGTGCCGCCTGGGTCCAATGGAAACAGCGGGACCCATGGTAGGGCCACTCCTGTTTGTACTCCTCACCTGGTTGCCGCCACACATGCTAGACACCATCTGAACCAAATACGTTTATCTTAGTCTCATCAGACCACAGGACATGGTTCCAGTAATCCATGCCCTTAGTCTGCTTGTCTTCAGCAAACTGTTTGCAGGATTTCTTGTGCATCATCTTTAGAAGAGGCTTCCTTCTGGTACAACAGCCATGCAGACCAATTTGATGCAGTGTGCGGCGTATGGTCTGAGCACTGACAGGCTGACCCCCCACCCCTTCAACCTCTGCAGCAATGCTGGCAGCACTCATACATCTATTTCCCAAAGACAATCTCTGGATATGACGCTGAGCACGTGCACTCAACTTCTTTGGTCAACCATGGCGAGGCCTGTTCTGAGTGGAACCTGGCCTGTTATACCGCTGTATGGTCTTGGCCACTGGGCTGCAGCTCAGTTTCCGGGTCTTTACAATCTTTTTATAGCCTAGGCCATCTTTATGTAGAGCAACAATTCTTTTTTTCAGATCCTCAGAGTTCTTTGCCATGAGGTGCCATGTTGAACTTCCAGTGACCAGTATGAGAGAGTGAGAGCGATAACACCAAATTTAACACACCTGCTCCCCATTTACACCTGAGACCTTGTAACACTAACGAGTCACATGACACCGGGGGGAGGGAAAATGGCTAATTGAGCACAATTTGGACATTTTCACTTAGGGGTGTACTCACTTTTGTTGCCAGCGGTTTAGACATTAATGGCTGTGTGTTGAGTTATTTTGAGGGGACAGCAAATTTACACTGTTATACAAGCTGTACACTCACTACTTTACATTGTAGCAAAGTGTCATTTCTTCAGTGTTGTCACATGAAAAGATAAAATAAAATATTTACATAAATGTGAGGGGCATCTGCTGATGCAACCATATGATCCTATGTAGTCCCAGCATATCTTCTTCCCTTGCTACGCATGTCTGAATCATCTCCAGCCACCTACTAGAGTCATCTATGCGATACGGATGTTTGTAGCCTTTGGGGTAAGAGATCACAGCACACTGCAGTATATAGTGTATATGTAATACATATTAATGGTAACTCATAATCATTCCTTTTATCTTGATACAGTAGTACATATATTTATATCTTCTACTCCGTTAGCACACCCTGACATCTTCTACAAAGCCTACATCTTACCACACGCGCCTGGCTTCTGTTCTGGCAGTAGTGGGGATCCCTGTCTCTGGGAGTCTCCTTTACCTCCCCTTCCTTCCTTTGGGATGGCCCCTATGTCCGCCCCCCTGATCCTATATCACCCTCTTCTCTGCATCTGAAGTCGATCAGGCAAGCATAATATGTGTCTGTATATTTGATGTTTGGACACACTAATATATGTGGATAATATTCAAGGTTATAAGTATTGACTAATAAGTATCTTCTCTATATGATTTTGACACGTGTGTAATATTGTATATTTCTGAATCTATAAGCAGCACCCACCCAATCAGTTCTGAAGAAGCAAGTATAGCTTGTGTCCTGGTGATCTACATTAACTTTATACCCATTTGATTCCACTGCTGGAATTCAATATATTCTACAATATTTTGAGGCTCCTTATCTCCATGCTATGGGATTGAGTATCTGTTGACTCCTTGTAGACGGAGAGTGTTTTTTAATCCCCCCTTTTGTTGTTTGTCAGTTTTTATTGTATATTTAATAAAATTTGCCACCTCATGCTGTGCCTACAAAGTCAGATTTTTCGAGAGACAAATCTCCCCTCTCTTTTTTTGTGTATATATTTTGGATGTTGGCAAAGTGAGGGTCCTCCTTTTTATAGCCTAGACTATAATAAGTTTTAGTTCTTGGACTGAACTCAACCTTGTGTCCATGCATTAATCTGGCCAGGAGTGTTAATTTTCTTTATTGATCCTACTTGCATCTGATTTATTTGTTTGTTTAGGTTATGCCTCTTATGATGATCATCTGTGTTCCTCGTATATTGGTTTAGGCAATATAGCACTCTTCCATTTATATACTAGTTCTAGCCATGTTCAGCTTTTTTTTCTTATGTATAACATGCTTATGTGTGAGCTCTCTATCTCTCTTTTCTTTACAGCGGAGCATCTCAGAGGGGAATATATATTTAAGGACGCTTTTTTTATCACCCCTAAACGTTCATTTACCTGTGAAGAAATTACATTTAATGTTACTCCCAGTGTAAGCATTGTGCTTATGGATGTCAAGGTTCAGGCCTTTGAACTGGACGGGGGCAATTTTGGAGGAGGTAAGCAGCACTACGATGACAATATCAAAATCCATTAAGTATAATTTTATCTGCAACTTTAGCTCATGGTGATCTAAGCTCACCATTGTAGATGGGATCACCCAACTCTGCAGAATCATCTCATCAAGTTGTTTGAGTCTCAACACAATAGTTGCTTTACAATAATACAGTATACCTGTGTCAGCAGCACAGCATTTTCTGATACAGTGTTTGTGTCCTGGATCTCTCAAATTGACCTAACCTTCTACCCCTTACAGTCTACACCATCCAGAGGAAACCTGTACTTGAGTCATTATTGGCTTTTGCTGGCTGACCCTCTAACTTCAGTGCTGCCTAGGTCACAGACCCTGGACAGTTTGCAGATCAGGAGCTGTGTCTTACTCTTTCTATACTTGAAATCAAACAAAAAACATGCCGCACTTCACCATTAACATGAAAATATGAATGGAAATATGGTATATATACAGTACATTTTTGTAAATATTGTTATTCTATCTTTTCATGTGACAACACTGAGGAAATTACACTTTGTTACAATGTAAAGTAGTGAGTGTACAGCTTGTATAACAGTGTAAATTTTCTGTCCCCTCAAAATAACTCAACACGCAGCCATTAATGTCTAAACTGCTGGCAACAAAAGTGAGTACACCCCTAAGTGAAAATGTCCAAATTGTGCCCAATTAGCCATTTTCCCTCCCCGGTGTCATGTGACTCGTTAGTGTTACAAGGTCTCAGGTGTGAATGGGGAGCAGGTGTGTTAAATTTGGTTTTATCGCTCTCACTCTCTCATACTGGTCACTGGAAGTTCAACATGGCACCTCATGGCAAAGAGCTCTCTGAGGATCCGAAAAAAGAATTGTTGCTCTACATAAAGATGGCCGAGGCTATAAGAAGATTGCCAAGACCCTGAAACTGATCTGCAGCACGGTGGCCAAGACCATACAGCGGTTTAACAGGACAGGTTCCACTCAGAACAGGCCTCACCATGGTTCACCAAAGAAGTTGAGTGCACGTGCTCAGCGTCATATTCAGAGGTTGTCTTTGGGAAATAGACGTATGAGTGCTGCCAGCATTGCTGCAGAGGTTGAAGGAGTGGGGGGTCAGCCTGTCAGCGCTCAGACCATACGCCGCACACTGCATCAAATTGGTCTGCATTGCTGTCATCTCAGAAGGAAGCCTCTTCTAAAGATGATTTTCTGAATCAGTTTGCTGAAGACAAGCAGACTAAGAACATGGATTACTGGAACCATGTCCTGTGGTTTGATGAGACCAAGACAAACTTATCTGGTTCAGATGGTATCAAGTGTGTGTGGTGGCAACCAGGTGAGGAGTACAAAGACAAGTGTGTCTTGCCTACAGTCAAGCATGGTGGTGGGAGTGTCATGGTCTGGGGCTGAGTGCTGCCATCACTGGGGAGCTACAGATCATTGAGGGAACCATGAATGACAACATGTACTGTGACATACTGAGGCAGAGCATGATCCCCTCCCTTCAGAGACTGGGCCGCAGGGCAGTAATCCAACATGATAATGACCTCAAACACACCTCCAAGATGACCACTGCCTTGCTAAAGAAGCTGAGGGTAAAGGTGATGGACTGGCCAAGCATGTCTCCAGACCTAAACCCTATTGAGCATCTGTGGGACATCCTCAAAAGGAAGGTGAAGGAGCGCAAGGTCTCTAACATCCACCAGCTCTGTGATGTCGTCATGGAGGAGTGGAAGAGGACTTCAGTGACAACCTGTGAAGCTCTGGTGAACTCCATGCCCAAGAGGGTTAAGGCAGTGCTGGAAAATAATGGTGGCCACACAAAATATTGACACTTTAGACCCAATTTGTACATTTTCACTTAGGGGTGTACTCACTTTTGTTGCCAGCGGTTTAGACATTAATGGCTGTGTGTTGAGTTATTTTGAGGGGACAGCAAATTTACACCGTTATACAAGCTGTACACTCACTACTTTACATTGTAGCAAATTGTGAAGTCCATAGGTGCCACACAAAAAAAAATTAATTTGGTGCTAAAATATAAAACATTAAAATGAAGATATAGATAAAAAAATGAAAAACAAAATAAACAATTGTGTTGACCATAAACTCTGTAACTGTCCCTTTTAGTGATTTCTTAGAGGCTCCCACAAACAGTGCCTTTAAACAAATCAGTGATCTGTGTTCCCTCTGCCAGATGTACTCTCACCTGGGAGGTATGACCACACTTTAACATTTGGTTTATGTAGGCTTTTGTCCCTCTCAGAGGACTAGACATGCTCCAAAGTATAAGATCTCATTCAATGCTTCTTAATATGCTGCATCAGCTCTGGGTGCCTCCATGCATCTGTACATAGAAGGTAGAAGAACTGCCAAACATAGTCTTTATATTTATAATGAATTTATTCTCAAATACAATACAATGTGCACTGACTTATGAAAGGTGCTACCAGTACACCACACTATAATTATAATTATATCCCCTGAGGAAGCCAAGTGACCCAGTGGTGTAACATATAGGGGAGGGTTTTATGATGTCGCAACGCTATTTGGAACAAACTGTGTGGTAACTACACTGATGAGAGCAATATTTAATGGTGATTCTGTATATTCTGGTGTATTGCATGTGAATTATAGTGTGGTGTACTGGTAGCACCTTTTATAAGTGAGTGCATATTTGTTAGCTTGCAATTGAGAATACATTCATTATAAAGATAAAGCACTATGTTGTATTTTCTTTTTGTATAGAGTATATTTGCATAGGTTTGCGGAGATATACACTACATTACCAAAAGTATTGGGATGCCTGCCTTTACACGCACATGACTGGCATGCAATGCCAAGCTGCTGCTAACAAAGCAAGCAGAATATTGGCATTAAAAAGCGGGATAATCCTCCCACTCTACATGACTCTGGTCCGGCTGCACCTAGAGTATGCTGTCCAGTTCTGGGCACCAGTCCTCAGGAGGGACGTACTGGAAATGGAGCGAGTACAAAGAAGGGCAACAAAGCTAATAAATGGTCTGGAGGATATTAGTTATGAGGAAAGGTTGCGAGCACTGAACTTATTCTCTCTGGAGAAGAGACGCTTGAGAGGGGATATGATTTTAATTTACAAATACCGTACTGGTGACCCCACAATAGGGATAAAACTTTTTCACAGAAGAGAGTTTAATAAGACTCGTGGCCACTCATTACAATTAGAAGAAAAGAGGTTTAACCTTAAACTACGTAGAGGGTTCTTTACTGTAAGAGCGGCAAGGATGTGGAATTCCCTTCCACAGGCGGTGGTCTCAGCGGGGAGCATTGATAGTTTCAAAAAACTATTAGATAAGCACCTGAATGACCACAACATACAGGGATATACCATGTAATACTGACACATAATCACATACATAGGTTGGACTTGATGGACTTGTGTCTTTTTTCAACCTCACCTACTAGGTAACTACGAACTTTAATGACATCCCAGTCTTAGTCAGTAGGGTTCAATATTGAGTTGGTCCACCCTTTGCAGCTATAACAGCTTCAACTCTTCTGGGAAGGCTGTCCACAAGGTTTAGGAGTGTGTCTATGGGAATGTTTGACCATTCTTCCAGAAGCGTATTTGTGAGGTCAGGCACTGATGTTGGATGAGAACGCCTGGCTCTCAGTCTCCGCTCTAATTCCTCCCAAAGGTGTTCTATCAGGTTGAGGTCAGGACTCTGTGCAGGCCAGTTATGTTGGAAAAGGAAGAGGCCATCCCCAAACTGTTCCCACAAAGTTGGGAGCATGAAATTGTCCAAACTGTCTTAGTATGCTAACACCTTAAAGGGGTTGTAAGGGTTCGTGTTTTTTTCACCTTAATGCATCCCATGCCATTGGCTGCTGTCAATCACATTCAATGACGCAGCTGTCGGGGGAGGACCGAGTCATACACTTGGCGTCTATGGACGCCAAGCGTATGACATGGGAGTGCGCCCGCATGCTAACCCCCTTGGGAAAGAGCTTCCCAGAGGGGGTTAGCTTTAGCGGGGAGGAGCTGAGAGAGCCGCCGTGGGACCCCAGAACAGCAGGATCGGGGCCACTCTGTGCAAAACTAACTGCACAGTGGAGGTAAGTATGACATGTTTGTTTTTTTTTTTGTTTTTTTTAAATAACAATCGAACCTATACAACCCCTTTAAGAGTTCCCTTCACTGGAACCAACCCTTGAAAAACAACACCACACCATAGTCCCCACTCCACCAAATGATTTGGACCAGTGCACAAAGCAAGGTCTATAAAGACATGGATGAGCGAGTTTGGGGTGGAGGAACTTGACTGTCCTGCACAGAGTCCTGACCTCAACTTGATACAACACCTTTAGGCTGGGTACCCCGCATCCAATTCTCAATAGCAGGAGATTTCGACTGGCTCTCTATGGAGCCGGTTCACATATCTCCACGGCAGGTGCGCTTTGTGTGATGGCGTAGACAAAACGCTTTGTGTCTTTTGGTTTGTTTCAGGTCCGAATTAAGCCCAAAATCTGGACTGAAATCAGACCTTAAACGGTGAACCAGGACACACCGGACCCCTGCTGTGAGCCGCATTCGGTTCATATATGAAGCCAGCCTTAGGATGAATTAGAGCACAGACTACAAGCCAGGCCTTCTCATTCACCATCAGTGCCTGACCTCACAAATGCTCTTCTGGAAGAATGGTCAAACATTCCCATAGACACACTCCTAAACCTTGTGGACATCCTTCCCAGAAGAGTTGAAGCTGTTATAGCTGCAAAGGGTGGGCCAACTCAATATTGTACCCTACGGACTTATGCTGGCCATACACTATTCGAAAAATCGGCCGAAAAATCGTTGGTATAGACACTTTGTTCGTTTTTCGGCAAGTTAATGGGCACAAATCGATAATCGTTTGTGACGTTTTTGTGGAAAAAAAACGAACGGGAAGTTTGGAAAATTTCTGCCGAACGTACGATAAATTGCAAGGTTAATGTGTTTCCCGTCCGAACTGTCTGCACTAGGTATATGTAAAAAAACGAACAAAAAATTATTTATTCATGTCCACTGAACAATTTATCGGTCATTACATGATGGCACGATCGTTTGCGGTCACGGTCGAACGTTCGTTTTTCGAAAATGGGTTCTTTGCCGATTTTCTGTATAGTGTATGGCCAGCATAAGACTGGGATGTCATTAAAGTTCATGTGTGTGTAAAGGCAGGCGTCCCAATACTTTTGGTAACATAGAGTATACAGTTTTCTATTCATATTTTCATGTTACTGGTGAAGCATGGCATGTTTTTTGTTTGATTTCACATATTACACATATTTATGAGAGTGTGGCATGCAAGTGATTCACCCATATTATTCACTGGAATTTTGAGATATTTACCTTAGTTGCTCGCAAGGATTCACAATTAATATCTACTCTTTCTATACTTGCTACATGCTTGTTCTAAGTTACTGACTGCGCAAGACCAAAACTAGACATGTGCAGTTCATTTTGTTACAATTTCAGATTCACACAAAATTTTCGTTATTCAGGGATTCTGATGTATCTGAATCTCCAAATAACAATAGTAACACATTTCAATGAATCCAAAATAAATTTGAATGAAAAAATTGAATTAATTTGTTTCATTTGGATGTTCAAAGCATTCGAAGAAACAAATGATCCAAAATGATTTGTTATTAGCTGGTTGTTAAGGGCAGGTGGGGGAGATAGGCAAAGTACCCCTCCTCAGTCATCAAAAATAGCATCAAATGTAAAAAAAAAAACACACAGTCCTTTATTAACTGCTTCAGTCCCGGATGATTTTACCCCGTTCCTGACCAGAGCACTTTTTGCAATTCGGCACTGCGTCGCTTTGACAATTGCGCGGTCGTGCGATGCTGTACCCAAACAAAATTGATGTCCTTTCTTTCCCACAAATAGAGCTTTCTTTTGGTGGATCACCTCCTGCGGTTTTTATTTTTTGCGCTATAAACAAAAAAAAAAACAACAATTTTGAAAAAAAAGCATTATTTTTTACTTTTTGCTATAATAAATATCCCCCCAAAATATATAAAAAACAAATTTTTTCCTCAGTTTAGGCCGATATGTATTCTTCTACATAGTTTTGGTAAAAAAAATAAAATCGCAATAAGCGTTTATTGATTGGTTTGCGCAAAAGTTATAGCGTCTACAAAATAGGGGGAAGATTTGTGGCATTTTTATTATTAATTTTTTTTTGTTATTAGTAATGGGGGTGATCTGCAAATTTTTATCGGACACATCGGACACTTTTGACACTATTTTGGTACCATTGTCATTCATACAGGGATCAGTGCTATAAAAATGCACTGATTACTGTGTAAATGACACTGGCAGGGAAGAGGTTAAACATTAGGGGGCGATCAAGGGGTTAAGTATGTCCTAGGGAGTGATTCTAACTGTGGGGGGATGGGCTACCACTGACATGACAGCGATCACTTTTCCGATGATAGGGAGCAGTGATCTCTGTCATGTCACAAAGCAGAATGGGGAAATGCCTTGTTTACCGTTCTGCGGCTTCGTGACACGATCACCAGGACAAGCGGCAGGCATTGAGTCCGCGGGTCCCGTGGGCATGGTTACGCTGTATGCGGGGGGTGCGCTCCCGCTAGCCCTGCCAATTTAAGGGGGCGTACAAGTACACCCATTCGTCCACCGCTGCCATTGTGCCAACGTATATCAGCATGCAGCGGTCGGCAAGTGGTTAAAAAAACAAAAAAATGTCCCTCGAAGTAGATCCAATGCCAACATGAAGAAGTCAATCACGATGAACACTGGCCGCCGACCCGCACGAAAGAAAAAAATCCCGTTGGTCGCATAACACATCCACTCCCATGTACCGCCACACACCGAATGACAGGTAAACATAGGGATGGGGTCTTCCGGTGACATCACTGCTGTTCTTAACAAATAACGCTGTTCCGAATGAAATGAAACACCTGCTGAACATACAAAATCAATTCCAAAAAATGAATCGGTCCATTTACAAATGCATCCAAATCAAATTCTTTACTTAAAGTGGATGTAAACCTGATTTTTTTTTTTTAATGAAGACTTTTAACTGGTACAGTAGAGAATGTCATGTCATCTGTGCCCAGTCTTGCCACGAAGAGTTAATCCAGCTCTGAGCAATCCTCTTGTCTTTTTGTAGTAAGATAAAAAAGGACACACAGATAAGTTTGTGTTGCTAAATCCCCCACTGCTGTGACTGACATCTCATTTCTTTATCTCATGAACAAGCAGAGAGCAGAGCAGAGTGTGTGTTACATTCCAGCTTCCCATCCCCCCTCCTTTCTTCTCCAGCTCTCCCAGGATTAGTTGCTCCACACCTCAGCATGATTGGGCATGCTGAAGTCATGTGGTGCCTTTCCTGAGTTTCGACTGGATGTTACTCATCATGGGGTGTGATCAGTGTGAGTGAAGAGAAGGAGAGTGTAGACATACCTCCTAACTTTCTGAGATGGGAATGAGGGACACCTATTAGCAAAAGTATGTAGCCATAGGACACCCCCCCCTGCCACGCTCCTGTTAAAGGGGAAAAGTAAAAAAAAATGATTGGTTAAACCCACAAGTGCTTTTTTTTTACCACTACTTTTCCTCTATACTGGATTTTGGAATATTGGATGAAAGGTTTAGCACTGGGAAACATTTTTTGAAGGATAAAAATTGCATTTTATATACAACTATATAGATCAGACCAAAATGAGGGACAAATGAGGAGGAAAGAGGGACAGAGGGACATTGCTCCAAATCAGGGACAGCCCCTCCAAATCGGGGACAAGTGGGAGCTATGTGTAGAGGTGGGCGGGGAGTCTTGTGACATCATGACTCCGCCCACTGAGCTCCAGCAAAGAGACCCACCCACCGATTCCAGCGTTTTCTGTGGCTCCTACTGCTGAAGAGGGTGACATTAGCAAGGTAGGGATGCATGCAGGAGGCTTGAATGTATATATATATATACATTAATACTGTGCCATTAGTTTATACTGGGTGAGTGGTGGGTTTACATCCACTTAAATGAATGGAACCAAAAACGAAACTAAACAAATTTTTCCGGTGTGCACGTCTAACCAAAACTCAGAAATAGTAAACGACAACTAACATTTTCAGAGGTCAGCAGCAGCATCATCCAATGTATTTCAGCTTTAAGTGGGTATTAAAAGGGAAGCTGAGGTACAACAATATGTCCCCTCTCCTCCAGGAGGTCCTCTGACATATAAACCCCTCTAATGAGAAGCAAATTAGGCACTCTCACCTCTTGATGAAAAGCTTGGATAGCCAATCAGTGGACAGCAGCGAACAGTACACCATTTCAATATGGTGGAAAATCAACATGTCTACTATACCTAAAATTATGGCAGCAGGGAGGTTACTCGCTAAAGGAAGTTCCCCCTCCAGAGCAGTGTTATGGTAGCTTGGCTGATTGGTTGCTTTCATTGTCACAAGTACATTTAAACAGATGATTATCTTGATTTCTCTTATCCAGCTCTTCTTCAGCTACATGTATAAATAAAGTGCAGTGATATATGTACACGTTGTGTACAAAAGTGTCCTGAAAAATGAATACATATGTAAATAAATATAAATAAATAATTAAATGCACAAAATGTAGCCAAAAATAAAATATCCTCTCAGAGTGTCCTCTCCAGTGTCCATTGGAAACAAAAAGTGACAGTGTGAGCCACTAATACATAAACCACAAAAGAAATATCAGTTCTCTCAAATGTCCCAAAAAAAAAAAACGCGAGCCACTACTTGATATTGTGTAAGACCAGTTGGAGTAAACACCAATAACATTCATCCACCATGTGCACCAGAATTACCTTACCGGATGTGTACGAACACCCATGTAAGTATGGTCATATAACGCTCAAGTGTTTATGGCCGTTCAATCTCCATGTGCCTCCACATGCAGAACATTACGGGTGCTCTAGCAAACCCAATAACAATATTATATAAAGAGGGAAGCTCATATAGTGTAGTAAGGTTAAACAAATAATTTATTAATGTAGCGCTACCCCCATGAAGTCGCTGGTAACCGACTCTCCTATTCCTGCACAGCCAGACAACATGCATTTCTCCACTTGCAGCCAGACACAAGAAGTCAGTCCCATAAATTGTTTTTGTTGCTTTTATTAGGGGATAACAACTTGGATGGGTGAAGGGATTTATGGGATGCCCACCAAATGATGAACTAAGCAAAACTTGGGGACAATCTTCCTCTCTCTGTACAAAAATCCCAAACCGCTTCCTTCTATACAAACTCACAGTTCTGGATATGTCAATAGCAAAAGTCCATTACAGACTAAGGGCCCTGGGACCTTCTGAAAAATAGCACAAACTTGAGGTAACTGCTTGCAGGAGTGTATCCCCTCCCCTGTGGATCTAGTCCCAGCTCCACTACTTAGCAGGTCCTTCTTGAGAATTCAGCACAGAATGTGGTAGAATTTAGTAGAAAAAAGCCGTTTACAGGCTAGGAAGCCTCTGGCCCCTATTTTTAGCACAGTTCGTTGTACACTACATGTAGGAGTCCCTGCTCTCTCCAGCTCTTCAGCAAACTACATGCATAACATTTCTCTTCTCCCCTGTAGAACTGCTCCCAGATTCACAGCCTACAGTCGCCAGCAGCTGTTCTGGCTGCCCTGGAGATCTCCCAGGACAAGGATAAAGGGTTAAGCACAGCTACGTGTGGCAGTCTTTCCACTTAAAAACCCCTGGGTGTGCTGATGTACTTAATGTCCTCTCCTTGCTTTCACTGTTTCCAGGTGATGGTCTTCAATCACGCCGCACTGTTGAAGGGGTCCCTCCCGAACCAACCCCTCAGCACTCCATCTTCCACCCGACTCCCCCTGCCAGCATGATTCATCCATACTTAAGGGCTGGCTTAACCCCCTGCCGGGCCCACTGCCTGGGGATTGGTCAAGCTTCCCTGAGTGCGCAGATCTACCCTCCTGGCTTCTGCCCTCTACTTTCCAGAATGTTCTCCAACTTTCCAGAACCAGGGGAAGGCATTGGAGACCTGCCTGCATGAGGCATCCAGCCCTGAACTCTAATAACCCTGACCCAGATTTTATGGCTCAGACTTAGCCCTGAGCCAGGCTATGTTTTACCTACACTAGAGGGTGCTACATTAAAATAATTAAAAGTGCGCACTTAATAATAACCCAAAAAGGCAATATCACATTGTAAGCATCGGATCCGTAATGTAATTAATGTAATCCTGCTTCCGATATGATGACGTCACTTCTCCTGGCCCTGTTGTCAGTACTAGGATCACTTTAAGACTCAGCAAAACTCACCTGACACAGCCTTTGCCTGGGAAACAACGGTGATTGACCAGCTCACCTTTAAATCACCTGTATCAGCATACCACCAGTGCTCGTGATATCATTGTTACCTTGTGTGCTCCTGCTTGACCCAGTGTATGACCTGGCTAGTTTTGACTCTGCTTTTCTTGCTTCTGATTCGGTAATGTTTGGACTCTGACCTACCTGTGTATGACCCAGCTTGTCTAGACTACACTTTGCCTGATTCTACAGTAGTGCTAGACTCAGCATTACTACTTAGCTGCCCAGCCAACCTCCTGTTACATCTGCAGGGGTGAACCACAAGCACCAGCCAACCTCCTGTTACATCTGTAGCGGTGAACCACAAGCAACAGCCAACCTCTCCCTTCATCTGCAGTGGTGAACTACAAGTTCCAGCTGACCTGCCATGCTTAGCCTTGCTCATGGTATGTGCTCCTGTTTATTGAACTCTGCATAATCAAGACATATGAACTGATACCTGTTATCTGCTCCTAGCCTGACATTATCACGAGCCATACAAAAAGGGAAGACAATCATGGATCTTGCGCAGGCTCAGTTATTTGTGCAGGAACTTTGCTGTTTATCCCATCAAGACCAGGAAATGGCCATAGAGCTCACCAAGGTGCAATCTCCTCCTACTACCACCGTTAGAAATACTCCATCATTTGAACCAAAAATTCATCTGCCTGATCGGTTTTCTGGTGACCGTAAGGGGTTTTGCAACTTTAAAAACAGCTGCAAATTATATTTCAAGTCAAAGCCATCCTCATCTGACTCTGAAAATCAGAGGATTCAGATCATTATCTCATTACTACAGGGTGACCCCCCAGGCTTGGGCCCTTAACCTGGAACCAAACCATCCTGCCCTGCTAAAAGTAGATTCCTTCTTTGAAGCCCTTGGGTTGCTATATGATTATCCAGATCATGCTGCTACTGCATCGTTCCCTTACAGCAAGGGACTAACACTGACACTGCTAAAATCTATTGCTCGGAGTTTCGCAGGTGGCCCCCCCAGAATCTGTCTGGAATTATGCAGCTCTCCGCGGCCAGTTTAAGATAGACCTTTCAGATGCAATTAAGGACGGTCTGGTCAACTTTTTCTACGCAGCCTCACTGCAGGAGGCTATGTTTCTAGTCATTAGAAATGACCGCCGCCAGCCGGAGAGGAGGCAAGAAATTAATACAGCTGTGGCAAATTATGTACCTCCCTTACCACCCAATTATTCCACCTGCAGTGCCAGGTCTGAGGAAGAACCTATGCAGTTAGGCTCCACCCGTTTCTCTGCCCAGGAACACAAATGCCGGAGTAACATGGGACTCTGCTTATATTGTGGCCTCAAGGGCCATATGCTCTGTTCTTGCCCTACACGTCTGGGAAACTCCAGGACCGAGGTGATTGTGGTGAGGTCACCTTAGGTCTGCTTTCATCTCTCTAGGAGGAAATCATATACTATTACCCGTTGTTATTCACTTTGGGATGGGGGCTCATGAACTGCTGGCCTTTGTAGATTCTGGAGCCGCTGATAATTTTTTTGATAAGACTCTGATTACCACTTTGTCCCTGGAAACTCATGTTCTAGATTGCCCAGTCTGCCTGATTTCTGTAAATAATCAGCCTCTCTCACAAGATCAAGTGCTCCAATCCACCGACACTTTCCAGTTACAATTGGGGGCTTTGCATTGGGAGAAGATTTCATGTCTCGTCATTGACTCTCCAACCACTCCTTTGATTCTAGGCCTTCCTTGGCTTCAGAGTCACAATCCAGTAATTGACTAGCGAACAGGAAATATTTTGGCTTGGGCCAATCAGTGTGCAAAAAACTGCATCCAACACCCTGTTCGATTTGCTGCCTGTTAAGTGGGAGTGGAACAGATTTTGCTTTGTTATAAGGACTTTCGTAACATATTTTCTAAAGAGATTGCTGACGCTTTACACAATAGAAGTAAACAGGGTCACTTTTCCAGCGCTCAGGTGTAAATAATCCTAATTAGGTTAAGCAGCTGCTATAAAATATAAAACAGTTGTAAGAAGTATGTGAAAAAGATCTAATAAATAGTCCTTTGAGCTTAAGCAGCGCTAAAATATTTAGGAAGCAATTAGTCAATTAATAATAGTGTGAATCCAGGTGAGAAATGCTAATCCGGAATATTTGCGTGACAGTTCATATGGGAAACATCAGCTGTTTGAATATTCAACCTTCACCACACCAAGTGATTCCGCTCCATTAGGAATTGCACTCACCCGGAACCCAATACACAAACGCCTTTGTATATGCCTTTACGATCACTGCTTACAGGGCATCTGCCCAGATCTCCAGTACCAATCAACCAAAATAACTCACACATTCGGGTTCTATAGTTTGCTCAGGTTAAACATGCCAACAACCCTTTAAATGAACTTGGGCATAAGGAAGGAAAGAAAGGATCCTCATAGTGTGAAACTGAAAAACTTGTATTCATTAAAAGCCCCTTCCCTTATGCCTATGCACTTACAAACATATTAACCGGTTCCCGACTGGCGCACACCGATGTACGTCGGCAGAATGGCACGGCTGGGCAAATGGGCATACCTGCACGTCCATTTGAATTCCCCGCCGTGCCATTGCGTGCGCGCCGGCCGGGAGCTCCGTGAGTCGGGTCGCGGGTCCTGCGGACTCGATTGCCGCGGGGATACCCGCGATCGCCTCACAGAGAGGACGAACGGGGAGATGCTGATGTAAACAGCATCTCCCCGTTCTGCCTAGTGACAAGTGTCACTGATCTCTGCTCCCTGTCATCGGGAGCAGTGATCAGCGTAGTGACACACACAGCCCATCCCCCTACAGTTAGTAATCACTCCCCTAGGACACACTTAACTCCTCCCTGCCCCCTAGTGGTTAACCCCTTCACTGCCAGTGTCATTTACACAGGAATCAGTGCATTTTTAATCGCACTGATCGCTGTATAAATGACAATGGTCCCAAAAATGTGTCAAAAATGTCCGACATGTCCGCCATAACGTCGCAGTCACAATAAAAATTGCTGATCGCTGCCATTACTAGTAAAAAAAAAATTATTAATAAAAATGCCATAAAACTATCCCCTATTTAGTAAACGCTATAACGTTTGCGCAAACCAATTATTAAACGCTTATTGCAATTTTTTTTTACCAAAAATATGTAGAAGAATACGATCGGCCTAAACTGAGGAAAAAAAATGTTTTTTTATATATTTTTGGGGGATATTTATTATAGCAAAATGTAAAAAATAATTCATTTTTTTCAAAATTGTCGCTCTTATTTTGTTTATAGCGCAAAAAAAAAAATCGCAGAGGCGATCAAATACCACCAAAAGAAAGCTCTATTTGTGGGAAAAAAAAGACGTCAATTTTGTTTGGGAGCCACGTCACACGACCGCGCAATTGTCAGTTAAAGCGACGCAGTGCCGAATCGCAAAAAACGCTCTGGTCAGGAAGGGGGTAAAATCTTCCAGGGCTGAAGCGGTTAAAAAACGTTCAGTGTACAATATTGCACTGTGCAAACAGTTCCGATACTCTCACCACCTCTCGTTGAGATACGATCGCCCTTCGTGGTTCCCGGGAGGAGATCGGAGCCAGTAACAGATGCAGCAATCCATGTGGTCACGCCTAGACATATTTTGTCATTCTGTCTTTGTCAATAGGCGTCTGACGCCCCAGGGATGTTCCACAATCTGGGTGGACAGGTTCAGTAATGCCGCGTACACACGACTGGTTTTTCCGGCAGAAAAGGTCCGACTGAATCATTCCCTCGGATATTCCGATCGTGTGTGGGCTTCATCTGACTTTTCCTTTCGAAAATTCTGACGGACCAGAAATAGAACATGTTTCAAATCTTTCCAACGAAATCAATTCCTATTGGGAAAACCGTTCGTCTGTATGCTATTTCGACGGACCAAAAACGACACAAGGGCAGCTATTGGCTACTGGCTATTGGACTTCCTTTTTCTAGTCATTGTGTTCTAAATAATCGGACTTTGGTGTGATCATGTGTAGGCAAGTCCGTTTCAGCGGAACTCCGTCAGAACTCCGTCAGAAAAACCGTCAGAGTTTATTCTGCTGGAAAAACTGGTCGTGTGTACACGGCATAAGATGGCCCACTTTGTTTCATTTCCGAAACTTCCATTGGCTAAAGAACTGGCATCTTTATTCTTTAAATATGTCTTCAGGCTCTATGGGGCACCAATTAACATTTTCTTAGACCGTGGCTCTGTTTATAGCCCAGTTTTAGAAGGCCCTTTGCTCTCAGCTGGGGATTAAGTTATCGTATTCTTCAGCATATCACCCTGAGACAAATGGCCAAACAGAAAAGACTTGTCAGGCTCTAGAGAAGATGGTACGTTGTCTAATGGCCAATGATGATGAGTGGGTTAACATTCTTCCATGAGTGGAGTTTGCCTTTAATTATTTTGCCAGGATGTCTATAGGGACCTCTCCTTTCTTCTGTGTTTACGGATTGCATCCTCAAGTGTGCTCCTTTGATCTTCCACCCTCCGATGTTCTAGATGCCAACACTACGATTGGAAATTTCTCCAAAATCTGGCCTGATGTTAATTGTGCTATTTCTTGCTCTGTGCAGGCTTTTAAGAGAATGGCTGACAAGAGGCGCTCAACGTCACCAGGATATAAAGTTGGTGACAAAGTGTGGCTATCATGTAGGAATCTGTCCCTGCATGTACCATCTAAAAAACGTTGCGCAAAATTCATTGGGCCCTATGAAATTTTGGAGAATTGTTAATCCTGTGGCCTGTAAATTAAAACTTCTCCCCATCTATGCGCATTACAAGTGTCTTTCATGTTTCATTGTTGAAGCCTGTTCATTCCAGCCTCCAAGTAAATGAACCACAACCTGTGGATGTTTTGGACAGTCAGGAATATGAAGTGACATATATTCTTGATTCCAGACAAGTACGCAATTCCTTACAATATCTTGTTCATTGGAAAGCCAGAGCCCAGGGGATCGATCTTGGGTTCCAGCTCGTGCTGACTGACTTAAGAAAAAGTTCCATCTTTGTTATCCAAGTAAGCCTGGGAGTGCAGGAGCAACCCCTCGAGGAGGGGGGGGGGGGTACTAGTATCTGTCAGTATCTGTCAGTACTAGGATCCCTTTAAGACCCAGAAAAACTCACCTGAAACAGCCTTTGCCTGGTAAAAAATGGTGATTGGCCAGCTCACCTTTATCAGCATACCACCAGTGCTTGTGATAGCATTGTTACCTTGTGTGCTCCTCTTTGACCCAGCTGATATCTGCTCTGTATATATCATGTATGACCTGGCTAGTTTTGACCCTGCTTTGCTTGCTTCTGATTCAATAGCGTTTGGACTTTGATCTACCTGTGTATGACCCAGTAGAGTAGACTACGCTTTGCCTGATTCTACAGTAGTGCCAGACTCAGCATTTCTACTTGGCTGCCCAGCCAACCTCCTATTATTTATTTATTTATTTATTTATTTCAGGTACTTATATAGCGCCGTCAATTTACGCAGCACTTTACATATATATTGTACATTCACATCAGTCCCTGCCCTCAAGGAGCTTACAATCTAAGGTCCCTAACACACATTTATACATACTAGGGCCAATTTAGACAGGATCCAATTAACCTACCAGCATGTCTTTAGATTGTAGGAGGAAACCGGAGTACCTCCAGGTAGATGGTGTCGTGGTCGGGATTCGAACCATTGACCCTTTTTGCTGCTAGGTGAAAGTGTTTACCCCTACATCACTGTGCTGCCCATCTATTACATCTGCAGCGGTAAACCACAAGCACCAGCAAACCTCTACCTTCATCTGCAGCGGTGAACTACAAGTTCCAACTGACCTGCTCTGCTTAGACCTGCTCATGATATGTGCTCTTGTTTATTGAACTCATAATCAACACATCTGAACTGTTACCTGCTGTCTACTCCTAGCCTGACACTTCTCCAACGTGTTTTAGTAATAGCAGACATAATCAGGTGGTCACACTAACCGGTAAGGAAACTTTGGGCACACTGAGGTGGACACTGTCTGGTGGTCCTCTTCCTTTTAGTTGGAGGATGAATGTTATTGGTGTTTACTTCAGCTGATGTTAGACTATATGAAGCAGTGGCTCACGTTTTTTCTGGGACATTTGAGAGGACAGATATTTCCTTTGTGGTTTGCACATTTGTAATATAGCACTGCATTTTATTTATATATATGTTGCAGTTTTGGTATTGCGAATCTTAGTGTTGGCAGCTTGCTTACCGTTACACCTAAGTGCAGAGGTTTCCTTCTATACGTCACTTACTGAATACACTGTATGGCCAAAAGTTTTTGAACACTTGACCATCACACTTATATGAAGTTTAACATCCCATTCCAAAACCATGGTCATTAACATAGACTCCTCTTTACATTTATAAAAACGCACAACATTTCAGAGTGTGTCCATGGACCGTTTTTGCCTATGCAGCCAAAAGAGCATATGAGTGGTCAGCTACTGATGTTGGATGAGAAGACATGGCTTCCACTTTATCCAAAAGGTGTTTATTAGGATTGGGGTCAGGCCTCTGTGCAGGTCACTCAATACTATTACACCAACCTGGTCAAACCATGTCTTTATGGAGCTGGCTTGGTTCATAGTCATGATTGAAGAGAAAGAGCTTTCCCCAAACTGTTGTCCTAATTTCATGGAAGCACAACAGTCTAAAATGTCTTTGTACGATGTAGCATTAGCAGCTCCCTTCATTGGAAACACACCATCATTTGCAGGGGAGCCTTCATACTTTTGGTAATATACAGCAGGGTTGTGTTAGTGAAGTAGATAGATAGATATACAGTATATATGGTAAAAAGCCATTTCTATTTAACTGAGAACTAAATTGTGTTTTCTTTTAATATATGCAACATTTGACCCCGACAATTTTGCAGACTGTGGATGGAATTCAACTTTCAATGGTAAGGAGTTCATCATACAATTCAATTAGCATTTTAGTAACTTCTCCTTTTGACTCAAGTTTGTAAAAAAATATAATTGTTAGGGAAGAAAAAACATATGATTTTGATTTATGCCCAGTTTCATGAAATGTCCACACAATTAAAAAAAAAAATACAAACTTTTCCCCAAACCCCATTGATGTGTATGATTCATTGTTTTTGTGGGGCATGTAAACAAGCTACTGTCAAATGCATAAGAAACCAAACACTGCTATTGGGGATATGTACCACAGCCAAATAAAAAAAAAAAAAAATATATATATATGTCACGGAACGTCCCACACTCCGCTTGAGTGCTTCCGTCATATACCACTTCCTCCCAGTCTGTATACAGATATCAGATATTCCAACCTCTCTGAGCAGAAAACAAGGCAACACTTGCTTCACTGCTAACATGGACTGTTTTATTAGGAATCAAAGTTACAAGACTTTATATGCCGTTGGAACCTCCTCTAACAATACAACTGTAACTTAATTAACATGAGCTAATTATCTAATCCTTTATACAGCCTAGGTGACTGAGACATGACCTTTCGCTCAGACTTGTGGTCACCGAGCTTCACACAGTTAATTAACACAAACAACAATAGGTGAAAAGACTCTTAGAGCCACACTAGACTTATTTACAATAAACACATTATAGCAGAATTGATGACATTAGCATTTAACAGTACGAGTCCCAACTGTATAAATCAGTCACCATTCTAATATGGCATATAAAGGGTTCCCAGAGTCTGTGTGTTTTTGGGGGGACATGGAGCTGAATCCAAAGTAACACCAACCCCAGGGTCCCCAGGCATACAGCTCACAGAGAGCACCATTCCCCCAAATGCTAGGGCCCATAATCAAAAGGCAACAGGCCCGCACCCAGTCCTCTCCAACAGCCTCTGTCCCGGCCAGGTCCGTCACAATATATATATACAATATCTCACAAAAGTAAGTACACACTCACATTTTTGTAAATATTTTTTTATATCTTTTCATGTGACAACGCTGAAGAAATGACACTTTGCTACAATGTAAAGTACTGAGTGTACAGCTTGTATAACAGTGTAAAGTTGCTGTCCCCTCATAATAACCCAACACACAGCCATTAATGTCTAAACCGCTGGAAAAAAAAGTGAGTACACCCCTAAGTGAAAATGTCCAAATTGGGCCCAAAGTGTCAATATATTGTGTGGCCACCATTATTTTGCAGCACTGCCGTAACCCTCTTGGGCATGGAGTTCTCCAGAGCTTCACTGGTTGCCACTGGAGTCCTCTTCCACTCCTCCATGACAACATCATGGAGCTGGTGGATGTTAGAGACCTTGCGCTCTTCCACCTTCCGTTTGAGGATACCCCGTGCATCCCCTTTACGCTCAGCTTCTTTAGCAAGGCAGTGATCGTCTTGGAGGTGTGTTTGGGGTCGTTATCATGTTTGAATACTGCCCTGTGGCCCAGTCTCTGAAGGACAGATAACCTCCAGCATTGCCCAAACCTGCTAGACCATAACCTCCAACCCCCCCAATTACTCAATAAAAGACATAACAAAGGTATCTTGGAGTAAAATGGCCAAAGCAGCCTTTTATTTAACAAAATACATAACTTCAAATAAATAACATACTTAAACATAACCATCAGCCAAAATTGTTAGACTAAATCTTGGTGGTCTTTGAGGGCAACTACACACAACCTGATCACTGCGAAAAAACTTTTCTTCAAATATAGGCCTCCAGTCGCAACACCCCGACTCGGCAGACAATACTCCTCATCGGCAGTGACCTACATTTTACCTATTCCTAGTTAAACCACAGATGGGTCCCGACCATTTTTATCTTCCAGACTTTTTCTCCTCCTCCAAAGACCCACCACTGCCACAGGGGTAAAGCCTTACCCTTGCGTGCCCCTCCACACCCTCAACGCCCTCTGGATTCCTTCCTGCAACCCCAGGGACCACAGATCAATGCCTACAGCATTAAGGTGCACCCCATCACTCCGAAGATACTGCCAGGTATCCACTTCCAAATCCCTGTGCCGAACTGCCAAACCCCCATTGCGAGTCACAAATTTACCCACCTCTTTATTAACTTTTATGCGGGTCTTGTCAACCTTTTTAACTGACCAAGCCCAACGCCAAGTCGTCCTACCCACCATATCGGACCACACTATCAGCATCCCAGGTAATGACATGCTTAGATGGAGGAAGTCAAATTTTACGTCACATATAAGCTCACGCATGGACTGGCCCCCAGATCATTGCCCCCCACGTGCTGCACCAAAATGTCAGGGGTTCTATCAAGACGAGAGAAGCGATGTATCTCTGGGATCACCCTGCTCCACAGCATACCTGGCACCCCAATCCATGGCACCTGAGCTTCCTGTCTGGATATGCCCAGCTGCCTACCATTAGGCCGTACATCTGCTCGTCTGGCCCCCCAAAGCATGTATGAATGTCCCAAAATCCACACCAGGCCGACCTCTCCACTTGAAAAAAAGGAAACAAACAAAGCACGTAACAGTACAATCCCCCTCGTTCTCTATGCAGACAGACAAACAGAAACCCCTGGGTGGAGCTAATCTCACAGCAAATGAGGGCGAATGTAGAGCTTAAACCTGTCAGAATCCCACTGACCAATGCGCTTGACCACCTCATCATCCAAACCCACCTGTCAGTGCTGGTCAGCCCTTTCTTCTCAAAGCTGGCCACTCAGCTTTTGGCTAGATGCCAGCTCCTTTCTCTCCACAGTGACTCACCTGTTGATGATTTCCTACTCGTCAGTCCTGCCTACTTAAGCTGTCCAGCACAGATGATCGTTGCCTTCACCTTGGTCACATCTGCAGAGACGCTCTCCTGTTAAAGATTTGATTGGCTGACATTCCTTCTGGCTCCAGAACTTGCTTGCTGTTCTACTACGCTCATCTCTGTCTCCCTAATGTTTTGGCTTGTCTGACTATCTGTTCCTATTCCTGAACTCTGGCTATGTTTTGACTACGTTTACTGTTTTTACCTTTTTATTATTATTATTAAACAAGTGTGATTTAACTGTACTTCTGTCTCAGTCTGATTCATGTTTCTGACAGTAGGGGAAGGCCATGAATTCAGAAGATGGAGTCAATCCACTTGTTGGTAATATTTTTTCCAGTTTGGATGAGCAGGATCACCGCATGGATCAGTTTGCCATGGCGTTACAAATGCTCCTGAGTTGCAAGGCTCACCTGGAATCTCCCACTGTGGCTGCTCCAGTACCATCTGTGTTGCAGGCTGTCCCTGCTGCTGCTCCAGTCTTTGTGCAGGCACCCACCTCGAGTATTACCTCTATAAGAGGTATGTCTGGTTCCGCTCTGCTTCCCCAGCGATTTGGGGGCGATCCAGTCCAATGCAGAGGGTTTCTCAACCAGGTTAAGATATACTTTAAGATGCTGCCCCAGGCGTTTCCCATGGACAGAAGCAAAGTAGGTTTTGTGATGTGTTTGCTTTCTGAGAGAGCCTTGGCCTGGGCAAATCCTCTATGGGAGACGCAAAAACCTGTTTTCTTGAGTTACCCAGAGTTTGTGGCTTCTTTTAAAAGGGTATTTGACGTTCCCGCATGCTCCGCTTCTGCTGCCAAGTGCCTCATGACCATCAAACAGTGTACAAGAACTGTTGCCGATTATGCCATTGAATTCTGTACTCTGGCAGCAGAGATTGCTTGGAACAATGAGGCCCTCGTGGCTGCTTTTTTCTCATGGTCTCTCGGATATCATCAAGGATGAGATAGACTTCAGTTTAAGGAGTGCTTGCGGAAGCCTCCTGTACATTTGTCTCAGAACTTTGCAGTCCCATCCTTGTATCCCTCACCTCCAATGCCTCCTGGTACCAAGTCGGTCTGTGAAGATGAACCCATGCACTCGTCTTCACGTGTCTCTCTGCGGATGAGAGAACCCTTAGGAGGAGGGAGAGATTTGCCTTTATTGTGGCCAGGCAGGTCACTTTTTGAAGTCTTGCCCTACCCATCCAGGGAACGCCCGAACCTTGAGGTCCTGTTGCCTTAGGTGGCGTTGTTTTGTCCCCAGTTATCCAGAAGGATAAGCCCCTGGTTTTGGTTACCCTTTCTTGGGCTGAGTCGTCCATCGAGATACAGGCTCTAATTGACTCTGGGGCTGCAGGCCTGTTCATTAATGCTGCCTTTGTATGGAAGCACTTGATTCCGCTGTAGCTGCGTGACACTCCACTTGCCATTGAGGCTCTTGACGGGAGACCTCTACAGCCTGCCCGTGTGACTCATGAGACTGTTCCGTTGTCCATGGCCGTAGGGGCTCTTCACCATGAGATAATCTAATTCCAAGTTATTTCCTCACCTAAGTTTCCGCTGGTTATTGGTTATCCATGGTTACAGAGGCACAACCCCTCTTTTGATTGGCTCTGTGCCGAGGTTCTCTCCTGGTCCCACAATGCAGTAAGACATGCTTCCAGAAGGTAGCCAAGGTCCTGTGCACCTCCTCACTCTCCCCCTGCCAGAGGAGTACCGTAATTTTAGCGATGTCTTTGACAAAAGTCAAGCCGGTAGTTTGCCTTCATACCGATGATATGATTGCGCAATGAACCTTCAACCTGGTGCCATACCCCCTTGTGGCCGGGTTTACCCTTTGTCAGTCTTGGAGGATAGGGCCACAGAGGAGTATGTTGCAGATGCACTTTCTCGAGGTTTTATCTGCAATTCCTCATCTCCAGCTGGTGCTGGTTTCTTCTTTGTGAAGAAGAAGAGTGGTGAACTGAGACCTTGTATTGATTATAGGGGTCTCAATTGTTTCATGATTAAGAATGCCTATCCGATTCCATTGATTACGGATTTATTTGACCGCCTCAAGGGAGCAACGGTTTTCACAAAGCTTGATTTGAGAGGGGCATACAATCTTGTGAGGATTAAGGAGGGCGACGAGTGGAAAACTGTGTTTAATACCAGAACAAGCCATTATGAGTACCTCGTAATGCCTTTTGGCCTTTATAATGCCCTGGCAGTTTTCCAGAAACGTATTAACAATGTCCTCCAAGATTTGCTGCAGTTATGTGTGGTGGTTTATCTCGACGATATCCTCATATTTTCCAAGTCCCTGGAGAGCCACCACACAGAGGTCTGTCGTTTGCTTCAGAAACAAAGAGAGAACAATCTCTATTGTAAATTGGAGAAGTGCGAATTCCATCATGAACAGGTTAAATTCCTGGGTTATGTCATTTCCACTGCTGGTTTTTCGATGGACCCAGAGAAACTTTCAGCAGTCCTACAGTGGCCCCAAACCGTGGGTTTACGTCCTCTGCAGTGTTTTCTTGGCTTTGCCAACTATTATCGGAAGTTTATTCATAACTTCTCGTCTCTGGTCAAGCCCCTGACTGATATGACCAGAAAGGATGGAAACCCACAGAGTTGGTATCCAGAGTCCATTAAGGCCTTTGAGAGTCTCAAGGCTGCCTTTGTTTCTGCTCCTGTGTTGGCACATCCTGATCCTATGTTACCTTTTTTCCTTGAGGTTGATGCTTCTGAGTTCGGAGTTGGCGCCCTTCTGTCTCAACGTCCTACCTCTGAGAGCGCTATGCATCCATGTGGCTACTTTTCCAAGAAATTGTCAACTGCGGAGTGCAATTACAAGATTGGTGACAGAGAGCTGTAAGCGATCATTTTACCTCTGAAAGAATGGAGACACCTCCTCGAAGGTACCACTGTGCCGGTTCTCATTCTTACTGACCATAAGAATCTCACATTCTTGTCTGAGGCTAAACGCCTCTCTCCCAGAAGGGCGCGATGGGCTCTTTTCTTGTCAAGTTTCAATTACACTGTCTCATTCTCACCTGGTACTAAGAATGTAAGGGCTGACGCTTTGTCACAACAATTTTCCCCCACTTCCAAGATGGAGTCAGTTCCGGTGATTCCTCCTGATTGTATCTGGCTACGGTTCGCACCAGTCTCACTTCTCCTTTGGGTGACAAAACTCTTGCCGCTCAGGTCCATGCTCCTCCTGAGAAACCTTGTGACCGCTGCTTTGTCCCAGAGAGTCTCTGTACTTCCATGCTTCAGACTTACCATTCTCCCAAGGCTGCTGGCCACCCTGGGAAGAATCAACGCTTTTGGGCCATTTCCCAACAATTCTGGTGACCTAGTCTACGTGCTGATGTAACCGCCTTCGTAGCTGCCTGTTCCGTGTGTGCTCAGAGTAAGACTCCATGACACCTTCCAGTGGGCCTCCTACAACCCATACTCAATAGAAAGAGGCCCTGGACCCACCTGTCTATGGATTTCATTGTGGAGTTATCCAACTCCCAGGGCAACACAGTTATCCTTATGGTGGTTGACCGGTTCTCGAAAATGTCCCATTGTATTCAACTTAAGAAGTTGCCTACTTCTTCAATTTAAATGGGGGATAACCAAGCTTAATTATCTAGGAGTTAAAATTACCACAGTGAAAGAGTCATTGTTTCAAGCCAATTTTATAATACTCCTTAATGAGATTTGGACTGACCTGAACCAATTTCCGCGTAATCAACTCTCATGGGGAGGTAGAATAAACTTGTTTAAGATGATGATCCTGCTAAAAATCATTTATAAAATACAAATGCTTCCAATATCAATCCCGCAGAGTTATTGCAACAAATTGCACTCTGTTTCTAAAGTTTATATGGAGAGGGAAAAAACCCCGAATAAAGTTTGCACAATTCGTTAAAGATAAGAGGAACAGGGGGTGGGGGGCACCAGATATTAAAAAATATTATATAGCAATAGCCTTATCACGTATTTTAGACTGGGTCAAAAATAACAAAGAAAAACAATGGGTGAAAATAGAGAATAAAATGAGTGAAGTTGAGCTGGGTAAGATAGTATGGATCCCACCACAGTATAGATGCCCAACTAAAAGATATAATGAGACAGGGTGAGATGTGCACATACCAGGAGCTGAAAGCTAAAGAAGACTGGTTTATTATAGATATTTGGAAGTATAGGCAGTTGAAGCATTTTGTTGATACACTCCCGCAGCCAGTAAGGTCGATGAAAGATCTACGTCCCCTGGAAAAAGTATTCTTAGAGAAAAAAAAGGAGGGGTGGTGTCTCTAGGATTTATAGGATATTGATTAAAGCAGGAGAGGTGGGGTGCCCGCCATATTTTAAGAAGTGGGAGGAAGAATTGGGTATCAAGATCACTGAAAGGGAGGTTGGGCTGATACTGAAAAGGGTAACTGTTACTTCGGCGAGCTTTAAGTTATCCGAGATGAACTTCAGAATCCTTGCGAGAATGTACATCACCCCGGATAAAGCACACAAAATTCAGAAAGAAACATCGCAACTATGTTGGAGGGGTTGCAGAGATATTGGGACAATGGCGCATATATGGTGGCATTGTCCGGCGATTAAAAAATTTTGGGAGGAGATAAGGAGAATTATTTCTGAGATCACTAGCATGGTTGTCCCGGACGATCCCTGGGTGTGCTTACATCATGGGAGTAAAATGCCCACGAAGAGGTACTTGAAATCATTGCTACCACACCTCCTCAACGCCGCTAAAAGCCTCATCCCCAGATATTGGATGGATAGAAGGAGACCTACTCAGCGGGAGTGGTTCAATAAGATAAACGAAATTCACTGCCTGGAATATTTGAGATACAGTAAAGGATTATATATGGAAGCCTATGAGGAGACGTGGAGAGACTGGGTAAAATATAAGTCCTCACTTCAGGCGGCCGAGGCGTGGGGAACTTAGCTCGATGCCCCATTTAAACATAAACTAGACAACTCATACTAAATATTGTAAAAGAGAAGGATGAGGACTGTGACGGGTATAGGTCACGACACTAGGGGGTAGAGGCGGGGGGCTAGGATGGGGGGGGGTTGAGTGGTGGAATAGGGGGTTGCGAGGGGGGGTGGAACTAGGGGGAAAATAATTCCTAGGGGTTATATGTACTGCTTGTTTTTAGAACTATTTTGTAATAAATGGTCAATAAAGAAAGACAATGCCACAATGATGTGAATACGTATAGGGACGAGATTGAACTGTAAAGTTGAAACTATATCTCCCATATAAATACCTCGCTGATGTTAAGGAACTGGCTTCCATTTTTGCTCGGGAGGTCTGTCGCTTACTAGGTGATTGTCTCGGACAGGGGTAGTCAGTTTGTGTCCCGGTCCTGGTGAGTCTTTTGTGTACAGTTGGGAATTCAGCTTGCTTTCTCCTCTGCGTATCACCCACAGTCTCATGGGGCCACAGAGCGAGCCAATCAGTCCTTGGAGCAATTCCTACATTGCTAATTTCTGACCATCATAACAACTAGCCAGACCTCTTACTGTAGGCAGAGTTTGCCCACAATAGTGCCTTGAATTCTGCTTCCTGATTGTCCCCATTTATGGCGAACTATGGTTTCCAACCATCCATGTTGCCTGACTCGTTTGTTCTGCAGAGTATTCCTGCGTTGGGGAGCATCTCTGTGGTCTTCGTTCCACTTGGGCACAAGTCCAGGAGGCTTTGCAACATGCTAATGATTACAGACTCCATGCTGACCGCAGATGCCTGCCTGCGTCTTCCTACCAGGTTGGTAACAGGGTTTGGCTGTCATCTCGCAACCTCTGACTTCGTGTTCCCTCTCTGAAGTTCGCACCTTGGTTTATTGGGCCTTTCCGTATTCTTCGTAGGATTAACCCAGTGGCTTATGCATTAGACCTTCCTTCTAATATGCGTATCTCGAATGTATTTCATGTCTCCTTATTAAAACCTTTGGTCTGCAACCGCTTTCCCACCTCGGTGCCTCGTCCTCACCCTGTACAGGTTGAGAACCATGAGGAGTATGAAGTACAGTCCATTGTTGACTCCCGTAGGTTCCGTGGGCGCATACAGTATCTGATGCATTAGAAAGGGTACGATCCGGAGGAACGCTCTTGGGTCTCATCCTCGGACGTACATGCCCCTGTCCTCCTCCGTGATTTCCATAGACGTTTTCCCCTCAAGCCTGGTGGTCTTCTGAGGGGGAGGGGTCATTGAGGAGGGGGTACTGTCAGGGCTGAGCTCAGCCCTTCCTTCTCAAAGCTGGCCGCTCAGCTGTCGGCTAATTGTCAGCTCCTTTTTCTACACAGTGACTCACCTGTTGATGATATCCTGCTCGTCAGTCCTGCCTACTTAAGCCATCCAGCCCAGATGATCTCTGCCTTTGCCTTGGTCCCATCTCTAGAGACGCTCTCCTGTGTTCCTGTTAAAGATTTGCTTGGCTGACATTCCTTCTGGCTCCAGAACCTGCTTGCTGTTCTACTATGCTCATCTCTGGCTCGCTAACGTTTTGGCTTGTCTGACTATCTGTTCCGATTCCTGAACTCTGGCTTTGACTACATTTACTCTGTTTACCTTATTTTTTATTATTAAACAAGTGTGATTTAACTGTACTTTTGTCTCAATCTGATTCGTGGTTTCTGACACTGCCCAAGCAGTCTCTGTGGCCACCCCAATGCGAAAGGAGTGGGAGGCGTAGCCCGAAGAGTCGTAACTTTTTCGTAAGTCGAAAAGTCTTTAGACACTTGCAGAATACCGCTATGAACTGAAAACTGGACAACGCAGACTCGTCCAAATGTATCAGGAAGGATCCCCCCCGATCCCGGACGTACTGAAAGGAAGGATTCCACTGCCCCTACAGGACAGATGAGTGAATACAGAATGCGAAACACAACGATTTGCATTCCCTTCCCGCTCTGGTCGGGTACCGCCGTACCCATAAGCTAACCGAATGCCATGAACAAGCCACCTCATGCAACAGCAGGCCCCTGTGAGCCCGTTTGGAAGGACTGACCAACTCACCCACCCTCAATGCCCCAAAGAAGGCCAGTGCAAATGCCACCCAAAATAAAGAACACTCATATTCTGAACTACAAAGTGAACTTAAGTGAGTAAAAAGGTCCTTTAACATGGAAAAGGAAACTGGGCGACACCCGTCCCTGTGCTTATGGGCTCTCCTGTACCCTTTGACTGGCTGCTTAACCCAAAATTCCTTAGTGTAGTCCCTGCAGCCTTGTAGTTTAAACCAGAAGGCCAAACCTGCCAACTTACGATCAATAGCGGATGCCGAGACCCCACTCTCCAGGCTCAGAGTAATGAAATAACGGACTGCCTGGTTCACCTTCTGACCCTCGGGGTCAATCCCCAGCCTGTGCAACAATGCTAACCATGCCATACCTTAGAATAGGCATACCACATAGCCGTACTCACTGAGCCTTGAATCAACCTTGCTGCAATTCCAAAGCAATGCTCCACAGCCAGTTAGGACAGGAAACCTTGCGTTGCTCTGTGCCAACTCTCGGAAACCTGTCCCACTGAAATCGAGACAAAGCATCAGCCAAGGTGTTTTCCACCCCAGGAAGGTGTACAGCATAAATGAAAGTATTCAATTGCAAACAGCACAGAACCAGATGGCGGAGCAACCAAACCACCAGCTGCGAAGCTGCTGAGACACGGTTAACAACCTGGACAACACCAAGGATATCACAGTTGAAGCGCACCTTCAGTTGCAGAAGGAGTTGCCCCAAAGTTCCATCGCCACCACTATTGGGAAAAGCTCAAGGAGTACCAGATTCTTCAAGAACCCAGCTTCCCCCCATTCAGGAAGCCAAGGTGCAGCACTCCATTTACCTTGAAAGAAAGCCCCATAACCCGTAGAACCCGCTGCGTCTGTAAACAGCTCCATCTAAATTGCTGACGGGCCCAGCCATCCATAAAGCGCGCCCATTGAACGATTCAAGGAAGCCATGCCACACCAGCAAGTCCTCTTTGTGTTCCCTGGTCAAACGTACAAATTGAGTGGGCGCTTTAACTCCGGCCACCAATGCTGACAGCCGGCAAAAGACCGTGCCGGCAAAAGACCCTGTTCATCAGCATTATGCGGCAAGCGAAATTTAACTTACTTAACGACTGCAACTGGCGTAGCTGAATCTTGCGCTTACCAATGATCCTGCAAACCTCAGACTTAAGGGCCTCGAGTCTATCTGTAGGCATTCTGCGAATGCACAACAATGCCCAGAAAAGTAATGTGTGACGTGGGGCCCTCCGTCTTTTCAGCAGCCAACGGGGCCCCAAAACGATAGGCTATATACTGCAACGTTCCCAACAGAAAGGAGCAAATGTTGGATGCCGGTGGGCCCACGCACAAGAAGTCATCCAAGTAATAAATGACCGAGTTGAGCCCGGAGACATCCTGGACCACCCATTCCAAGAAAGAGCTGCAGGTTTCAAACAAAGCACAGGAGATCGAGCAGCCCATAGGCAGGCAACGATCAACATAGTATGCCCCATTCCAAGTACAGCCCAGCAATCGAAAGCTGTCTGGATGGACCAGCAGCAGCCGGAAAGCAGATTCAATATCAGCCTTTGCCATGAGCGCATCAAAGGAGGTGTAGGTCACAGCACACTCCTCAGGCACGATAGCATCATTAACCGAACCCCTTTTAGAAAGGAAAGGTGGTGAATCAATCGAAACTTGTGTGGCTCCTTCTTGGGAACTACTCCCAGTGAAGAGACCACCAAGTCCTGCAGTTGGAACCGTAGTAAAAGGGCCACCCATCCGGCCCAATATAACCCCTTTCAGCAGTTTTTCAGTAACCACTGAAGGATGTAGCAAGGTGGAACGCAAGTTCCTCTCTATGGGATGGAGGGAAGGGAACATTGTATTCGAAAACCGAAAGAAAACCCCTCCTCCAACAAAGCCGCGGCGTGCGGTCGGGATACCTACTGAGAAAAGGAAGCATCCTTTCCACACGCACCGGCGTCATCCCTCTTACCTGCAGACTCTCCGGCATGACCCTTACCTCTTTTGAAGCACTTTGACAGTACTTGAGATCGCCGCAGCCGGAACATAGGTGCTTAAAACGACAGGCTGAACCCAACTTACAGACCCCTTCATCATATTGCCAGCAGAAGCCCCATCTTTTTCGGTCAGTTGTTCTGAGGCAGAGGTACCTCTGACCCCCCCTGAAAAAACTGGTTGGTAGCCCGTGCTGACGTCATAAGTTTCATCCACAAGCTGATGTCCTTATGATCCCAGCGCAGTGATGATCTGATGACCATCTGTTGTCTAAACTGCTCATCGTAGCGTAGCCAAGCTACTCCACCATAAGTCCCGTGGGCCTCGCTGATGCCCTCTAGGTAAATGAACAGCACAACACAATGCTCCTGGGTCTTCTGTTTGGTGACACTTGCAACCAGCTAGCAAAAGTACATGAAATCAGCCGATGGCGGCGTTTTTCCTCGTCCTCCTTCTTGTTCTCCTCCGGCTTCAATCTATCCAGATTGAATTTTTCCAGTGGCAGTAACGTGAAGATCTCCACATATCCACCCTTCCAGATTTCTTCCTTAACCTCCGCTTTGACATGGGCACCCAGGGGACCCTCGAAACAAATGTAGACTTTGCACTTCGAATAGTCAGCCAAACTAATGGAATCCGCCTTTTTGTCCCCCGCCTTCTCCTGTTTGTCCAACGCTGAAGCACTACCCGGGATCACGGGGCCAGTAACCCCCCCCTTGAAGCTCCCCCAGAGCAGTTGCCACCTGTATCCTGCCCAAACCACTTGTTCCACCAACGGGCAAGGGGGAAACCGCTGTACTCACCTCTCCCCCCTGCGGTGGAAGCCCACACTGTCACTGGGGGTACTCTGGCTCCATCACCTGGCTAAAAACGCTGGACTAAGTCCTGCAAACCAGACAAGTCCCTAAGGCCTACCCCCGCCCTGGTATCTGAACCAGCATCCGCTGCCTGCTTAGCGGGGGTCCCATTGCCACCCGCCACTCTACCCGTCACAGGGCCCCCCCTGCTACCCTAACCCAGTAAATCTTGCAACAAAGAACAAATAGATAAAGAAGAGACACACTCACCAGGCTGCCTAGGATTGGGCCCAACAGCCGCTGTTCCGGAATCCCTCGGTCCTGGATGTCCCTGGTCCTCATTCACCTCTGACCCGGACAGTTCTCCTTCCGACCTGGCATCACTCACCGCTGGCCGCACGATCACCGATTGCACCCCAGGGGCTCCTGACCTGGTTGCCGAGGGTCTGTGTTGCTGGTCCCTCATGCTTCTCCCGCCTGGAACACTAGACCCGCTCACCGACCTCCTGGATGGACTCCTGGCATGCACCCTGGCACGGGCGTCCGCTACGCGACCTTCACCACCGTTCGTTTCAGCTCCAGCGCTCCTCATATTCCACCCCTCAGGCACCGTAGGACCGCCGGTCGCCTCCAAAGCCTGGCCGGTATCCCGCAGCTGTGCTCTCCCTTGCTGAGCCATCTGTCTGCCCTGGCTTGCAGCAGTAGCAGCGGCTGTGTGCTCCAGACACCAGCGATGTGCCGGAGGGGAGAAGCCATGTGCAGCACTCCCCTCCCGCTGAGCTCTGTCCACGCGTGGATTCCTCCCGGCCTCACCCCTGCCAGAGCCATAGCACGCTGGGCTGAGGGAGCTGGAGGGTCCCTGTCAGGTCTCTGGGAGTGAGGCTAAGCTCTGGGGGAGGGGTCCGGACTGAAGCGTTCTGGCGACCGCAGAGCATGTGGGATCCCCTGCCCCCCGCTACCGCTGCTGTGTCCTGCTCCCCCATCAATGTAGCCACCTGAGGTTGTAGCCAGTCTGTGCCCCGGGAGATGGCCACAGCCCGCAGCTGTGCGATTATTCTCTCCAAATCTGCTATTTGCTTGTTGGGGAAAAACGAGGAGCAGGACAGGTCCCAAGATGCTTCTTCTCCTTCAGATCCCTACTGGCCCCTCACTGATCACCCCCCTAAACTTCCCAGGACCCCTCCCAGCCCCTAGCAATACCCCCTGCCTTAAAAAGCTACCTACCTATTCTTTTCCTGCTGTCCTACTGCCCACCCCTGTCATGCTGTCCCTCCGCTCATTTTCTTCTTTCTTTTTGCTCCGGGACATCCTGTACATGTTGGCATTCATAGTTCCCTCAATGAACTGTAGCTCCCCAGTGCTGGCAGCACTCATGCAGACCCAGACCATGAAACTCCCACCACCATGCTTGATGGTAGGCAAGACACACTTGTCTTTGTACTCCTCCCACCACACACTCTTTGTACTCTTTGTACCTCCCGCCACACATGCTTGACACCGTCTGAACCAAATAAGTTTATCTTGGTCTCATCAAACCACATGACATGGTTCCAGTAATCCATGTCCTTAGTCTGCTTGTCTTCAGCGAACTGTTTGCAGGCTTTCTTGTGCATCATCTTTAGAAGAGGCTTCTTTCTGGGATTCTGGGACTACAGCCATGCAGACCAATTTGATGCAGTGTGCGGCGTATGGTCTGAGCACTGACAGGCTGATCCCCCACCCCTTCAACCTCTGCAGTAATGCTGGCAGCAGTCATATATCTATTTCCCAAAGACAACCTCTGGATATGACGCTGAGCAACTTCAACTTCTTTGGTTGACCATGGCGAGGCCTGTTCTGAGTGGAACCTGTCCTGTTAAACCGCTGTATGGTCTTGGCCACCATGCTGCAGCTCAATTTCAGGGTCTTGGCAAACTTCTTATAGCCTAGGCCATCTTTATGTAGAGAAACAATTCTTTTTTTCAGAGAGTTCTTTTCCATGAGGTGCCATGTTGAACTTCCAGTGACCAGTATGAGAGAGTGAGAGCAATAACACCAAATTTAACACACATGCTCCCCATTCACACCTGAGACCTTGTAACACTAACGAGTCACATGACACCAGGGAGGGAAAATGGCTAATTGGGTCCAATTTGGACATTTTCACTTGGGGTGTACTCACTTTTGTTGCCAGCGGTTTAGACATTAATGGCTGTGTGTTGAGTTATTTTGAGGGGACAGCAAATTTACACCGTTATACAAGCTGTACACTCACTACTTTACATTGTAGCAAAGTGTCATTTCTTCAGTGTTGTCACATGAAAATATATAATAAAATATTTAAAAAATGTAAGGGGTGTGCTCACTTTTGTGAGATACTGTATATACAGTATACAGTGTATATGTGTATATACACTATATCCTACTGCAGAGAGAGCATCTTATGTGGCTTTGTAAGAGCTTTAACCAATTAAGGATCAGCTGTTGTAAGTAAACATCCGTTCATCATGGGGCCGTGTCTCACTGCGATTACCCACTGACAACAAAATGTAAACAAAACAACCTGGAATAGTTGGTTGTTGTCACGGAACGTCCCACACTCCACTTGAGTGCTTCCTTCAGTATACCCCTTCCTAAGTTCTGGAACACGAGCCCAATGGATCTGGCTATAGGAACCCCCAAGAACTAGACAACACCAGTCTTGGAGTACATCAGGACTAACTCTTTATTTGAGATCTCACACAAATTTATACAGCAGGATGACTCAAAGCTAACCTAATTAACATGAGCTAATTTACTAAAAAATTTACCCAGACCAGATGACTCAGAGACATGACCTGTAGGACAGACTTGTGGGCACCGAGCTTCACACAGTAGTATAAACACAATAGCAGGAGCTAATTACAATTAACAATACAAACAACAATTTCCCCCCTCCTCAGCCTAGACTGTTCGTCTCCTAGCCAGTGCTGGTGGCTAATGTGATCAGCTCATTCAAATAACACACATTACCATAAACATCAACACAGGATTAATTAGAACAAACAACAATGAGTTGAATACCCTTAGAACCTAGACTAAACTCATTTACATTAAACACATTATAGCTGACATCAGACAGGTGAGTGGAGTTGATGACATTAGCATCTTCTCACAGTATGAGTCCCAACAGTATGACTCAGTCACTATTGCTACTATGGCAAATACAGGGTCCCCAGAGTCTGTGTGTTTTGGGGGGACATGGAGCTGAATCCAAAGTAACACCAACCCCAGGGTCCCTAGGCATACAGCTCACAGAGAGCACCATTCCCCCAAATGCCAGGGCCCATGATCTGTTGGCAAGAGGCTAGCGTTCAGTCCCCTCCAATAGCCTCTGTCTCGGGTGAGTCTGTCACATTTCTCCCCCATCAAAGGTTGACTAACAAGCTCCCAGACCACCACCTGGTCTGGACATGCGTTAGTCAGGCAGAGTGAACTCACATAGTCTTCCCGCATGATCTCCATTCTTGGCTGCAAGGAATAGTTGACCTCAGTAAGTGTGGGGCAGAGGTCATTTACTCTCTGTCTGGCTGCCAGGGCTTCAGCTGGATTGTTTTTAACATTCCTGGGCTCGGTCTACTGCTGGGCAGAGAGGCCGATCACCCCTGCTTCTTGAAGCTGTAGAGAGACACTAGGTGCTAGGCCAAGGCCAGCGGTGCTCTGCCCTGTTGCCAGTGATTCAGCTGGGAGTAGCAGCTCCACTACATCAGCTTGTCGTCGGAGAGAGGGGCCAACTGCCCCGGCTCCCTGGAACTCCACAGTTGTTGCCGGTGCTGGGCAGAGGTTGGTAGCACTCTGCCCTGTTGCCAGCACTTCTGCTGGGGACTCCGCATCCTCCGCTCCGGCTAACCGTTGGGGCAGGAGGCTGGCTTCCTCCACTCCCAAACTGTGTAGCTGCCATTGGAAAGGGGAGCCGGCTGCTTCCTTTTCCATTCCCTCATCTGGCTGCTGGGATGACATGTCGATGGTACTGTCTCCCAGGTGCACGGATCTTTGCTGGGGAGGAAAGTCTGCTTCCTCCACCTTGGCCAACTGTTGGGGAGGGACAACACACACCTCCTCTCCCTTCTCCCCCTGTATCTGCTGCTGGGAAGTGATTGCCACCTTCTCACCCTGAGCCTCCGAAACTGCCACAGGTGTGGGGCAGAGGTCTTGGACCCTCTGTCCGGTTGCCAGCACTTCTGCTGGGGGTTTGCTAGGTGGTTCCTCCTCTACAGAAACGTCTATTAAATCCCCAGTCTCTGGAATTGATGTCTGGGGATATAGGTTCACCATCTCCTGTCCATGGAACCCAGAAGATGTTATCAGTGCTGGGCAGAGGTTAGCAGAGCTCTGCCCTGTGGTCAGCACTTCAGGTTTGGGAACTGCAATCTTCAGATTTTCCACTGCCGATTCTCTGGCATGCTGCTGAATGTGTTCTAGCAGTTTCCTGTATGCCCTTTCCAGATGCTGTTCCTTCCTTAGCAAATGGTCCAGATCAGGTTTGAGCTCTGAGACCCCTGCAAGACCAAGCATAGCCTCTCTATATTCTCGCAGGTCCTCAAGGTCAAGTTCCCCTTCATTGCCAAACACAAAATGATCTGTAAGGCTCTCCCACAGCAATCCAGGGCCTCCAAAGTCATATCCCTCCAGAGAGCATTCTGTTGTCTCCCCTAAATATCCCTCCTCTGCGTGCCATTGCAGAGCCCGATAACGATTGTCCAGCTCTATCTCCTGCTGGACCAGCCTGTTCAACTCAGTCACCCATTGCTTCTGGGGCCGCTCTCCCAGGAATGCCATCCGCAATGCCCGTTGGTCACTGGCCCATTGCTCTTGGGTTGGAAAGCACTTGCCCTGTTTTATACAAGCAAGCTGGAGGGCTCCAATCCAGAGCTCCACCCGAATTTGCTGCCTGAGCTCCAGGTATTTATCCTCAGACACAGTCCTGGTGTATGTTGAAAGGATGATCCGCAGCAGCCCCGGGAACTCTGATGCCAGGTCCATATCTCCGCTGGGGTGACTGAAGTCTGCTATCCTGATCTTGGATCCAGGTGGAGGTTTAGATTTCCCAGACTGCAGGAAGCTTTCCCGCTGCTTGCCACCAATGTCACGGAACGTCCCACACTCCACTTGAGTGCTTCCGTCAGTATACCGCTTCCTAAGTTCTGGAACACGAGTCCAATGGATCTGGCTATAGGAACCCCCAAGAACTAGACAACACCAGTCTTGGAGTACATCGGGACTAACTCTTTATTTGAGATCTCACACAAATTTATACAGCAGGATGACTCAAAGCTAATTAACATGAGCTAATTTTCTACAAAATTTACCCAGATCAGAGACATGACCTGTAGGACAGACTTGTGGGCACCGAGCTTCACACAGTAGTATAAACACAATAGCAGGAGCTAATTACAATTAACAATACAAACAACAATCTCCCCCCTCCTCAGCCTAGACTGTTCGTCTCCTAGCCAGTGCTGGTGGCTAATGTGATCAGCTCATTTAATTAACACACATTACCATAAACATCAACACAGGGTTAATTAGAACAAACAACAATGAGTTGAATACCCTTAGAACCTAGACTAAACTCATTTACATTAAACACATTATAACTGACATCAGACAGGTGAGTGGAGTTGATGACATTAGCATCTTCTCACAGTATGAGTCCCAACAGTATGACTCAGTCACTATTGCTACTATGGCAAATACAGGGTCCCCAGAGTCTGTGTGTTTTGGGGGGACATGGAGCTGAATCCAAAGTAACACCAACCCCAGGGTCCCCAGGCATACAGCTCACAGAGAGCACCATTCCCCCAAATGCCAGAGCCCATAATCTGTTGGCAAGTGGCTAGCGTTCAGTCCCCTCCAATAGCCTCTGTCTCGGGTGAGTCTGTCACAGTTGTTAATCACTTGTCATCCAGGGGATTTTACACCCTTCATAACCAGGCCATATTTTGCTATTTGGCACTGCAGACGCCGTAGTAAGTCTGATATACTCATCTGCACGCACTGTAGACACCTTGGTGCCTGGATTGGCACAGTTACATGTGAGTGCAAAATCTGACAGTTTTTTAAACCAATTTTTATTAAAACTTACTACACCATAAGAGCTCTCTTTTGTGTCCTTGGTGGAGTTTGTACCTACCGTAAGTCCTTGGTTTCTGACTGTGGGACAGTGGAGAGATGCTATACCCAGGATCACACTGATTTATTCAGTAAAGCATATTTTGACCAACCCTAAAAAGTGGTCAAACACCTCTGGTGAGTTCTACTTCTTGCGCACTCGTGGTGAAGCTTTTGTTTGAAGATCCGTCTTATCAGAAGAATCCATTTATTTAAGGTATTGGGATTGTCACTTTGATTGGACTTATATGAGTTTGCGATTTACACATGATTTTTTGCATTGACATTTATGCATTGATTTATATGAAGTTTATATGTTTGATGATTTATAGCGCCAACACCTTTACCTTTCCCTATCCATCCAGTTTATGATTAAAGGGGTAGCTGCTTCAATAAACCATCACCCCAGGCGCCACTACCAGCCACAAATTTACACATTACTAGTTTAAAGTGATTTTAAAGTCAAAAGGTTTTTTATCCTAATGCATTATATGCATTAAGATAAAAAAAATCTTCTGTGTGTAGCAGCCCCCCTCAGCCCCCCTAATACTTACCCGAGCCCCATCTCTATCCAGCGGTGTCCACGAGTGTCTCGGCCATCCGAGACTCTCCCTCCTGACTTTTTAAAGGGAAACCCATGCCAAAATTAAAAAATAAACAACGCAGGGCCCCACCAAAAAAATCTAAACCAGATTCTTAGGTCTGTGATGGATTTTAAGGAGAACCCAGTGACGTATCATCCATGGGTGCATGGTGTTCACTGGACACGGGACTCCGATTGGGCTGCATTGTGACCGATTGGGCTGCATTGTGACCTGACCCCCCCTGCACACATGGATGATACATCTGGGGTTGTCAAGGGTTGATCGGTGCAGTGTGGGGGCCCATCTTTTTATCCAGAGGGTGCCACATTGAAGGAGGGGGGGGCACCGCCGCTGACAGGAGAAGGGACAGTGGTGTGACTGCTCCTGTGGTTGGAACAGAACCACTGGAGGGATGCTGGGGATGCCCGGGCAGTGACAGCTCAGACAAGTAAAGAAAAAGCGGCAGCAAAGGAAGACTTCCACCAATGGCTCCCTCTGCTGGGCTCTGTAGTAGATGGTCATCAGTCAGAGTCTGGCAGAGAAGGGAGCAGAGGAAGTTTTCTTTTGCTTTGGTGAGATCATCTGAGCTATCACTGCACTGGCATCCCCAGCATCCCTTCAGATGAGAGAAATGGGCCCGGAAGAAAAGTGAGAGAGAGGGGGATTCTTCTACACAGGATTCCAGATGGATCATGCAGCCAGGTAAGGAGCACTTGTGCCCCTCCCACACTGACTGGCAGTGGCCCCCCATCTCCCCCTCACTAGGGATGAGCCGAACACCCCCCCGGTTCGGTTCGCACCAGAACCTGCGAATGGACCGAAAATTCGCACGAACGTTAGAACCCCATTGACGTCTATGGGACTCGAACGTTCAAAATCAAAAGTGCTCATTTTAAAGGCCAATTTGCATGGTATTGTCCTAAAAAGGGTTTGGGGACCCGGGTCCTACCCCAGGGGACATGTATCAATGCAAAAAAACGTTTAAAAACTGCCGTTTTTCGGGAGCAGTGATTTTAATGATGCTTAAAGTAAAAAAAAAAAAAGTGAAATATTCCTTTAAATATCGTACCTGGGGGGTGTCTATAGTATGCCTGTAAAGTGGCGCGTGTTTCCCGTGTTTAGAACAGTCCCTGCACCAAATGTCATTTTTAAAGAAAAAAATTTCATTTAAAACTGCTTGCGGGTTTAATGTAATGTCCGGTCCTGGCAATATGGATGAAAATCAGTGAGACAAACGGCATGGGTACCCCCCAGTCCATTACCAGGCCCTTTGGGTCTTAAACCCTGCACCCAAATTAAAATAAGGAAAGGTGTGGGGCCACCAGGCCCTGTATACTCTGAACAGCAGTATACATGCGGTGCAAATAAGACAGGGACTGTAGGTTTGTTGTTAAGTAGAATCTGTTTGTAATTTTGAACGGGTACATTTTTAACGTGTTTAGTTTTAGCAAAAAAATCTTTTTTAAGCTTTTTGGAAAACATAGGGAAGGGTTATCACCCCTGTAACATTTGTTTTGCTGTCTTTCCTCCTCTTCAGAAGATTTCACCTCACTTTTTGTCCCAATGACAAATGTTTTTTGAAAATTTGGGTTTTTTTGTGGAACAAGGATTGGAAAGCATCAGTGGAAAGGAGAAATGTTTTTCCCATATTAACTCTTACAGGAGAGAATTTCCCTTCCTAGGGGTAGATTTCATCTCACTTCCTGTTGTCTCCTTCCGTTTGCAAGTAGGAGTCGTTTGTAAGTTAGATGTTTGAAAGTAGGGGCCTGCCCTATATAATCAGCAGAAATTAGGGCCTTAGGTGTTGTTGTGGCCACAACACTGTAAGCTCTCACAGGGCCCTGCTGTGAAATATTAGATCAAGAATTGTAATTACATGCCCCTGTTGAACAGGAGCTGAAAAATTAGGCCTTAGGCACTGGTGCTGGTGCCACAACACTGCAACCCCTCACAGACTCTCTAGTTGGAATGCAGGAACGAGTGCTGCTGCAAAGTATTGCATCAAAAATTGTAATTACACGCCCCTGTTTAAACAGGGGCAGAAAAATTGGGCCTTAGGCACTGGTGCTGGTGCCACAACACTGCAACCCCTCACAGATACTCTAGTTGGAATGCTGAAATGAGCCCTGCTGCAAAGTATTGCATCAAAAATTGTAATTACATGCCCCTGTTAAACAAGGGCTGAAAAATTGGGCCTTAGGCACTGGTGCTTGTGCCACAACACTGCAACCCCTCACAGATACTCTAGTTGTAATGCTGAAATGAGCCCTGCTGCAAAGTATTGCATCAAAAATTGTAATTACACGCCCCTGTTAAACAGGGGCAGAAAAATTGGGCCTTAGGCACTGGTGCTGGTGCCACAACACTGCAACCCCTCACAGATACTCTAGTTGTAACGCAGAAACGAGCCCTGCTGCAAAGTATTGCATCAAAAATTGTAATTACACGCCCCTGTTAAACAGGGGCTGAAAAATTGTGCCTTAGGCACTGGTGGTGGCGCCCAGAACCAAAAATGTTCTTACAAGCTATCAGCGTGATGATTGAGGAGGAAGAGGATAATTTCTCAGGGATAGTCACTTAGCATCAGTATAGGAAGTCTTTGAAGGGATCTGAGATTTCAAAAAAAATTATTCGGTTACAGCAGCATCAGCTGCTTGGTAGCTGGTGGTGATCCAAGACTGATTCATTTTTATGAAGGTCAGTCGATCGACCGAGTCAGTGGACAGACGCACCCTGTGATCAGTTACAAAGCCTCCAGCAGCACTGAATATGCGTTCTGAAAGAACGCTGGATGCAGGACAGGCCAGTAGCTCAATTGCATACTGTGCAAGCTCTGGCCAGTGATCCATCCTCAAGACCCAGTAACCCAGAGGATTTTCGGTGGGAAAGGTGTCCAAGTCAGATCTTTCCCCTAGGTATTCCTGCACCATGTAAAACAGACGCTGGCGATGGTTGCTGGAACCGATCATACCTTGGGGCTGCGGACCAAAAAATTGTCTGAACGCATTGGTCAGACGGCCACCTTCTCCACCACTCCTTCTTTGACTGCCCGAAGCCTCAGCAACACGTTGTCCAGAAACAGGAGTTTGTAACCTCCCAGTCTCTGGGAACGCGTTGCACAGACCTTTCTGCAAGGCCTCCCGAAGATGTTTCATCCTCTGCTCCCTCTGCGATGGCAAGATAAGTTCTGCAACCTTACCCTTGTAACGTGGATCAAGGAGGGTTGCCAGCCAGTATTGGTCCTTCTCCTTGATACCACAAATACGAGGATCCTTACGCAGGCTTTGCAGGATCAGGGAGGCCATGCAGCGGAGGTTTGCTGAGGCATTCGGTCCGGAGTCCTCTGGGTCACTAAGGACGACATGGTCCGCAGCCACCTCCTCCCAGCCACGTACAAGTCCATGTTTTTCTTGGGACTGATCCCTTAAAGATTGCTGCTGATGCTGAGTGCCAGGCTCCACCTCCATACTGACACAATCTTCCTCCTCCTCTTCCTCCTCCTCGTCCTCTTCCTGTGTGATCGGCGGGCACGCAGGAACACTGTCTGGATAAAGGGGGCCTTGAGAGCTAAGGAAGTCCTCCTCTTCCTGCCTCTGTTCTGCCTCAAGTGTCCTGTCCATTATTCCACGCAGCGTGTGCTCCAACAGGTGGACAAGGGGGACAGTGTCACTGATGCATGCACTGTCACTGCTCACCATCCTCGTGGCCTCCTCAAATGGTGACAGGACAGTGCATGCATCCCTGATCATGGCCCACTGGCGTGGGGAAAAAAAAACAAGCTACCCTGACCCTGTCCTGGTTCCATAGTCCCACAGGTACTCATTGATGGCCCTCTGCTGCATGTGCAGCCGCTGCAGCATGGCCAACGTTGAGTTTCACCTGGTGGGCATGTCACAGATTAGGCGGTTCTTGGGCAGGTTAAACTCCTTTTGGAGGTGCGTCAGCCGAGCATTATATGACCGGCGGAAATGCACACAGACTTTCCTGGCCTGCCTCAGGACATCCTGTAAGCCCGGGTACCTGCCCAAGAACCGCTGCACCACCAAGTTAAGGATGTGAGCCAAACAGGGCACATGAGTCATTTGTCCCTGTCGGAGGGCAGAGAGGAGGTTGGTGCCATTGTCGCAAACCACCATTCCTGCCTTAAGTTGGCGTGGCATCAACCACCTCTGAACCTACCCCTGCAGAGCTGACAGAACCTCTGCCCCAGTGTGACTCCTGTCCCCCAAGCACACCAGCTCAAGCACTGCATGGCATCTTTTGGCCTGCGTACTTGCGTAGCCCCTTGAACGGCTACGGAGCACCGCTGGTTCCGAGGACAAAGCACAGAAAGAGGCCATGGAGGAAGAAGAAGAGGAGGGGGTGGAGGAGAGAGGTGTGTCACAATCATTAGCATTTTGGAGGCGTGGTGGCGGAACAACCTCCAACACTACTGCACCTTGTCCTGCATCCTTCCCAGCTGCCAGCAGAGTCACCCAATGCGCCGTGAAACTTGGTTAATGCCCCTGTCCATGTCTGCTGGAGCATTAATCAGTGGTAATATGCACCTTACCGCTGACCGCCCTGTCCAGCGAGGCATGGACATTGCCTTCCACATGGCGGTAGAGAGCCGGAATCGCCTTCCGTGAGAAAAAGTGGCGTTTGGGTACCTGCCACTGAGGAACCGCACATTCCACAAACTCACGGAAGGGGGCAGAGTCTACCAACTGAAAAGGCAGCAGTTGAAGTGCTAGCAATTTTGCCAAGCTAGCATTCAACCGCTGCGCATGTGGATGGCTGGGAGCAAACTTCTTTCGGCGGTGCAGCAGCTGGGGCAGGGAAATTTGCCTGGTACAATCTGACGTCGGTGTACCAAAAGCAGATTGCCCACAAGTACTTGGCTGTGACACACCTAATTCTACACCTTCATTCCTCTCAGTGCAGGTCTCAGAGAGGACTGAAGGTATAGTGGGGTTGGAGATCTCAGCTGATGAGGAGCAAGGAGAGGTCCTCTTTGTTCTTTGGTGTGGGTCTTTTAGATACGCTTGCCAACAAACTGCATGGCAGGTCAACATATGTCTGGTCAAGCATGTGGTACCCAAGCGGGAGATGTTTTGGTCACGCGAGATACGCTTGAGACATATGTTGCAAATAGCAGCGGTGCGATCTGATGCACTCGTCTCAAAAAAGGCCCACACCAAAGAACTTTTTGAATAACGCGCAGAGACTGCAGCGCCCTGCACATGTGGAGCTTTGGGGTGTGATGCAGTCAATGTGCTGCCCTTAGGCTGGCCCCTGGAGGGCATCCTGCCTCGTTGGTGATGTGCTGCCTCCTCCTCCTCCTCCTCTTCCTCTCTCCTATCAGGCACCCACGTTGAGTCAGTGACCTCATCATCCCCTCCCTCCTCATCACTGGAGCAAACCTGGCAGTATGCTGCAGCAGGGGGAGCATGACTGCCAGATTGCTGTCCTTCTTGGGCACCCCCTCTGTCCATGCTCATGTTACTGCCTTCATCGAGCTCAGTATCATCATCAGAGCCTTCCAAACGCTGGGCATCCTCCTGGAGCATGTACCCAACACTGTGGTCAAACAGTTCGAGGGACTCCTCAGGAGGACATGGTGGGGCTAGGGAAGGAGTCACTGATGACATTGAGCTGAGGGAAGAGGCCGCTGCTTTGCCAGACAAAGTACCCTGGGCATGGGTGAGAGAGGATGAGGAGGATGAGGACGGCTTGGTCATCCACTCGACCAAGTCTTCCGCATGTTGCGGCTCAACACGGCCAGCTGCCGAAAAAAAAGCCAAGCGTGTCCCACGGCCACGTGCTGATGAGGATGCACCGTCTCCATGACCAGCACTAGACACAGAGCCTGCTTGCCCTCTCTTATTGGCTTGTGACTGTCTGCCTCTCCTCTCCTTCTTGGCCTTCCAGACATACTAATAGCCTGTAGCTGCACTAAGCTGGGATATATATATATATGTACTGATACTGCAGCTAGCAAAATCAACTGCCTGCCTGTAGTATGAGAACACCACCAACCTTCTACAGGTAGCTTTAGCTGAACACTGTGCAGAGCTCGCAAAAAACTAACTTGTAGCTTTTTTAGCTGCCTGCGGTAGTGATAGGATCAGGAAAACACCACCAACCTTCTACAGGTAGCTTTAGGTGAACACTGTGCAGAGCTCGCAAAAAAATAACTTGTAGTTTTAGCTGAACATTGTGAGCAGGACGCACAGCACTAACTTGTAGTTTTAGCTGAACACTGTGAGCAGGACGCACTGCACTAACTTGTAGCTTTAGATGAACACTGTGCAGAGGTCTCACTACACCAACTTGTAGGTTTAGCTGAACACTGTGAGCAGGACGCACAGCACTAACTTGTAGTTTTAGCTGAACACTGTGAGCAGGACGCACTGCACTAACTTGTAGCTTTAGATGAACACTGTGCAGAGGTCTCACTACACCAACTTGTAGGTTTAGTTGAACACTGTGAGCAGGACGCACTGCACTAACTGTAAATAGTCTAGCTGCCTGACTGTGGTACTAATAGGATCAAAAGAACACCAGCAATTTTCTTCAGGTAGCTGTATATACTGTAACAAGACAAGCCTGCCTGTCAGTAAGAAGATAACAGGAACGGATCTAGCTGAACACTGTGAGCAGGACGCACCGCACTAACTTGTAGGTTTAGCTGAACACTGTGAGGTGGATGCACCACACTAACTTGTAGTTTTAGCTGAACACTGTGAGCAGGACGCACCCCACTAACTTGTAGGTTTAGCTGAACACTGTGAGCAGGACGCACTGCACTAACTGTAAATAGCTGCCTGACTGTGGTACTAATAGGATCAAAAGAACACCAGCAATTTTATTCAGGTAGCTGTAAATACTGTAACAAGCCTGCCTGTCAGTAAGAAGATAACAGGAACGGATCTAGCTGAACACTGTGAGCAGGACGCACTGCACTAACTTGTAGCTTTAGATGAACACTATGCAGAGGTCTCACTACACCAACTTGTAGGTTTAGCTGAACACTGTGAGCAGGACGCACAGCACTAACTTGTAGTTTTAGCTGAACACTGTGAGCAGGACGCACAGCACTAACTTGTAGTTTTAGCTGAACACTGTGAGCAGGACACACTGCACTAACTTGTAGCTTGAGATGAACACTGTGCAGAGGTCTCACTACACCAACTTGTAGTTTTAGCTGAACACTGTGAGCAGGACGCACAGCACTAACTTGTAGTTTTAGCTGAACACTGTGAGCAGGACGCACTGCATTAACTTGTAGCTTGAGATGAACACTGTGCAGAGGTCTCACTACACCAACTTGTAGGTTTAGCTGAACACTGTGAGCAGGATGCACTGCACTAACTGTAAATAGTCTAGGTGCCTGACTGTGGTACTAATAAGATCAAAAGAACACCAGCAATTTTATTCAGGTAGCTGTAAATACTGTAACAAGACAAGCCTGCCTGTCAGTAAGAAGATAACAGGAACGGATCTAGCTGAACACTGTGAGCAGGACGCACTGCACTAACTTGTAGCTTTAGATGAACACTGTGCAGAGGTCTCACTACACCAACTTGTAGGTTTAGCTGAACACTGTGAGCAGGACGCACCCCACTAACTTGTAGGTTTAGCTGAACACTGTGAGCAGGACGCACCCCACTAACTTCTAGGATTAGCTGAACACTGTGAGCAGGACGCACCCCACTAACTTGTAGGTTTAGCTGAACACTGTGAGCAGGACGCACCCCACTAACTTGTAGGTTTACCTGAACACTGTCAGCAGGACGCACTGCACTAACTGTAAATAGTCTAGCTGCCTGACTGTGGTATTAATAGGATCAAAAGAACACCAGTAATTTTCTTCAGGTAGCTGTATATACTGTAACAAGACAAGCCTGCCTGTCAGTAAGAAGATAACAGGAATGGATCTAGCTGAACACTGTGAGCAGGACGCAATGCACTAACTGTAAATAGTCTAGCTGCCTGACTGTGGTACTAATAGGATCAAAAGAACACCAGTAATTTTCTTCAGGTAGCTGTATATACTGTAACAAGACAAGCCTGCCTGTCAGTAGGAAGATAACAGGAACGGATCTAGCTAAACTGAATACAGTGTATATATATATATATATATATATATATATATATATATATATATATATATATATATGCAACACCTGGGATGCATATATATACAAAATACACTGTAAGTGCAGCTAAACTGACTGACTGTTCTGCCTAATCTATCTAACTCAAATCAAATGACACTGTCTCTCTGTCTATCTCTCAGCACACCGGAACACACACTACACAGGGCCGCCGTGCAGGCGGCCTTATATAGTGTGGGGCGTGTACTAAATCCCCTGAGCCATAATTGGCCAAAGCCTCCTTGGCTTTGGCCAATTACGGCTCTCTGTTCAGACGGCGCTGTGATTGGCCAAGCATGCGGGTCATAGTGCATGCTTGGTCAATCATCAGCCGGCAATGCACTGCGATGCCACAGTGAATTATGGGCCGTGACATGCCACACGAATTTGGCGCGAACGGCCCATATCGTTCGCAATTCGAACATGGGTTCGACTCGAACACGAAGCTCATCCCTACACCCCACTAAGCACTATGGATGGGCCTAACGGACCCCTGTTCAGTTCGCAGCAGAACTTCTGAACACCACAAAAGTTTGGACCAGAATAACGAACCCCATTAAAGTCGATGGGACCCGAATGTCAAAAATCAAAAGTGCCCATTTTGAAGGCTTATATGCAAGTAATTGGGCATACAATGGTTATAGGGGTCCAGGTCCTGCCCTGGGGGACATGTATCAATAAAAAAAAAGTTTGTGAAAAATGTCATTTTTAAATGAGCAGTGATTTTTTGATTTTTAAAGTGAAAGCCTAAAAATGAAAAAATCCTTCCACTATAGTGCCTGGGGCGTCCCCTTAGTCTACCTGTAAAGTGGCAGATCTGTACCATGTCTAGAATCTGCTGCAGCAATAATTGCATTTATAAAGCCAAAAAAATGAAATTTTCCCTGCAAGCTGCCTTTATTTTGCTCAGCAACAGCTGGGGAGCCAGTGTGTATGATGAGGCCACAATGTAGTGCACTGGGAACAAGATTAGAGATTTTTTGGATACATTCTGATGTTACTTTGATTTTGTATAGAAGTAATGGGTGTGTAAAAATTGGTCTTTGAGTGTCGGTGGCACCTTCCCACCGTAACCCTATAGAAGTACTCTTGATGAAAGCAAGAATTGGCCTTGCTGTAAAAAATAGCAATGATATGCACCTGTCAAACAGGTGCAGAAAAATTACTCTTTGGGTGTCAGGGGCACCTTCCCTATAGAGGTGCTCTTGATGAAGGGAAAAAAAATTGCAATGATATGCATATGGTTGGTGTTTTTGCCATGTTTGATGTGCCTGAGACAGTTTGCAGATAGCAACAGTGCGATCTGCTGCAGAAGTGCTGAAAAAGGCCCAGACAGCTGGGCTTTATGGAGTGGGCCTTGAGATAACAGCTACAGAATGTGATGGAATAGGGTGGCTGCTCTCTACTCTTTCTTGATGTCGGCCTCCTTGGGGTTGTGCCGCCTCACCTTCAGTTTCCTCCTCTGCTCTATCTGGCACCCAAGTCGCATCAGTGACCTCATCATCATCATCATCATCTCCTCCATCTTCATCATTACCACTGGAGACAACTTGGCAATACGCTGCGGCTTGGGGAACATGAATGCCAATTTGTCTACCAGTGTTCCTCCCTCTCTCTAGGCTCATGTTCCTGTCATCCTCAACCTCAGAATCAACATCTGAATCCAGTAATGGCTGGGCATCAACAAGGAGTAAGTGGCTGACGCTGTGGTCAAATAACTCAGCTGACGCCTCAATGGCTGATGTTGGGGCTATGGCAGGAATAGATGTGGACAAGGAGGCAGGTTCATCCACTCTGGCAACTGCAGGGAACTACACACTTGTTTCTGCTTGCGTGACAGAGGATGAGGAGGATGAGGAGGATGAGGAAGGTTTAATAAGCCAGTCCACCACCTCCTCTGCATGCTGTGGCTGGATAGCATAGGCAAACTCACTAAACAGAGGAAATGATGCCCTGCCTGAGGACTCACCACCACGTCCACCTTTGACTGTGGACACGTTTGTTGCTGGCCCCCTTGCAGTGCCAAGGGAATATCTGTCTTAACTTGTTGTCCTCCCAGACAATATTGGGAGGGAGGGGGCGGTGCTTATAAGCAAATATAAAGAAGAAGTTGAAATCTGTACGTAGATGCACTTTAATCAATGTAAAGTAGTGTTTGGTGCACTTTAATTTGAGTACTCACACTACACAGACACACTCCACAGATACACTATAATATACTGCAATATAATGCACCAAATATACCATGACGCACAGAACTATATGGCGTTAAACTGTCAGTAATGCACACAAAAGTAAATGGCGTTAAACTAGCAGTAACACACAAAACTATATGGCGTTAAACTGGTAGTAACACACAAAACTATATGGCGTTAAACTGGCAGTAACGCACACAAAACTATATGGTGTTAAACTGGCAGTAACGCACACAGAAGTAAATGGCGTTTAACTGGCAGTAACGCAATCAAATAGACGGTGTTCAACCGTCACTACACTGAACTGTCCCTACTCTAGCTATACACTAATGTAAAGATTACAGACACGGTCTCACTACAATACAGTGAAACTATCGGAGCTGTCCCTACTCTAGCTGCACACTATACAAAACTGACAATTGAAGCAAAATAGCACAGTATAGTACACTAACAAATAACACCGAACAAAGCTCTGTTCTATCTCTCTCCACGCCAAAATCACACTGAAAATGCCTGCCATTAAAAGAAAACTTTTATACTGTGGGGCGGGAATGAGCCATGATTGAATAAAGTCATGATAACAGTGTCCAGTCATGACTCTGACAGTGCTCTGTGCCCTGATTGGCTGAAGCTTTCACTGCTTCAGCCAATCAGGGTTTGCAATGCACTGTTCAGTGCCGCAATGCATTGTGGTTGGTTCGGGGGGCGAACAAACGGTCTAAGCACCAATCCACTAAGCACTAAGACCCCCATCTCCCCCCCACTAAGCACCAAGACCCTCCATCTCTCACAACTAAGCATAAGGAACCCCATCTCTCCCTGCTAACCACCAGGACCCCTATCTCCCCCTACTAAGCACCAGGACCCCATCTCTTCCCACTAAGCACCAATACCCCCCATCCCCCCCCCACTAAGCACCAGGACCCCCCATATTCCCCCAATAAGCACCAAGACCCCCATCTCCTCCCACTAAGCACCAGGACCTTCCATCTCCCCCACTAAGCACCAAGACTCCCCATCTGCCCCCACTAAGCACCAGGACCTCCCATCTTCTGCCACTAAACACCAGGACTCCCCGTTTCCCCCCACTGAACACCATAACCCCCCATTTTCCCCACTAAACACCAGGACTCCCCATCTCTCCACTAAGCACCAGGACCCCCATCTCACTCCACTAAGCACCAAGACCCCCATTTCCCCCCCACTAAGCACCAGGACCTCCCATTCCTCCCCACTAAGCACCAATACCCCCATCTCCCCCCACTAAGCACCAAGATCCCCATCTCCTCCACTAAGCACCAGGACCCCCATCTCCCCCACTAAGCACCAAGACCCTCCATCTCTCCCCACTAAGCACCAGGACCCCCCATCTTCCGCCACTAAACACTAAGACTCCTTGTCTCCCCCCACTGAACACCAGGACCCCCAATCTCCCCCACTAAACACCAGGACTCCCCATCTTCACCACTAAGCACCAGGAACCCCCATCTGCTCCACTAAGCACCAAAACCCCCCATCTCCTCCACTAAGCACCAAGGCCCCTATCTCCCCCCACTAAGCACCAAGACCCTCCATCTCTCACAACTAAGCACCAGGACCCCCATCTCTCCCCACTAAACACCAGGACCCCTATCCCCCTACTAAGCACCATAACCCCATCTCTTCTCACTAAGCAACAATACCCCCCATCTCCCCCCACTAAGCACCAGGACCCCCCATATTCCCCCAATAAGCACCAAGACCCCCATCTCCCCCACTAAGCACCAGGACCTTCCATCTCCCCCACTAAGCACCAAGACTCCCCATCTGCCCCCACTAAGCACCAGGACCTCCCATCTTCTGCCACTAAACACCAGGACTCCCCGTTTCCCCCCACTGAACACCATAACCCCCAATCTTCCCCACTAAACACCAGGACTCCCCATCTCCCCCACTAAGCACCAGGACCCCCATCTCACTCCACTAAGCACCAATACCCCCATTTCCCCCCCACTAAGCACCAGGACCTCCCATTCCTCCCCACTAAGCACCAGGACCCCCATCTCCCCCCACTAAGCACCAAGACCTCCATCTCCTCCACTAAGCACCAGGACCCCCATCTCCCCCCACTAAGCACCAAGACACTCCATCTCTCCCCACTAAGCACCAGGCCCCCAATCTCTCCCCAGTAAGCACCAGGAGCCCCCATCTTCCGCCACTAAACACTAAGACTCCTTGTCTCCCCCCACTGAACACCAGGACCCCCAATCTCCCCCACTAAACACCAGGACTCCCTATCTTCCCCACTAAGCACCAGGAACCCCCATCTGCTCCACTAAGCACCAAAACCCCCATCTCTTCCACTAAGCACCAAGGCCCCTATCTCCCCCCACTAAGCACCAAGACCCTCTATCTCTCACAACTAAGCACCAGGACCCCCATCTCTCCCCACTAAACACCAGGACCCCTATCCCCCCTACTAAGCACCATGACCCCATCTCTCCCACTAAGCACCAAGACCCCCATCTCCCCCCACTAAGCACCATGACCCTCCATCTCTCACAACTAGGCACCAGGACCCCCATCTCTCCCCACTAAACACCAGGACCCCTATCCCCCCTACTAAGCACCATGACCCCATCTCTCCCACTAAGCACCAAGACCCCCATCTCCCCCCACTAAGCACCATGACCCTCCATCTCTCACAACTAGGCACCAGGACCCCCATCTCTCCCCACTAAACACCAGGAACACTATCTCCCCCTACTAAGCACCAGGACCCCATCTCTTCCCACTAAGCACCAATACCCCTATTCCCCCCCACTAAGCACCTAGACCCTCCATCTCTCACAACTAAGCACCAGGATCCTCATTTCTCCCCGCTAAACACTAGGATGCCCCATCTCCCCCCACTAAGCACCAGGACCCCATCTCTCCACACTAAGCACCATGACCCTCCATCTCTCACAACTAGGCACCAGGACCCCCATCTCTCCCCACTAAACACCAGGAACACTATCTCCCCCTACTAAGCACCAGGACCCCATCTCTTCCCACTAAGCACCAATACCCCTATTCCCCCCCACTAAGCACCTAGACCCTCCATCTCTCACAACTAAGCACCAGGATCCTCATCTCTCCCCACTAAACACTAGGACGCCCCATCTCCCCCCACTAAGCACCAGGACCCCATCTCTCCCCACTAAGCACCAGGATCCCCCATCTCCCCCCATTAAGCACTGAGACCCCCCATCCCCCCAGTAAGCACCAGGACCTTCCATCTCCCCTAGTAAGCACTAAGATCCCCATCTCCCCCCACTAAGCACCAGGACCCTCCACACTAAGCACCAGGACCCCCATCTCTCCCCACTAAACACCAGGACCCCCATCTCCCCCACAAAGCACCAGGACCCCATCTCTCCCCACTAAACAGGACCCCATCTGCCCCCACTAACACCAAGACCCTCCATCTCTCCCCACTAAGCACCAGGACCCCCATCTCCCCCACTAAGCACCAGGACCCCATCTCTCCCCACTAAGCACCAATATCTCCCATCTCCCCCCACTAAGCACCAGGACCCCCCATCTCCCACCGATAAGCACCAGGCCCCTTCATCCCCCCCACTAAGCACCAAGACCCCCATTCTCCCACTAAGCACCAGGACCTTCTATCTCCTCCACTAAGCACCAAGACCTCCCATCTCCCCCCACTAAGCATCAGGACCTCCCATCTCCCCCCACTAAGCACCAGGACCCCCCCATCTCCCCCACTAAACACCATGACTCCCCATCTCCCCCCACTAAGCACCAGGACCCCTATCTCCCCCCACTAAGCACCAGGACCCCCATCTCCCCCACTAAACACCACGACCCCATCTCTCCCTACTCAACACCAGGACCCCCATCTCCCCCACTAAGCACCAAAACCCCCCATCTCCTCCACTAAGCACCAAGACCCCCATCTCCCCCCACTAAGCATTAAAACCCCTCATCCCCCCCAGTAAGCACCAGGACCTTCCATCTCCCCTAGTAAGCACCAAGATCCCCATCTCCCCCCACTAAGCACCAGGACCCTCCACACTAAGCACCAGGACCCCCATCTCTCCCCACTAAACACCAGGACCCCCATCTCCCCCACTAAACAGGACCCCATCTCCCCCCACTAAGCACCGATACCCCCCATCTCCCCCCACTAAGCACCAGGACCCCCCTTCTCCCACCGATAAGCACCAGGCCCCTTCATCCCCCCACTAAGCACCAAGACCCCCATTCCCCCACTAAGCACCAGGACCTTCTATCTCCCCCACTAAGGACCAAGACCTCCCATCTCCCCCCACTAAGCATTAGGACCTCCCATCTCCCCCACTAAGCACCAGGACCCCCCATCTCCCCCACTAAACACCATGACTCCCCATCTCCCCCACTAAGCACCAGGACCCCCTATCTCCCCCCACTAAGCACCAGGACCCCCCATCTCCCCCACTAAACACCACAACCCCATCTCTCCCCACTCAGCACCAGGACCCCCCATCTCCCCCACTAAGCACCAAAACCCCCCATCTCCTCCACTAAGCACCAAGACCCCCATCTCCCCCCACTAAGCACCAAGACCCTCCATCTCTCACAACTAAGCATAAGGAACCCCATCTCTCCCCACTAAACACCAGGACCCCTATCTCCCCCTACTAAGCACCAGGACCTCATCTCTTCTCACTAAGCACCAATATCCCCCATCTCCCCCCACTAAGCACCAGGACCCCCCATCTCCCCCCACTAAGCACCAGGACCTTTCATCTCCTCCACTAAGCACCAATACTCCCCATCTGCCCCCACTAAGCACCAGGACCTCCCATCTTCCACCACTAAACACCAGGACTCCCCGTATCCCCCCACTGAACACCAGAACCCCCATCTCCCCCACTAAACACCAGGACCCCATCTCCCGCCACTAAGCACCAAGACCCCCATCTCCTCCCACTAAGCACCAGGACCCCATCTCCCGCCACTATGCACCAGGACCCCATCTCCCCCCACTAAGCACCAAGACTCCCATCTCCTCCACTAAGCACCAGGACCCCATCTCTGCCCACTAAGCATCAGGACCCTATCCCCCCCACTAAGCACCAAGACCCCCCATCTCCCCCACTAAACACCATGACTCCCCATCTCCCCCACTAAGCACCAGGACCCCCTATCTCCCCCCACTAAGCACCAGGACCCCCCCATCTCCCCCACTAAACACCACAACCCCATCTCTCCCCACTCAGCACCAGGACCCCCCATCTCCCCCACTAAGCACCAAAACCCCCCATCTCCTCCACTAAGCACCAAGACCCCCATCTCCCCCCACTAAGCACCAAGACTCTCCATCTCTCACAACTAAGCATAAGGAACCCCATCTCTCCCCACTAAACACCAGTATTATGGACAGGATTGTAAGAGGGTAAGAGGACCTGTAATGTTATTATGGATAGGACAGGGGTAAGAGGTTTTTATACTGACCAATCAATATATCGACCATTGCTCCTGAAGTTTCTAATAACAGAAATGAACAAGAATAAGAGAAAAGTAAACAAAAAAAAAAAAATTGAAAAATTGTATAAATAAAAAACTGAATTTTGAGTTCTGATTGTATGATTTTCTAATACTTTTTATTTCAAAACCTTTGCAGATAATAACTCCACATTTACTATCGACGGTAAGTAACTTATCATAGCATTACATTTTATTTTCAATACATTACTGTCTTGACTTCAAATATGTCTGCACATATACTTATTTTTTGTCTTTGATTACAAACTTCTCCCCCTGAGATGGTAACATCTTAGTTCCAACAATAGTGGTCTGCATATTGCCTAATATTATAATGTTTAAGTTGAGTATATACAGTGCCTTGAATAAGTATTCATACCCCTTGACATTGTCCACATTTTGTCATGTTACAATCAAAAACGTAAATTTATTTTATTGGGATTTTATGTGATAGACCAACACAAAGTGGCACATAATTGTGAAGTGGAAGGAAAGTGCAGTGTTAGTTTTCTGCCACACTTAACATTTTGCTTTTAGGCCAAAAAAGTAGAATTTTGGTCTCATCTGACCAGAGCACCTTCTTCCACCTATTGCTGTGTCCCCCACATGGCTTCTCACAAACTGCAAACTGAACTTATTATGGCTTTCTTTCACCAATGGCTTTCTTCTTGCCACTCTTCCATAAAGGTCAGATTTGTGGAGAGCACGACTAATAGTTGTCCTGTGGACAGATTCTCACACCTGAGCTGTGGATCTCTGCAGCTCCTCCAGAGTTACCATGGGCCCCTTGGCTGCTTCTCTGATGAATGCTCTCCTTGCCTGGTCTGTCAGTTTTGGTGGACGGCCATGTTTTGGTAGGTTTGCAGTTTTGCCATACACTTTCCATTTGCGGATGATGGATTGAATAGTGCTCCGTAAGATGTTTAAAGCTTGGGGTATGTTTTTATACCCTAACCCTGCTTTAAACTTTTCCACAACTTTATCCCTGACCTGTCTGGTGTGTTCCTTGGCCTTCATGACGCTGTTTGTTCACTAAGGTTCTCTAACAAACCTCTGAGGGCTTCATAGAACAGCTGTATTTACACTGAGATTAAATTACACACAATAATTAGGTTGCTTCTGAAGGCAATTGGTTCCACTAGATTTTAGTTAGGGATATCAGAGTAATGCGAGGTGAATATAAATGCACTCCACACTTTTCAGATATTTATTTGTAATAAAAATTGAAAACCATTTATCATTTTCCTTCCACTTCACAATTATGTGCCACTTTGTTTTGGTCTATTACATAAAATCCCAATAAAATACATTTATGTTTTTGCTTGTAACATGAATGAATAGTATGAATACTTTTTCAAAGCACTGTAAGCACATAAAGACTCAATTGTAGGTACTTTTAATTGTACCTTATTTATGCACTGTCATTTAAAATAATTTGTTGCATTTAGGTAATGTTGATTCCTATATTTTGCTGGGTTTAGACGTATTCAGTTTTCAGAATAATAAAGATTTGTAGTTTAGTTGTAACATGACAAAATGTGGAAAATTTCAAGGGGTATGAATACTTTTTAAAGGCACTCTATAAGAGGGGATTAATAATAGTACATACATTCAATGTACAACAGGTATAATCACCAAATTGTCCTGTCTAACAGTATGCGATAAAAACAGGGGTTCAGTTTGCACACATTTGCAAATACATGCGTAAGCTGTAGAGCCCCTTCACAGCACCCCAGTATTATCTGTAGTCCTAACTCTATAAATTTTCGAGAGTACCATAGTAGAAGCACATGCATTATAATTGATATATAGAGGGCAGGTGAGCCTGGAGGAAGCCCACCCCTTCTTAAAGGTACAGGGATGCACTGGACACCCAGCATATAGCACAATAGCAGCAAAGGTGTCCAGTGCGTCCCCTCACCTGTATTCCCACAGTACAAACAATTGGCCATTGCCCCCACCTATAACTGGCCTTTGCAGCAAAGAGGACATGGAAGGTTGATGCATGTCAAACAAAACCCCAGTATTATCTGCTATCCTACATCTACATTTTAGAGAGCCTCCATATTAGAAGCACATGCATTATAATGGATAGATGCTGGTTAGTGAGCCTTGAGCTAAAACTATTATTATTATTATTATTATGCAGGATTTATATAGCACCAACAGTTTACGCAGTGCTTTACAACATGAGGGCAGACAGTACACTTACAATACAGGAGGAGTCAGAGGGCCCTGCTTGTTAGAGCTTACAATCTAACAGGGAGGGTATGCAAATTAGCAACTGATGATGTGTACATAGACAGACATTTTTCAGGTAATTATAAAACACGTGGGCAGCAAACAATTTTGCCATATGGAAGGTACAGATTTTGTCTTCAACAAGCTGCACTATTAGGCCTCAGTCACATGGGCGTATCTATAGAATCCCAGACCAGAAGGGATAGGGTTAGTTAAACTAACAGAAGCTGCATATAAGCTTTATTGCAATAAACAGGTTCACCTACTAATATACTGGAAGGTGAACACTGCAACCATAAACTAACACAGACCTAGCTATTTGTCACTTTGCATGTGAGATATCAATAGGATAAAGATATGTCTGTCACAAGGATTCAGATACCCATTCAAGAAGCTATGGGCCGCAGCAGTGAAACTATTAGAATATGGGAATACTTGCCTAATAATATCTGCTTCTGGTCTGGGTGAAACTACAGCAGCAGCAGCTCCAGTGTGTGTAAGGTCATGTGGCTCAGTTCTGTGTCTCTACTTCATGGAAGCTCCCTGTTATATTACATCACAGTCCTCCAATCAGGGTTTTCTGACTCAGCTTGCAGGGACAGGAAGTGCCTATCTGCGGTAATTAATAGGCAAAAGCTATTTACAAATACAGACAGTAGAGGGCAGCAGATCCCCACAATACACTAGTAGAATTTTGTTTAAAACGTTTCATTTTTATCCACCTTACTACTGAGCACTTTTTCCCCCTTTCTGCCTAGGCCAATTTTTAGCTTTTAGAGCTGTCACACTTTGAATGAAAATTACTCAGTCATGCAACACTGTACCTATATGATATTTTTATAATTTCTTCACACAAATAACTTCTGAGGATTCCCCCATCACAGGCCCCTTTTAGCACCTCTGCCCCTTCCCAGTTGAAAGGGAGGCATCCTATCCTGATTCCCATGTTCCAATTCTGCTCGACTTCTCTCATTATTAGTTGTATGTCCCTTAGTTTGCCCACGGGATCTCCTGTGAAATTGTGCCTTATTCCATTTTTTTGTGGCATATGCCTGTCTACCTCGGTCAAATTTTTCATTTTTTGACTTAACAATTTCCTTATTTAGCTTTTCAACTGATACACAGATTTATTTCTCTTTCTGAATCACTAAAGTAAAGCTTATATTCAGATTGAAAGATCATTATTAAAAAAAGTTGGGGATGCCGTGGAAAATATATTTTTTTTAACCACCAGCCGCCACTGAACCTGTGTAAATAAGGAAATTGTTAGGTCAGAAAATGAAACATTTGACAGAGATAGACAGGCATACACTACAGGAAATGCACACAGATGATCCCTTTGACAATCTAAGGCATATACAACTAACGATGAGAGCAGTCAGTCAGAGTTGGAACATTGGAATCAGGATGGGAGGCCTCCCTTACCCCGGGGAAGGGACAGAAGCTCTGAAAGTGGCATGGGCTGGGGGGAGGGGATCCTCAGAAGAGGAAAAATGTAGGATTGGAGAACAAGAATTGGAGGCAGGGTAGTAATATAAAGCACCCACAATTATCACAATCAAAAAACAGGGTGGGTTCACTAAAAGGCATTGCAGGAGGCAAAGTGGGCAAGATTTAAAACAACAAGGACATCAGGTATTAGATCAACCAGGGATCAGCAGTCAACTAGTGGTGAATACATTAGGTGCATGAATTTATCCTCCACTGTCCCAGAACAGTCCCCAAACTGCACTAACACCCCTTCTTAAGAAATATGGGATAGATCAATTTATGACACACACAGAGAATAAGAAAGCCTAAGGGTTGTGAACCTATATCAGTTGGAACTCTCCGAAGCTCAAACATGACTGTTGCTTAACCACTTGCTTACAGGGCACTTAAACCCCCCTCCTATCCAGACCAATTTTCAGCTTTCAGCACTGACACACTTTGAATGACAATTGCGTGGTCATACAACACTGTACTCAAATGAAATTTTTATCATTTTTTCTACACACACAGAGCTTTCTTTTGGTGGTATTTGATCACCTCTGCGGTTTTTATTTTTTGTTAAAAAAATGTAAAAATCCTGAATTAAAAAAAAAAATAATTTTTTTTTATATTTTGTTATAAAAAAATTAAAACAGGTATTTTTTCTCCTTCATTGATGTACGCTGATGAGGCGGCACTGATGGACACTGATAGGCGGCAGTGATGGGCACTGATGGGTGGCAATAATTGGCACTGATCTGTTACACTGATAGGCAGCACTGCTAGGTGGCACTACTGGTGGGCATTGATAGCTGGCACTTGTGGGCACTGTTCGGTGGCACTTGTGGGCACTGTTCGGTGGCACTGTTTGGTGGCACTTGTGGGCACTGTTAGGTGGCGCTTTGGGCACTATTAGGTGGCACTTTGGGCACTATTAGGTGGCACTGTGGGCACTGTTAGGTGGCACTGTGGACACTGTTAGGTGGCACTGTTAAGAAGCAAAGATGAGGCAGATGTGCCTCTTCCTCTTCGGGACCTTTGTCCCTCTCATCTGAGCCGGGGATCGGCTTTTTTTTCTACTCACACTATCAGCGTGAGTAGAAAAAAAAAACGATTACCGATCTTTTGTTTACATCATGTGATCAGATGTCATTGGCTGACAGCTGATCACATGGTAAGGGGCCGGAACCACCCCTTACTTGGATCGGTGATCAGCCGAGTCTCAGTGACTCTGTGATCACAGCGCGCTTGGCGCGCGCCCTGCAGGGCGTGCGCAGAGCGCATGCACAGGGGAGGCCGTCATATGACGGCCTCCCGGGAATTCAGGTCCGCGCTGTGGCCATCATTTGGCCGTAGCGTGGATGGCAGATGGTTAAAGGTTTATCCAGGGTTTAAAATTTCAAGTCCTGAGCTTCTAACCAGACCTTAAGAGTTACTCTGCCACCATTTTCCCCACCCAACCCCTACCCTGCCCTGTTCCTAAACGCGCCCTCATGAAATGACACTGTTAAATGTTTTATGCAGAATTAAGCTACAAAATAAATATTAACAACTACCATCAGACTGGATGTAAAGTATGCCATTTGCATGAGAGGTTGTAGTGCAGAGGAAAAAATCCCTAACCTCGAACAACCCTGCAAACATAGCTCTGAATGAGAAAGCGCCACATAACTAACCTCTAAGGACTCCACCACTCTTGCCGCACAGGTAGCCGCCAACATGTCCTGTCATGTCACTCTTATGAAGTTCCTATGAATGGTAGCTTTAGGGACACCTTATTGGTATCTGGTTGCCATGGGTAGAGTGGCTGTTAGTCTGTTAGGTACCTGGTAGTTGAGCCCGACTGGTAGGAGGAGATCTCTCTTAAGCGCTGGTTCAGGAGCCACTGGAAGTGGGAACAGTGGTCTCTTGAGCACAGTGGGTAGGAGGGCCTGATGCAGGTTCTTGCGGTAGCAAACACAGGAACTGGAAAGACGTCCCTCCGGGATGGCTGAGCTGCAGATGCAGGTAGGCTGAAGCGGATCAGTAGGCAGACAGTTGGATGATATGGCAGCAGCAGAACCTGGAGCTTAGCAGAGCAGACTAGAAGCAGCGTGACAGGACACAGGCAAAGCAGAGTCCGTGGCAGGAGATCAGGCAAGTATATGGCAGGAGGGATAATCAAAGAATAGTCAGGCAGGCAGGAGTTCGGCAACAGGTCACAAGATATGAGCAAGGTCAGGCAGGCCGGATCGGATTGGAGACAGGAGAATGGTCAGACGGAGCCGGGTCACTAGCGAATACAACAACAGGCAGGATACAGGAACTCAGGTGCAGAGCTGCAGACGAACAGCACCTTATTGAAGCATCTAGCAGCTAGCGCGAATGGGCGTGCACGCGCGAACGGGAGCGCGCGGGAGCGCTCTGGCGCCCCCTGGTGGGGATTTCAGCAGAACTGCCTTGGGAAAGCCCCTCGTGCACCTGCGCACACGCATGTTCGCCCGACGGCCACTGATATGTCCCTGACATTGCCCCCTCCCAACGGGCAGCCTCCGGATGCCCAGATAACTCTTCTTTTCAGGATGAGCAGAGAAATAGGCATGGATCAAACGTTTAGCATGAATATTACTGTCAGGTTCCCATGAGTTATTTTCCGGACCATACCCCTTCCATTTAATCAAAAACTGTACTTGCCCAGATCTCTTTCTGCAATCAAGGATGGCCTCCACTTCGTATTCCTCATTTCCGTCCACCAAGACAGGTTCAGGGACCCTGGTGCCCCTATCAGGAAAAGGATCATCTACAGAAGGCTTCAAAAGCGACTCATGAAACACAGGGTGGATCTTAAGTGAGTCAGGTAAACACAGTTCATAGGATACCTTGTTTATTTTCCTTTTCACAGGGAAGGGCCCAATAAATTTAGGAGCAAGCTTTTTGGAAGGACAAGTCAACCTTATATTATTGGTAGACAGCCATACCTTATCACCAAGCTGAAGGTTTAGATCTCCTCTTCTTCTTTGATCGAAGATCCTCTTGCTGTCTGCTTGTGCCTTGGATACCGCTTCTTGTAACATCTGGTTATTATGACTGAGGAACTGTACTGTGTCCTGGACCGCTGGAACTGAAGATTCTGGAAGAAAATCTGGTAAAAAAGATACATGAAAACCATAATTGGCAAAGAAAGGAGATTGACCAGTGGCAGAGTGACTAGCATTATTATAAGCGAATTCCGCTAGGGGCAGCAGGGACACCCAATCATCTTGTACAAAAGATGTGAAACACCGTATTGCTCCAGCGTCTGGTTTGTCCTTTCAGTTTGCCCGTTCGTTTGGGGATGGTATGCTGAGGACAGGGCTAGTTCAACTTTCAAGATCTCACATAGGGCTTTCCAGAAGCGTGAAGTAAACTGCACCCCCCTATCGGACACTGTATTTGCGGGGACTCCGTGCAGCCTAACAATCTCCTTGATGAACACACGGGCCGTTTCTACAGCAGAAGGCGTTCCCTTTAGGGGCACGAAATGGGCCATTTTAGACAGCCGGTCGACGACCACAAAGATCGCCGAACATCATTCAGAGCATGGTAGTTCAACTATAAAGTCCATTGCTATCATCCTCCAGGGTCTATCAACAGTCTCAACAGTCCCCAAGCTCTGTTCCTGGAAGTTTTATTCTGAATGCAAACAGAACAAGAGTTGACGTACTTTCTGCAAAATTCTTTCAGGTTAGGCCACCAGAATGTGCGTTGCACGAGCTCAAGGGTCTTGCGAACCCTAAAATGTCCTGCAAGTGGATGGTCATGCAATAATGTCAGCACCTTGACTCGGGCGCTCTCCGGTACGGATATTTGACTTCCTCTCCACAATAATCCATCTCGGGGTGTTAAAGAGGATCCCTGGAGACTTGAAGGTTCTGGTGATGCTTCTCTGATCATGGACAGGAGATCCGTTTGAAGAAGTAGGAAGCTATTTGCCGGCAGAATGGTGTAAGGTACTGAAAGGTCTTTAGGATTGTCAAACATGCGCGACAGCGCGTCTGGTTTTACATTTTTAGTTCCAGGCCGGTAAGTGATGTGGAAACAGAAACGTGTAAAGAATAGAGCCCATCGGGCCTGTCGGGGTTTCAGTCTCTTAGCAGATCTTAGGTATTCGAGTTTTTTGTGGTCAGTATATATCAGCACCGGATGGACTGCACCCTCTAACAAGTACCTCCATTCTTCTAAAGCTGTCTTGATAGCAAGTAGTTCCCGGTCTCCCACATCGTAATTACGCTCAGCCGGCGAGAGCTTCCTAGAGAAGAATCCTATGGGGTGCATCAGATCCTTGTTGCCCTGCCGCTGAGAAATGACAGCACCCACGGCCACTTCGGAAGCATCAACCTCCAGGATAAAGGGTAAGGATGGGTCAGGATGGCTAAGGATCGGAGCTGAAGTAAAACGTCTCTTTAATTCTTCAAAGGCCCCCTGAGCCTCCGGGCTCCAGTGGAAACGAGAGTTCTGCTTGGTTAGTTGCGTGATGGGGGAGATAATGGCAGAAAACCCCCTAATGAACTTCCTATAAAAATTTGTAAATCCGATGAAGCGTTGCACGCCCTTCTTGTCCAGAGGAGCTGGCCAATCTAGCACAGCGGACACCTTCTGAGGGTCCATTTTGATGCCGGTTGGGGAGATCACTAACCCCAGAAACTGAATATCTTCTTGTTCGAATTTGCACTTCTCCGCTTTAGCATACAGTGCGTGCAAACGAAGACGGCCCAGGACCCTACGGACATGTTCCCTATGTTGATTAAGTGAACTGAAGATGATTAAAATGTCATCCAAGTAGACGATTACAAAGATGTCCAGGAAATCTCTGAACACATCGTTGACCAGATGCTGGAAAGTGGCAGGAGCATTGCATAGGCCGAAGGGCATGACCAGATACTCATAGTGTCCGAAACGGGTCCGGAAAGCCGTCTTCCATTCATCTCCGGCCCGAATGCGGACCAGGTTGTAGGCCCCTCTTAAATCCAGCTTGGTGAAGATGATGGCAGACCTCAACTTCTGGAACAGTTCAGGTATCAGAGGCAACGGGTAGCGGTTCTTGACCGTAACCTTGTTTAACTCCCGATAGTCCACACATGGACGAAGAGTCTGATCTTTTTTGGAGACGAAAAATATTCCGGCACCAGCTGGGGAAGTAGAAGGTCGAATAAAGCCCTTTTTCGAGGTTTTCATTTATGTATGTCTTAAGTGCCTCTTGTTCTTTTTCAGACAGCGGGAAGATGCGCCCGAAAGGAATCTCAGTCCCAGGGAGCAGCTCAACTGGGCAATCATAGGGACGATGGGGTGGCAGTGAGTCCGCTCCCTTCTTGCTGAATACATCCGCAAATTCCCGATAGGCCTCTGGTATGGTTTGAAGCAGGTCTTGGTCAACGTCCATACAAAGTAAGGTAGCAGCAGGCTTAGAGTGTTCAGGTAAGCAATGTTTTTGGCAGTAGGGTGACCGAAACTTGATTTCACCCGTAGACCAGTTAACGTGAGGGTTATGGGCCTGGAGCCAGGGCATGCCCAAAATGATCGGAAATAATGGAGATGAGATAACGTCCAGAGTTAGGATCTCTTTATGTTGAGATAAACAGGTGGTAGACAGAGGAAGGGTTTCTTGAGAGACTTGTCCCGATTTTATGTGGGACCCATCAAATGAAAAACCTAGTGCCAAAGTACCTCAATAAGCAGGGTGACTCTGCAGGTACTCAGTAGCGATTTGTGCCAACGTCCCCAGGAATCGAATTGTAGATAAGAAAACTCTAGGCATGGGACTTTAAGGGCACAATAGTATTAAACTACAAAAAATAAATTTAATAGGGGTATTTTATTAGAAAATTATAAAAGACAATGGACACACATAGATTGTTTAAAAACACTTCAGGCTAGATGTAAATCCTAGTAATAATACACCGTATGGATCCTATCCTGTAAATTTATGTAGCATAAAGAAGGCTGTAAACGTACACATATATCGCTTAGTCCATATATAGGAGAAATACTTCCCCTGAAAATTGAACAGTAGGCAAGCACATAATTATAGCAGACAAGATGCAGCAGGTTTGGTAATCCACGGTGAGATATTCTCTAGTTCCTCTACATGTTTCGCGTTTCACAGAACGCTTCCTCAGGAGCTAGAGATTCTAAAATTAAAATGTTTCTTTGTTTCTTTTTGTTTTTTTTTTGTTTCTTTTATGCATTTTAATTTTAGAATCTCTAGCTCCTGAGGAAGCGTTCTGTGAAACGCGAAACATGTAGAGCAACTAGAGAATATCTCACCGTGGATTACCAAACCTGCTGCATCTTGTCTGCTATAATTATGTGCTTGCCTACTGTTCAATTTTCAGGGGAGGTATTTCTCCTATATATGGACTAAGCGATATATGTGTACGTTTACAGCCTTCTTTATGCTACATAAATTTGCAGGATAGGATCCATATGGTGTATTATTACTAGGATTTACATCTAGCCTGAAGTGTTTTTAAACAATCTATGTGTGTCCATTGTCTTTTATAATTTTCTAATAAAATACCCCTATTACATTTATTTTTTGTAGTTTAATACTATTGTGCCCTTAAAGTCCCATGCCTAGAGTTTTCTTATCTACAATTTTATGTGGGACCCATCGGCCAGAAAAACTGAAAGTTTGTGTGTCTTGTCTTTTAGGGGAAGATTTTGTCGAGTAGCAAAAGCAGAGTCAATAAAGCAGCTACATGCCCCGGAATCAATAATGGCGTTGACCTGGATTGTTCTTCCCTGGAGCTGTAACAAGAGAGGGAGAGCAAGTTGAGTTGCGTTGGCGGTTAAGGCGGATAAACTGGCCGGAGTAGAAGAAAAACACTTACGAGTCTTGACCGGGCAGTTGTTCACGTAGTGGCCTACCCCACCACAGTAGAGGCAGAGGTTTAGCTGGCGTCTGCGCGCCCGTTCTTCTGGGGGCAAGGTAGAACGCATAAGTCCCAGTTGCATTGGCTTGGGAGCATCAGGTGTTTGGGTGACTGGACTTAGGCAGGCAGAAGGTAGATATCGGGAGGCAGGAACCGGAACTCTTGCAGTCATCCACATAGGGCGTGTTTGCTGGGAAGAGCGTTCAGACCGGCGCTCACGAAGGCGTCGGTCAATCTGGATGGTTAGAGCAATGAGTTCTTCAAGGGTATCGGGCATTCCTACCCGAGCAAGCTCATCCTTTAGACTCTCAGATAACCCCATGCGGAACTGATGACGTAAAGCTGCATTGTTCCATTGAGTGTCCGCGCTCCAGCGTCGGAAGTCCGTAACATAGTCCTTGGCCGGCCTGCAGCCTTGCTGGAGCGCAAACAAAGCTGACTCAGCGGTGGCAGTCCACTGAGGGTCCTCGTACAACTGGGCCATGGCTTCGAAAAAAGCGGGCAAAGACTGGATCTGTACAGAGTTGGTTTCAAGCAGGCGGTGGGCCCAGGTCTGGGGTTCCCCTTGTAGAAGGGATATGACAAATCCCACTTTGGTAGCCTCTAAGGTGAAAGTCCGTGGCTGTAGAGCGAACTAAAGTTGACAGGCGCTGTGAAAAGCCAGAAACTTGGTTCAGTCACCAGAAAACCTCTCAGGGATGGGGACCCTTGGTTCAGGTGGAAGCATGACCACAGAGGGTGGTGCAGCAGCCTGTGCTGGAGCAGCTGCTGAGGCAGAGGCCACACCTCCAGGACCACTAAGGTTCAGAACTTGACCCCCCAGTCTGTTGTAGCTGTCTTGTAAAGTCTTTACTGCCTGGGTGAGTGCCGCTAAGTGCGTACAGATCTCCTTGATGGGAGAGGTCTCTCATGCGGGCTCAGTCATGGCTGTTCGTACTGTTAGGTACCTGGTAGTTGAGCCCGACTGGTAGGAGGAGACCTCTCTTAAGCGCTGGTTCAGAAGCCACTGGAAGTGGGAACAGTGGTCTCTTGAGCACAGTGGGTAGGAGGGCCTGATGCAGGTTCTTGCGGTAGCAAACACAGGAACTGGAAAGACGTCCCTCCGGGATGGCTGAGCTGCAGATGCAGGTAGGCTGAAGCGGATCAGTAGGCAGACAGGTGGATGATATGGCAGCAGCAGAACCTGGAGCTTAGCAGAGCAGATTAGAAGCAGCGTCACAGGACACAGGCAAAGCAGAGTCAGACAGTCCGTTTGGCAGGAGATCAGGCAAGTATATGGCAGGAGGGATAATCAAAGAATAATCAGGCAGGCAGGAGTTCGGCAACAGGTCACAAGATATGAGCAAGGTCAGGCAGGCCGGATCGGATTGGAGACAGGAGAATGGTCAGACGGAGCCAGGTCACTAGCGAATACAACAACAGGCAGGATACAGGAACTCAGGTGCAGAGCTGCAGACGAACAGCACCTGATAGAAGCATCTGACAGTCTTTTAAAGAGTCCTTGGTGCCAAACAGCGCTAGCGCGAATGGTCGCGCGCGCGCTCGGGAGCGCTCCGGCGCCCCCTAGTGGGGATTTCAGCAGAACTGCCCTTAGAAAGCCCCTCGTGCACCTGCGCACACGCATGTTCGCCCGACGGCCACTGATATGTCCCTGACATAGTCTCACTTGCAGTGCATTCACCTCCCTGCCCAAGTCAAGCAGATCCGCCCCCCGTCCGAACCAAGCTGAGCTGAACCGCCCGCCTCCCAGCATGAGTCGAGCAGAACTGCCCCTCGCCCAAGCCAAACTGAGCCAGCCCACCTCCCGCCCGAGTCAAGCAGACCTGCCCCCTGCCCAAGCCAAGCCAAACTGAGCCAGTCCGACTCCCTATCCGAGCCGAGCCGATCAGACCTGCCTCCCGCCCAAGCCAAGCCAAACTGAGCCACCCCCCCTCCCCACCCGAGTTGAGCAGACCTGCCCCTCACCCAAGCCAAGCCAAACTGTGCAGCCCCCCCCCTCCCCACCCGAGTTGAGCAAACCTGCCTCTTGCCCAAGCCAAGCCAAGCCAAACTGAGCCGCCCCCCCCCACCCGAGTTGAGCAAACCTGCCCCTTGCCCAAGCCAAGCCAAGCCAAACTGAGCCGCCCCCCCCACCCGAGTTGAGCAAACCTGCCTCCCGGACAAGCCAAGCCAAACTGAGCCAGTCCGCCTCCCCACCCGAGCCAAGCGGACCCACCTCCCGCTCGAGCCAAGCTAGTACACTTGCCCTCAATGTTTTTCCACTTGCCTGCTCGCATTTGGAGAGGGCTGGGTTTATCATTTTGTCCCACAATGAGAGGTAGTATTTTTGAAGTAGTCAAGGTTATTTATTTGTTTGCCTGGAGGTTGGTATTACATGATGGAAATTTAAATGCTGCCCCTTTGGGTCCCTTGGGAGATTGGATGAATTTGAAAAGGCATGAGTATAGGGCACTCAGGGATCTGATTGATCTCTGGGAGGAGGGTCATGTAGAACAAGGAGAGAATGTAGTGGATGAGAAATTCTCAAAAAATATGTTAGACCTTGCTATGGAAGCGTGTAGTGAAACTTTGAAGGGACAAACACTGTTCCGTTAAGAGATGCTAATCTCTATAAAAGACCCAATGCTTTTCCCCCTTTGTCTGCTGTATTAGAGGTGACATGCTTTGTTAGGGCAGTCACCAAGGAAGTACGTTACTTGAGGTGGGGGGAGTTTTGAGTTACAATTCGTCGCATTGCATACATAAATTGCAATTGAATTAGAATTTAGTCATCAAAACGTTGGACAAAGGGGGAAATTTTGTACTAATAGATAGAACCAAATACATTGATATGTGCAGACAGATCTTGGACAACAGAGATTGGTACTCCTGTCCCCCCATACCATCCATTAACATGGAGAGAGAAAAGGCCCAACTTTTTGCTATCATTGATCAAGCTTATCATGATAATATCATTGATAAGAAAACGGTGGCATTTTTAAAAATAGAACATCCAAGGGTACCTTTTTTTTATGCCCTCCCAAAAATATACAAATCAGTGAGTTTTCCCCCAGATGTCCCATCATTTCTGGGGTAGGAGCGCTCACTGAATCAAAAAGTGAATATGTGGATAAAATATTATAGCCCTTTGTGGTGAATCAATTTACCCAAAAGTCAGTTCACTAGGTTAAAAAAGAATTGTACTACAGAGTTGGATTTAATAAATTAAACAGACATGTTAATTAAAAGATTAACAGAGAAGGTTTATGATAGAGTCTTCTTAGAGAAGGACAGGAAAGGTTTTTAATATAGATAGACATACACTTTTAGAGAATAAAACTGAAAAAGGTACAAAGAGAGATATGTCCTGTAATTTTAGCAAAGAGTTTAATGGAGAATATAAACAGGTAGAGAAGATTCTGAAAAAATATTGGCCAATTCTATTGAAGGATGAGGTATTGAAAAAGATTTTGCCTAACCAACCTGGTTCACATGCAGGAAAAATATAACTCTAATGCCCCATACACACGATCGGACTTTGCAACAACAAAACCGTGGATTTTTGTTTGAAGGTTGTTGGCTCCAACTTGTCTTGCATACACACGGTCACACAAATGTTGTCCAACAATTATGAACGTAGTGACGTACAAGACGTACGTGATATCTCCATTACGAACGCTAGTTTTAGAAGATCGAGTGCTTCCGGCTCGTATTTGATTCCGAGCATGCGTGGACTTTTGTGCGACGGACTTGTGTACACACGATCTGAGAGTCCGACAACAAAAATGTGTTGGCGGAAAATTTGAGAACCTGCTAGCCAACATTTGTTGGAGGAAAGTCTGTCAACAAATGTTCGATGGAGCATACACACGGTCATACTTTCCGCCAACAAGCTCACATCCAACATTTGTTGTCTGAAAATCCGATCGTGTGTACGTGGCATAAGAAATAAGATAGTACATAATGTTATAGAGCCCCTACAAAATCCAAAAATGTTCTTCAAATGTTCTTCAAAATGGTTTTCATATGTGAAACAGGTGCACAGCTTGTAGGATGACAAAAAGAGAAAAAAGAAAACAAAATTCACATCCACACCAACAGGTAAAGAATATGATATAAAACAATGTATTACCTGTGATTTCACTAGCTTTGTATATATTTTGGAATGTGCCTGTTCCAAACAATACATTGGGTGAACCACAAGAAAGTTAAGCACAAGAATAAGGGAGCATGTAAATAATATTAACCACTTAAGGACCAAACCTCTTTTTGAGATTTGTTGCTTACAAGTTAAAAACAGTTTTTTTTGCTAGAAAATTACTTAGAAACCCCCAAACATTATATATATATATATATATATATATATTTTTTTTTTTCTAACACCCTATAGAATAAAATGGCAGTTGTTGCAATACTTTCTGTCACACCGTATTTGCGCAGCGGTCTTACAAGCGCACTTTTTTTTGGAAAAATACAATTTTTTAAAATTAAAAAATAAGACAATAGTAAAGTTAGCCCAATTTTTTTTAATATTGTGAAAGATAATGTTACGCCGAGTAAATTGACACCCAACATGTCATGCTTCAAAATTGCACCTGTTCGTGGAATGGTGACAAACTTTTACCCTTACAAATCTCCATAGGCGACGTTTAAAAAATTCTACAGGTTGCATGTGTTGAGTTACAGAGGAGGTCTAGGGCTATAATTATTACTCTTACTCTAACAATCATGGCAATACCTCACATGTGTGGTTTGAACACCGTTTTCATATGCGGGCGCTACTCACGTATGCATTCACTTCTGCACGCGAGCTTGTCAAAACGTCACTTCCGCCCATAGCTCTTGAGGGCCATTTTATTTGCATTGGTATGGAGATGGGTGGGGGCAATCTTCCCCTCACTCATCTCCATACCCAGCCAGCAGAAGGACCCGATAAGCGGCAGAGGGCACCAGAGCGTGGCAGGAGGGGGGCCCTCTCCCGGCGCCGATAAAAGTGATCTAAATGTGGCCGCAGAGACCACTCTTATTGGAAAGCAAACCGCTGGCCGAAGAAGAGGATACCGGGGTTATGGCAGCTAGCTGCTGCCATAACAACGATATTCCTATTCAAAGTTAGGACGTATATCGGCGTGCGGCGGTCCGGAAGTGGCTAAGTAAGGTCTGGAAACCCACAGTGTATCAAGGCATTTCAAATTAAAACATAACAAATACTCGAGTGTTTTAACATTTTATGGGGTTGAAAAAATAATCCTGCATTGGAGAGGAACAGATATAGAAAAAGAAGTATCCAAGAAGGAACTTAAATTCATTTTTGAGATGAATGCACTACAACCAAATGGAATGAACATTGACATAGACCTAAATTGTTTCCTCACCAATGTTTGATTAATCTCTTCTGGACTGCCTTACGCAGATACGCAGCGGCAGGGTGGCCCTCCTGTGCAAAATTATGTACCTGTACGTGATTTCGTGCACTGGATCTGACGATCCGCTCCCGTTGTGATTGGACACAGCAGGAGCCAATCAGCGGGTCCAGTGGAGCAGATGTTCACTGGCACCCCGTGATCATTCTCTGGAGAGGCAGAACAGCGATCTGCCTATGTAAAGTCAGACCGCCATTCTGTGAGAGGGGAAGATGGAGATCCTGTGTTTCTGCTAATCAGGAACACAGATCTCTGCCTTCCCCCAGTCAAACCAACCCCCACACAGATAGCAGGCATCCCCTAGGAACACATTTAACCCTTTGATCATCCCTGATGTTAACCCCTTCCCTGACAGTGTCATTAGTACAGTGACAGGGCATTTTTTTTAGCACTGATCACTGTATTGATGTCACTGGTCCCCAAAAAAGTGTCAGTTAGGTGTCCAATTTGTCTGCCACAATGTTGCACTCCCACTAAAAATCACTGATTGTCACCATTACTAGTAAAAAATAAATAGATAAAGAAAAATTCCATAAATATATGCCATAGTTTTTAGACTCAATAACTTTTGCGCAAACCAATCAATATATAAGGATTTTTTTTAACCAAACATATGTAGCATGTAGCAGAATACATATTGTCCTACATTGATGAATAAATTAGATTTTTTACTTTTTTGTTATTGGATATATTTTATAGCATTAAGTAAAGAATATAGTTTTTTTTTTTCAAAATTGATGCTCTTTTTTGTTTAGAGCACAAACAATAAAAACTGCAGAGGTAATCAAATACCAACAAAAGAAAGCTCTATTTGTGAGGAAGAAAAGGACATCAATTTTATTTGGGAACAGCATTGCACGACCTCGCAATTGTCAGTTAAAATAACGCAGTGCCATATTGCACAAAATGGCCTGGTCATGGGGGGGGGGGGGGGGGGGAGTAAACCTTCTGGGACTGAAGGGGTTAATGAATAACCTAAATAATGTACAAAGAAAATTGAGAGTCCCCTTTAATAAATGAATGTACAAAATTATGAAAAATCTGATGGGTTTCACAACTAACAATATTTAAATAGGATACACGTGGTAAAAAAAAAAAAAAAGTTTTAATATCTCGGAGAGCCCTGTCACCTGACTAAAGTTTGAGGTTTTGATAAGTGCTTCAATTATTGAGTTTGTGGGAAGTATTTGTAGTACTCTAAAATGGTATTTGTTTACTTTTATCTTGTGCTAGTTTGTAATAATGACAGATAGAGGCATTTTATTTTTTTTTATCTGTAATCTCATGCTGATAAGATGCAAGATAGAGGCACTGACATATAGATTAGGTCATTTTTCATACATGCATAAAAAGATTTATTTATTTATTAGTTATTTTTGATCTTATCTTGAACATACACGGTCACTTTAAAGAATTTGCTGGGTTTCAGTCACTTTATATACAGTGCCTTGAAAAAGTATTCATACCCCTTGAAATTTTCACTCAAAAAAGTAAATGTATTTTATTGGGATTTTATGTGATAAACCAACACAAAGTGGCACATAATTGTAAAGTGTAAGGAAAATGATAAATGATTTTCAAATTTTTTTACAAATAAATATGTGAAAAATGTGGAGTGCATTTGTATTCAGCGCCCCGAGTCAATACTTTGTAGAACCTCCTTTCACTGCAATTACAGCTGAAAGTCTTTTTGGGGATGTCTACCAGATTTGCACATCTAGAGAGGGACATTTTTGCCCATTCCTCCTTGCCAAAAAGTTCTGTCAGATTGGATGGAGAGCGTCTGTGAACAGCAATTTTCAAGTCTTGTCACAATTGGATTTAGGTCTGGGCTTTGACTGGGCCATTCTAACACATGAATATGCTTTGAGCTAAACCATTCCATTGTAGCTCTGGCTGTATGTTTAGGGTCGTTGTCCTGCTGGAAGGTGAACCTCCGCCCCAGTCTCAAGTCTTTTGTAGACTCTAACAGGTTTTCTTCCAAGATTGCCCTGTATTTGGCTCCATCCATCTTCCCATCAACTCTGACCAGCTTCCCTGTCCCTGCTGAAGAAAAGCATCCCCACAACAGGATGCTGCCACCACCATGTTTCACGGTGGGGATGGTGTGTTCAGGTGATGCGGAGTGTTAGCTTTCTGCCACGCATAGCGTTTTGCTTTTAAGCCAAAAAAGTTGAATTTTGGTCTTATCTGACCAGAGCACCTTCTTGCACATGTTTGCTGTGTCCCCCACATGGCTTCTCGCAAACTGCAAACAGGACTTCTTATGGCTTTCTTTCAACAATGGCTTTCTTCTTGCCACTCTTCCATAAAGGCTAGATTTGTGGAATGCACAACTAACAGTTGTCATGTGGATAGATTCTCCCACCTGAGCTGTGGATCTCTGCAGCTTCTCCAGAGTTACCATGGGCCTCTTGGCTGCTTCTCTGATGAATTCTCTGCCTTGCTCGGCCTGTCAGTTTAGGTGGACGGCCATGTCTTGGTAGGTTTGCAGTTGTGCCATACTTTTTCCATTTTCGAATGATGGTGTCACGTACCTTTCAGAGGAGCCCAAGATGATGAGGGTGGCCTCTTGCACGGTTCCGGTCCTAGCACCCTTGGTGGTTGAGACAGGGACTGCTAGGGCAGTGGAAGGGTGCAGGTGCCTGCAGGCAGAAGACTGAAGCTTGGGGACACAGGAACCTCTGTCGAGAAGATGTAGAAACGGGTCACCGGACTTGTTCAGCAGAAGCCAGATCAGGATCACTTGCAGAGTCAGAAACAGGCTGAAGTTGGCAACAGACTGGCAGCGGGGTACACAATCAGAAGGCAGAACCGTAGTCAGGGACAGGCAGAGGTTGGCAACAGGCTGGCAGCAGGGTACACAGAGTGGAGTTGATCTTTGCCTGAGGCAAGAACACCTTTTCCTGGGCTGTGTCTATGATCAGACCCAAGTACTCCAGCCTTTTTAGCGGTATTAAGGAAGATTTCTCTAGGTTGAGACTCCAACCCAAACTTTCCAGGTAACTGGTTGTAATCCGTACGCTTTGCTCCAAACGAGTCACCGACTGGTCTATTGGCAATAGATCGTCTAGGTACGCCAAGACTGTTATGCCCTGTGCCCTTAACCTGGCTAGAGGTGGGGCCAGCACTTTCGTGAACACCCGGGGTGCTGTAGCTAGCCCAAAGGGCAGGGCTACTAACTGGAAATGCTGCTGTTCTAACTCGAACCGCAGAAACCTTTGGTGATCGGGAAATATAGGAACGTGCAGATATGCATCCCTGATGTCGATAGATGCCAGAAGTTCTCCTAGAAGGATAGAAACTACTGACCTGATCGTCTCCATGCGAAAGGAGCGGATCTTCAGGAACTGATTTAGATTTTTTAGATCTAGAATGGGTCTGACATCTCCATTTGGTTTTGGTACAATAAAAAGATTTGAATAAAACCCCAAACCTTGCTCTTTTGTGGGGATCTGTATGATCATTCCCCTTGAGATATTAATCGGTCTAGTGCCTGAAACAGAGATTGTCTTTTCTCTGGATCTTTGGGAACGCTTGACCTCAGGAAACGAGATGGTGGAAAGTCCAGAAAGTCCAGCTTGTACCCCAGCATTACCGTGGAGATGACCCATCTGTCCTGAATTTCCTCTTGCCAGACTTCTGAAAACTGCAGAAGTCTTCCCCCCACCTTGGTGAGGTGGGTTGCCTCTTCATGATGAGGTTTTAGAATTCTGCTTTTCAGGTTTCCGGCCCCAAGACTTCTTTTGAGCCTGGAACTGACCCTGAGGTTTTCCTCTAGAGTCTGATGGCGGAGGCCGTCGTCACTGCCTAGAGGCGGAAGCCTCCAGCGCAGGGGAAAGAGCCTGTTTAAATGAAGGGCATTTTTACTTTCTTTTGACTAGCAAAAGAGTACTTTTCCCACTAGAAATTGTTTGGATATATTTGTCCAAATCTTCCCCAAATAGCCGCTCCCCATGAAAATGGAACCCAGTTAGGAGGTTTTTACATGGTGTTTTTCGGCTGTCCAATTTTTTAACCACAGGATTCTACGCATATGTACTAGCATAAGCGCAAGGCGGGACGCCTGGTGAATAGAATCTTTAATGGCATCTATGACAAAGCATAATGCTTTTGGTAATTCAGCCAATTCTCAGGCTTGTTGTGCAGGAACCTCTTTAAGGGCCTGTCTAAATTGGTCCTTTAGGAATTGACAGATGCCTATTGCAGTGAATGCAGGCTGAGTAACGGCACCTGCCAAGGAAAAAGCAGATTTTAACAGGAATTCCAATCTTTTATCTGTTGGATCCTTAAGCATTTGTGCATTGTCTACTGGACAAGTTAGGCTTTTATTCACACTGGAAATCACAGCGTCAACTGCCGGTACTTTCCATTTTTTGGTGAATTTCTCCTCCATGGGATAGAGAACTGAGAATCTCTTTGGAGGGAGGAAATGCTTATCCGGGTGATCCCATTCAGCAAAAATAAGCTGTTCTAGTAATGCATGGACAGGAAACACATGCAAAGGCTGTGAAGGTTTTAAGGAACCCAAGGAAGAAACCAAGCTTTTAGGAGTCTCCGTTAGGGGTAGCATGAAAGTAGAACGAACCATCTCCATAAGATTGATCTCAGATTGTGAGGCTGAAAACGGTTCATCTACTGTTGTTTCCTCCACAGAGGAATCATCGGTTTGTTTTTCTTCCTGATCGCCTGAGGGTAACATCTCATCCTGTGCCAACTGTTCCCCTTCCAAAGGGTCTGAAGTGGGGGAGGGTGATCTAGAACGCTTCCTATCCATTTGAATGGAGGTTGCGATTAAAGCCACTAATCTTCCTTCCAGACCCTGCAGGGTGGAGGAAAAGAAATTTTCAGTCACATATACAGGGTCTGAGATGGGAGAAGCAGTTGCACCATCAATTTGTTCCAATGGCTCACCCTGGCTTGCCTTAATTGGTAATTCAGGTGAGGATGACAGTGTGGAAATGCGACTGGAGATCCTAGCGCCTAGGGGTGAAACCTTTGGTACCTTTTTGGTCTTAGTGGTGTCTTTTTTGGTAGGCATAGTCCTAAGCACAAAAACAGAGGCACTATTAAATTGCACTTAATCGCTGAGCGTAGTCATGACAGTAAAGCCGCTGTTCAGTTCAGCCTAGTGCTGGGAACAAAGTTGCAACTCCACGTGCCCCACAGCTCCTGTGTCCCTGTTTGCAGACTGCTTGCTTCCTCCTCGTCATCCGAGGAGAGACTGTTCCAGCTTATTTTTATTATCCTGCTTGCCTGCCGTGTGTCCTCGTGGACATTGCACGGCGCTGTGCCTTGGCCCCGCCCCCTCCGTAAACCCTCCCTCTGTTTAGAGAATCCCCCTGCGCAAGCTGCTGTGGCCACACACACAGACTGACACTGAGCTTTACAGTGAAGACAACAGATTAAGGTATGTGCATAGACTCCCTCTAGTTGAGAATTAAGGCATGACAACATTTTTTCCCTTAATGAAGAAAGCATAGGTGGACTTTTTAGTTCCTAAGTTTCTTCCCTTACCTTATCCCTGATTTGCTGAATTAACAGACAATCCAACCTTCACCCATCACTGCGTGCTGCGTTTAGCTAACCTTCAAGGACCGGGTCCCTTTACATCGGGGTTCCACTCTCTTGGACCTGTAAAAATCCCCCCACCAGGAAAGCTTTAGGTAATGTAGCATGACCAAAGCCCTGGGTCCCGGGGTCCAGCCCTACAAAGAGAGGCGTTACAGGCAAAGCCTTGTGCTTCGGATACGAGGCCCAGGTACCATCCACTCAGTGGCACTTTGGATGGATCTGGTCTATGGAGGCTATTTAAATCCAGCATGGATCCCTCCTGGAGCTCCTCAGAGCACATCTTCACTCGTGACCAACACCTTAGACACTGCCAAAAAAACTGATGTGCTCCTGAAAGGAGGAGGGGTTATATAGGGAGTGAACTTCCTGGATTGGGTATACCAGTGTCCATCACCTGAAGGTGGCCTATAACCCATTAAGTTATTACTTAAGGCTCTGTGTCCCATGATGTACGACAAAGAAAGACACGTGGCCATTTACTAAAGTTGGAAGAGAAACAGTTTAACCTTAAACCGCATAGAAGATTCTTTACTGTCAGAGTGGTAAGGAAGTGGAATTCTCTTCCACAAGAAATGGTATAAGCAGGGAGCATCAACAGTTAAAAAAAATCCTGTTTGCCTTTAGTAAATCAACCCCTTTGTGTTGCAAAACCATACCATGACCAAATCTCTAGAATCTGAACCCTATGGATTGATGCCTACTTGCTTTCCACATTTTACATAGACGCTACTGATTTGATGACTATGTATCAGACATCTGTTCTTCACTTATATTGCAACTTTGCTGAGTGTGTTCAGTGGTCTCCTCTAGACCCACCATGGGTCCTTCTCAGTCTTGTGCCAAAAGTATTCTCCTTCCCCTCTCCTCTTCTCCCTTTTACATTTACATTTTGTACTCCATACAAATTGGAAACTTTGTTCATATATTGTTACCTCTGTCAACGTATAACAGGGTGCTACCAGTCTCCACTTGTACATAATACTACATCTCTATATTTATATTTCTCTTTTTAATGTAGTATTTTGCACCATTATATGTCCTGGAGAGATTCTGGATGTGTCATTAACTAGTTTTGTTTTTTTCCCAATAAAGCTCTTTGAACACAAAAACACTATACTTTCCTTTTGAAGCCAATTTTTAAATAAACTAAACACTAATTGTACTGGTAATATATAAACAAGAAAGATAAAAAAACATAAAAAGGACTGATGAACAATTTTATAAAATACAGTACAGGGAAATGTCTACTGTCTGTGTTGTCCTCATGGTTCATTTCAAAAAATGAAGTGCTCACACTACAGTGCCTTGAAAAAGTTTTTACTCCCCTTCAAATTTTCCAAATTTTTCATGTTACAATCAAAAATGTAAATGTATTTTATTGGGATTTTATGTGATAGACCAACACAAAGTGGTACATAATTGTGAAGTGGAAGGAAAATGATAAATGGTTTTCAAAATCTTTTACAAATATGTGAAAAGTGTGGAGTGCATTTCTATTCAGCCCCCCAGAGTCAATACTTTGTAGAACCGCCTTTCACTGCAATTACAGCTCCAAGTCTTTTTGGGGATGTCTCTACCAGCTTTGCACATCTAGAGAGTGAAATTTTTGCCCATTCTTTAAAATATCTCAAGCTCTGTCAGATTGGATGGGGAGTATCTGTGAACAGCAATTTTCAAGTCTTGTCACAGATTCTCAATTGGATTTAGGTCTGGACTGTGACTGGGCCATTCTAACACATGAATATGCTTTGATCTAAACCATTCCATTGTAGCTCTGGCTGTAAGTTTAGGGTGGTTGTCCTGCTGGAATGTGAACCTCCGCCTCAGGCTCAAGTCTTTTGCAGACTCTAACAGGTTTTTCTTCAAGATTGCCCTGTATTTGGCTCCATCCATCTTCCCATCAACTCTGACCAGCTTCCCTGTCCCTGTTGAAGAAAAGCATCCCCACAACATGATGCTGCCACCACCATGTTTCACAGTGGGAATGGTGTGTTCATGGTGATGTGCAGTGCTATTTTTACACAACACATGGCGTTTTGCTTTTAGGCCAAAAAGTTTGAATTTGCTCTCATCTGACCAGAGCACCTCCTTCCACATGTTTGCTGTGTCCCCCACATGGCTTCTCGCAAACTGCAAATCAGACTTCTGATGGCTTTCTTTCAAGAATGTTTTTTTTTCTTGCCACTCTTCCATAAAGACCAGATTTGTGGAGAACACGACTAATAGTTGTCCTGTGGACAGATTCTCCCACCTGAGCTGTGGATCTCTGCAGCTCCTCCAGAGTTACCATGGGCCCCTTGGCTGCTTCTCTGATGAATGCTCTCCTTGCTCGGCCTGTCACTTTAGGTGGACGGCCATGTCTTGGTAGGTTTGCAGTTGTGCCATACTCTTTCCATTTTCAGATAATGGATTGAACACTCAGTGAGATGTTCAAACCTTGGGATATTTTTTATAACCTAACCCTGTTTTAAACTTCTCCACAAGTTTATCCCTGACCTGTCTGGTGCGTTCCTTGGCCTTCATGATGCAGTTTGTTCACTAAGATTCTCTAACAAACCTCTGAGGGCTTCACAGATCAGCTGTATTTATACTGAGATTAAATTACACAAAGGTGGACTCTATTTACTAATTAAGTGACTCCTGAAGGCCATTGGTTCTGCTACATTTTAGTTAGGGGTATCAGAGTAAATGGGGCTGAATACAAATACACCCCACACTTTTCACATATTTATTGTAAAAAAATTGGTAAAGCATTTTCCTTCCACCTCACAAAAACTTTGTGTTGGTTTATCACATAAAATCCCAATAAAATACATTTACGTTTACGTTTTTGGTTATAACATGACAAAATGTGGAAGATTTCAAGGGGTGTAAATACTTTTTCAAGGCACTGTATAAGGCAATGCTCTGGATACACACAGGGGTTGATTTACTAAAGGCAACTAGTGCAGTGCAGGTGCTCCAGAGCTTAGTAAATGAGGTAAGGGTTCACTTTGCAATGAGTACCCAATCATGTGCAAGGAAAATAAAAAAAACATAATTTTTGCTTGCACATGATTGGATGATGGAAGTCAGCAGAGCCTCAGCTTATTTACTAAGCTCTGGAGCAACTGCCCTTTTCAAAGTGCACAGTCTATTTTCCTTTAGTAAATAAACCCCACAGAGTCTGTATTATATAGGTAGTGTTTTGCCTTCATTCTAAATGCTTTCCAGTTGACTGCACATCTTTAACTCTTTATGTCTATATATGGTGCTCTCCTAAACACTCATTAATATTCCTTTAATCTTAAAGTTGAAATCTTTTTACAATCCCCCCCCCCCCCGGGTCCACAGACTGTAAGGCTGGCTATACACGCTTTGAAGCTGGTTCAGCAGAAACTGTCCAAGATTCAAATCGTTAATGGGCAGGCTGAATGTACTAAGTTCAATCGATCAACCTGGGTACAACCAGCTTGCTGGACTAGCTTCTGATTATCGCAAGCTGCTGCTATAGGCACTAGCAATAATTACCTGCCCGAACCCCCCGCCGGGACATAACAATTGCTGATTCCCCTGTCAGCACTGTCTGTGTTGATGGGGGAATTGTGTGAATTTCTTTTTTGCAACCCACAGTTGCAGGAAAGAAATTTGCAATGTGCATGGCCTGCCTAAGATAAGGCAGCATCTGCTCACTGACTTATGTTATCAGGACTGTACAATGTATTAAAGTTCCTTTTTAGAGAATATATAAAGTTTGATCCATTGGATGTTACTTGTTCCTGTTCAGTATATGGACTTTCAGATACAATTCTCTGTGGATTATTGTCCATTTTAACTGACATATGGTATTTTCTCAGTTATCCACAATAACATATTGAGTGGAGGCACAGATTTTTTATTTTTTTTAAAGATTCCAACTGGTTCTCACAGATGAAGTGAAGGCTCTGCTCCTTAAAGTGGATGTAAACTCGATTCATGAAATATGAGCTGTGCACATACTATATATCTGCAGTGTTTTCTTATCTCTCTTCAAAGCCCTTTGAACCAGTGGCTTTCTCCTGCTCTGTTCTTCTGTTATCAGCCTGATAACTTCTGACAAGTTCTCTGACACATGTGATAAAACCAGGATGAATTTTGTGTCGTGGGAGGTTCCTATAAAAATATTGAGATCTGGAGACTGGCTAGGCCACTCCAGGACCTTGAAATTCTTCTTATGAAGCCACTCCTTCGTTGCCTGGGCAGTGTGTTTGGGATCATTGTCATGCTGGAAGACCCAGCCATGTTTTATCTTCAATGCCCTTGCTGATGGGTAGAGGTTTGCACTCAAAATCTTACGATACATGGCCCCATTCATTCTTTCATGTACACGGATCAGTCGTCCTGTTCCCTTTGCAGAGAAACAGCCCCAAAGCATGATGTTGCCACCCCCATGCTTCACAGTAGGTATGGTGTTCTTTGGTTGCAACTCAGCATTCTCTCTCCTCCAAACACGGCGAGTTGTGTTTCTACCAAACAGTTCTACTTTGGTTTCATCTGACCATATGACATTCTCCCAATCCTCTTCTGGATCATCCAAATGCTCTCTAGCAAACCTCAGACGGGCCAGACATGTACTGGCTTAAGCAGGGGGACACGTCTGGCACTGCAGGATCCGAGTCCGAGTGTTACTGATGGTAGCCTTTATTACGTTGGTCCCAGCTCTCTGCAGATCATTCACTAGCTCCCCCGTGTGGTTCTGGGATTTTTGCTCACCGTTCTTGTGATCATTTTGACCCACGGGGTGAGATCTTGCGTGGAGCCCCAGATCAAGGGAGATTATCAGTGGTCTTGTATGTCTTCAATTTTCTAATTATTGCTCCCATAGTTGATTTCTTCACACCAAGCTGCTTGCCTATTGCAGATTCAGTCTTCCCAGCCTGGTGCAGGTCTACAATTTTGTTTCTGGTGTCCTTCGACAGCTCTTTGGTCTTCACCATAGTGGAGTTTGGAGTGTGACTGTTTGAGGTTGTGGACAGGTGTCTTTTATACTGATAACAAGTTCAAACAGGTGCCATAATACAGGTAATGAGTGGAGGACAGAGGAGCATCTTAAAGAAGAAGATACAGGTCTGTGAGAGCCAGAAATCTTGTTTGTTTGTAGGTGACCAAATACTTATTTTCCACCATATTTTGCAAATAAATTCTTTCAAAAATCAGACAATCTGATTGTCTGAATTCGTTTCCACATTTTGTCTCTCATAGTTGAGGTATACCTATGATAACAATTACAGGCCTCTCTCATCTTTCTAAGTGGGAGAACTTGCAAATTGGTGGGTGACTAAATACTTTTTTGCCCCACTGTATATGTGATGGGTTACATCCACTTTAATACCACACAGGTGGAACCACAACACATCTCTAGCCTGTAGAAGGCCCAAATTAGGGTTTAGAGTGGTTATTTATTTATTTTTTTGTTTACTTTATATGAACTATTAATTTTTTTTTTTTTTCTAAACTGCAGTACTACTTTAAAGGAAAGAAAAATGTATCTGGTTCATTTATTAATGCTAATATTAGATGTTTACTTTACAGATATTTATTATCAAGAGTATAAAGAAATGATTACAATCTTAAGTAGTTCAAGCATACACTGGAGTCTGACCAATCTTGTCCCATCCATCTATACTGTTGTGTTCCTCGTGGCTCTTCCTCTCAATATAATGGCGATCATCATGTTCCTGGTGAAGATGAAGGTCAGGAAGCCGTCAGTGGTCTACATGCTGAACCTCGCTACTGCAGATGTCCTCCTCGTTTGTGTCCTGCCTTTTTATATTATCTACAGATTCTTGGGATCCCACTGGGTCCTTGGAGAAGGAATGTGTCGCTTTGTCACGGCAGCATTTTACTGTAACATGTACTGCTCCGTCCTGCTCATGACAAGTATCAGCGTGGACAGGTTCCTGGCTGTAGTCTACCCGGTGCGGTCTCTCTCCTGGCGCACAGTGACCCGAGCCTGGCTGGTGTGTGGTGTCATCTGGGTCATCTCATTGGCCAGCACTGTGCCCCTTCTCACAGTAGATCAATCCTGGAAAATTTCTGATCCAGATATCACAACATGCCATGATATTCAGTACTATTGGATAGATCTTGATTTCTATTTTTACTATTTCACCATTCTTATTTCTCTTTTCTTTTTCTTACCATTATTCATTACAACTATTTGTTACATCGGAATCATTCGCAGTCTCAGCAGATCAAAATTTGATGGCACCCATAAGAAATCACGAGCTATCCGGTTATCCATGGTTGTGCTGAGTGTGTTTGTCCTTTGTTTTGGCCCCACCAATGTCATCTACTTAATTTACTATGTTCAGATGTATGAAGATTATGATCCCTCTCTGTATATTCCCTACATCCTCTGTGTCAGTATCAGCAGCATCAACTGTTGTCTGGATCCTCTTATCTATTATTTTGCATCCTCCGATTGTCAGAAATACGTCTACAGCTTGCTGCGCTGTAAGAAAGATCATCACCCACCAGGAAAACAAAAGTCTATCCTAAAACACAAAGAGCAGCAACCAGAGAGAGAACTAGAGGAGATGTATTCCACTCAATCCAATAAGAGCGGATGAGTTATTTTAGAACCACTCTTTATTATATCTCACAGTAGTTTTCCTGCACAAATGTTCAGATAACATACATGTCACTAAGATCTGTAATACCTAATGGTCCACTTTACTACCCTTATAAATAAAGCTTTTACCACATAAAAATTTACCTTGACTCTGGCGTTTCCTGGAAGTGTGAGTGATGTCACTGTTCCTCCTGGAAAAGCCAGGGGGTAAAGTGCTGCGTGAATATGCTTCATCTCATTGCAGTGTTCAGTGGGCGGCACAACAGGACCGATCCTAGGGTCACAGACGCTTGGGTGCAGAAATATTTCTGGCGCCCCACAAAAGGGGCGTGGTCATCTTACCAACTCCTCCCCTTTACAAATGTTTCTATGGCAACGACTCAAACACAGAGATGCTCCCCTTAGAAGTCTTCCTTACCTTTGGATCCTCCCATGATCTCTTAACAATAAAGAAAATACAGAAAGAGAGTACACTAATGAGACCTGGAGGGGAGTCTCTCTAATGCACACACAGAGGGCTGTCTGTTAGAAAGAGCCCCTAGACATAATACGGTCAAAGACTGCAGACATGTTACAAGAGATGGTCAGGGACTGCAGACATAATACAGGAGATGGTCAGAGACTGTAGACATAATACAGGAGATGGTCAGAGACTGCAGACATAATATAGGAGATGGTTAGAGACTGTAGACATGATACAGGAGAAGGTCAGAGACTGTAGGACAAACCCCCCTCCATTAGTACAGACCCAACAGGACAAACCGCCCCAATCTCCATTAGTACAGACCCCCCCAGGACAAACCCCCTCTCCATTAGTACAGACCCCCCTAGGACAAAGCCCCCTCCATTAGTACAGACCCCCCAGGACAAACCCCCTCCATTGGTACAGACCCCCCAGGACAACCTCCCCTCCATTAGTACAGACCCCCCAGGAAACCCCCCCTCCATTAGTACAGACCCCCCAGGACAACCCCCCTCCATTAGTACAGACCCCCTTAGGACAGACCCCCCTCCATTAGTACAGACCCCCCCAGGACAAAGCCCCCCCTCCATTAGTACAGACCCCCCAGGACAAACCCCCCTCTATTAGTACAGACCCCCCCAAGACAACCCCCCTCCATTAGTACAGACCCCCCAAGACAAACCCCCCTCCATTAGTACAGACCCCCCAGGACAAAGCCCCCCTCCATTAGTACAGACCCCCCCCAGGACAACCCCCCTCCATTAGTACAGACCCCCCCAGGACAACTCCCCTCCATTAGTACAGACCCCCCAGGACAAACTGCCCCCTCCTCTCCATTAGTACACCCCCCCAGGAACCCCCCCCTCCATTAGTACAGATCCCCTTAGGACAGACCCCCCTCTATTAGTAGAGACCCCGCCTCCATTAGTGTACATAAAAACACCCGGGCGGCAGCTGGAGAGGAGAGGACAGTGTGCAGCTGCCCGGGTGGAGAGCAGATGGAGACAGGCTTGGGCGGGAGTGAAAGACAGAGGAGGGGAACATGTGTCAGGCACCGACCACCCCCCCAGCGATGTTACTGCGTGGCTGGTCCCTCTCCACACAGAGACCAGCCGCTCCGATCTCCGGCACTGCTCTCCTTCTCTGACAGGAGGAGGGAGGGGGATGGGCTGCCGCTTGAGCATCGAAAACTACAGCGGCGGCTGTGACCTGCGGAGGGAGCCACCTCTGGACACAGAGAGGAGGAGGAGGAGGGAGGGGAGCACTCTGGCGCTTCAGCGCCCCCACCTCTCTGGCGCCCGGGTGCACTTCACCCCGTGCACCCCGTCTGGGATCGGTCCTGCGGCACAATGACGTCACTCACACTACCTGAAGGGTTTGGAAACTGGGGCCGAGCTATGAACGACTATTCACAAAGTGAATTTGGTATAGCAATTGCAAGGGGGGAGAAAAATGTTTCAAAACTGAATGTGTTGAGCATCTTTCCTCATGCACCTGTGGACCAAAAAACAGTCCTTTAGGTGATCATCAATTTCCCCTGAGGGTCAATTCATGTTCACCTAAATCACTGAGCTATGGTGCTGAACAGCACCATATTGGCTGCTTTACAGCACTAGCAATTCTACAACTTTGTCCAGTAATGTGTAAAATAGTAACTTCCAGGCTCCTTTCTCACCGTTGGGGACATCTTATGAAAGGAGGACTCTGATGGTGACATCTAATGTAATTTAATGTAATCTAATGTAAAGGGGGACTCTGATGGGGACATCTGATGTAAAGGAGGACTTTGATGGGGACACCTGATGTAAAGAGGGACTCTGATGAGGACACCTAATTGTATAGGGGGATGCTGATGGGGACACCTGATATAAAGGGGGGCACCTGCTGTAAAGGGGGACTCTGATTGGGAAACTTGATGTAAAAAGAGGCTCTGATGAGGACACTGTATGTTAAGTGGTTTTATTTTCTTTTACTTGAAATGTGGATGTGATTGGCCTACTGTGACAGGCACAGTGAGGCTGCATATGATGGGCACAGTGAGGCTGCATTTGATGGGCACAGTTTTATCTAGCAGTAATGATACATAATCACCTGGTAAATTGCTATTTTCAGTCCTGCATTACTAACAGTTTAACTTTTCAGTTTGTTGGCGCCACTGGTACAAAGACAGTCCTATGAGAGGGCTGGATGGTATCCAAATTATAGCTGTATGGCGTTGCTTTGGGTGGATTACCTGATGGTAACAATGGTGGACCATGTCTGTGTAATGTGTGTTGGAACAACGACATGTAGTGTCGATTGCAAATTTATATGACAGGGTGACAATACAGGAGCATAATTACAACGTTGTAGGAAACGGGGGCAAAGCATTGTCACCTTAAAACAAGAAGTGCTCAACTTCATGGCTTATTTAATAAAACCTGCAGATTTAAATATAATTAAACTTGAATTTCTTTTAATATATTTAACCCTTTTGTGAGCATTTAGTAATTTGTTTATATCAACTTTAAATATATATAAAATTTAATTATATTTGTTTATATGCTTTGTTTATCAATAATATATGTAGTGATTAGAATAAAATGCATATATTGGTTATATGCTAATCATTAGGTGCTGGTATAAAATATAATGAGTATGTAGAATCCTTCAGATCTCGGTAAGCAGACAGCTTGTGAGATCTCATCCAGGTATGGAGCTGAAGATATAGACCACAAGTCATAATAAAGCCATTTCATGCTAAGATGGCCATACACATGACAAGCTGATTGTATCAACTTTGTGCAATATTCTTTAGATTTACCAAATCCATGTAATATGAAGACCTAATTAAACAATCCGTACATTATGTATGAGTCAGATAGTCACATGTAGTATAAAGTTGTTAGTAGATCTAAAGAGATTGTACAAACAGACTATTAGGGAAGATTCATTTTAGCTCATAAGAATTAATTGACTGAATTATTACATTTTATTTACATAAAAATAAAATCATTACTGAACTTTAGGAATGTAAATATACATAATTAAATTCTACCACACCCAAGTAACTCATAGACCTAGGGCATTCTATTATATAAATACAGACTTCAGCTCAGAAGTGAGCACTGTGGTCTGCATGCTTCCTACAGTATCTCCCTATTGGTCATCATGGTTGTTCATTACACCCCATAGTGGGATCAGCAGATGGTGGACCACATCACAGACTTTTGAGTTAAAATTTGCATTTGCCTAACAGACCACCCGAGCATCCACTGGACATTATACAGGGGGCCAGAACAATGTTAGTGTGATCTAGACCTGATGACCAGTAACCTTCTACATGGACCTTCCTGCACACCCTGTCCCTTGGTGTTTTTTTTTAATAATTCCTCTGTCCCATCTTACTGAAGTAATACAAGATTCCCACAAAAATAATTTCCCTTGAGGAGAGTATTCCATGCATTTCTGGCTTACAGTGGCCAATCAGAAACTGGCAGCACAGCAAACATGGATCTCTCATAGGAAGGTCCAGCAGGGATTGATGGCGACTATTTCCTGGAGTTATGTCCGGTGGATTATTTTACATAAACACATGGGGGAGAAAACATGTTATTAGATATTAACCACGATTAGATATAATTTCATTGTTCATGAGAAGTACCTCCCCCAGAGCCTCCACTCTTTATAGATGCCCATGGCTCTATGTTTTGGGGATTCTGGGAACTCTAAAAGATATCTGAGGTATGGAAAGGCTTTCTATCCTCCTGTTTGCATTCTTAGAGATTATTACTGGTACTCTTTAAATGGCTCAGCTCTCTTGTACATTTAATTATATATTCATATATATATATATATATTTGATATTATTCATCATTGCTCTGCTTATAATAAAGACAATTGTTAAATGTCAGATTTGTGTCCTGTCTCTGTGTTGAATTGTACGGCTGAACATATAAAAGAGCATAAGGGGCCATTTACTATAGCGCCACACGCTAATTAGAGCTAACTAGCGTTCAAATTACTGCGATCGCAGTAATTAGTGCTAAAATGGAATTCACAATAGCGCTGGTAAAAATATGCTCCCAAAATCAAATTTACTATAGCTCCCAGAGAACAGATAGCGCCCAAACCCTAACTCTTGTTAGAACCTGGATTATTGACCATGGAAATAATGTTTAGAGTAGGGATGAGCTTCGAGTTCGAGTCGAACTCATGTTCGACTCGAACATTGGCTGTTCGCAAGTTCGCCGAACAGCGAACAATTTGGGGTGTTCGTGGCAAAGTCGAATGCCGCGGAACACCCTTTAGAAGTCTATGGGAGAAATCAAAAGTGCTAATTTTAAAGGCTTATATGCAAGTTATTGTCATAAAAAGTGTTTGGGAACCTGGGTCCTGCCCCAGGGGACATGGATCAATGCAAAAAAAAGTTTTAAAAACGGAAGTTTTTTTAGGAGCAGTGATTTTAATAATGCTTAAAGTCAAACAATAAAAGTGTAATATCCCTTTAAATTTCGTACCTGGGGGGTGTCTATAGTATGCCTGTAAAGGGGCGCATGTTTCCCGTGTTTAGAACAGTCTGACAGCAAAATGACATTTCGAAGGAAAAAACCCATTTAAAACTACTCGCGGCTATTGCATTCCCGGTCCGACAATACACATAGAAGTTCATTGATAAAAATGGCATGGGAATTCCCCACAGGGGAACCCCGAACCAAAATTTAAAAAAAAAATGACGTGGGGGTCCCCCTAAATTCCATACCAGGCCCTTCAGGTCTGGTATGGATATTAAGGGGAACCCCGGACAAAATAAAAAAAAAATGACGTGGGGGTCCCCCTAAATTCCATACCAGACCCTTCAGGTCTGGTATGGATTTTAAGGGGAACCCCGCGCCAAAAAAAACAAACGGCGTGGGGTCCCCCCAAAAATCCATACCAGACCCTTATCCGAGCACGCAACCTGGCAGGCCGCAGGAAAAGAGGGATGAGAGTGCGGCCCCCCTCCTGAACCGTACCAGGCCACATGCCCTCAACATCGGGAGGGTGCTTTGGGGTAGCCCCCCAAAACACCTTGTCCCCATGTTGATGAGGACAAGGGCCTCATCCCCACAACCCTGGCCGGTGGTTGTGGGGGTCTGCGGGCAGGGGGGCTTATCAGTATCTGGAAGTCCCCTTTAACAAGGGGACCCCCAGATCCCAGCCCCCCCCTGTGTGAAATGGTAAGGGGGTACTTACCCCTACCATTTCACTAAAAAACTGTCAAAAATGTTAAAAATGACAAGAGACAGTTTTTGACAATTCCTTTATTTAAATGCTTCTCCTTTCTTCTTTCTTCTATCTTCCTTCATCTTCTTCTTCTTCTGGTTCTTCCTCCGGCGTTCTCGTCCAGCATCTCCTCCGCGGCGTCTTCTATCTTCTTCTCCTCGGGCCGCTCCGCACCCATGGCATGGGGGGAGGCTCCCGCTATTCTCTTCATCTTCTTCATCTTCTCCTTTTCTTCTCTTCTTCATCTTCTTCTCCGGGCCGCTCCGCATCCATGCTGGCATGGAGGGAGGCTCCCACTGTGTGACGGCGTCTCCTCGTCTGACGGTGCTTAAATAACGGGGGGCGGGCCCACCCGGTGACCCCGCCCCCCTCTGACACACGGGACATGACGGGACTTCCCTGTGGCATTCCCCATGACGTCACAGGGAAGTCCCGTCAAGTCACCGTGCGTCAACGGTGGCCCCGCCCCCGTTATTTAAGAACCATCAGACGAGGAGACGCCGTCACACAGCGGGAGCCTCCCTCCATGCCAGCATGGATGCGGAGCGGCCCGGAGAAGAAAATGAAGAAGAGAAGAAGAGAAGAAAAGAAGAAGATGAAGAAGATGAAGAGGGAGCCTCCCCCCATGCCATGGGTGCGGAGCGGCCCGAGGAGAAGAAGATAGAAGACGCCGCGGAGGAGATGCTGGACGAGAATGCTGGAGGAAGAACCAGAAGAGCCAGAAGAACCAGAAGAAGAAGATGAAGGAAGATAGAAGAAAGAAGAAGCATTTAAATAAAGGAATTGTCAAAAACTGTCTCTTGTCATTTTTAACATTTTTGACAGTTTTTTAGTGAAATGGTAGGGGTAAGTACCCCCTTACCATTTCACACAGGGGGGAGGGCCGGGATCTGGGGGTCCCCTTGTTAAAGGGGGCTTCCAGATTCCAATAAGCCCCCCGCCCGCAGACCCCCACAACCACCGGCCAGGGTTGTGGGGATGAGGCCCTTGTCCTCATCAACATGGGGACAAGGTATTTTGGGGGGCTACCCCAAAGCACCCTCCCAATGTTGAGGGCATGTGGCCTGGTACGGTTCAGGGGGGGCGCTCTCTCGTCCCCCCCTCTTTTCCTGTGGCCTTCCAGGTTACGTGCTCGGATAAGGGTCTGGTATGGATTTTTAGGGGGATCCCACGCCATTTTTTTGTTTTTTTTTTGGCGCGGGGTTCCCCTTAAAATTTAGGGGGACCCCCACGTCATTTTTTTAAAAATTTTGGCCGGGGTTCCCCTTAATATCCATACCAGACCTGAAGGGGCTGGTATGGAATTTAGGGGGACCCCCACGTCATTTTTTTTTTTTAATTTTGGTTCGGGGTTCCCCTGTGGGGAATTCCCATGCCGTTTTTATCAATGAACTTCTATGTGTATTGTCGGACCAGCAATGCAATAGCCGAGAGTAGTTTTAAATGGGTTTTTTCCTTCGAAATGTCATTTTGCTGTCAGACTGTTCTAAACACGGGAAACATGCGCCCCTTTACAGGCATACTATAGACACCCCCCAGCTACGAAATTTAAAGGGATATTACACTTTTATTGTTTGACTTTAAGCATTATTAAAATCACTGCTCCTGAAAAAAACGGCCGTTTTTAAAACTTTTTTTTTGCATTGATCCATGTCCCCTGGGGCAGGACCCAGGTCCCCAAACACTTTTTATGACAATAACTTGCATATAAGCCTTTAAAATTAGCACTTTTGATTATTCGTGTTCGTGTCCCATAGACTTTAACGGTGTTCGCGTGTTCGAACTAACTTTTTTCCTGTTCGCATGTTCTGGTGCGAACCAAACAGGGGGGTGTTCGGCTCATCCCTAGTTTAGAGCATGATATGATCACCTAAATGGTACTGAAATATGCAGTAAATTGTTTAAAGATAATCTGCTTTTAAACTGTGTGAAGAAGTGATTTTTACACTAAAATATATTTAAAAGTCTGAGAAGAGATAAACTCCCTGTTTCTTTACAACTAGGTGCCAGCAAAACTGAGCATGCTCAGACATGCAAACTACTCTCATTTTAACTCCCATGGCTTTTTTACTGAGAGTTATAGTAAATACCAAAATGAGCACTGGGTTAAAGAGCGTTTTTTGGGAGTACAAAATTAGAGTTCTGTAGCCCAATGCATATTTCAGCCATTGATTCTAATGGTACAATTGAAACTTCGACCAATAAATACTTTTCATGTTGAGATGAATGTATCGTTCTCTCAAAGAAATTGTCCTTGCAACAATGTTGCTTCTTCGTCATCTATTTTGTTCTTAAGAATGCTAGAATGTGGAATGTTTTCATGTTTTACTAAAATAATTTTTTCTCTGTCACTTTCAGGCCTCATGCACACGAGCATTATAAAAACCGAGCTGTAAAGCTAGTACCGATGCTAGGTAAAAAAGCAGCGTTGATAAAGTGATTTTATCAGCATTTTGCATTGGCATCAATGCGTGTTTTGCCACGCTAGCTTTTAGCCACATTTCTCTGCCTCTATTCAAAATCAATAGTTCCCTATGGGAGCCCATTAATTTGAATAGAAGTCGCACCACAAGTCGGATCATGATGATCCAACGTGTGGTGCGACTTGTGTGCTGAGGAGCACAATGAAAAACTGAAATGAAAAAAAAAAAATTGGCGTGGGGTTCCCCCCAGGATGATACCAGACCCTTCAGTCTGGTACGGATTTTAAGGGGAACCCCCTCGCCAAAAAAATGGCGTGGGGGTCCCCCGCAAGATCCATACCAGACCCTTATCCGAGCATGCAGCCTGGCAGGCCAGGAAAGGGGAGATGGGTGAGCGCCCCCCTCCTGGACCATACCAGGCCACATGCCCTCAACATGGGGGATGGGTGCTTTGGGGCAGGGGGGCCCTGCGCCCCCACCCAAAAGCACCTTGTCCCCATGTTGATGAGGACAAGGACCTGTTCCCGACAACCCTGGCCATTAGTTGTTGGGGTCTTCAGGCGGGGGCTTATCGGAATCTGGAAGCCCCCTTTAACAAGGGGGCCCCCAGATCCTGACCCCCCTCCCTGGGTGAATGAGTATGGGGCACTTTGTACCCCTACCCATTCACCCAAAGAAAGTGTCAAGAAATGAAAACACTACACAGGTTTTTAAAGTAATTTATTAAATCATCTCCGGTGTCTCTTCCGATTTCTTCTCCCCTCCCCGGCTCTTCTCCCTCCTCCGGCGATGTCTTCTCCCTCTGCCGGTTCTTCTCCCTCTCTGGTTCTTCTCCTCTCTGCGCTGTCTTCTCGCTCTTTTGCCAGGTCTTCTCCCTCTGTTCTTCTGCCGATGTTGACTCAACGCGATCTCCCGGTGTAATACTAGGTCCGCCGTGCACCATGACTTATATTGGCATGGTGCGGGGCCACCCGCTGATGTCATCTGGAGTCCCCACCCCCTTGTGACATCACCGCCCCATCATGCCTGATGTCACGAGGGGGGTGGGGCCTCCAGGTGACATCAGCGGGGGGGCCCCGTCTCATGCTAATGTAAGTTATGGGACACGTGGACCCAGCATTACACCAAAAGATCGCGTCGAGTCAACATTGGAAGAAGAACAGAGGGAGAAGACCCGGCAAAAAAGTGGAAAGACAGCCACCGGCCAGGGTTGTCAGGAAGAGGCCCTTGTCCTTATCAACATGGGACAATGTGCTTTGGGGTGGGGGTGCAGGGTCCCCCTGCCCCAAAGCACTCACCCCCTATGTTGAGGGCATGTGGCCTGGTATGGTCCAGGAGGGGGGGCACTCGCCCCCCCTTTCCTGATCTGTCCAGATGCATGCTCGGATTAGGGTTTGGTATGGATTTTGGGGGGACCCCTCACCATTTTTTTGGCGTGGGGGTTCCCCTTAAAATCCATATCCCTTGGGGGGAACCCCACACCAATTTTTTTCCATTTTGGCGAGGGGTTCCACTTCAATATCCTCAATCACACAAGTTGCACCGCAGGTCGGATCATCATGATCCGACTTCTGGTGCGACTTCTATTCCAATCAATGGGCTCCTATAGGGAACCTTTGATTTTGAATAGAAGCAGAGAAATGCCTGATGAGGTTTAATGCTCTGTATACAGCGTTAAACCGTATTTAACAGTTTTTACTGGTGTTTGGTGTTTTTACAGCAGTAGCCCTGGAGCCTCAGAATGTGCTGGTCCTTGGTTTTTTTTGGAGCTTAAAAACGCCTATGCCACTTACAGCTCATTAATGTTTGTGTGTGCATGAGGCCAGAGAATAACATGGAGAGGCATTTTTAAGCTGTAAAAAAACGCTCCTAAAAGCAGCTGCAAAAATGCCCGTGGGCATGAGGCCTAACTTGTTGCTGTCCATCTCACAAAAATCTTTACCCAAACTCACACAGGTGTCTTTATAAACCACAAACAATACCATTGCTGATGCAAATTTAAAATGAGTGTGTTTTTTATTATTTTTTATTATTTCCAACTGAACATAATTTGAGCCCAAAAAATGTGATATGTGTATCAACATCAGAAATAAAAATGTAATTCCCAACAATCAGAGGGTAACATCACTATTCTACACTCACAAACCAAGAACCACCAAATATCTTTGGTATACCAAAGAACTTCTGCCTAACAGCACTGATGTTCTGGGTTTAAATCCCAAACATGCCACTTCTTGTACAGAAGTTGTCTGTTCTCCCTATGTTGTTAAACATGAATAAGGACCTTCCCTCAATTATGTCTAAATGTAGTATTTATGTGTAGGAGGGTTCCACCACCATTGGAAATTGTGTCATATGTCTTCCATGGGCAAGGACTATAATCAGCCTTACGAGAATAAATAAGGAATGAATATGGGACTTTACATGAGGCATGTTTCTGTTGATAGTTTATGAAATACCTAATTATAAATTGATTGAGTGTCACAATCCCCATAGGGTAGTCCATAGATCCATAATAAATTCAATAATGATTTTGATAAATTAATACATTTGATATCTAATGCATAGTCTAAATAATATACAATGCATAGGGTAAAAGAAGAAACGATAATAAATATAAACGTGTACAAAAAAGGTGTAGAAATTGCGCCAGCTCCTAAGGAAAACAAAATGAAGCAGCCGACACAGCAATCTGACCGTTGCGAATGTAAAGGTAATGAAAAGTGTGGCGCTAATGAATAGTGGGATACATGTTATTAATCAAGTGATAGTGATCCCTATAAAGGAGTGATAAAGCTTAAAGTGTAACCTTATTAAGTGAATGGTATTGTTTTATAAAACATCCCAAAAAAGAATATATGACAATATATAGTGATAGTGAGTACTTAGATATGTAGGGGAGTGAATACTCAATAACAACCTGTGGGTTAATTAAGAAACAATCGTGCATGCAATACCATGTTCAAAGAAACAATACAGCAAAATAATAATAATGCAAGTTATCTTAATATACTGGGTGTGCAGCTCAGCAAAAATAATGTTCATTTGGGCTAAAACCAAGAGAGAGGACGTCCAAGTCCCTAAAAAGGGTAAACATATATGGATACTGGAAGTCTCTTAATGGGTGGATGGGGTACTCCTAGTTGACCCCACAGCCATCTGGGCGTAGGCCGTCTTCATATAAGGTGAATAAGGGCTGTTCTAAAGGAATCCTTAGATACAGGCAGATTCTTCACTCATGTGGGTGGTCTCAACAAAGAGAAAGAAAAGCAAAAGGATGCCCTTACCAGATAAGGTGGACTCACAGGCCGTTGGCGGTGAGTCAAACGAGCTTGTACCATCAAGCGGTATGGGGTGACGATCTGTAGGAAGACTTGTGTGGAATCTTGTCAGCAGTCCTCAGATGGTGTGCCAATATGGGATCGGGAGCCCCCGGGATTCGGTTTTGGTCGCCAAATGACCGTTTCCTCAAAAGCCCGTCATATGAACGAATAGACAAAGAAAAGAAAAAAACTTCCACATAGTGTAAAATATAATAAATATAATAATAAGATAATAAATATAATAATAATAATAATAATAATAATCTTAATAACATATTTAACCACTTCAGCCCCGGAAGGATTTACCCCCTTCTTGACCAGAACACTTTTTGCGATACGGCACTGCGTCGCTTTAACTGACAATTGCGCGGTCGTGCGACGTTGCAGCCACAAAATTGATGTCTTTTTTTTCCCACAAATAGAGCTTTCTTTTGGTGGTATTTGATCACCTCTGCGGTTATTATTTTTTGCGCTATAAACAAAAAAGGGTGTAAATTTTGACAAAAAAAGCAATATTTTTAACTCTTTGCTATAATAAATATCCCCCAAAAATTTATAAAAAAAACAAATTTCTTTCTCAGTTTAGGCCGATATGTATTCTTCTACATATTTTTGTTAAAAAAATCTCAATAAGCGTATATTGATTGGTTTTCACAAAAGTTATAGCGTCTACAAAATAGGGGATAGATTTATGGCATTTTTGTTATAATTTTTTTTTATCAGTAATGGCGGCGATCTGCGATTTTTATCATGACTGCAACATTATGGTGGACACATCGGACACTTTTGACACTATTGTGGGACCATTGTCATTTATACAGCGATCAGTGCTATAAAAATGCACTGATTACTGTGTAAATGACACTGGCAGGGAAGGGATTAAACACTAGGGGGCGATCAAGGGGTTGAGTGTGTCCTAGGGAGTGATTCTAACTTTGGGGGGATGGGCTCACTACAACATGACAGCGATCACGTTGCTAGGCAGAACAGAGAAATGCCTTGTTTACATAGGCATCTCCCCATTCTGCCACTCCATGACACGATCGCGGGCCCCCGACAGACATCGAGTCTGCGGGCATGGTCACGGAGTACGTGGCACGCTCATACCTGCAATGCCGCGATTTAAAGGGGACATACCTGTATGCCCATTTGCCCAGTCATGCCATTGTGCCGACGTACATCGTCGTGCACTGGTCGGCATGTGGTTAATATTAATGATAGATGGACATAATTGGTACAAGCAATAACAATGAATGTAATAAGCACATGAATAAAATGCCTATAATTAACACGATGAGTACAAGCAATGCATGGTAGGGGCGAACAAAATTCATGATAATGGGCAAGCTTGACTTGGCACCCTTGAAGACTCAACATGTTTCATGGCGTTTACAGCCAATCATCAGGAGTAGGATGCATTAATTAGGCTATAAGGTTAAATAAATTGATAAATGGGTAAACAGAGTAACAAAAGATATTCTATGCTTTCTAAAAGAAAAAGAGGAGAGCAAGATCTGGCAGTTTTATATATTACCTATAGGATGACTTATGTCCTGTACATATGATAATGATAGAATTTTCCAATGGAAAATGTGTGATAGGACCTTGTTATCGGAAATTCCAATCGTGTGTGGGCTCCATCACACATTTTCCATAGGAATTTCCGACACACGAAGTTTGAGAGCAGGCTATAAAATTTTCCGACAACAAAATCCATTGTCAGAAATTCCGATCGTGTGTACACAAATCCGACGCACAAAGTGCCACGCATGCTCAGAATAAATTGACCACTTCATCCCTGGAAGAATTTACCCCCTTCCTGACCAGAGCACTTTTTGCGATTCGGCACTGCGTTGTTTTAACTGACAATTGCACGGCCGTGCGACTTTGTACCCAAACAAAATTGACGTCCTTTTTTTCCCACAAATAGAGCTTTCTTTTGGTGGTAATTGATCACCTCTGCGCTTTTTATTTTTTGTGCTATAAACAAAAAAAGAGTGACAATTTTGAAAAAAACGCATTATTTTTTACTTTTTGCTATAATAAATATCCCCCAAAAATATATAAAAAAACTATTTTTTTCCTCAGTTTAGGCCGATACATTCACGTCTACATATTTTTGGTTGAAAAAAATCGCAATAAGCGATTATTGATCGGTTTGCGCAAAAGTTATAGCGTTTACAAAATAGGGGATAGTTTTATGGCATTTTTATTAATATTTTTTTTTTTCTTTTAAATTGCGGCGATCAGCGATTTTTATTGTGACTGCGACATTATGGCAGACACATCGGACATTTTTGACACATTTTTGGGACCATTGTCATTTATACAGCAATCAGTGATAAAGTCACGTGACATGAAAGACCCTTGATAAAGTCACGTGACATGTGACGCAACGCGTCGGGAGGAGCCAGTGATGTCACCTGACACTGTGTGTGAATGGTGATAGGAACCTCATACAGCTGTCTGATTGCTTCTGAAGCGCCTGTTTTTAACCTGCAATGAGTGAGTATTTGGTGATAAGGACTGTGTACACAGTAATGGTCATTGCGCAATGATTTTCTCTTTCTTTTTGTCTTTGCATTACATATTTTGAACTGGGAGTATAGGGATGAGCTTCGTGTTCAAGTTGAACCCATGTTCGACTCGAACATTGGCTGTTCGGTCGTTCGCCGAATTCCGAACGTTATGGGCCGTTTGCGCCAAATTCGTGTGGAGCGTCACGGCCCATAATTCACTGCGGCATCGCAGTGCATTGCTGGCTGATGATTGGCCAAGCATGCACTATGACCCGCCTGCACGGCGGCCCTGTGTAGTGTGTGTTCCGGCGTTGAAAAAGAGATAGATAGACAGAGAGACAGTGTCATTTCATTTGAGTTAGATAGATTAGGCAGGACAATCAGTGAGTTAGCTGCACTTACAGTGTATTGTGTATATATATGCATCCCAGGTGTTGCATATATATATATACACTGTATTCGGTTTAGCTAGATCCATTCCTGTTATCTTCTTACTGACAGGCAGGCTTGTCTTGTTACAGTATTTACAGCTACCTGAAGAAAATTGCTGGTGTTCTTTTGATCCTATTAGTACCACAGTCAGGCAGCTAGACTATTTACATTTAGTGCAGTGCGTCCTGCTCAGAGTGTTCAGCTAAACCTACAAGTTAGTGTAGTGAGACCTCTGCACAGTGTTCATCTAAAGCTACAAGTTAGTGCAGTGCGTCCTGCTCACAGTGTTCAGCTAAAACTACAAGTTAGGGCAGTGCGTCCAGCTCACAGTGTTCAGCTAAAACTACAAGTTAGTGTAGTGAGACCTCTGCACAGTGTTCATCTAAAGCTACAAGTTAGTGCAGTGCGTCCTGCTCACAGTGTTCAGCTATAACTACAAGTTAGTGTAGTGAGACCTCTGCACAGTGTTCAGCTAAAACTACAAGTTAGTGTGGTGCGTCCTCCTCACAGTGTTCAGCTAAACCTACAAGTTAGTGTAGTGAGACCTCTGCACAGTGTTCATCTAAAGCTACAAGTTAGTGCAGTGCGTCCAGCTCACAGTGTTCAGCTAAAACTACAAGTTAGTGTGGTGCGTCCTCCTCACAGTGTTCAGCTAAACCTACAAGTTATTTTTTTACGAGCTCTGCACAGTGTTCATCTAAAGCTACAAGTTAGTGTAGTGCGTCCTGCTCACAGTGTTCAGCTAAAACTACAAGTTAGTGTAGTGAGACCTCTGCACAGTGTTCATCTAAAGCTACAAGTTAGTGCAGTGCGTCCTGCTCACAGTGTTCAGCTAAAACTACAAGTTAGTGTAGTGAGACCTCTGCACAGTGTTCATCTAAAGCTACAAGTTAGTGCAGTGCGTCCTGCTCACAGTGTTCAGCTAAAACTACATGTTAGTGTGGTGCGTCCTCCTCACAGTGTTCAGCTAAACCTACAAGTTATTTTTTTGCGAGCTCTGCACAGTGTTCATCTAAAGCTAGTTAGTGTAGTGCGTCCTGCTCACAGTGTTCAGCTAAAACTACAAGTTAGTGTAGTGAGACCTCTGCACAGTGTTCATCTAAAGCTACAAGTTAGTGCAGTGCATCCTGCTCACAGTGTTCAGCTAAAACTACAAGTTAGTGTGGTGCGTCCTCCTCACAGTGTTCAGCTAAACCTACAAGTTATTTTTTTGCGAGCTCTGCACAGTGTTCATCTAAAGCTACAAGTTAGTGTAGTGCGTCCTGCTCACAGTGTTCAGCTAAAACTACAAGTTAGTATAGTGAGACCTCTGCACAGTGTTCATCTAAAGCTACAAGTTAGTGCAGTGCGTCCTGCTCACAGTGTTCAGCTAAAACTACAAGTTAGGGTGGTGCGTCCTCCTCACAGTGTTCAGCTAAACCTACAAGTTAGAGTAGTGAGACCTCTGCACAGTGTTCATCTAAAGCTACAAGTTAGTGCAGTGCATCCTGCTCAGTGTTCAGCTAAAACTACAAGTTAGTGTGGTGCGTCCTCCTCACAGTGTTCAGCTAAACCTACAAGTTATTTTTTTGCGAGCTCTGCACAGTGTTCATCTAAAGCTACAAGTTAGTGTAGTGCGTCCTGCTCACAGTGTTCAGCTATAACTACAAGTTAGTGTAGTGAGACCTCTGCACAGTGTTCATCTAAAGCTACAAGTTAGTGCAGTGCGTCCTGCTCACAGTGTTCAGCTAAAACTACAAGTTAGTGTGGTGCGTCCTCCTCACAGTGTTCAGCTAAACCTACAAGTTATTTTTTTGCGAGCTCTGCACAGTGTTCATCTAAAGCTTCAAGTTAGTGCAGTGCGTCCTGCTCACAGTGTTCAGCTAAATCTACAAGTTAGTGTGGTGCTTCCTCCTCACAGTGTTCAGCTAAAACTACAAATTAGTGTAGTGCGTCCTGCTCACAGTGTTCAGCTAAAACTACAAGTTAGTGTGGTGCGTCCTCCTCACAGTGTTCAGCTAAAAATACAAGTTAGTGTAGTACGTCCTGCTCACAGGGTTCAGCTAAAACTACAAGTTAGTGTAGTGAGACCTCTGCACAGTGTTCAGCTAAAACTACAAGTTAGTGTAGTGCGTCCTGCTCACAGTGTTCAGCTAAAACTACAAGTTAGTGTGGTGCGTCCTCCTCACAGTGTTCAGCTAAACCTACAAGTTATTTTTTTGCGAGCTCTGCACAGTGTTCAGCTAAAGCTACCTGTAGAAGGTTGGTGGTGTTTTCCTGATCCTATCACTACCGCAGGCAGCTAAAAAAGCTACAAGTTAGTTTTTTGCGAGCTCTGCACAGTGTTCAGCTAAAGCTACCTGTAGAAGGTTGGTGGTGTTCTCATACTACAGGCAGGCAGTTGATTTTGCTAGCTGCAGTATCAGTACATATATATATATATCCCAGCTTGGTGCAGCTACAAGCCATTAGTATGTCTGGAAGGCCAAGAAGGAGAGGCAGACAGTCACAAGCCAATAAGAGAGGGCAAGCAGGCTCTGTGTCTAGTGCTGGTCGTGGAGACAGTGCATCCTCATCAGCACGTGGCCGTGGGACACGCTTGACCTTTTTTTCGGCAGCTGGTCGTGTTGAGCCGCAACATGCGGAAGACTTGGTTGAGTGGATGACCAAGCCGTCCTCATCCTCCTCATCCTCTCTCACCTATGCTCAGGGTACTTTGCCTGGCAAAGCAGCGGCCTCTTCCCTCGGCTCAATGTCATCAGTGACTCCTTCCCTAGCCCCACCATGTCCTCCTGAGGAGTCCCTCGAACAGTTTGACCACAGTGTTGGGTACATGCTCCAGGAGGATGCCCAGCGTTTGGAAGGCTCTGATGATGATACTGAGCTCGATGAAGGCAGTAACATGAGCACGGACAGAGGGGGTGCCCAAGAAGGACAGCAATCTGGCAGTCATGCTCCCCCTGCTGCAGCATACTGCCAGGTTTGCTCCAGTGATGAGGAAGGTGGGGATGATGAGGTCACTGACTCAACGTGGGTGCCTATTAGGAGAGAGGAGGAGGAGGAGGAGGAGGCGGCACATCACCAACGAGGCAGGATGCCCTCCAGGGGCCAGCCTAAGGGCAGCACACTGACTGAATCACACCTCAAAGCTCCGCATGTGCAGGGCGGTGCAGTCTCTGCGTGTTATTCAAAATGTTCTTTGGTGTGGGCTTTTTTTGAGACGAGTGCATCAGATCGCACCGCTGCTATTTGCAACATATGTCTCAAGCGTATCTCGCGTGGCCAAAACATCTCCCGCTTGGGCACCACATGCTTGACCAGACATATGTTGACCTGCCATGCAGTTCGTTGGCAAGCGTATCTAAAAGACCCACTCCAAAGAACAAAGAGGACCTCTCTTTGCTCCTCATCAGCTGAGATCTCCAACCCCACTATACCTTCAGTCCTCTCTAAGACCTGCACTGAGAGGAATGAAGGTGTAGAATTAGGTGTGTCACAGCCAAGTACTTGTGGGCAATCTGCTTTTGGTACACGACGCCAGATTGTACCAGGCAAATTTCCCTGCCCCAGCTGCTGCACCGCCAAAAGAAGTTTGCTCCCAGCCATCCACATGCCCAGCAGTTGAATGCTAGCTTGGCAAAATTGCTAGCACTTCAACTGCTGCCTTTTCAGTTGGTAGACTCTGCCTCCTTCCGTGAGTTTGTGGAATGTGCGGTTCCTCAGTGGCAGGTACCCAAACGCCACTTTTTCTCATGGAAGGCGATTCCGGCTCTCTACCGGCATGTGGAAGGCAATGTCCATGCCTCGCTGGACAGGGCGGTCAGCGGTAAGGTGCATATTACCGCTGACTCATGGGCCAGCAGGCATGGACAGGGACGTTACCTAAGTTTCACGGCGCATTGGATGACTCTGCTGGTAGCTGGGAAGGATGCAGGACAAGGTGCAGTAGTGTTGGAGGTTGTTCCGCCACCACGCCTCCAAAATGCCACTACTAATGATTGTGACACACCTCTCTCCTCCACCCCCTCCTCTTCTTCTTCCTCCATGGCCTCTTCCTGTGCTTTTTCCTCGGAACCAGCGGTGCTCCGTAGCCGTTCAAGGGGCTACGCAAGTACGCAGGCCAAAAGATGCCATGCGGTGCTTGAGCTGGTGTGCTTGGGGGACAGGAGCCACACTGGGGCAGAGGTTCTGTCAGCTCTGCAGGGGCAGGTTCAGAGGTGGTTGACGCCACGCCAACTTAAGGCAGAAATGGTGGTTTGCGACAATGGCACCAACCTCCTCTCTGCCCTCCGACAGGGACAAATGACCCATGTGCCCTGTTTGGCTCACGTCCTTAACTTGGTGGTGCAGCGGTTCTTGGGCAGGTACCCGGGCTTACAGGATGTCCTGAGGCAGGCCAGGAAAGTCTGTGTGCATTTCTGCCAGTCATATAATGCCAGTGCTCGGCTGGCGGACCTCCAAAAGGAGTTTAACCTGCCCAAGAACCGCCTAATCTGTGACATGCCCACCAGGTGGAACTCAACGTTGGCCATGCTGCAGCGACTGCACACTCAGCAGAGGGACATCAATGACTACCTGTGCGACTATGGCACCAGGACAGGGTCAGGGGAGCTTGTTTTTTTTTCCCACGCCAGTGGGCCATGATCAGGGATGCATGCATTGTCCTGTCACCATTTGAGGAGGCCACGAGGATGGTGAGCAGTGACAGTGCATGCATCAGTGACACTGTCCCCCTTGTCCACCTGTTGGAGCACATGCTGCGTGGAATAATGGACAGGGCACTTGAGGCAGAACAGAAGCAGGAAGAGGAGGACTTCCTTAGCTCTCAAGGCCCCCTTTATCCAGACAGTGTTCCTGCGTGCCCGCCGATCACACAGGAAGAGGACGAGGAGGAGGAGGAAGATTATGTCAGTATGGAGGTGGAGCCTGGCACTCAGCATCAGCAGCAGTCTTTAAGGGATCAGTCCCAAGAAACACATGGACTTGTACGTGGCTGGGAGGAGGTGGCTGTGGACCATGTTGTCCTTAGTGACCCAGAGGACTCCGGACTACCTCAGCAAACCTACGCTGCATGACCTCCCTGATCCTGCAAAGACTGCGTAAGGATCCTCGTATTCGTGGTATCAAGGAGAAGGACCAATACTGGCTGGCAACCCTCCTTGATCCACGTTACAAGGGTAAGGTTGCGGACCTTATCTTGCCATCGCAGAGGGAGCAGAGGATGAAACATCTTCGGGAGGCCTTGCAGAAAGGTCTGTGCAACGCGTTCCCAGAGACTGGGAGGTTACAAACTCCTGTTTCTGGACAACGTGTTGCTGAGGCTTCGGTCAGTCAAAGAAGGAGCGGTGGAGAAGGTGGTTGTCTGACCGATGCGTTCAGACAATTTTTTGGTCCGCAGCCCCAAGGTATGATCGGTTCCAGCAACCATCGCCAGCGTCTGTTTTACATGGTGCAGGAATACCTAGGGGCAAGATCTGACTTGGACACCTTTACTGGCCTGTCCTGCATCCAGTGTTCTTTCGCACATTCAGTGCTGCTGGAGGCTTTGTAACCGATCACAGGGTGCGTCTGTCCACCGACTCGGTCGATCGACTGACCTTCATAAAAATGAATCAGTCTTGGATCACCACCAGCTACCAAGCACCTGATGCTGATGTAACCGAATAATTTTTTTTTAAATCTCAGATCCCTTCAAAGACTGCCTATGCTGATGCTGAGTGACTATCCCTGAGTAATTATCCTCTTCCTCCTCAATGATCACGCTGATAGCTTGTAAGAACATTTTTGGTTCTGGGCGCCTCCACCAGTGCCTAAGGCCCAATTTTTCAGCCCCTGTTTAACAGGAGCGTGTAATTACAATTTTTGATGCAATACTTTGCAGCAGGGCTTGTTTCTGCGTTCCAACTAGAGTATCTGTGAGGGGTCGCAGTGTTGTGGCACCAGCACCAGTGCCTAAGGCCCAATTTTTCAGCCCCTGTTTAACAGAAGCGTGTAATTACAATTTTTGATGCAATAATTTGCAGCAGGGCTCGTTTCTGCGTTCCAACTAGAGTATCTGTGAAGGGTTGCAGTGTTGTGGCATCAGCACCAGTGCCTAAGGCCCAATTTTTCAGCCCCTGTTTTACAGGGGCGTGTAATTACAATTTTTGATGCAATACTTTGCAGCAGGGCTCGTTTCTGCGTTCCAACTAGAGTATCTGTGAGGTGTTGCAGTGTTGTGGCACTAGCACCAGTGCCTAAGGCCCAATTTTTCAGCCCCTGTTTAACAGGGGCGTGTAATTACAATTTTTGATGCAATACTTTGCAGCAGGGCTCGTTTCTGCGTTACAACTAGAGTATCTGTGAGGTGTTGCAGTGTTGTGGCACTAGCACCAGTGCCTAAGGCCCAATTTTTCAGCCCCTGTTTAACAGGGGCGTGTAATTACAATTTTTGATGCAATACTTTGCAGCAGGGCTCGTTCCTGCGTTCCAACTAGAGTGTCTGTGAGGACTTACAGTGTTGTGGCACCAGCACCACCACCACCACCAAAGGCCCAATTTTTCTGCCCTTGTTCAACAGGGGCATGTAATTACAATTCTTGATCTAATATTTCACAGCAGGGCCCATTTCTGCGCACACCAAGAGCGAGTGAGGACTTACAGTGTTGTGGCACCAGCACCACCACCACCACCAAAGGCCCAATTTTTCTGTTCAACAGGGGCATGTAATTACAATTCTTGATCTAATATTTCACAGCAGGGCCCTGTGAGTACTTACAGTGTTGTGGCCACAACAACACCTAAATTTGGGCCAACACCTAAGGCCCAAATTTCTGCTGAGTATATAGGGCAGGCCCCTACTTTCAAACATCTAACTTACAAACGACTCCTACTTGCAAACAGAAGGAGACAACAGGAAGTGAGATGAAATCTACCCCTAGGAAGGGAAATTCTCTCCTGTAAGAGTTAATATGAGAAAAACATTTCTCCTTTCCACTGATGCTTTCCAATCCTTGTTTCACAAAAAACCCCAAATTTTCAAAAAAACATTTGTCATTGGGACAAAAAGTTAGGTGAAATCTTCTGAAGAGGAGGACAGACAGCAAAACAAATGTCACAGGGGTGATTACCCTTCCCTATGCTTTCCAAAAAGCTTAAAAAAGATATTTTGGCTGGAGCTAAACACGTTAAAAATGTACCCGTTCAAAATTACAAACAGATTCTAACAACAAACCTACAGTCCCTGTCTTGTTTGCACCGCCTGTATACTGCTGTTCAGAGTATATAGGGCCTGGTGGCCCCACACCTTTCCTTATTTTAATTTGGGTGCGGGGTTCCTCTTAATATCCATACAAGACCCAAAGGGCCTGGTAATGGACTCGGGGATACCCATGCCGTTTGTCTCACTGATTTTCATCCATATTGCCAGAACCCGACATTACATTAAACCCGCAAGCAGTTTTAAATGAGATTTTTTCCTTTAAAATGACATTTTGTGCAGGGACTGTTCTAAACACGGGAAACACGCGTCACTTTACAGGCATACTATAGACACCCCCCAGGTACGATATTTAAAGGAATATTTCACTTTTTTTTTTACTTTAAGCATCATTAAAATCACTGCTCCCAAAAAATTGGCCGTTTTAAAAAAATTTTTTTGCATTGATACATGTCCCCTGGGGCAGGACCCGGGTCCCCAAACCCTTTTTAGGACAATACCATGCAAATTAGCCTTTAAAATGAGCACTTTTGATTTTGAACGTTCGAGTCCCATAGACGTCAATGGGGTTCTAACGTTCATGCGAATTTTCGGTCCATTCGCAGGTTCTAAACCGAACCGGGGGGTGTTCGGCTCATCCCTAATAGAGACCCTTCAACACCTAATATTCTCGTTCTCCTACTCAAGCTGGAGAAAAAGGGGCATTACATACATATCTGATATGATACATAATAATGAAATCAAATCGTTTCCCACATTACAAAGGGAATATCTACTCCCAAACTCTGATGTATTCTTGTACATCCATACTAAACACTGCCTTGCTACACTCAAAACATGGACATGTGCACTCCCCCCAAAAGCCTGAATCTTCTTTAGATCACCTATAGCACATTGAAAGGGAATATCTCTATTTTATAACTTGCTTCGCCACAAGACCACATTCATTAGCTCTGCAGCTTTACAGCGCTGGGAGAAAGACCTGGGCCAACACTTTACACTAAACAAATGGGAAAAGGCTTTCCACTCCACATATAAAACTACCTGCTGCTCTACCCTGTGGGAACTGGCGTATAAACTGACCTATCATTGGTACCTGACTCCTGACAGACTGACCAAATATGACCCATCGCTTGATGATACATGCTGGAGAAAATATGGACAAAAAGGTGACTTACTGCATACATTTTGGAACTGCCCTAAACTCACACGTTACTGGCAATCAGTTTTCCATTTAATTTATGATGTTGAAAACCTAACTATAGAAGAAAAACCATCCCTAGCTCTTTTATCCCTAGACATAGAAGAATTCCCCAATCCAACAATGAACGTCATACTTCACATACGGCACGTCTTAGCATCACTAGAAAAATGGAAAAACGCAGACCCTCCTACACTTACAGATGTAGTGCACACCGCACATGTACACTTTACGCACAAATTGACTTTAGCACTAAGACAGAATAGCAAAATACAAATTCTCTGAATGTGGCAGCAGTGGATTGACTGGGTTGGCTCTCCTGGCCTTGTTACAGCATTTAAAACCCAACCTTGAAAGAATGGCCTTTGTATGTCTTTACAACAAGTTATATGTTTGTTAAACATTATATCTTAATTGATTGAATGATTATTGTTCCTATTCTCATTTCTGCTCAATAACCTTGCAGTCTGTACTCAGGGATCACCCCAAGGGAGAAAGGGGGAGTATCTCTACATGGGCACAGTTTAGTTCCCCGTGGGGGTGCTTGGGTGGAGGTGCTCTCCCCCAACCTCTTATCCAGCATTGATTTATCTGACCCCTGTTACTACTATTAGTGTTTCCCACAAATCTCCAGTTTCTAGTTTGATAATTACATTACTTGCCCTAATGTGTTTGCCGTACACTATCTACCTCGAAGATTGGCAAAAACGGCTTATTTCATATACTGTTAAATATGTTTCTGTGAGAGTACATATATCTGTATTTCTGTCCTTGTAACACTTAAAATATTTCAATAAAAATGTATTGAGGAAAAAAAAACTCACCAGGCCTCTTACTAATTGCCCCAGACTGTCAACTTTTCCAAAATTGTTCATTTGGGGGGTATTTGTACTGTCCTGGCATTTTTGGGTCTCAAGAAATTAGATAGACCATCAGGATTGATTCATTTTCAAATATACACTGCTCAAAGAAATTAAAGGAACACTTTTTAATCAGAGTATAGCATTAAGTCAATTAAAGTCCTGAGATATTGATCTGGTTAGAGCCCATTCACACAGGGGCAACATGACTTCCAGCGCGACTTTGGGAGGCAACTTGGAAACGACTTGAGTATGAATCACACTTGGGGCGACTTCAGCACGACTTACAACATGACTTGAAGTCGCCTCCAGGACAGGGAACTGAACATACCAAGCTCTTAGGTCTGGTATGGATGTTAAGTGGAACTCCCTATGCCGAAATAACGGTGTGGGGGTCCCCCCAATAACCATACCAGACCCTTATCCGAGCACGCGGTCTGGCCGGTCAGGAAAGGGTATGGGGACGAGCGAGCACCCCTCCTCCTGAACCGTACCAGGCCGAATGCCCTCAACATGGGGGAGGGGGGGCTTTGGGAAAGGGGGGCGCCCTGCGGCCCCCCACCCCAAAGCACCTTGTCCCCATGTTGATGAGGACAAGGGCCTCTTCCCGACAACCCTGGCTGTTGGTTGTCGGGGTCTGCAGGCGAGGGGCTTATCGGAATCTGTAAGCCCCCTTTAATAAGAGGGCCCCCAGATCCCAGCCCCCCACCCTATGTGAATGGGGTACCCCTACCCATTCACCTGGGGGAAAAAAGTGTCAATAAAAAAACATACTACACAGGTTTTTAAAGTAATTTATTAGTCAGCTCCAGGGGTCTTCTTCTGACTTTGGGGGTCTCTTCCAAATTCTCCACTCTCTCCGGCCTCTTCTCGGCTCTCTACGGCCTCTTCTCCCAGTGTCCATTTCTTCTCTCGCTCTCCAGTTCTTCTCCCGCTCTCCTGTTCTTCTGCCGTGCTCCTCCGCTATGTTCTGCTCTTTTGCTGCTCTTTTGCAAGCGGTGGCCCAGTCTTCTCCATCATCTTCTTTCCTCTTCTCTTCTTCCGATGTTGACACAACGCTCTCTCCCGCTGTAATGCCGTGTACGCGGTGCGCAACGACTTATATAGGCATGGGGCATGGTCACCTGGTGATGTCACCCAGTGACACCACCCCCTTATGACGTCACATCCCGGGGCATGATGGGACTGGGACGTCATAAGGGGCGGGGTCACCGGGTGACATCAGCCAGTGACCACGCCCCATGCCTATATAAGTCGTTGCGCACCTCTTACACGGCATTACAGTGGGAGAGAGTGTCGTTTCAACATCAGAAGAAGAGAAGAGGGAAGAAGACGATGGAGAAGACCGGGTCACAGCTTGCAAAAGTGCGGCAAAAGAGCAGAAGATAGCGGAGGCGGCTGGCAGAAGAACTGGAGAGCGGGAGAAGAACCGAACACCGGAAGAAGAGGCCGGAGAGAGCCTAGAAGAGGCTGGAGAGAGCGAAGAAGTCGTAAGAGACCCCCGAAGTTGGAAGAAGACCACCAGAGCTGCCTAATAAATTACTTTAAAAACCTGTGTAGTGTGTTTTTTTATTGACACTTATTTCCCGAAGGTGAATGGGTAGGGGTATGATGTACGCCATACTCATTCACATAGGGTGGGGGCCGGGATCTGGTGGCCCCCTTATTAAAGGGGGCTCCCGGATTCCGATAAGCCCCCCGCCCGCAGACCCCGACAACCAACGACCAGGGTTGTTGGGAAGAGGCCCTTGTCCTCATCAACATGGGGACAAGGTGCCTTTGGGTGGGGGGGCCGCAGGGTGCCCCCCTTCCCCAAAGCACCCACCCCTCCATGTTGAGGGCATGTGGCCTGGTATGGTTCAGGAGGGGGGGCGCTGGCTCGTCCCCACCCCCTTTCCTGACTGGCCGGGCTGCGTGATCAGATAAGGGTCTGGTATGGATTTTGGGGGGACCCCCACGCCGTTTTTTCATGGAGTTCCCCCTCATGATTTTTTTCGTGGAGTTCCCCCTCATGATTCATATCAAAGACATGTCAGTATTGCTTGTCGCTCATTGGGAAAGGAAAAAACAAATTTTTCCTTTCCCGATGAGTGAGCCAGCTTGGCGCTGGCATATCGTGGTCACTCTTCTTTTCTTTTTGCTGTAAAGTTGCCTCACTATGAACGGGGATCCGACTTGGAGGTGACTTCCATTGAAATCAATGGGTACAAGTCGCCTAGAAGTCGGATTGAAGTAGTACAGGAACCTTTTCTGAAGTCGGAGCGACTGCAGTAGTGTGCATTAAGACGGATCCATTCACTTACATTGATTTTTTCATGTAGCGTGACTTGAGATGACTAGGGGCGACTTGGGGTGACTTGAAGTCGGATCCAAAGTTGCCCCTGTGTGAATGGAGTCTTAAGTAGCAAAGGGGTTGTTAATCAGTTTCAGCTGCTTTGGTGTTACAGTGTTAACCCCCCAAAAAAATTCAGATTCTGGTCCCTTGAAGCAGATTAAACAGCACAGTGCTTGTGCTATGTAATCTGCCCCCCTCTAAACTGTAAAAGTCCTGACCATTGTCAGAGTGCGTCCTTCATAAGTAGCTGCCCTGCTCTGCTCTCCTCTCGCCCCCTCACCCCCTCCTTCCTGCCTGTTAGCTCCCAGTGTCTCTGTCTCCGCCCTCCCGCCACTACTATTAAAAAAAAAACCTACATTGGTCACTGCCAGACCCTCTATTAGAGGCTGGCTTGCCACACTATGTAGATTTTTTGCAAAAACAAGCATTACAAATACTTATTTAGAGCTGTCTTCAAGCCGGTCACGTGACTCGCAGCCACTACAGCTCAGAGACAGGGCTACGGCAGGAGGTCACGTGATCTCCCCAGCTATATTCTTCTACAAGATTCCCTACTAAATGATTGACAGACATAATTCATTTAGAGTGTTATGTATATTTTGGCTCTAGTAGACGCTAATAGGCTTAAAAAAAGGTGGGCTCGTGGCGCAGAGCAATGTGCTACGAGCCCATCTAGGGGTGTTAGAAAAGCGAATGAATATTTGCTTTTCTAACACTGAACCGCCCCTCAGCCAATCAGGAGGCGCATATCTAATACCCATCACCTGATTGGCTGAAGGCACCGGAGCTGTAATTGGACGCCTAGCAGTAGGAAGACAAAACAAATGGAGGACATAGGAGCCGCCGCTGTCGCTCGCTGCTCATCCCACAGCTCACAGCCAGACCCGCTGCCTGATCCTCTACCAAGATGAGGTAAGTGCCGGGCAGTAGCTGGTGGGCGGGAAGGCAGATGTGGGGGTCAAAGTGGCAGCATTTGATGGGCACAGTGGCTGCATTTGATGGGCACAATGGCGGCATTGGATGGGTTTTTTTTCAGTATTTTTCAGAATTTTGCGCCCCCCCCCAAAAAAATTTTGAGCACCAGTTGCCACTGCTGAGGAGGATCATATATCGTGGTGTGGGTGGTCAAAACAAAATTATAATAGAAATATTTAATAAGAAGTAGAGAAAAAAAGTTAACAGCTCATGATATTCCTTTTTTTAACACAGTGTAACACCAGATATAAGTCAACTGATAGGATTTAAAAAAAAAACTTTTTTTTTTTTTTTTTACAAACTGATCCCAAACAGAAAGAAATATTATCTCCTAAACCAGCCATTATCTTTAGAAAATCAAGATGTGTACAAAATCGCTTGGCCCCTAGTTACATTAAACGAACAAGCAAGACACTAATTACCTTTATCTGCGCCAGATAGGCCTAACCCCTAATATCCCACAGCTGCGGTTACTAAAAGACTATAAATGTCAAAAAGTAAAGAATCAAAATATGTGACTACACTCTAATTAGGACCAATACGTGCAAAACCTAGTCATAAATAAGTCACCATGCGTAAAATAAATAAACAGCATAAATCATGCAAATGATCAAATTCATCCAAACACTATCAATAACATTCACATTGCCTGCCTTTCAAAACACAAAGGTGCTGAGAGGAGGAAGCCATAGGTAAGTCCCCGTGCGTCAGAGAGGGCGGGGTTACCGAGTGGCCCCGCCCTCACTTATATAAGAGCTGTCACAAGAACAGAGGCGTCACACAGCGGGATCCTCCCATTGGAGGAAGAAGCGGGGAAGAAGAAGCTGGAGGAAATGCCGAAGGAAAATCGAGAAGACAGGAGGAAGAAGCAGAGGACCGGAGGAAGAAGCAGAGGAAGAAAAGGGGGAAGAACAAGATGGAGGAAGAAGAAGAAAACCAAAGGAAGATCAGAAGAGGATGTAAGAAGAAGCGGGGAAAGAAGAAGACATTAATAAAGGAATTGTCAAAAACCGGCTATTGTCTTTTTTAACATTTTTGACACTTTTTTTGTGAAATGGTAGGGGTACTTGTACCCCATTACCAATTCACACAGGGGGACGGGATATGGGGGTCCCCTTGTTAAAGGGGGCTTCCAGATTCTGATAAGCCCCCCGCCCACATACCCCCACAACCACCGGGCAAGGGTTGTGGGGATGAGGCCCCTGTCCCCATCAACATGGGGACACAGTGCTTTGGGGGGCTACCCCAAAGCACCCTCCATATTTGGGGGCATGTGGCCTGGTACGGTTCAGGAGGGGGGGCATTCTCTTGTCCCCCTCTCTTTTCCTGCCAGGTTGTGTGCTCGGACAATGGTCTGGAATGGATTTTTGGGGGGACCCCCACCCCATTTTTTTTTTAAATTGTGGCGTGGGGTTCCCCTTAAAATCCATACCAGACCTGAAGGGTCTGGTATGGATTTTGAGGGGGACCCGCACGCCATTTTTTTTTTACATTTTGGCGCGGGGTTCCCCTTAATATCCATACCAGACCTAAAGAGCCTGGTATGGAATTTGGGGGGACCTCCACGCAATTTTTTTTTAAAATTTTTTTTCGGGGTTCCCCTTAAAATTCATACCAGACCCAAATGGCCTGGTAATGCACTGTGGGGGAATCCAAAGCCGTTTTTTTCAATGACTTTTATGTGTATTGCTGGGATTGACAATTCATTATATCCACGAGTACTTTTAAATGACTTTTTTTCCTTTAGAAATGTCATTTTGCTCTCAGACTGTTCTAAACACGGGAAACATGCGCCACTTTACAGGCATACTATAAACACCCCCCAGGTACGAAATTTAAAGGAATATTTCACTTTTATTGTTTAACTTTAAGCATTATTAAAATCACTGCTCCTGAAAAAACGGCCGTTTTAAAAACTTTTTTCTGCATTGATACATGTCCCCTGGAGCAGGACCCGGGTCCCCAAACATTTTATATGACAATAACTTGCATATAAGCCTTTAAAATTAGCACTTTTAATTATTCATGTTCATGTCCCATAGACTTTAACAGTGTTCGCGTGTTCGAACAATTTTTTTGCCTGTTCGCATGTTCTGCTGCAAACCGAACCAGGGGATGTTAGGCTCATACCTACTACTAACTGACCAAATAGTTACTCAACAACTCTCATCCCACCTAGAACATTATTTTTCACATAACATAGCTCCAGACATACCACCCACCACATTATGGATGGCACACAAGGCAGTCATGAGAGGCCATTTAATTAACATAGCATCATCAAAAAACAAATCCAAATTAGCTGATATAAAGCCTCTTACCAAAGACCTAGACCGCCTATACTATAAAAACAATCAAAACCCATCCAGTGATCTCCTTAACCAAATCCAAGAAAAACGCATAGCACTAGACACCCTACTAACTTCAGATACGGATAAAGCTCTTAGATGGTCTAAAGTCAGATTTTTTACTACACAGCAATACATATTCCACTATGTTTGCGAGAAAATTAAACCATGCCACAACCCCCCCTTCCCCCCACACCTATAAATTAAGGAATTCATCAGGCAACTTGATAACCCACCCCAAAGGAGTGATGAACATATTTCTAGACTTCTACAAAAAACTTCTCTCAACTCCTCAATCATCACCTAAACAATCCTCCTTACACTGGCTTAATGATATTACACTCCCCACTCTCACCAACCAACAAACAGAATCCCTCAACGCCCCTTGCTCAGACACAGAAATCAACAGAATTATAGGCTCGCTAAAAACCTCAACAGACCCAGGCCCAGACGGATACTCCACAACCTATTATAAAAAATTTGCTTCCACACTAAGCCCCCACCTCACAAGATTATGTAACCATATCCTTCAAGGAAACCAATTCCACTCAGAAATGCTCCTAGCAAACATGTCCCTCTTACCTAAACCAAATAAAGATCACTGTATACCACAAAACTACCATTCTATCTCAGTCATAGACAATGATCCCAAAATATTTGGCCGTATGTTAGCAGATAGATTAGCTTCAGTTATTTCCCCTTAATCCATCCAGACCAGACAGGATTCATCCTAAACAGACAAATAACAGACAATAAAAGGTTAACCACAAATATCATCCTATCATCCAAGATTCCAATCTACAATCAAGATCTATACTCCTACTCAGTCTTGATATTCATAAAGCTTTCAATAGCGTCAGCTGGTCATACCTAGACACATTGCTCCCCAGATATGGTATAGGCAATCAATTCCTACATGGTTTCAAAGCCCTATACCATGACCCACAAACACGCATTAAACTTCCTGGCAACAATTCATACTTCTTCCCACTAAGCAAGGGCACCAGGCAAGGTTGTCCACTTTCCCCACTCCTTTTTGCCTTGGCCATAGAGCTCCTTGCTTGTGCAATCCGAAACAACATAGACTTAAAAGGATACACTAAGGGTCCCAAGGAATACAAATTAAGCCTATATGCAGACGACGTCCTTCTTTTCCTAACTGAATCACTTATCTCCTTACCAAACTTGACGAAAACATTAGAAATATTTCATGACCTTACAGGATTAAGCGTAAACTTATCCAAATGCTCAGCCCTTCCCATAAACATCTCACCAGCACTAATTTCAGTTCTCAAGGATAGATTTCCATTCAATTGGCGCTCAGATTCATTCAGATACCTAGGAATCCATATTACTATTAAGAGATTTCAATAAATTTATTTGGCAAAACAAAAAACCCAGATTTAGCTATTCCTTGATGTTTAGGCCACAACTTAAAGGAGGACTAAATATCCCAAACCTATGGTTATATTATCTCTCCGCCAGATTTACCCAATTAGTACAATGGTACGCCCCCGCCATACAAATCCCGTGGCTCAAATTTGAACAACAATCGATCCTTCCATACCACCTACAAGGTCTACTATGGACCAATTCTGTCTTACCACAGAAAATTAGACCATTGAATATGCATCATTCCTAGGTGTCATGAAAAGGTTCACCCGTTGGTGGCGCTATCGGTCTCCTGGATCGCAGTACCAGTGTCCACCAGCGGGTGTCTTCTAACACCTAAGACCTGTAATAAGAGGACTCACCTGCTGGTGGCACTGTTGCATCCTTGGGCCGTAGTACCGGTGTCCACCAGCGGGTGCATTCTGGCAGTGTGGAGCAGACAGCACCCTCTGCGCTCAGGTGTAACGTGAGGTCAAATCTCTGCAGTCTGATAAATACCCGGCAAGCCCTCACATCCTTGCCTTGGCGTCTCTCTCCCTGTGCCCTGATCTTGCTGCCTGTTATCTTGACCTTGAGCCTGCATCTGTCCTGACCTGATCCGATCCCTATCCTGAGCCCATCCTGTACTTGTCCCTCCGGTTTCCTGGTTTCCCTGGATCCCTGCCCTGCAGCCTATCCATCCACCCTCTCCCTGTCCTGTTGGTTCCCCGTCCTTTCCCATCTGACTGACCTCCTTGTGTATGACCTCGGCCTGGCTTTTGTTACGATTATGGTATTTCCCATCCATTTGTATAAACCATTCGTTTGTGGGTCTGTGGTTGGTTTGCACTGTATATATTTCACTTATTTGTCACCCATTTAATAAACACCATTATTTTCCACTTACCTGTGTTTCTGGTTTCTTCTGTGCAGTCCACACAGTCTGGTCTACTAAATTCCCTGATACTAGGAGACCCCCACTTCCCAACTCTAGACATTAACCAAAATTCATTAATCATATGGCAATTTCACAATCTAACAAATCTAAACTCGCTCACCCACAACAATGATTTTTATTAATTTACTGATCTCCAATCAAAATATAACATCACACACACAGAACATAAGAACTACCTAAAAATCAAACACTTCTACCAAAAATACTTCTCACTCACCCTCCAATCCCCCTTTTCACTTTTTGAACAAATTTGTATCTCTTCCCCACGTGACAGAGGTTTAATATCCAGAATTTATAAAAGTCTAAATGAACTCAATATGTCAGAAAAATCATACCCCATGCTTAAATAGGAATCAGACTTAGATCTATCATTCTCACTTAAACAATGGGATACTATATTTGAAAACCTACATAAGTGCACCAAAACAACTTCTATCAGAGAATCACCCACAAAACTACTCTATAGATGGTATCTTACCCCAGATAAAATCAACTCATTCTATCCTTCAACATCACCCCTCTGTTTCAGGGGTTGCACCACACAAGGAACACTATTGCATATGTTTAGGGACTGTAAACAAGAAAATAACTAGCTCATTCTAGGTTTATAAGGGGGGGGCCGTGCCACATCCATGAAATACATATTAATTAAAAAAGGAAATTCCCCTAATTGGATTTTTCCGGCACTTGCACAAGAAATTGTATAGATTGTGATCTCATATAAGAGTAAAAACAATATTTTTATTTAAAGATTATAAAAACAAGACATTCCAAGCAACGGAAACATATATAATACATATAATTCAAAAACAGTACTGATTCTATTCAACTAGACAATGATATTCCTACAGTCGGGGCTTTTTAGGCCCATTAATTATATTCCACTACACGGTGGTATTTAGACGATGGAAACTCTTTGCCAGCCCAACGCGTTTCGGGATATATTAAAATTCAGTCCTTCTTCAGGGGCTTAATTGGAAAGAGGAATTCATCTGAATTAATTAAGAAAATGTAATAGGTAAATTACCATATATATTTTTGTGTCAATATCTAACTGTATAGGTTGATCAATTGATCACCTACCTGTGATGTTGACGTTGCTTGTTTTAGAACCAATGATAAAAAGGAAGAACGGAAGTATTTGAAAATATGATAACAGATGGTTATGATTTTTATATATATGAAGTGCTGTTCTCTGGATAGTTCATCGATATGTTTCAATCCCTCAAATTGTGGATATGCAAAGTTAACTTTACACCTACCCTGTCCGTCCTGGATGCGTGCTGGCCGCAGCGGTACACTGGAGCAAAAACAGGGAAGAAGGCAAACCTATGGATAGAATTTAAATATAGATTCTCTTTAAAAATCCAAATTTTTTTATTCAGAGTAGCTGATTGTGAAGAGAAAAAAAAAAAAAAAAAAAAAAAAAAAAAATATATAATATTGTATGAACATATATGCATAAATGCATAGTATGCACAAAGGCGTATACACACCAAAAAATTCAAATGGGCCATTGTTGTTGCATCCTAGGAGTGGAAATGTAAAAGATAATAATAAGAACTAATAAAGAGGAAAGACTTCTAGAGTGTTGCTGCATTGAAGTCTTTTTTATTGTCCTAAAAACAAATAGTAGTATTACCTATGGTATTCCTACACATAGGTCTTCTAAATGTTTTAAGGGCGTTATTACATAATTATAATTAGGACAAAACAATGTGTAAATATAGTAATAAAGTATATCCATATGTAAAGATTGTTCAATAGCAGAAGCAGTATAGACAAAACGATTGCCTTGCATAGCTTGTAGAGATAATTAACATATCGTTTCCACAATGTGCACCTAAATTGCACCTAAAAATATACCTAAATGAATCAGGGAGCAGTCAATGTTAATAGGAAGCAAAGCTTAAGTATATGGTTGTAGATGAAGAAAAATAAATAAAATAATTTATTGCAGTAGAATAGTAAAAAATAATAATACCTGTAGTTGAGTGTTTTAGAGTTTAAGCCAGCCACAGATCCCAGCATCCGACAGACACGGTGTCTGGGCTGGGAATGAATGAAGCTGGCTTTTAAAGTAAGATGAGCTCCCATCAGCTGGCGCGATAATCGCGCCCAGCTGATAAGTGGAACTCGTCAGCTGGAGAGCCTTCCTATTGCTCCCTGGGACAGGGATGCGCGGCGCTGCCCCTACCGCGCACGCGCGAGCGCAGCTACGTTGGGACGGCGTCACGCACCTCCATCCCACCGGCACGGAATGCCTCACCGGCGGACTGCGCATGTCCGCCGGAGTGGCAATATGGAGGAGAGAGGGCGTGATGTTAAGTCGCCCTGATAACCTCCCAAAGCGCCGCCCAGACCAACATTCTGGGCGGCTTTCCGTGCCGGGTGACCGCCGAAGCAACACGCACCCAAAGCCGGACAGTAGAGGGCAGACATAAAGGGGCATATTTGTCATAATTTCCAAAATAATATGTGTATCTTATGGTATAAAATAAAGTATAAATATTTCGATGTAATAAACAAAGAGCAACAGAGATATCAGCACGACACATATTTTTCAGTTAGAAATCATCATATATTCATAAAGTGACATTATGAGGTGGGCAAAAGACTGGCACTACAGATATTTGTTTCTAAAAGAACATGAGATAATAGATATAGAAGGAAAATACATTCCATAAATCTCTGTTGATTGTAACAGACTATGCTTGATTAGATATTAAACAGTATATAATGAGTAATACAGATGTAATTGCTAATTCGAATTCTACATAACAGTAATAGACAATTAATGTTAGTAAGTAAACTGATACAGCTCAAGGGTCATCTCACGAGTTTAACGCATAGGTGTTAGATACATATTATTACATGGTACTCACATGAAATCATATTACGAGAGACCTAAGCATCTGAGGGGACGACTAGAACAAGATCCCGATACATATCAAATGTTTCATATATCATTCCTAAAAGATTGTGAGAAATCCTCTATTAGAGTAAATTATATCTTATTTTTCCATTCCACCGGAGTTAAACCCTTCCAGAAATGGTTTAAAACATATAGCCTCATTAAGGCCTGGAGGCGAGGTAGCTTTTAATAAATAGATCCATTTAAGCTCTTTCTGGAGCAAGATCTTGTTCCAGTCGCCCCCCCTAGGGCTCGGGTGCACCCGATCTAAGATTAAAAATCTGACTTTGGGAAATTTGCCCCCATGTACTAGGGCAACATGGCGACCCAGGGGAAGCTCAGGATCGGAAGTTTGCATGGACACTATGTGTCTGTATGCTCTTTTCCAAAATTCTTGTTTTGTTTTCCCTATATAAAAACAACCGCAGTTGCACTGGAGTAGATAAACCACTCCAGTGGTTCTGCAGTTAGCAAAATGTTTCGGATATAATTTCCTTCCATTGGGGAGGATAGGGTTCTTCTGTGTGAACATATATGTACAATAACGGCAAGAGCCGCACATGAATGTTCCTTTATATTTACAGTGTACCTTTGTTGATTCATTTCTGAACTCACTGTTTGTTATCTTATCGCCAATAGATGTCGCTCTCCTAAATGTAAACTGGGGTTTACTTGGCACCAGGTGGCCCAAAGATGGATCATGGGTCAGTAGGTGCCAATATTTCTCAACTATTTTTTGTACTTGACGGTGTTGTTGATTGTATGTGGTTATAATACGAAGTGGATTGGTATCTTTTTGTCTAGGGGCCTGAAAGAGCGTATCTCTGGGTTTACTCATTACTCTTTTAAAAGATTTTTTCAGGGATTTATGTGTATATCCTCTTGCTAGTAATCTATTTCGTAAGTTCGCCGCTTCTTTCAGGAATGTATCATTATCAGTACAATTTCGTTTGATTCGAAGAAATTGTGAGTACGGTATAGAGTCTATGAGAGGCTGTGGATGGAAACTCGCAGCATGCAGTATAGTGTTTCCTGCAGTGCTTTTTCTAAACAGTTTAGTGGACAGTTTCCCTTGTTCTTTTCTATAGATTTCTATGTCCAAAAAAGTAATTTGATTTTGATCGAAGGACATAGTGAATGTTAGATTGAAGTCGTTTTTATTCATTCTTAACAAGCACTGCTCGAGCACATCCTGGGGGCCGTCCCAAATGATCAAGATATCGTCTATATATCGATACCAGCCCACAATGTGGCTGGTATATTGGGTAAGGCCATCATCAGAGAGGAAGGCTTTCTCCCACTCCCCCAGGTACAGGTTGGCATACGACGGGGCACAACATGTCCCCATCGCAACCCCCTGCACCTGGAGGTAGTGGGAGCCATTAAAGGTGAAGATGTTATGAGTAAGGATGTGCTCGAGCAGTGCGACAATGAATTCATTATAAATAGGGTCTAACTGTGGATTTTGTTGTAGTATGTGTCTGATTGCTGCGAGTCCACGTTCATGTGGTATCGAACTGTAGAGAGTTTCTACGTCGATTGTAACTAGAAGAGCTTGGTCTGGTACATATAGGAGATCCAAAATTTGTAGAAGATGAGTCGTGTCCCTTATATATGATGTTAGAGCAACTACGAAAGGTCTCAGGTATTCATCGACCAGCTTACTAGCATTGTCGCTAATCGAACCAATGCCTGAAATGATAGGCCTGCCAGGTGGATCTGTCAGGCTCTTATGTACTTTCGGGAGTATGTAAAATGTTGGAATTCTGGGAAAATTATTTCTTATAAATGTCCAGGTGGATTTATTGATTGTATTGTTCAAATATGCCGAGTCTATTAAGGTGTAGAATTCTCTATTATACTTCTCAGCAATGGAGGCCGGCATTCGACGATACCAGTCTGCATTGTTGAGGATTTTGTTACAAATCTTAACATAGTGGTCATTATTTAGGACAACTATATTTCCTCCCTTGTCTGATGATTTAATCGTGATTTTAGTATTGTTAGCTAGGGAGATTAGTGCCTCAGATTCTTCTGGCCTTAGATTAAGGGGTCCCTTCATCTGTACTTTGAGTTTATCTAAATCACCATTGACGAGTTTCAGAAAGGCTGCTGCATTCGGGCACGTACTCGGTGGCGGACACATATCGGATTTTTTCTTAAGTTTAGATATTATTGGATAGGAACAATCGGCCATATCTAGTTTTTCTACTGATTCCAAAATTTGAGGAAGATCTATTCGATCGATTAGATCAGTTGTATCACTCTCCTCAAGGAGGGTGATTAATTGGTCCAAAGCTTGATTTTCTTGGAGAGTGTATTTGGATGTAGTGTCCTGTTTTTGATAAAGTTTTTTAAGAATCACTTTACGAATAAATAACTGAAGATCTTTGTAGAGTTCGAATTTGTTTAGATTATAATTAGGACAAAAATTTAGACCCTTCTTTAACACCGATGTTTCAGCCATGGATAAAGAGTGTGAAGATAGATTAATGATACTGAGATCCAAGTTTGTAGATGTCAGTATCTTAGTATGGTCTTCTATAGTGTCATTTGTGTGTAAGTGTTGAGATTGAGTGAAGGCGGTTTGACACCCGCCAATATTTGATCTAAAAAAGAGGAATCCCTGTGACTTGAATCTTGTGTGTTAGTGATGTCTTGATTTGGAGGAGGTATGTGTTGATGTGATGCATAGTGCAATGTGGACAAATTAGAGGGTTTCTCAGAAGGTGCCGTGCTGGTGTGTGAGGTAGTGGGTGTCCTTTCTGAAATTTGTTTTTTAGGTTTGTGTTCTGGTGTTTGATCACCTGAGAATTGTCGTTTTGTGCCAAATGTGGGTTTATTTTTTGAAGAAATGGGAGGGGGATTGTGAGGTAAGTCTTTATTAGAACGAGAATTGACTGATGCACTAGAATTTCTTAATATGTTTCTATTTTGGTTCCATTTGTATGCTTTACCGGTTTCGAATGCATTTTTATCTCTTTGAAATTTTTTACTCTTTTTAATAAGGATGTCTTTATTGAAAGATTCCAAATGAATCTTAAGTTTTTTCTCTTTATTCATGACTGATTGGTGTGTTCTAAATCTTTGTAAGTATTCGCAAATCTTTGAAATTTCAGTGTCCAGTGTTTTAGTCCTTTTTGTATACTCGTCAATCAGTGCTTAGGTCTCTCGTAATATGATTTCATGTGAGTACCATGTAATAATATGTATCTAACACCTATGCGTTAAACTCGTGAGATGACCCTTGAGCTGTATCAGTTTACTTACTAACATTAATTGTCTATTACTGTTATGTAGAATTCGAATTAGCAATTACATCTGTATTACTCATTATATACTGTTTAATATCTAATCAAGCATAGTCTGTTACAATCAACAGAGATTTATGGAATGTATTTTCCTTCTATATCTATTATCTCATGTTCTTTTAGAAACAAATATCTGTAGTGCCAGTCTTTTGCCCACCTCATAATGTCACTTTATGAATATATGATGATTTCTAACTGAAAAATATGTGTCGTGCTGATATCTCTGTTGCTCTTTGTTTATTACATCGAAATATTTATACTTTATTTTATACCATAAGATACACATATTATTTTGGAAATTATGACAAATATGCCCCTTTATGTCTGCCCTCTACTGTCCGGCTTTGGGTGCGTGTTGCTTCGGCGGTCACCCGGCACGGAAAGCCGCCCAGAATGTTGGTCTGGGCGGCGCTTTGGGAGGTTATCAGGGCGACTTAACATCACGCCCTCTCTCCTCCATATTGCCACTCCGGCGGACATGCGCAGTCCGCCGGTGAGGCATTCCGTGCCGGTGGGATGGAGGTGCGTGACGCCGTCCCAACGTAGCTGCGCTCGCGCGTGCGCGGTAGGGGCAGCGCCGCGCATCCCTGTCCCAGGGAGCAATAGGAAGGCTCTCCAGCTGACGAGTTCCACTTATCAGCTGGGCGCGATTATCGCGCCAGCTGATGGGAGCTCATCTTACTTTAAAAGCCAGCTTCATTCATTCCCAGCCCAGACACCGTGTCTGTCGGATGCTGGGATCTGTGGCTGGCTTAAACTCTAAAACACTCAACTACAGGTATTATTATTTTTTACTATTCTACTGCAATAAATTATTTTATTTATTTTTCTTCATCTACAACCATATACTTAAGCTTTGCTTCCTATTAACATTGACTGCTCCCTGATTCATTTAGGTATATTTTTAGGTGCAATTTAGGTGCACATTGTGGAAACGATATGTTAATTATCTCTACAAGCTATGCAAGGCAATCGTTTTGTCTATACTGCTTCTGCTATTGAACAATCTTTACATATGGATATACTTTATTACTATATTTACACATTGTTTTGTCCTAATTATAATTATGTAATAACGCCCTTAAAACATTTAGAAGACCTATGTGTAGGAATACCATAGGTAATACTACTATTTGTTTTTAGGACAATAAAAAAGACTTCAATGCAGCAACACTCTAGAAGTCTTTCCTCTTTATTAGTTCTTATTATTATCTTTTACATTTCCACTCCTAGGATGCAACAACAATGGCCCATTTGAATTTTTTGGTGTGTATACGCCTTTGTGCATACTATGCATTTATGCATATATGTTCATACAATATTATATATTTTTTTTTTTTTTTTTTTTTTTTTTTTTTTTTTTTCTCTTCACAATCAGCTACTCTGAATAAAAAAATTTGGATTTTTAAAGAGAATCTATATTTAAATTCTATCCATAGGTTTGCCTTCTTCCCTGTTTTTGCTCCAGTGTACCGCTGCGGCCAGCACGCATCCAGGACGGACAGGGTAGGTGTAAAGTTAACTTTGCATATCCACAATTTGAGGGATTGAAACATATCGATGAACTATCCAGAGAACAGCACTTCATATATATAAAAATCATAACCATCTGTTATCATATTTTCAAATACTTCCGTTCTTCCTTTTTATCATTGGTTCTAAAACAAGCAACGTCAACATCACAGGTAGGTGATCAATTGATCAACCTATACAGTTAGATATTGACACAAAAATATATATGGTAATTTACCTATTACATTTTCTTAATTAATTCAGATGAATTCCTCTTTCCAATTAAGCCCCTGAAGAAGGACTGAATTTTAATATATCCCGAAACGCGTTGGGCTGGCAAAGAGTTTCCATCGTCTAAATACCACCGTGTAGTGGAATATAATTAATGGGCCTAAAAAGCCCCGACTGTAGGAATATCATTGTCTAGTTGAATAGAATCAGTACTGTTTTTGAATTATATGTATTATATATGTTTCCGTTGCTTGGAATGTCTTGTTTTTATAATCTTTAAATAAAAATATTGTTTTTACTCTTATATGAGATCACAATCTATACAATTTCTTGTGCAAGTGCCGGAAAAATCCAATTAGGGGAATTTCCTTTTTTAATTAATATGTATTTCATGGATGTGGCACGGCCCCCCCCTTATAAACCTAGAATGAGCTAGTTATTTTCTTGTTTAAATAATTTTGGGTAGAAAATACCCCTCCCCGCTCAACTAAGCAATTCTAGGTTTTATCACTATTTCGAAATAAACACCTTAAGAAAGGGAAAGTTGTAGTTTTAAAACTGTTATTGAAGGAAAGTTTGAACCTTTGATCATCTTTAAAATGGAGAACGTAGATTTTACAAACATGTTTGTGGGCCAAGACTGGGAATGCTTAATGAAAAAGTACTTGGATACATTTGGGGACAAGGAACAGATCGAAGCAGAGATCTCTTCCCTGTTCTTTAAACTCTCAAAAAACTTGGAAAAGAAGTCACTCCTCTTTTGGCACATTAAATCTTTCCAGGACTACATAAAAAACAATATTAACCCCTTGGGACTTCGTGTCCAGATATTCCCTACTTTGGAAGATCTGGACACTGACTTCAAAGTAACATGGGAAAATATACTACAAACATGCTCACGTAGCCTTATGGAAACACTGATTGACGAGTATACAAAAAGGACTAAAACACTGGACACTGAAATTTCAAAGATTTGCGAATACTTACAAAGATTTAGAACACACCAATCAGTCATGAATAAAGAGAAAAAACTTAAGATTCATTTGGAATCTTTCAATAAAGACATCCTTATTAAAAAGAGTAAAAAATTTCAAAGAGATAAAAATGCATTCGAAACCGGTAAAGCATACAAATGGAACCAAAATAGAAACATATTAAGAAATTCTAGTGCATCAGTCAATTCTCGTTCTAATAAAGACTTACCTCACAATCCCCCTCCCATTTCTTCAAAAAATAAACCCACATTTGGCACAAAACGACAATTCTCAGGTGATCAAACACCAGAACACAAACCTAAAAAACAAATTTCAGAAAGGACACCCACTACCTCACACACCAGCACGGCACCTTCTGAGAAACCCTCTAATTTGTCCACATTGCACTATGCATCACATCAACACATACCTCCTCCAAATCAAGACATCACTAACACACAAGATTCAAGTCACAGGGATTCCTCTTTTTTAGATCAAATATTGGCGGGTGTCAAACCGCCTTCACTCAATCTCAACACTTACACACAAATGACACTATAGAAGACCATACTAAGATACTGACATCTACAAACTTGGATCTCAGTATCATTAATCTATCTTCACACTCTTTATCCATGGCTGAAACATCGGTGTTAAAGAAGGGTCTAAATTTTTGTCCTAATTATAATCTAAACAAATTCGAACTCTACAAAGATCTTCAGTTATTTATTCGTAAAGTGATTCTTAAAAAACTTTATCAAAAACAGGACACTACATCCAAATACACTCTCCAAGAAAATCAAGCTTTGGACCAATTAATCACCCTCCTTGAGGAGAGTGATACAACTGATCTAATCGATCGAATAGATCTTCCTCAAATTTTGGAATCAGTAGAAAAACTAGATATGGCCGATTGTTCCTATCCAATAATATCTAAACTTAAGAAAAAATCCGATATGTGTCCGCCACCGAGTACGTGCCCGAATGCAGCAGCCTTTCTGAAACTCGTCAATGGTGATTTAGATAAACTCAAAGTACAGATGAAGGGACCCCTTAATCTAAGGCCAGAAGAATCTGAGGCACTAATCTCCCTAGCTAACAATACTAAAATCACGATTAAATCATCAGACAAGGGAGGAAATATAGTTGTCCTAAATAATGACCACTATGTTAAGATTTGTAACAAAATCCTCAACAATGCAGACTGGTATCGTCGAATGCCGGCCTCCATTGCTGAGAAGTATAATAGAGAATTCTACACCTTAATAGACTCGGCATATTTGAACAATACAATCAATAAATCCACCTGGACATTTATAAGAAATAATTTTCCCAGAATTCCAACATTTTACATACTCCCGAAAGTACATAAGAGCCTGACAGATCCACCTGGCAGGCCTATCATTTCAGGCATTGGTTCGATTAGCGACAATGCTAGTAAGCTGGTCGATGAATACCTGAGACCTTTCGTAGTTGCTCTAACATCATATATAAGGGACACGACTCATCTTCTACAAATTTTGGATCTCCTATATGTACCAGACCAAGCTCTTCTAGTTACAATCGACGTAGAAACTCTCTACAGTTCGATACCACATGAACGTGGACTCGCAGCAATCAGACACATACTACAACAAAATCCACAGTTAGACCCTATTTATAATGAATTCATTGTCGCACTGCTCGAGCACATCCTTACTCATAACATCTTCACCTTTAATGGCTCCCACTACCTCCAGGTGCAGGGGGTTGCGATGGGGACATGTTGTGCCCCGTCGTATGCCAACCTGTACCTGGGGGAGTGGGAGAAAGCCTTCCTCTCTGATGATGGCCTTACCCAATATACCAGCCACATTGTGGGCTGGTATCGATATATAGACGATATCTTGATCATTTGGGACGGCCCCCAGGATGTGCTCGAGCAGTGCTTGTTAAGAATGAATAAAAACGACTTCAATCTAACATTCACTATGTCCTTCGATCAAAATCAAATTACTTTTTTGGACATAGAAATCTATAGAAAAGAACAAGGGAAACTGTCCACTAAACTGTTTAGAAAAAGCACTGCAGGAAACACTATACTGCATGCTGCGAGTTTCCATCCACAGCCTCTCATAGACTCTATACCGTACTCACAATTTCTTCGAATCAAACGAAATTGTACTGATAATGATACATTCCTGAAAGAAGCGGCGAACTTACGAAATAGATTACTAGCAAGAGGATATACACATAAATCCCTGAAAAAATCTTTTAAAAGAGTAATGAGTAAACCCAGAGATACGCTCTTTCAGGCCCCTAGACAAAAAGATACCAATCCACTTCGTATTATAACCACATACAATCAACAACACCGTCAAGTACAAAAAATAGTTGAGAAATATTGGCACCTACTGACCCATGATCCATCTTTGGGCCACCTGGTGCCAAGTAAACCCCAGTTTACATTTAGGAGAGCGACATCTATTGGCGATAAGATAACAAACAGTGAGTTCAGAAATGAATCAACAAAGGTACACTGTAAATATAAAGGAACATTCATGTGCGGCTCTTGCCGTTATTGTACATATATGTTCACACAGAAGAACCCTATCCTCCCCAATGGAAGGAAATTATATCCGAAACATTTTGCTAACTGCAGAACCACTGGAGTGGTTTATCTACTCCAGTGCAACTGCGGTTGTTTTTATATAGGGAAAACAAAACAAGAATTTTGGAAAAGAGCATACAGACACATAGTGTCCATGCAAACTTCCGATCCTGAGCTTCCCCTGGGTCGCCATGTTGCCCTAGTACATGGGGGCAAATTTCCCAAAGTCAGATTTTTAATCTTAGATCGGGTGCACCCGAGCCCTAGGGGGGGCGACTGGAACAAGATCTTGCTCCAGAAAGAGCTTAAATGGATCTATTTATTAAAAGCTACCTCGCCTCCAGGCCTTAATGAGGCTATATGTTTTAAACCATTTCTGGAAGGGTTTAACTCCGGTGGAATGGAAAAATAAGATATAATTTACTCTAATAGAGGATTTCTCACAATCTTTTAGGAATGATATATGAAACATTTGATATGTATCGGGATCTTGTTCTAGTCGTCCCCTCAGATGCTTAGGTCTCTCGTAATATGATTTCATGTGAGTACCATGTAATAATATGTATCTAACACCTATGCGTTAAACTCGTGAGATGACCCTTGAGCTGTATCAGTTTACTTACTAACATTAATTGTCTATTACTGTTATGTAGAATTCGAATTAGCAATTACATCTGTATTACTCATTATATACTGTTTAATATCTAATCAAGCATAGTCTGTTACAATCAACAGAGATTTATGGAATGTATTTTCCTTCTATATCTATTATCTCATGTTCTTTTAGAAACAAATATCTGTAGTGCCAGTCTTTTGCCCACCTCATAATGTCACTTTATGAATATATGATGATTTCTAACTGAAAAATATGTGTCGTGCTGATATCTCTGTTGCTCTTTGTTTATTACATCGAAATATTTATACTTTATTTTATACCATAAGATACACATATTATTTTGGAAATTATGACAAATATGCCCCTTTATGTCTGCCCTCTACTGTCCGGCTTTGGGTGCGTGTTGCTTCGGCGGTCACCCGGCACGGAAAGCCGCCCAGAATGTTGGTCTGGGCGGCGCTTTGGGAGGTTATCAGGGCGACTTAACATCACGCCCTCTCTCCTCCATATTGCCACTCCGGCGGACATGCGCAGTCCGCCGGTGAGGCATTCCGTGCCGGTGGGATGGAGGTGCGTGACGCCGTCCCAACGTAGCTGCGCTCGCGCGTGCGCGGTAGGGGCAGCGCCGCGCATCCCTGTCCCAGGGAGCAATAGGAAGGCTCTCCAGCTGACGAGTTCCACTTATCAGCTGGGCGCGATTATCGCGCCAGCTGATGGGAGCTCATCTTACTTTAAAAGCCAGCTTCATTCATTCCCAGCCCAGACACCGTGTCTGTCGGATGCTGGGATCTGTGGCTGGCTTAAACTCTAAAACACTCAACTACAGGTATTATTATTTTTTACTATTCTACTGCAATAAATTATTTTATTTATTTTTCTTCATCTACAACCATATACTTAAGCTTTGCTTCCTATTAACATTGACTGCTCCCTGATTCATTTAGGTATATTTTTAGGTGCAATTTAGGTGCACATTGTGGAAACGATATGTTAATTATCTCTACAAGCTATGCAAGGCAATCGTTTTGTCTATACTGCTTCTGCTATTGAACAATCTTTACATATGGATATACTTTATTACTATATTTACACATTGTTTTGTCCTAATTATAATTATGTAATAACGCCCTTAAAACATTTAGAAGACCTATGTGTAGGAATACCATAGGTAATACTACTATTTGTTTTTAGGACAATAAAAAAGACTTCAATGCAGCAACACTCTAGAAGTCTTTCCTCTTTATTAGTTCTTATTATTATCTTTTACATTTCCACTCCTAGGATGCAACAACAATGGCCCATTTGAATTTTTTGGTGTGTATACGCCTTTGTGCATACTATGCATTTATGCATATATGTTCATACAATATTATATATTTTTTTTTTTTTTTTTTTTTTTTTTTTTCTCTTCACAATCAGCTACTCTGAATAAAAAAATTTGGATTTTTAAAGAGAATCTATATTTAAATTCTATCCATAGGTTTGCCTTCTTCCCTGTTTTTGCTCCAGTGTACCGCTGCGGCCAGCACGCATCCAGGACGGACAGGGTAGGTGTAAAGTTAACTTTGCATATCCACAATTTGAGGGATTGAAACATATCGATGAACTATCCAGAGAACAGCACTTCATATATATAAAAATCATAACCATCTGTTATCATATTTTCAAATACTTCCGTTCTTCCTTTTTATCATTGGTTCTAAAACAAGCAACGTCAACATCACAGGTAGGTGATCAATTGATCAACCTATACAGTTAGATATTGACACAAAAATATATATGGTAATTTACCTATTACATTTTCTTAATTAATTCAGATGAATTCCTCTTTCCAATTAAGCCCCTGAAGAAGGACTGAATTTTAATATATCCCGAAACGCGTTGGGCTGGCAAAGAGTTTCCATCGTCTAAATACCACCGTGTAGTGGAATATAATTAATGGGCCTAAAAAGCCCCGACTGTAGGAATATCATTGTCTAGTTGAATAGAATCAGTACTGTTTTTGAATTATATGTATTATATATGTTTCCGTTGCTTGGAATGTCTTGTTTTTATAATCTTTAAATAAAAATATTGTTTTTACTCTTATATGAGATCACAATCTATACAATTTCTTGTGCAAGTGCCGGAAAAATCCAATTAGGGGAATTTCCTTTTTTAATTAATATGTATTTCATGGATGTGGCACGGCCCCCCCCTTATAAACCTAGAATGAGCTAGTTATTTTCTTGTTTAAATAATTTTGGGTAGAAAATACCCCTCCCCGCTCAACTAAGCAATTCTAGGTTTTATCACTATTTCGAAATAAACACCTTAAGAAAGGGAAAGTTGTAGTTTTAAAACTGTTATTGAAGGAAAGTTTGAACCTTTGATCATCTTTAAAATGGAGAACGTAGATTTTACAAACATGTTTGTGGGCCAAGACTGGGAATGCTTAATGAAAAAGTACTTGGATACATTTGGGGACAAGGAACAGATCGAAGCAGAGATCTCTTCCCTGTTCTTTAAACTCTCAAAAAACTTGGAAAAGAAGTCACTCCTCTTTTGGCACATTAAATCTTTCCAGGACTACATAAAAAACAATATTAACCCCTTGGGACTTCGTGTCCAGATATTCCCTACTTTGGAAGATCTGGACACTGACTTCAAAGTAACATGGGAAAATATACTACAAACATGCTCACGTAGCCTTATGGAAACACTGATTGACGAGTATACAAAAAGGACTAAAACACTGGACACTGAAATTTCAAAGATTTGCGAATACTTACAAAGATTTAGAACACACCAATCAGTCATGAATAAAGAGAAAAAACTTAAGATTCATTTGGAATCTTTCAATAAAGACATCCTTATTAAAAAGAGTAAAAAATTTCAAAGAGATAAAAATGCATTCGAAACCGGTAAAGCATACAAATGGAACCAAAATAGAAACATATTAAGAAATTCTAGTGCATCAGTCAATTCTCGTTCTAATAAAGACTTACCTCACAATCCCCCTCCCATTTCTTCAAAAAATAAACCCACATTTGGCACAAAACGACAATTCTCAGGTGATCAAACACCAGAACACAAACCTAAAAAACAAATTTCAGAAAGGACACCCACTACCTCACACACCAGCACGGCACCTTCTGAGAAACCCTCTAATTTGTCCACATTGCACTATGCATCACATCAACACATACCTCCTCCAAATCAAGACATCACTAACACACAAGATTCAAGTCACAGGGATTCCTCTTTTTTAGATCAAATATTGGCGGGTGTCAAACCGCCTTCACTCAATCTCAACACTTACACACAAATGACACTATAGAAGACCATACTAAGATACTGACATCTACAAACTTGGATCTCAGTATCATTAATCTATCTTCACACTCTTTATCCATGGCTGAAACATCGGTGTTAAAGAAGGGTCTAAATTTTTGTCCTAATTATAATCTAAACAAATTCGAACTCTACAAAGATCTTCAGTTATTTATTCGTAAAGTGATTCTTAAAAAACTTTATCAAAAACAGGACACTACATCCAAATACACTCTCCAAGAAAATCAAGCTTTGGACCAATTAATCACCCTCCTTGAGGAGAGTGATACAACTGATCTAATCGATCGAATAGATCTTCCTCAAATTTTGGAATCAGTAGAAAAACTAGATATGGCCGATTGTTCCTATCCAATAATATCTAAACTTAAGAAAAAATCCGATATGTGTCCGCCACCGAGTACGTGCCCGAATGCAGCAGCCTTTCTGAAACTCGTCAATGGTGATTTAGATAAACTCAAAGTACAGATGAAGGGACCCCTTAATCTAAGGCCAGAAGAATCTGAGGCACTAATCTCCCTAGCTAACAATACTAAAATCACGATTAAATCATCAGACAAGGGAGGAAATATAGTTGTCCTAAATAATGACCACTATGTTAAGATTTGTAACAAAATCCTCAACAATGCAGACTGGTATCGTCGAATGCCGGCCTCCATTGCTGAGAAGTATAATAGAGAATTCTACACCTTAATAGACTCGGCATATTTGAACAATACAATCAATAAATCCACCTGGACATTTATAAGAAATAATTTTCCCAGAATTCCAACATTTTACATACTCCCGAAAGTACATAAGAGCCTGACAGATCCACCTGGCAGGCCTATCATTTCAGGCATTGGTTCGATTAGCGACAATGCTAGTAAGCTGGTCGATGAATACCTGAGACCTTTCGTAGTTGCTCTAACATCATATATAAGGGACACGACTCATCTTCTACAAATTTTGGATCTCCTATATGTACCAGACCAAGCTCTTCTAGTTACAATCGACGTAGAAACTCTCTACAGTTCGATACCACATGAACGTGGACTCGCAGCAATCAGACACATACTACAACAAAATCCACAGTTAGACCCTATTTATAATGAATTCATTGTCGCACTGCTCGAGCACATCCTTACTCATAACATCTTCACCTTTAATGGCTCCCACTACCTCCAGGTGCAGGGGGTTGCGATGGGGACATGTTGTGCCCCGTCGTATGCCAACCTGTACCTGGGGGAGTGGGAGAAAGCCTTCCTCTCTGATGATGGCCTTACCCAATATACCAGCCACATTGTGGGCTGGTATCGATATATAGACGATATCTTGATCATTTGGGACGGCCCCCAGGATGTGCTCGAGCAGTGCTTGTTAAGAATGAATAAAAACGACTTCAATCTAACATTCACTATGTCCTTCGATCAAAATCAAATTACTTTTTTGGACATAGAAATCTATAGAAAAGAACAAGGGAAACTGTCCACTAAACTGTTTAGAAAAAGCACTGCAGGAAACACTATACTGCATGCTGCGAGTTTCCATCCACAGCCTCTCATAGACTCTATACCGTACTCACAATTTCTTCGAATCAAACGAAATTGTACTGATAATGATACATTCCTGAAAGAAGCGGCGAACTTACGAAATAGATTACTAGCAAGAGGATATACACATAAATCCCTGAAAAAATCTTTTAAAAGAGTAATGAGTAAACCCAGAGATACGCTCTTTCAGGCCCCTAGACAAAAAGATACCAATCCACTTCGTATTATAACCACATACAATCAACAACACCGTCAAGTACAAAAAATAGTTGAGAAATATTGGCACCTACTGACCCATGATCCATCTTTGGGCCACCTGGTGCCAAGTAAACCCCAGTTTACATTTAGGAGAGCGACATCTATTGGCGATAAGATAACAAACAGTGAGTTCAGAAATGAATCAACAAAGGTACACTGTAAATATAAAGGAACATTCATGTGCGGCTCTTGCCGTTATTGTACATATATGTTCACACAGAAGAACCCTATCCTCCCCAATGGAAGGAAATTATATCCGAAACATTTTGCTAACTGCAGAACCACTGGAGTGGTTTATCTACTCCAGTGCAACTGCGGTTGTTTTTATATAGGGAAAACAAAACAAGAATTTTGGAAAAGAGCATACAGACACATAGTGTCCATGCAAACTTCCGATCCTGAGCTTCCCCTGGGTCGCCATGTTGCCCTAGTACATGGGGGCAAATTTCCCAAAGTCAGATTTTTAATCTTAGATCGGGTGCACCCGAGCCCTAGGGGGGGCGACTGGAACAAGATCTTGCTCCAGAAAGAGCTTAAATGGATCTATTTATTAAAAGCTACCTCGCCTCCAGGCCTTAATGAGGCTATATGTTTTAAACCATTTCTGGAAGGGTTTAACTCCGGTGGAATGGAAAAATAAGATATAATTTACTCTAATAGAGGATTTCTCACAATCTTTTAGGAATGATATATGAAACATTTGATATGTATCGGGATCTTGTTCTAGTCGTCCCCTCAGATGCTTAGGTCTCTCGTAATATGATTTCATGTGAGTACCATGTAATAATATGTATCTAACACCTATGCGTTAAACTCGTGAGATGACCCTTGAGCTGTATCAGTTTACTTACTAACATTAATTGTCTATTACTGTTATGTAGAATTCGAATTAGCAATTACATCTGTATTACTCATTATATACTGTTTAATATCTAATCAAGCATAGTCTGTTACAATCAACAGAGATTTATGGAATGTATTTTCCTTCTATATCTATTATCTCATGTTCTTTTAGAAACAAATATCTGTAGTGCCAGTCTTTTGCCCACCTCATAATGTCACTTTATGAATATATGATGATTTCTAACTGAAAAATATGTGTCGTGCTGATATCTCTGTTGCTCTTTGTTTATTACATCGAAATATTTATACTTTATTTTATACCATAAGATACACATATTATTTTGGAAATTATGACAAATATGCCCCTTTATGTCTGCCCTCTACTGTCCGGCTTTGGGTGCGTGTTGCTTCGGCGGTCACCCGGCACGGAAAGCCGCCCAGAATGTTGGTCTGGGCGGCGCTTTGGGAGGTTATCAGGGCGACTTAACATCACGCCCTCTCTCCTCCATATTGCCACTCCGGCGGACATGCGCAGTCCGCCGGTGAGGCATTCCGTGCCGGTGGGATGGAGGTGCGTGACGCCGTCCCAACGTAGCTGCGCTCGCGCGTGCGCGGTAGGGGCAGCGCCGCGCATCCCTGTCCCAGGGAGCAATAGGAAGGCTCTCCAGCTGACGAGTTCCACTTATCAGCTGGGCGCGATTATCGCGCCAGCTGATGGGAGCTCATCTTACTTTAAAAGCCAGCTTCATTCATTCCCAGCCCAGACACCGTGTCTGTCGGATGCTGGGATCTGTGGCTGGCTTAAACTCTAAAACACTCAACTACAGGTATTATTATTTTTTACTATTCTACTGCAATAAATTATTTTATTTATTTTTCTTCATCTACAACCATATACTTAAGCTTTGCTTCCTATTAACATTGACTGCTCCCTGATTCATTTAGGTATATTTTTAGGTGCAATTTAGGTGCACATTGTGGAAACGATATGTTAATTATCTCTACAAGCTATGCAAGGCAATCGTTTTGTCTATACTGCTTCTGCTATTGAACAATCTTTACATATGGATATACTTTATTACTATATTTACACATTGTTTTGTCCTAATTATAATTATGTAATAACGCCCTTAAAACATTTAGAAGACCTATGTGTAGGAATACCATAGGTAATACTACTATTTGTTTTTAGGACAATAAAAAAGACTTCAATGCAGCAACACTCTAGAAGTCTTTCCTCTTTATTAGTTCTTATTATTATCTTTTACATTTCCACTCCTAGGATGCAACAACAATGGCCCATTTGAATTTTTTGGTGTGTATACGCCTTTGTGCATACTATGCATTTATGCATATATGTTCATACAATATTATATATTTTTTTTTTTTTTTTTTTTTTTTTTTCTCTTCACAATCAGCTACTCTGAATAAAAAAATTTGGATTTTTAAAGAGAATCTATATTTAAATTCTATCCATAGGTTTGCCTTCTTCCCTGTTTTTGCTCCAGTGTACCGCTGCGGCCAGCACGCATCCAGGACGGACAGGGTAGGTGTAAAGTTAACTTTGCATATCCACAATTTGAGGGATTGAAACATATCGATGAACTATCCAGAGAACAGCACTTCATATATATAAAAATCATAACCATCTGTTATCATATTTTCAAATACTTCCGTTCTTCCTTTTTATCATTGGTTCTAAAACAAGCAACGTCAACATCACAGGTAGGTGATCAATTGATCAACCTATACAGTTAGATATTGACACAAAAATATATATGGTAATTTACCTATTACATTTTCTTAATTAATTCAGATGAATTCCTCTTTCCAATTAAGCCCCTGAAGAAGGACTGAATTTTAATATATCCCGAAACGCGTTGGGCTGGCAAAGAGTTTCCATCGTCTAAATACCACCGTGTAGTGGAATATAATTAATGGGCCTAAAAAGCCCCGACTGTAGGAATATCATTGTCTAGTTGAATAGAATCAGTACTGTTTTTGAATTATATGTATTATATATGTTTCCGTTGCTTGGAATGTCTTGTTTTTATAATCTTTAAATAAAAATATTGTTTTTACTCTTATATGAGATCACAATCTATACAATTTCTTGTGCAAGTGCCGGAAAAATCCAATTAGGGGAATTTCCTTTTTTAATTAATATGTTTAGGGACTGTGCTCACCTCAAAAATATCTGGCACAAGGCTGGTACCATGATAGAAAGAATAATAAACAGAAATATTCCCTTAACACCTCAATTATGCCTATTATTCACCCCCATACAAGATATCCCAAAAGCCAGTTCTAGATTAATCCTTACCTTATTTAGCTCTATCCACTGGACTATTGCATTCAACTGGCACTCATCCAACATCCCATGGGACCAGGTACAAAACCGTATAGTAAATATTAATCTATCAGAAAGAATACACCATACGCTGTACGACACCATGCATATATACAAAAAGAAAAGGACACCATGGGAAACAGCACTTCTGGTTTAAGATTCAACTCTATTGTGTTATTCATAATAGTTACTTAAGTTCTACCCTCTGATACCTACTGAAGTCATACTTAACAATCTATAAGATTAATTTCTTTTAATTCCTGTAATAGACTCTTGGTATCCTTCAAATATGCTTTTGTTGTGACCACACTCTTTTGTAGAAACGTATCCAAGTATTGTCAGACATTGTCAGACAACAGTTCTGTTAACTGGGCAGTATAATAGTCTTTAGACATAACCACTCCCTCTCCCTTATCAGCGCGTCTGATAATTATATCTTTCCTGGCCTCCAGTGACTCTATCCCCTCCTTAATATATCTCGGATTGACTTTCTTTTTGGGTTTTAACTGATCGAGATCTCGCAAGATTAGGTTTTTAAAAACCTCCAAATGGTGGGACCCATTATTAGGAGGGTTGAATAAGGACTTGTTTTTCAAACCACTGTTAATCGCCAGTGATGAACACCCGCTCTTACTTGTAAGGATATAAGGGGAAACTTATAAAAAAGAGGGAGGGGGCAAGGACAAAGAGGGAGTTACATATAGAGAAAGAGGATTTCTTAAAGAAAGGAATCTTAAGGGAAATTGTGCCGCCTTACAATACTCCCATTAACCTGGTAAAGAAGGCAAATGGTGACTATAGGTTTGTACAAGACCTAAGGGACATCAATAGCCTAGTGGTACCGATTGTCCCAGTAGTGCCTGATGTGCCATCAATACTTACCACCATACCATACGATGCAGGGTATTTTCCTGTGATTGATTTAAAGAATGTTTATTTTTTCATCCCTGTAGACGAGGAGACACGGCCACTGTACTCCAAGTCACCCTTGGGCCCTGGACTGCCCCTCATGGTTCTGTACTGTTGCAGTATGTTGATGATTTTTTTATTTGTAGTTCTTCAGAGGAGGACTGCCGAGCTGATAGCCTATCTTTATTGAAATGGTTACATGTATGTGGTCACAAAATGTCTAAGAAAAAGTTATAATGTTGTCAAAAAAAAACACAGTTGAATATTTGTGCTCACAAAAGGAGAAAGAAGAGTCAGTCACAAAAGGCTCTGATGGGTCTGCCCCGCCCATTTAACAGGAAGGACATGCTCACCTTCCTAGGTATGATTGGTTACTGCCGCCAATGGATACCTGACTGCTCTTTCAATGACAATATATTGAGACAAGCAACCTTCTCTGAAATGTTTGATACTGTAAAACGGTCTGATAAAATGTTAAATGCTTTTGTCATGTTGAAATGTGCAATGGTTACCAGCCCGAGCCTCGGCCTCCTTGAATATGGCAAAATGTTTCACTTGTTTGCCAGGAAAAATATTGCAGAGCCGTGGCGGGAGTACTGGCCCAGGAACATAGTGGAAGACTGCGCCCTGTATTTTTTTTCTCAAAGATGGTCCCGGTGCGCTCTAGCATCCTGTGCGATGGTGGTTGAGATGGCCACTTCTTTCACTCTGGGACATGACACCACACTTCACATAACCCACAATGTGTCAATCTTGTTGAAAAATGTACATACACAGCACATGTCTGCTCAGAGGTTGAGCAGATATAAGGTGATTTTGCTGTCCAATCCAAATTTGCACATCAAATATGCTTCCCTCACTGCAGGCCCAGCACCCGTTTTAAACGCCCTTTTAGGATTAAAAAGGAGAACAGGATGAGGTTGTGCATAAACCTCATTCACCAAGACACATCACCTAGGTCTGATTTATCTTCCACAGCACTACCGGATACACAGAATGTTTTTGTGGATGGTTCTTGCTCTAGGCTATCGTAAACTGCAAAGCACATACAGGCCAACAGACAGAGATAACCAGGACAAATGAGCAGGTCTGGCTGACCTTGCTGCTAAACAAGCTGCTATCTGACAGATTATGAGTTAAGGGACTGGAATGGAAAGGGTGTGTAGAGAGATCCAAGGTTTGGACTTCTCTGCAAAGAGGGGAAACCACGTATACCAACGGCAAGTGCATTCACAGTATCACGGAATAGGCCATGCAGGTATACAAGTCACGGCTGATTTCACACACATGCCCAAACTAGGCAAAAGACAGGAATATCTTTTGATAATTGTGAACATGTTCTCAAATGGTCCAGACTTTATAGCCAGGGTCTGCCAGGACTTGGTAAAAACTCTTAAGATAGAATGGAAGTTTCAAGTTCCCTACCACCCTCTAAGTTCAGGAATAGTAGAAAGAATGAATGGAACAATAAAAGACAGGATAAGAAAGGCCAGAGGAGGAACCTTTGCCAATTGGAGAAAGGTCCTCCCAGCAGTCCTGGCAGAAATAAGTTTTTTGAAGTTTTGATGGGTAGACCTTTCCCCACCCCATAGGCCAGAGCACCTTTAATGGTAGAAAAGGGAGATTTAGACAGGAAGAATATGTAAGAAAACTGGTTGAAATATTGGATACAGAATAAGATATGTTGCTCGCACCTCTCTTTTTTCTTCACAGGAAGCTACTCACCTCTTCAAGGAGGGAGACACCGTGGTGGTCCAACAGCTGAACAGAAATAAGAAGCGAGAGTATCCCTTTGGACCTCCTACCACAGCGGTTGCAGTGATCAGAACAGCTATCCTGGTGGAAAACTGCCAGTCCTGGATCCATGTGAGCCGAGTGAGACATGTTGCCCAAAGCCCCAAGAGCAGGAAGGAGATCCTAAACACAAGAGGCCCTCAAGCAGACGTCCAAGCAGATAAAGGAGGAAGGAGTTCCTGGAAAAGCAGGTCCGGCCAGAGAAGATGACCTCACTTATTTCACCACAGACTTCTGGCAAAGCATTTTGCCTCCTGTTCCTGATCACCCTGAAAGTGTTCCTGCCCACTTGGATCATCACTAACTGTATTTAGCACCCTGAAGACTTGGGTGCCATTAAAAGTATTTGTGGGAACACACATACATGGGAGAACATGTGATACAAGTTAGAAACAAGAGAGACATTGAGGATAATTTTGCTGATAAAAATGCTTTTGCTAAAATTTAAATATGCTTATGTTCAGAAATCAGGATTTCAGAAATGTTGGATTTGTAGCAAATTGCACCCTAGCACTGTTAGGATACCATTAATGGCCATGCCTTTGAAAATCACCCCCCTTTTTAAAGGAAATATTCCCCTTGATCTCATAAATATCAGTAGAAGAACAAATAATACCATTACCTTTCACATTATTAGTAGAAGCCATAATCCTACTTGGTGTTTTAACTTAGGAAATTCCACTAGAAATGCTCACACTTATTACCAGAAACGGACTGATTGCACCATCGTGACAAGGAAGTGAGATCATACAAATATGATCAAAGAGGGGATTGTAAGGATATTTTAGCTTGCTGTCCACCATTTTAAAAGACTGTATCCATTTTAGAATAATATGTATATGTGACGTCTATGAGAAGTTAAGTTTCAATTTCTTATAAATGGTTTGATTTCCTCGAAATAATGTATGAAGCCTTTTCCTGTTGTTAGTTTCTATATGAGTTATTAATATTCTACTTTGCTAGATGAAACATCATGTATCTTTACCATATATTAATATAAGTGTTGGACTTTAGTTGTGATGTCATTCTCATTATATAAGTGGAAACACAGAAATAAAATGACCAGACCATTCTGAACTGCATGTACTGACTGTGTGTCATAACTTCTTATCGGAATGGTCTCTCCAGATCTGAATGGGTTTGAAGGAACACTCTAGGCAGGATATCATATGAGGGTTCACTTGCTTTTAGAACATACTTACACCCAGGGGCGTTGCTAGGTGGCAAAAAGACCAGGGGCTTCAGCTTCAGTCCAAGGCCGGCACGGGGGGGGCCTCTAGTGGCGCTGGGGTTTTTTGGTTGGGCAGAGGGGTTGTGTGGTTGTGTGGCGGGGGTAGGCTGACTTGCTGGTTGCTGCCTGGCTTACCAGTGCCCATCAATGCTGACCACTAAACTGACCTACCTACCTGACACACACTGACCTACCTGACATACACTGACCTACATACACTGACCTACCTGACCCACACTGACCTACTTGACATACACTGACCTACCTGACACACACACTGACCTACCTGACATACACACACTGACCTACCTGACATACACTGACCTACATACACTGACCTACCTGACCCACACTGACCTACCTGACCCACACTGACCTACATACACTGACCTACCTGACCCACACTGACCTACCTGACCCACACTGACCTACATACACTGACCTACTTGACATACACTGACCTACCTGACACACACACTGACCTACCTGACATACACACACTGACCTACCTACCTGACATACACTGACCTACATACACTGACCTACCTGACATATACTGACCTACATACACTGACCTACCTGACCCACACTGACCTACCTGACATACACTGACCTACCTGATACACACTGACCTACCTGACATACACTGACCTACATACACTGACCTACCTGACATACACTGACCTACATACACTGACCTACCTGACCCACACTGACCTACATACACTGACCTACCTGACCCACACTGACCTACCTGACCCACACTGACCTACACTGACCTACCTGACATACACTGACCTACCTGACCCACACTGACCCACACTGACCCACCTACACTGATCTACCTGACCCACACTGACTTACCTGACCCACACTGACCTACATACACTGACTCACACTGACCTACATACAATGACCTACATGGCATACACTGACCTACATACACTGACCTACCTGACCCACACTGACCTACATACACTGACCCACCCACACTGACCTACCTGACCCACACTGACCTACCTGACCCACACTAACCTACATACACTGACCTACCTGACATACACTGACCTACCTGACCCACACACACTGACCTACCTGACCTACATACACTGACCCACACACACTGACCTACCTGATCCACACTGACCTACCTAACCCACACACACTGAAATACCTGACCCACACTGACCTACACACACTGACCTACCTGACATACACTGACCTACATACACTGACCTACCTGACCCACACTGACCCACACTGACCTACGTACACTGACCCACACTGACCTACATGACCTACACTGACCTACATACACTGACCCACACACACTGACCTACCTGACCCACACTGACCTACACTGACCTACCTGACCCACACTGACCTACCTGACCTACATACACTGACCCACCCACACTGACCTACCTGACCTACACTGACCTACCTGACCCACCTGACCTACACTGACCTACCTGACTCACACTGACCTACATACACTGACCCACCCACACTGACCTACCTGACATACACTGACATACACTGACCTACCTGACCCACACGGACCTACACTGACCTACATACACTGACCCACACACACTGACCTACACTGACCTACCTGACCCACACACACTGACCTACATACACTGATCCACCCACACTGACCTACCTGACCCACACTGACCTACCTGACATACACTGACCTACCTGACCTACACTGACCTACCTGACCCACACACACTGAACTACATACACTGACCCACACACACTGACCTGGTACCTGCCATACACACACTGACTGACCTACCTGTGTCCAGGTCCTGCAGCAGCAGCTCAGCCGTGGTGCTGGAGGAGAGGAGGAGAGCCGCCCGCCCGAGCGTCGATCGATGTCGCGCGGTGGCCAAATTGTAATTGCCGCCTTCTTCCTCTTCATCACAGCACGCTGGGATAGGACTGATAGGTCCACGGCGCCACCGGAGGGCCACTCCAGTCCAGAAATGGCAGGCCCCATGAGCACTAGCGCGGAGGAGGAGGATGTGCAATCCTCCTCCGCTTTGAATGCCGGGCAGTGACCAAGAGTAGAGTCGGGGGGGGCGGAGCTGGAGCCGGAGCCAGACCGGGACCGGACCGGGACAAGAGACTCGGGGTTATTAGCCCCAGGCTCGGGGCTGTAGCCCCAATAGCCATCCCCTGATGATGCCTCTGCCCACCATTAGAATACCGCCCTTCATCCACCCACTTCTAATGATGGGCATACATGCACTATTTTCTTTTAACTGTGGGGGTGATATCACCTCCTACAGTGCTGGAGTATTGCTGATTTACCTATCGTGGGAGCAAACGCTGTTGCTGTCAAGATAAATAAATCAGTGCTGCAGCTGAATGGCGTACCTGCTAAGCAAATGATGGTTAACAATGAAACAAAGTAACATTACAGTATAACAGTAAGAATTACCATACCTGCAAAGCAAATACAATAAAACATAGTCAAAATAAAACATTTTTTAACGCAATCTGAGCCTAAAAATATATGCCGAAGCATGGGGGCAATCCGCCCCTAATGTTAGGAGCAAATCGCTCCTCCACCCCTGCTGCCCCCATGCTTCAGCATATATGCTCTTTTTTTAACTGTGGTGGTGAAATCACCTCCGACAGCGCTGGAGTAACGGCTTTATGTATCGTGGGAGCAAACGCTGTTGCTGTCAGAATAAATAAACAAGTGCTGCAGTTGAATGGCGTACATGCTAAGCAAATGATGGTTAACAATAAAACAAACATTACAGTATAACATACCATACATGCAAAGCAAATACAATAAAACATAGTAAAAATAAAACAGAGAGAGAACGATAGATATAGAACAATAGTGCGCGAACAGTAGAGTGGACAGTAGAGAGCGAACATAAAAGAGAGAGAAGAAAAATAAAACCACAACTATTTTTAACTTTTTTATTTATTTTTTTTGTGTTTTTGTGTGGTTTTATTTTTCTTTTTTACTTTCATAAAAATGGTAAAAAAACTGTAAACTGAATGTTGCAGATTAGGGTCTCTCAAAATGTGATGGCCATCACATCTTTCGAGACCCTGTGTACGTGTGCCTAGGACTGTGTGGTGCTGTACCCTGCGCTAATACTCAACTAGTGTGTGGTAGTGTTCAAAACAGTCACCAATGCAAAGACCAGGTTGGTCAGGACAGGAGGGACAATAAAAGCGGGTGTCACGCCTAAATCTGCGCTTTCTACAGACACAACATCTTTGGGGGTTTCTTTGGGTAGGGGTACCAGAGAGGACATGTGGAAAATGCCTCTCATGCAGCCATTTTACTGCATTTGGATTGGGAATTTGGGCCACAGCACCGTCTGGAAACAAAAGGGCTGTGATGATTTCTTCCTGGAATTTAAGGAAGGATCCAGTTCGTCCTGAAGCTTTGTATAGCACAAAAGCATTCAGCAGAGCCAATTGAAATAAATATACAGACACTTTTTTTGTACTAGCGTCTGGCCTTCTGGGCAATTAGGTACGGCGCCAACAACTGGTCGTTGAGGTCCACCCCTCCCATAATAAAGTTTTATTCGTGGACACAGAGGGGTTTCTCCACAACACCAGTCGCCGTAGGAATTTGGACAGTCATGTCTACGTGAAGGGAGGACAGAACGAAAACATTCTTATTATTCCTCCACTTCACAGCAAGCAATTTATTACATCTCAAGCAGGCTCTCTCACCAGCCTAAGATGGGAATCTACAAGCTGCTGGGGTAAGCCCCAGCGATTAGATCGCATGGTGCCACATGTGCCAATTTGATGATCAAACAAAAATTTGATGATCTAAAAAGTGGCATGCTTGTGTCATAATTGTCCACATACAAGTGGTACCCCTTTCCGAATAAGGGTGACACCAAGTCCCACATAATCATACCAGCGCTACCTATGTAGTCTGGGCAGTTCTCCGGCTCTACGTAACTATCTCTTCCCTCCTAAACCATAAAACTATATGTATAGCCTGTGGCCTTGTCACAGAGCTTATACATGTTGACCCCATATCTGGCACGCTTGCTGGTAAAATACTGTTTGAATGACAAGTGGCCAGAAAACTTAATCAGGGACTCATCAATGCAGACAACTTGATGGGGAGTAAACAAGGCTGCAAAATGCTGGTTGAAGTGCATTACGAGGGGCCGAATTTTGTAGAGCCGATCAAATTCAGGGTCACCCCAAGGACAACAGAGTTTAGTATCATTGAAGTGCATGAACCGCAAGATCTGCTCGTATCACTGTTTATATCCGGCAAAACCTAAGTCATGAAATGCTCGTAGCTTCCGGTTTCTTAGGCCATAGAGATGATTGGAGCCAATCTGGTCTCCGATCAGCTCTATGGTCAGCTGGCGGAACCACCGGCTGCATTCTCAGGTTCCCTGTCGGGACAGGAGAGCATGAGAAAACCATGGAAGATGGTGGTGGGGGGTGTTCCCTCCCCCTACTTGTAAAAGCAGTCTAGAGGCTAATTAGCTGCTAGGATTGCTTTTTCATGAAAGCTGACCGCTGGCTGAAACGAATGATACCAAGATGATCATTCTGGTATAACCACACAAAGTTCAGCAACATACCAGTACGTTGCTGGTTCTTGTTGGGCATATATTGTAATGTTCTTTTTTTCATGCAGCCTGTGGACTGAACAAAAAAAAGAGATTGATCGGTGGCTATGCCCACCATTAGAATACCTCCCTTCATCCACCCACTTCTAATGATGGGCATACATGCACAATTTTCTTTTAACTGTGAGGGTGAGATCACCTCCTACAGTGCTGGAGTCGCTGATTTACCTATCGTGGGAGCAAACGCTGTTGCTGTCAAGATACATAAATCAGTGCTGCAGCTGAATGGCGTACCTGCTAAGCAAATGATGGTTAACAATAAAACAATGTAACCTTACAGTATAACAGTAAGACTTACCATACCTGCAAAGCAAATACAATAAAACATAGTCAAAATAAAACATTTTTTAACGCAATCTGAGCCTAAAAATATATGCTGAAGCATGGGGGCAATCCGCCCCTAATGTTAGGAGCAAATCGCTCCTCCACCCCTGCTGCCCCCATGCTTCAGCATATATGCTCTTTTTTTAACTGTGGTGGTGAAATCACCTCCGACAGCGCTGGAGTCACGGCTTTATGTATCGTGGGAGCGAACGCTGTTGCTGTCAGAATAAATAAACCTGTGCTGCAGTTGAATGGCGTACATGCTAAGCAAATGATGGTTAACAAAAAAAACAAACATTACAGTATAACATACCATACCTGCAAAGCAAATACAATAAAACATATTAAAAATAAAACTGCTGTCTACAGGTTCGTATTCTGAGCCTGAATCTGACAGATGAGTGACTTCCTCTTCACTATCTGTCATGCTCAGAAACGTGTAGGCCTCTTCACTACTGTACCTTCGATTTGACATTTTGGTCTCTAAATTTACTGGTACAGTAGTGAGACTCAAAAGAAAAAAAGCACGTGACTGTCAGCGACTGATTCAAACGCTACCAACACAGTTATGTGTGCTGTGTTTTTGTAAGTGACAGTGATCGATGTCACTTCGGTGGGCTGGCTGGGCTGGGCGGAGGGGCTAAATGCAGGTGCTAGCAGGTATCTGGAATGATCCCGCTAACACTGCGTTTTTGGGAACCCTAAACTGCTGGGGACGCTAATATAGTTCTGATCAAACCAGATATTGATCTGTTCAGACAGTATACTACTAAGGGAGGCGTATGGTGCGTGCGTGGGTGTTAGCGCTACTGGCACTAATCGGACACTGGCTGGGGTGACGCAGACCCTATCTGACACTAAAACTTAACTTTGATCACCCGCAGGGTGACAGTGAACACTGGTGACAGGGGTGATCAAGGGGTTAAACCTTTATTAGAGGGGGTTAGGGGGGTTCCCTAGACCTATCTGGGCCTACCACTAATTACATTAGCACTGATTAGTGTCACTAATGACACCAGTACAGCGATAGAAAAAAATATGAATGCTGCACTGGGTGACACAGTGACAGGGAGTGAAGGGGTTAACTGGGGGGGTGATCGGGGGGTTGAAATGTGTGCCTACGTGAACTGGTGTCTGTGTAGTGTTGGTGCACTTACTCTGAGATGCTCTCTCTCCTCAGTCTGGAACGGAAAAGACCGACATGAGGAGAGATGACATCACTTCCCCTGCTGTGTTTACACTTACACATGCAGGGAAAGGATCTCATGTGCCAGGAGCGATCACCAGGTCCAGGCCAGATTTCATTGGCCTGGGCCTGGGGATTGATCAGTTCTGGATCTAATCCGATCGTCGCGGCCGCCTTAACATAACGGCGATACACCTGCCCGTGCCATTCTGCCGCAGTACAACTGCGGCGGCTGATCGGGAAGCAGTTAAAATGGATCAATTTATTAAAACATAAACACAGATACACTCACTTTTTGTTTAAAAAACACCAGTAATAATCCATGAGCGCCGAGCTTGTATACTTCCGTCACTACTATTTCCGCCAATTGCTCCAATCCCGACGCGTATCGTCACATCACGTGACTTCATCAGGGATGAAGTGATGTGATGATACTTCATCTGTAACTATGTCCCCTGGGGCAGTACCTGGGTCCCCATACACTTTTTATAAACCTTTAAAATGAGCACTTATGATTTCTCATGTTCGTGTTCCATAGACATTAATGGAGTTTGCATGTTCGCTAGAACATTTTGCCTGTTTGAGATGTTCTGGTGCAAACCGAACCGGTGTGGGGGGGGGGGGGTGTTCGGCCCATCCTTACTTTTTACTTTAGGACTTATAGAGGGACTACAGAGCCCAGCAGAAGTAACTTAAACCCACCCATTTTAGGAGAGGGTGGAGGCTTGTAGCTGCTCTTTTGCGGGAACAAATGTTTTCTATAGGGCTCTCTAAAGGGGTCAGACACTGTGAGTTGCTGCACACACAGAAACACTTATAGGAGATGACAAGCTGGACAGACATCTGCCCACAGCTACACACACATGAGTATACACACTCAATTTTTATATCAAGTACATAACTACACTTTTTTTACATTTTACATGTTATAGTAATAGTTTTCTTGTAATCTCCTATTTACACAAAAATTGGAGAGGCTTCCTATTTTACCAATAAAAGTTTACAGAATATCATAAGAATAATATTCTTCAACAAGAAAACATAATTTTTTATATTAAATTTAATTTTTATTATACAAAAAATAATACAAAATAAGGATGCTGCTTTAAAATAATGAAAAATTATCACAAAAAATAGTACATTTGTTTGTATACAGATTCAAGGTGTGTTCAAAGTGTTACTCTGAGTGGTGGTTTCAACGTGTTTCACTCGTTGCTTTGGCAGGAAACCACAATATTCCAAAGAACACTACACAGTAAAGAACATTATTAAATGACATTATCCATACACAGTTTTTTCAACATTTGTATCATCATAACTTTTGTGTGCACTTAATGCACAGTAAGTAACACGTAACCTATCTGCCTAAACTCATGGGCATTTCCAGCACCACCCTGGGCCTCCAAGAGAGAAATACCCAATTCAGCCAATGTGGGTATTTGAGACTGAATTAATTTTCTAAAAAATATTATTTTTGGAATATTTTGACATTATCAATATACTTCCCTATCTCCTCCTGCAGTCCACATTCTGCTCCTCCCCCATTGGCTGGATTGGGGTGCTGATGAAGCAACGATGCTGAAACCACTGCTCAGAGTAACACTCACTAAACATGTTAAAGGCACCTTGAATCCGTATACAAACACATGTACTATTTTTTTAGTGACTGTTTCCCACTATTATAAACCAGCATCTTTTTTTGTATTGTTTTTGTATAATAAAAAATTCTTTATCTAAAAGTCCCAATCTTTACTGCTTGAAATTATATTAATTATTTGGATGTGCTGCCTTTTGGCCTTCACTCCATCCATTTTTCTGATAATAAAGTGGCATATGAAATACTAATTTGCAAAAAGAAAATGACAGCAGTAAATAAATACACCAGCAGGGTGGCATGTACTGGCACCGTAATGTAAATGTATGTAAGGTGCCTTCTCTGGGTTTAGGAGCATGCTGAGCGCTCCCCCTCATGACCGCTGTGTCCAGTGGATTGCTCATCCCGGTACTTGGGGTTGGGGATCACATTATCACAATGTCAACAAAGCTGTTATGAATGAATTAATTCATAACAGCTGTGTTTCCTATGCTGTAAATGGTCCACAGCTATCACATGGTACATGGGCCAATCAAATCACACTGTACCACGTGATAAGGCTGTAGACAATCACAGATTATTAGTGATCACAGCTGTCATGAATGGTTCACCCATTTATGACAGTAGAAAACTTTGCTGTTACCATGATCTTCATGGTAGCAGCAAACAAAGTCTCTGATCACCCCCCAGAGTAGTACAGTGTTACACTGAACTACTCTAATCAAAATATGTAAAAAAAAAATTGTAAAAAATGTAAACAAATGTTTAAACAAATTATTATTATTATTATTTTGTTTTATTTTTAACATTCTTTCACCAGTCAGTGTCCCTGATCACCACCACATCACCATATGATGACGTTTTACTGCACTGGTGACAGTATATATCATTTTTTTTTTGCAAAAAAAAACACATTTTATTAAATTTCTTAATTTTCCAAACAAATTGTAACAAAAAAATTATAACTTCAAAAAACTCACCAGGCAAACAAACAGGGGCGTGGTTTGCGCGCGCACAATGATGGACGCCTAAGCAGTGAACTCTGCTACCCAGGCCGGACAAACAGCGACTACCGGGCGCATTCACTGCAGCATCCAGCCCCATAGTGCCTCGATAGTAGCCCCAGCACCCCACCACCGTAATGTCGTGCAAGAGGATCCAGGAGAGAGGCCCGAAAGGGCTGGAGTCCTTCTCCTTTCAGCCCCGCCACAGGAGCCAAGATGGCGCCACCGAAGGCATTACGAAATTTGCCCTGGACTATACAGACCCTCCTGGGGCCCATCCATGGGACATACACGCTGGAATACCACCCTCCTTCCCACAGGATTCCTCTCCTGCAACCCGGGAGCTGCAGAGTCCAGTAAAATCGAAGATGCGGATGGATCTTCCCAACCAGGCCTCAGACACAGTGAGTACAGGCCTCCATAATGACTCTGCTATTTCATCATTACAATCCTCCATACTCCATAGCACAGTTCCCCACTTCAGGGCAACCAGTGCTGGGCACCACTATGAAGGACATGCTACTATCATTACAGTCCTCTCTCATGACTAACCTATCGTCACTGATCAATAAGTTTTCTTTAGAAATGAAACACATGGACAATAGGATGCAGTTCATGGAAAACAAAATGGAGGAGTGTACTGATACAGTCAATGAGCTAGTTGACGCATATGCCGAACAGAAAGATGACTCTCTCTGGATCAAAGCGAAGCTGGCGGACGCCGAGGACCACTCCAGACGCAATAACATTAAAATACGAGGTAACCCAGAGTCCGTTCAGCCAAAAGAGCTGCATAACTTCGCTACTACCATGTTTTTTAGCATGCTCCCTGAACTCTCCCCAATTGAGCTTACAATTGATCGCATACATAGAATCCCTAAGCCCCGCCATCTTGAGGCGGATGTACACCGAGATGTGCTTCAAGGGGTCCACTTTTTCCAAGCGAAGCAACAGATCCTTATGAAAGCCAGAGAGCTCTCGCCACTTCCAGCACCATACACTAACATCCAACTGTATGCTGACCTATTCCAATATACGCTCCAAATGCGGAGACAGTTGAAAACCATTACTAAGGCCATGAATAATCACAAAATTACGTACAAATGGCGCCACCCGGCAACCATCTTGGCCACCTACAATGGTATACCCCACACTATTTCTACCTTGGAAGGAGGCATGAAACTTCTACACACTTGGGGAATACTGCCAGATCCCCCCCAAAACCAACCGGATCATAACGGAAACCCAAATCCATTCTCTTTTGGTCCTGGCCAGGAAAAACACAGGGGCAACCGCTGCTGATCATTCAGCCCAATATACTACAATGAGCAACTGTCCTCGTCTGGTCTGGATCAGCGCTCATACACCTGCTTACTGAACTCTCCCCCAAACTTAGTCAGCTGCTCGCTCGAGCTATCTCAGACTGACAAACCTGTGTGTCCTCTGTTTATATTTCTTGTTTTATTTTCCAGTTCAATTTATCTACTATTTCTGTGCCTCAAACATCCCCAGGCAAACACAATCTCTACAAGCAGGAAACTGTGGATCCTCACCTCTAACCTATTTTGCACCCTCTGTAGAACCTCTAGAACTGAATTCCTACCTAACCTGGCAGAGAGCTGACACCAACCTTCTCATCTGTAACAACCGGATTCTGGAGAACTGAGACAGCATCCGGCTACATCTGTAAGTACCCGCACATTCACTTCACCTCTCCTCTAAGCACCATGGGGATCAGCATACTCTCTCTCAATGCAAAAGGGTTAAACCACCCTGCGAAACGTGCCTCCCTATGGAACTCAGCTATTACACATAAATGCGACGTGCTCTGCATCCAAGAGACACATTTTGCTCTCAATTCCTCCCCTACGTGCCAACATAAACAGTTTACTCAAGTGTTCCAATCTTACTTCCATAAAAAACAATGCGGAGTAATGATGTCATCGAAATTTTCCTGCACACAGAGCACACAGCCAAATCTCCTGTTTCTAATAATAATAACAATTTTGTCTAATGATATAAATGCATCTCACCTTCTGATCGTATGCCATCCTCTGGTGTAGTCCTCCTCTGGTGTGTGCCCCCTTACCCACAAACAGACATCAACACATCCTTACGTTCTCAGCTCCAGCATCACACTGCCAGCAAGACCCCCCCTGCCGAGCAGTGTCCTGGCTCTTTATTAGCATAACAGGAAGTCCCAAAACTCGAGGGTTGAGCTTCCAACAGCCAAACACCTCTTACAAAGCTTGTGACCTCACAGGAAATGAACACAGGATGTGAATGACCATATAAGGATTTAACAACACAACAAAATACATACAACCAAATGACGGTGACTAGAGTTCCTCGTGGATGGGAGATTATCTGCAGGTGTATGTCATGGCACCCCAAACATGTTGATCAGGCATACCAGGGGTGACAAGAGCAAACAACCGGTAAACCGATAATGTCTTTGCAGAGCGAACACACCCCCACCAGATGATCGTTCTGTGCATTCCACAGGGGCCCTTTGGTGGCGGACATGTCTTCACTCCGCAAACACCTCTCTCCAAACACCAGGAAGTTTTCCACTACCTAACAGGTCTCAACCAGCGTCAGTCTGCCCCAGTCAGCTCTTTATAGCGGGCTTGCGAGAGAACAGACACTGGGAGACTCTTATGACAATACATTAATATAAAATTTTCCACAACAATGATCGCTATCAGAAACACTGTTTTATTCAAACTACAGCAATGTGTTACAGACCCGGAAGGTTGGTATGTCTTCCTGAATTGTACAATTAACAACGTGCCTTATACCCTGGTTTCCATCTACCCCCCGAACCATGGCCAAATAGCCTTTCTCAAGAAGACCCTACGAGCAGCCCAGAAATTCCAACAGGGCCATTCGATAATATGGTCCTGAACAATACACTGGACTCTACCGCAGGATCTAAAAGATACGGGTCTCCGTTAGATGCTTTTATCTCTTCCAATGATTTGTATGATGTGTGGAGGTGTTATCATGCGGGCGAGAGGGATTTTACGTTCCTCTTGCCGCGTCACAACACCTACTCCCGTATTGACCTGTTTTTAGCCGACAAATGGCTGTTACAAAGAATGTCAAATTCTGCTATTCACACCACCACCTGGTCAGAACATGCCCCTATTAGTATCACCATATCGGATGACTCACGTCAAACCAATTCTTATGTATGGAGGGCGAATAACTACCTCCTCAACACACCGTGCTATGCCACACCTATCAAACAAAATTTAGAGGAAGACTTCTCGCTCAATCAGGCATCAGTATCTGACCCGTTGGTGGTGTGGAATGCCCACAAGGCAGTTATAAGGGGGGTATTCCTTCAAATGGGTGCTAGAACAAAAAAGAACAAGACCCAATGTTTAGATGATCTCACAGCCGCTATAGCTACCACTTGAATCCTCAAACAAATCTAACCCATCTCCACTCCTACAATCCAGAATATTTACATTACGACAGGAATTAAGGTCCCTTCTCCTTGAAAAACATGAAAAATCCTATAGAACACTTAAAGCCACCTCATACACTACAGGGAATAAAGCAGGCAAAGCAAAGTCAAAGGCCATGGAAATTAAATAAAAATCCAGTTTCTACACCATCCCCACACTAATGAAAAACTCCTTAAACCCCAATCCATAGCAAACGCCTTTAGTAGGTATTATGAGGCCCTGTACAACCTCAAAGCTGATCCTACCACCAACCAACCCTCTCCCATACTAATCCAATCATTCCTAGAAGGACTGTCCCTACCGAATGTAACACCTCAACAACTTTCAGCGTTAAATAATCCCTTCACGACCACTGAAATTATATCAGTAATCGACAAACTTCCGACCTCCAAGTCCCCCGGCCCTGATGGCTTCTCCGGGGAATATTACAAACAATTCAAACACATATTAGCCCCTACATTATGCCGAACATTTAACCTAGCTGCCAAATCCGCTTCTTTGCCTGCCGAAATGCTTATTGCCATGGTGGTGACCCTGCTTAAACCTGGCAAAGAACCCACAGCTTCAAAAAACTTCAGAACTATCTCGTTACTGAACCTCGATCTAAAAATCTAAGCAAAACTTATAGCCAATAGACTCGAGGACATTCTCGCTTCCCTTATTTCTATGGATCAATCAGGTTTCACCAAGGGGCACCGAGCCTTGGGCGCCACTAGGCGAATGATAAATATTATCCACCACGTAGAAAACACCAAACTCCCATCCCTCCTCTTATCACTATACGCCGAAAAGGCATTTGATAGGGTTCATTGGGGATACCTATCAGCAGTACTAACTAAATTTGGTCTCACAGGTCCAATACATGATGCGATAATGGCCCTATACTCCAAACCCTTGGCCCAGGTTTACTCGGCAGATACCCTCTCTTCACCTTTCCAAATCACCAATGGAACCAGACAAGGGTGCCCCCTATCACCCATAATATTTAATCTTTTCATGGAACCCCTTGCAGAAAAAATAAGAACAAACAACAAAATCTATGGTATACCTATTGCTGGCTTGGAACATAAAATTAGCCTGTTCGCAGATGATGTGATCCTCATGATCACAGACCCTGCCCGATCCCTTCCTGAGATACAGAGGACGCTCGCCTGGTTCAGTGATGTTTCTTACTACAAAGTAAATGAAACTAAATCATATGTACTTAATTTGGGCCTGGATAAACCCACCAGCAATCAAATTAAACTACAATTCCCGTATGCATGGGCCGAAAATAGCATAACATACCTGGGTATCCAATTAACTAAATCAACTAAATCACTATTTTCAACGAACTACTTGCTGATCTGAACCAAACTACAAACGGATCTCACCAGGCTGGCGTCCTTTGAGTTCTCTTGGTTGGGACGCTTGGCAGCGTTCAAAATGTTCCATCTCCCCCAAATACTATATCTGTTCAGAACTATACCCATTCTCCTTCCCTTTAGCTACTTTAAATCACTACAAAAGATCATGGCGAAGTTTATTTGGCAAGGCAAGAAAGCCAGATGCGACCACTACCAGTTAGTTAAAAACCATTTAGCTGGAGGAACAGGGTATGTTGACTTTCAAGACTATTACATGTCATCTATCCTCACACAATCAAAGGAGTGGTTTCTTCTTTCCCCCCCTACCACATTATGGGGGAGAGTGGAGTCATCTCTGGTGCCAGGGAACAACCTACCATCTTGGTTATTCGCCACTATTCTCGGAGCGAAACTCCCCACCCGTACTTCACCGACCATAGTGGCGACTATCAAAGTGTGGGCTCGACTAACACAAAGCTCAGCGACTTACCCCATCCAATCGACCATTCGCTTCCCTATAGAGACCTTTCAACACCTAATATTCTCGTCCTCCTACTCAAGCTGGAGAAAAAGGAGCATTACATACATATCTGATATGATACATAATAATGAAATCAAATCATACTCCCAAACTCTAATGTATTCTTGTACATCCATACTAAACACTGCCTTGCTACACTCAAAACATGGACATGTGCACTCCCCCCAAAAGCCTGAATCTTCTTTGGATCACCTATAGCACATTGAAAGGGAATATCTCTATTTTATAACTTGCTTCGCCACAAGACCACATTCATTAGCTCTGCAGCTTTACAGCTCTGGGAGAAAGACCTGGGCCAACACTTTACACTAAACAAATGGGAAAAGGCTTTCCACTCCATATATAAAACTACCTGCTGCTCTACCCTGTGGGAACTGGTGTATAAACTGACCTATCATTGGTACCTGACTCCTGACAGACTGACCAAATATGACCCATCGCTTGATGATACATGCTGGAGAAAATGTGGACAAAAAGGTGACTTACTGCATACATTTTGGAACTGCCCTAAACTCACACGTTACTGGCAATCAGTTTTCCAATTAATTTATGATGTTGAAAACCTAACTATAGAAGAAAAACCGTCCCTAGCTCTTTTATCCCTAGACATAGAAGAATTCCCCAATCCAACAATGAACGTCATACTTCACATACTATTAGCGGCACGTCTTAGCATCACTAGAAAAATGGAAAAAAGCAGACCCTCCTACACTTACAGATGTAGTGCACACCACACATGTACACTTTACACACAAACTGACTTTAGCACTAAGACAGAATAGCAAAATACAAATTCTCTGAATGTGGCAGCAGTGGATTGACTGGGTTGGCTCTCCTGGCCTTGTTACAGCATTTAAAACCCAACCTTGAAAGAATGGCCTTTGTATGTCTTTACCACAAGTTATACGTTTGTTAAACATTATATCTTAATTGATTGAATGATTATTGTTCCTATTCTCATTTCTGCTCAATAACCTTGCAATCTGTACTCAGGGATCACCCCAAGGGAGAAAGGGGGAGCATCTCTACATGGGCACAGTTTAGTTCCCCGTGGGGGTGTTTGGGTGGAGGTGCTCTCCCCCAACCTCTTATCCAGCATTGATTTATCTGACCCCTGTTACTACTACGAGTGTTTCCCACAAATCTCCAGTTTCTAGTTTGATAATTACATTACTTGCCCTAATGTGTTTGCCGTACACTATCTACCTCGAAGATTGGCAAAAACGGCTTATTTCATATACTGTTAAATATGTTTTAGTACATATATCTGTATTTCTGTCCTTGTAACACTTAAAATATTTCAATAAAAATGTATCGAGGAAAAAAAAACTCACCAGGCCTCTTACTAAATGCCCCAGACTGTCAACTTTTCCAAAATTGTTCATTTGGGGGGTATTTGTACTGTCCTGGCATTTTTGGGTCTCGAGAAATTAGATAGATCATCAGGATTGATTCATTTTCAAATATACACTGCTCAAAGAAATTAAAGGAACACTTTTTAATCAGAGTATAGCATTAAGTCAATTAAACTCCTGAGATATTGATCTGGCCAGTTAGAGCCCATTCACACAGGGGCAACATGACTTCCAGCGCGACTTTGGGAAGTAACTTGGAAACGACTTGAGTATGAATCACAGCGCAACTTGGGGCGACTTCAGCACGACTTACAACACGACTTGAAGTTGCCTCCAGGACAGGGAACTGAACATACCAAGCTCTTAGGTCTGGTATGGATGTTAAGTGGAACTCCCTACGCCGAAATAGCGGTGTGGGGGTCCCCCCAAAATCCATACCAGACCCTTATCAGAGCACGCAGTCTGGCCGGTCAGGAAAGGGGGTGGGGACGAGCGAGCACCCCCCCTCCTGAACTGTACCAGGCCGAATGCCCTCAACATGAGCGGCCCCCCCACCCAAAGCACCTTGTCCCCATGTTGATGAGGACAAGGGCCTCTTCCCGACAACCCTGGCTGTTGGTTGTCGGGGTCTGCAGGCGAGGGGCTTATCGGAATCCGGAAGCCCCCTTTAATAAGAGGGCCCCCAGATCCCAGCCCCCCACCCTATGTGAATGGGGTACCCCTACCCATTCACCTGGGGGAAAAAAGTGTCAATAAAAAAACACACTACACAGGTTTTTAAAGTAATTTATTAGGCAGCTCCAGGGGTCTTCTTCTGACTTCGGGGGTCTCTTCCGACTTCTCCACTCTCTCCGTCATCTTCTCCGCTCTCTACGGCCTCTTCTCCCAGTGTCCATTTCTTCTCTCGCTCTCCAGTTCTTCTTCCGCTCTCCTGTTCTTCTGCCGTGCTCCTCCGATATCTTCTGCTCTTTTGCTGCTCTTTTGCTAGCGGTGGCCCGGTCTTCTCCATCATCTTCTTGATTCTTGACATCAGCCGGTGACCACGCCCCATGCCTATAAAGGTCGTTGCGCACTGCTTACACGACATTACAGTGGGAGAGAGTGTCGTGTCAACATCAGAAGAAGAGAAGAGGGAAGAAGACGATGGAGAAGACCGGGCCACAGCTAGCAAAAGTGCAGCAAAAGAGCAGAAGATAGCGGAGGCGCCTGGCAGAAGAACCGGAGAGCAGGAGAAGAACTGGACACCGGAAGAAGAGGCCGGAGAGAGCGGAGAAGAGGCTGGAGAGAGCAAAGAAGTCGGAAGAGACCCGCGAAGTTGGAAGGAGACCCCCGGAGCTGCCTAATAAATTACTTTAAAAACCTGTGTAGTGTGTTTTTTTATTGACACTTTTTTCCTCCAGGTGAATGGGTAGTGGTACGATGTACCCCATACTCATTCACATAGGGTGGGGGGCTGGGATCTGGGGGCCCCCTTATTAAAGGGGGCTCCCGGATTCTGATAAGCCCGCCGCCCGCAGACCCCGCAAACCAACGGCCAGGGTTGTTGGGAAGAGGCCCTTGTCCTCATCAACATGGGGACAAGGTGCCTTTGGGTGGGGGGGCCGCAGGGTGCCCCCCTTCCCCAAAGCACCCACCCCTCCATGTTGAGGGCATGTGGCCTGGTATGGTTCAGGAGGGGGGGCGCTGGCTCGTCCCCACCCCCTTTCCTGACTGGCCGGGCTGCGTGCTCAGATAAGGGTCTGGTATGGATTTTGGGGGGACCCCCACGCCGTTTTTTTCATGGAGTTCCCCCTCATGATTTTTTTCGTGGAGTTCCCCTTCATGATTCATACCAAACACATGTCAGTATTGCTTGTCGCTCATTGGGAAAGGAAAAAACACATTTTTCCTTTCCTGATGAGTGAGCCAGCTTGGCGCTGGCATATCGTGGTCACTCTTCTTTTCTTTTTGCTGTAAAGTTGCCTCACTATGAACGGGGATCCGACTTGGAGGTGACTTCCATTGAAATCAATGGGTACAAGTCGCCTAGAAGTCAGATTGAAGTAGTACAGGAACTTTTTCTGAAGTCGGAGCGACTGCAGTAGTGTGCATTAAGACGGATCCATTCACTTACATTGATTTTTTCATGTAGCGCGACTTGAGATGACTAGGGGCGACTTGGGGTGACTTGAAGTCGGATCCAAAGTTGCCCCTGTGTGAATGGAGTCTTAAGTAGCAGAGGGGGTTGTTAATCAGTTTCAGCTACTTTGGTGTTACAGTGTTAACCCCCCAAAAAAATTCAGATTCTGGTCCCTTGAAGTAGATTAAACAGCACAGTGCTTGTGCTATGTAATCTGCCCCCCTCTAAACTGTAAAAGTCCTGACCATTGTCAGAGTGTGTCCGTCATAAGTAGATGCCCTGCTCTGCTCTCCTCTCGCCCCCTCACCCCCTCCTTCCTGCCTGTTAGCTCCCTGTGTCTCTGTCTCCGCCCCCCGCCACTACTATTAAAAAAAAACCTACATTGGTCACTTCCAGCCCCTCTATTAGAGGCTGGCTTGCCACACTGTTATGGAAATGATTAAGAGCTTCAATCGAGCCCAAGGTTATCTGCTGCTGTCTCTAATTGGAAAGTGTGGCTATGCATGCATATAAAAGTAAACACTCTGAGACACGCTCAGCACCGTTACTTTTTACACTTCTAATTTATTCAAGGCGGTGCTAATGTTTTATACACAAAAATACGTCATTGCTATGTTAGTCTAATAGGTACATCTCATTGGTTAAGATAGAAAAGAAGATGGAGAATCTTCATAACGAGGTTTGGCTGTCTTTGGTTTTATCTTCAGTTCTGCGTTCTTCTGATGTGTGGGATGTAGGGGGTACCCGCCATTTTGAGAAAATATAGGAACAGAGCAAATCTGTATACTTATATAATGAGTAAGGTAGAAAAATATGTATGCACATAAGAAAATAGACATTTTCAGATTATTATTATTATTATCTACATCACATTCCTTCACGATCCCCCCTAAAATGACTATTTTCTCTTTTCTGTCCCTAATACTAAAGGTCCTACTTTGGCTTGGCCCTTCTCCTCAGCAACTCTTTTAGGCTGTATATAGAATTGGGCAGCAACTGTTCACTTCCCTCCTCGATACAGCTGGAGAGGTGCAGTCAGGTGCTATCTATCCCTAAAACCCTATAGGATTGTGAGGTTATGGACAGGGAGTGACTGTGGAGGAGTGAAGGGTTTGTCATCTTCCATCATAAGGGGGTCCTCTTCTTCTTGGTGGAGAAATGTAGGTGTGCTATTGTCTACAGCCTTGCTCATTAACTTTTTACAAAAGGTAGAATACAGCATACAATCAGGGCTAAAAGAACCAGGATTATTAATACCCTTACCCGTATCTGGACGAGCACCTTCTGCCACCCACTCATCCAGCTAAAGTATTGATCCCATGGGTCTGTGATACCTGAGTTCTTCTTCAACTCCAATGACAGATCTTCTAATTTCTTTATAGCTAAAGTAACCTTACCATTTGGGCCAGTATTATCAGGAATGTATGTACAACAGGCTCCCGTTTTTTTCCTATGATTTTACAAAACACCTCCTTTCCCAGCTAGCACCATGTCTAAGGCCATCCGGTCCTGGAATGTCATGTAGGAAGTGGGGGATAACTGGTCAGCAATTCCCTGGAGGGCATCTTTAGTGTAATTTACAAATCTCTGTTGGTTATAATATGTGTAGTGTCAGGTCACCTAGAGGCTGGGTGACAGATGCACACCGTCGGGATCAGGAGTGCACCGCAAGGTAGTGGACCCTACGGCTGACTGCTGCAGATTGAACCCTGGGAGGTTCAGGAAGCAGGTCTACTGGATCACTGACACATATCCCACTGGAAGCTAGAGCATAGATTCCCCAGGGCGCGGAGTCTAAGAGCCAGCAGGTGTTCACCAGAGCCTTTAATGGTAAGGATGGACTGCACTGCAGTCTGGCTCCAGGTCGCGGCCCCCAGGGTCTCACAGCTCACGGTAGACTACAGGAGAAGAGGAAGGAGGCAGCAGGCTGGAACAAGGGACAAGTAAGGGACAAGCCAAGGTCGGTAACAGGAATCAGATGTAGGAAACACAGCAAGTACACACAGAGGCTAACACACAGTGGTTGATCAGCACTGCTGGCTTGCAGTGCACAGGTTAATATAGGGTTCCCTGATAGGGCCTGGGGTGGGGCCATGCTTAGAGGAGAAGTTACAAAAGCAGTCAGGTGAGGGTCAACTGGTCTCTAGAGATGAACACATGGAGACAGGTATGCTGATCGACAAACTCTATTGCATAACCATGACATGTAGTTAATCCAATCTACATTCTTGCTGACAGTTGTTATGGGGATCAAAGACTCAAAACCAGCTTTTACCTGGTCCCTGGCTTTAAACTCATCAGGGACCCCCCTTGGAACCCCTATGACATCTATGTATACATGAGGGTCAAAGCTTCCGGAGAGAGCTGCTCGCTTCCTCCTCTGACTGTGTGCTGGGTTAGTGTATGTATCAGGGGTATCTTTGGTTAGGATATGGGGGGGCATAATGACCTTTGCAAGGGCACATTCACTGGTCCAGATTCCCTCTAGATCCAACTGAAAAAAGATATGCAGCACCCGAAAACACGCTCTCCTGCAGTGATAAGCGTGCATTCAGGTGTTCTTCCTGGCCAACTTGACTGAGGTGGCTGTGGTCAGCAAAACTTGGAATGGACCATCATATCTTGGCTCAAGAATCTCCAGACAGTAGTTGGTGTGTTCCTGTATCTAATTCAGGATCTGGAATGGAAGAAAACACCTGGACATGCATTCAGGTTAATTCTCGTGATAATGTGGTTACATAATTAGTCAACACATCAGACTGCAACTGTAACTGTTGTGGAAAGTAACAACCAAGTCTGGGAGCCGAACCAAACAAAATTTCATAAAGGGATAGGGCATGTTTCCCCTGGGGGTGTGTCTGACACTGAACAGGGCAATGGGCTAACTGTCTGGCCAACTCATGTTAGTCTCTTGGGCCATCTTTAACATCCTGTTTTTTTTTAGTGTCCCATTCATCCTTTCTACCTTCCCGCTACTTTGAGGATGGTATGGGATGTGTAGTGCCAACTGAACCCCCAGTGCTGCCCAAATCTCTTTTGTAAGGGTTGCTGTTAAGGCTGGTCCCTGATCTCTCAATATCACCTCTGGGACCCCAAATCTACATACTATCTCGCTCAGTAGTTTCTTAGCTGTGGTCCTGGCAGTCATGACCACTTCCACTAGGGCGTTTTCGAATCTGCCACTTCTTGGCACTTGAGAATGATCAATTTGCATCCTCTGGAATGGGGTATAGGGCTTTTGCCAGGTGCTTCTTCTGTGTTTTTTTTCTGTGCGTCCTGGGTTACATTTGGTGCAGATAATGCATTATCTGCAGAAGTTGTCCGTCAGTGGAGTAACTCTTAGTGCAACACTTGTTGATAAGAGAGTTCATAAAAGTCTTTGTCAAGTGGGCAGCTCCATGTGCCCATTGCACCACGGCTGGGTACATACTCCTGGGTAGACAAGGCTTCTTGTTGCATTCGAATAGTCCATTTCTGAGAGTTGCTCCTCTCCGTTTCCAGCTTTCCTTCTTATCCGGACTTGTTGTTTCCTGTAGTTCTTTTAGATAAACTCTGTCCACTGGGAAAGTCTGTAAGGTAAGCACGGGGTGGTCTTCTTCTACCACCCTGCTGTCCACTTCCCGTGGCCCACCAGCTGTCTGGCAGCTGAATTGGCTAGATGATTGCCTCAAGCTTCCTTTGAGTTCATTTTGTCGTTTGCTTTTATTCAGAATAGTCACTTGGGTTGGGAGAAGCAAGGCATCAATTTTTCACAGGTGTTCCTGCAGCCGTCAGGAATCCTCTGTCCTAGATAACACCATAATCATGGGCAATGCTGAAAGCATATCTTGAGTCCATATGAATGTTGGCTCTTTTTCCCTCTGCCCATTTACGTGCTGTAGTAAGTGCTTACAGCTCTGCCTCCTGTGCAGACATCACCGGTGGTAAGGCTTCAGCTTGTAGAACAGTGTTTTCAGTGGTGACCGCGTGTCCTGTGTGGTCATGGGGTGACAAGTCAAGACTCTACTCCTCCTCCTCCTTTCCCCCCTCGAGAAGTGGAAGAAGGGTGGTAGGGTTCAGTGTTTGACAACTTAATAGAGTAATGCTGTCCAGTAGGAGGGAACACAGGAGTCTCAAGTGTCTGGTAGTGGACAAGTGTTTTGGCTGGATCTTGGTTGAATATGGCAACAACGTCATGGGGAGCAAGCAGAACGAGGCAGTGTCCGAGGACCAAGTTCAAAGTTTTGTCAAGCAAGGCTTGTATAGCAAAGCCAGCTCGCAGACACAATAGGCCTCCTCTTGCTACCGCATCCAGCCGACAGGAATAATATCCTATGGGGCGTAGGCTGATGCCGTGTGATTGGGTGAGTACACCTGCAGCATGTCCCAGACGTTCGGATACAAAGAGCTTGAGCGTTTTGTCGTAGGCTGGGAGCCCTAGCGCCGGAGGTGGCGCACTTAAGGGCCTCAAACTTAGATATTTCTTCAGGAGACATCTGGAAGGGTCTGATTGCAGAGCATCAGTAGGAAGGCTTCTGGAATCCATGCTCCACACTAGGAAATTAGTCCAAGGAAGGCATGAAGGGATTTCTGACCTTGTGGCAGTGGGATATCAGAGATTACTTGCACCCTGTCTTCAGTGGGGTGTCTTGTCCCATGAGACAAACAGTGTCCAAGGAAAATGACAGGTGTTGAGCACCACTGCAATTTGGGCTTTGAGACTTTGCACCCTGGTTGGCAAGATAGCACAACATGCTTTCTGAGGTGACTTCAACAGGGGGTAAGTCAGCTACACAAAGGAGAAGGTCATCAACATGTTGGAAGAGAATCACTTCCGGGTGTTCCTCTTGTCATGTGTCAAGGATGATAGCCATAGCTTTTGCAAACTGGCTTGGAAAGATCTGTGCCCCTTGCGGCACAACTATTTAGGTATGTTGCCGTTTCTTTCTGTGGATGAATGCAAAAAGGTACCAGCAGGAGGGGTGAGGGTGGACACTGAAGAAAGCGTTTGTAAGGTCCACCTCTGTGAGGTACTTTGCAGTCAAAGGCATCCACAGCAGGTACCTGGTTCTCTTTTTAGGATTCTCTTCTTGGGGTTATTGTGGTTTCCAGGGCAATGATGCGCCCTCTTTTAGCTTGACTGAAACTGGTGGCACCTTTAAGTGACCGTTGTCTTCCGGTCCTGTGGACCATAGGCACGCAGGGATTCTGTCAAGTACTTCCTGCAGTATTGAACTTGAAGTTTTTGCTTCATTAAGTGTCATCAGGAGAGGCAGAGAACACAAAGCAGATTAGTCTTCTAAAGATAGGGGAGTATGTAACTTCATCCCCCCTTCAGGCGTGTCCTGATTGAGGCCTGTAGTCCGGACAACACATCAGCTCCTAGTAGATTCAAGGGACATGTAGAGGACGCCACAAATCTGGCAAGCAAATCAGGAAATGTCCCCACTTGGAGTGGCTCTACAAATGGACTGGAGCGGGGCAACCCATCCACTCCCACGCAGGAAACGTGTGTGTCTCTTTTCATAGTGGGAGAAACTCAGATCATCAAAGGCCTGTACTAGTCTAGCATGATACTTCTTCAGACTCCCCTTTATCTTGGGTAATATCTTGGATTGTGGTGGTCTGATCCGTCAACTTCTCCTTTGCCCAGTCGTGGAGTTGTGCACAGAACTCCACTCCTGAGGCGTAGGAAGTGGCACTTGTCAGGCAGGCATCATTGAAGGCCGGCTGCATGACTGGCCAAAAGACATGTCCTGCTTTGATTTGGCATAGGCTGATCAAGTCTCTCTAGGCAGCTGAGTAAGTTTCTTGTATCTGCACTATCCTGTGGTAGAAGGGAATTGGCTGCTTCTCTGGGTCAGGCAGACTTGTCACTAAGGCCTCTGCTTGTGATGGAGTAAAAGCGACATACATCACTGGTGCCCCTTCTGGTAACCGAGACTGTTGTTGGGGCGGGGGCTGGCAAGGGGCACTGTTCCTTAAGGTTGCCAGCATGTGTTTGAGATCCTCTCGGAACTGAGAGTCTGGAGCCGGATTGGGGGTTAAATCAGTGGGTGGCTTTGCTGCCTGCTGTTGAGCTTCCCACTCAGATGCTTCTTCATCATTAACATATCCGGCCTGGGAATGTGATGCTTCCGTATTGGGGAAGACAGGTGTGTGGTATGAACCATCCTGGTTTAAAACAGGGAGGGCTGGGTACAGGCTGTTTAAGCTTACTGGGTGTACCAAGATGGCCGCCGGCAGGAAGTGCACTGGGCTGGGTAGAAAGTGAAGGCATGGGTGCACTAAGATGGCCGCCGGGCTGAGTTGTCACCGTGGGTTGTGCTTGGGTGGTGAGAAAGGAGTGGTCGTTAGACGGAGGGCAATGCTGTCCCTCCCCTCCTTTTGTTTCAAGTTACAACATATCATCAGCTCTGTGATACATATACATAATACAATTGCCATCTTTCTTATCTTCCTTTATCCAATTTTCTTTATCACACAGGATTTTTCTCCCTGTTTCTTTAGCAACATAAATTTCGCCACTTCGTTCAACTTTGTTAACTATTTCAACATCTTTTCTCCTCTTCACAATATCACATTCTTTTCTCTCTCTGTTTCTCGGCTAACGGCTTGAGAGGAGAATACGTACAACCAAGGGGTTGATATTCTTTCTCACTGCTCTTTATCAACAAATTCCTTGGGTGGGGGCACATAAGACTGCGCTCCTAGCTGCTACTGTCTGCTATAACCCTGTAATGTACGGTTAATCTCAGAACAAGAACAAACACCTCAGGGGTAATGGGGAGCTACGGCCCGCGACCCAACAGATCCCGGGGTAGCCCCCCCTCCGACCTTAACCAGTCCCCAACCCCTCTCGTGTATAGCAAACAGTAAACCACAAATACACTCACGACAGGACATTACACCTGCCACTCTTCGAACTGCAAAATTTCAGCAGGCTAAGGTAACCTCAGGGGCAGACAACTCCCCTTAAACCCAGTTAAAGGTCGTCATTACAGTTACTCCCAGAGGCCAACAGCTCATCTGAGGGTGAGACATCTGTAACGCTTTCAGACTGCGGGGGGCTCCAGCAGCTGAGATTTCCCTCAAAGGTCCGACAAACCCTTGAGTAACCCGTCCTATAACCGTCTGCTACAATAACCCATCTCACTCCAGAGGCCGACAGCTTGTCTGGAGATGAGAACACACATGTAGCACTTTTAGACTGCTGAGTTTTGTAGCCCAAAGAATGGCAGACAGTGAACAAATACAGACAGCAGAAACCCATTGGCAGGTTCGTTAAAACAACCTCAGGCGAGGAAATACCTGCCTCTAAGACAGTCTCAGCATACCGACAGAATCCAGCGGTCAACCGAAAGATAAGAAAGTCGTACAGTGGTAAGAATATAAATCAACTTACCGGTACTGTTAGGGCTGCGCAAACCCCCGTCTCATCTTTCAATTAACGCTCGAATGCTTATCGCGGTATGGCTTCGACTGTAGCCTGAGGTCCCGGGTTTCGGCACCATCTGTTATGGAAATGATTAAGAGCTTCAATCGAGCCCAAGGTTATCTGCTGCTGTCTCTAATTGGAAAGTGTGGCTATGCATGCATATGAAAAGTAAACACTCTGAGACACGCTCAGCACCATTACTTTTTACACTTCTAATTTATTCAAGGCGGTGCTAATGTTTTATACACAAAAATACGTCATTGCTATGTTAGTCTAATAGGTACATCTCATTGGTTAAGATAGAAAAGAAGATGGAGAATCTTCATAACGAGGTTTGGCTGTCTTTGGTTTTATCTTCAGTTCCGCGTTCTTCTGATGTGTGGGATGTAGGGGGTACCCGCCATTTTGAGAAAATATAGGAACAGAGCAAATCTGTATACTTATATAATGAGTAAGGTAGAAAAATATGTATGCACATAAGAAAACAGACATTTTCAGATTATTATTATTATTATCTACATCACATTCCTTCACAACACTATGTAGATTTTTTGCAAAAACAAGCATTACAAATACCTATTTAGAGCTGTCTACAAGCCGGTCATATGACTCGCAGCCACTACAGCTCAGAGACAGGGCTACGGCAGGAGGTCACATGATCTCCCCAGCTATATTCTTGTACAAGATTCCCTACTAAATGATTGACAGACATAATTCATTTAGAGTGTAATGTATATTTTGACTCTAGTAGACGCTAATAGGCTTCAAAAAAGGTGGGCTCGTGGCGCACAGCAATGTGCTACGAGCCCACCTAGGGGTGTTAGAAAAGTGAATGAATATTTGCTTTTCTAACACTGAACCGCCTCTCAGCCAATCAGGAGGCGCATATCTAATACCCGTCACCTGATTGGCTGAAGGCACCGGAGCTGTGATTGGACGCCTAGCAGAAGGAAGACAAAACAAATGGAGGACATAGGAGCCACCGCCGTCGCTCGCTGCTCATCCCGCAGCTCACAGCCTGACCCGCTGCCTGATCCTCTACCAAGATGAGGTAAGTGCCGGGCAGTAGCTGGTGGGCGGGAAGGCAGACGGGGGGGGGTCACAGTGGCGGCATTTGATGGGCACAGTGGCTGCATTTGATGGGCACAATGGCGGCATTGGATGGGTTTTTTTTTCAGTATTTTTCAGAATTTTGCGCCCCCCCCCCAAAAAAAAATTTTGAGCACCAGTCGCCACTGCTGAGGAGGATCATATATCATGGTGTGGGTGGTCAAAGCAAAATTATAATAGAAATATTGTAATAAGAAGTAGAGAAAAAAAGTTAACAGCTCATGATATTCCTTTTTTTAACACAGTGTAACACCAGATATAAGTCAACTGATAGGATTTAAAAAAAAACATTTTTGTTTTTTTTTACAAACTGATCCCAAACAGAAAGAAATATTATCTCCTAAACCAGCCATTATCTTTAGAAAATCAAGATGCGTACAAAATCGCTTGGCCCCTAGTTACATAAAACGAACAAGCAGGACACTAATTACCTTTATCTGCGCCAGATAGGCCTAACCCCTAATATCCCACAGCTGCGGTTACTAAAAGACTATAAATGTCAAAAAGTAAAGAATCAAAATGTGTGACTACGCTCTAATTAGGACCAATACCTGCAAAACCTAGTCATAAATAAGTTACCATGTGTAAAATAAATAAACAGCATAAATCATGCAAATGATCAAATTCATCCAAACACTATCAATAACATTCACATTGCCTGCCTTTCAAAACACAAAGGTGCTGAGAGGAGGAAGCCATAGGGAAGTCCCTGTGCGTCAGATGGGGCGGGGCTACCGAATGGCCCCGCCCTCAGTTATATAAGAGCTGTCACAAGAACAGGGGCGTCACACAGCGGGATCCTCCCATTGGAGGAAGAATCAGGGAAGAAGAAGCTGGAGGAAGATGCCAAAGGAAGATCGAGAAGACAGGAGGAAGAAGCAGAGGACCGGAGGAAGAAGCAGAGGAAGATAGAGGAAGAAACGGGGGAAGAACAAGATGGAGGAAGAAGAAGAAAACCAAAGAAAGATCAGAAGAAGATGTAAGAAGAAGCAGGGAAAGAAGAAGACATTAATAAAGGAATTGTCAAAAACCGGCTATTGTCTTTTTTAACATTTTTGACACTTTCTTTGTGAAATGGTAGGGGTACTTGTACCCCATTACCAATTCACACAGGGGGACGGGATATGGGGGTCCCCTTGTTAAAGGGGGCTTCCAGATTCTGATAAGCCCCCTGCCCACATACCCCCACAACCACCGGGCAACGGTTGTGGGGATGAGGCCCCTGTCCCCATCAGCATAGGGACACGGTGCTTTGGGGGGCTACCCCAAAGCACCCCCCCATGTTGAGGGCATGTGGCCTGGTACGGTTCAGGAGGGGGGTCACTCTCTTGTCCCCCTCTCTTTTCCTGTGGCCTGCCAGGTTGTGTGCTCGGACAATGGTCTGGTATGGATTTTTGGGGGGACCCCCACGCCATTCTTTTTTAAATTGTGGCGTGGGGTTCCCCTTAAAATCCATACCAGACCTGAAGGGTCTGGTATGGATTTTGAGGGGGACCCCCACGCCATTTTTTTTTTACATTTTGGCGCGGGGTTCCCCTTAATATCCATGCCAGACCTGAAGAGCCTGGTATGGAATTTGGGGGGAACTCCACGCAATTTCTTTTTTAAATTTTGTTTCAGGGTTCCCCTTAAAATTCATACCAGACCCAAATGGCCTGGTAATGGACTGTGGGGGAATCCCATGCCGTTTTTTTAATGACTTTTATGTGTATTGCTGGGATTGACAATTCATTATAGCCGCGAGTACTTTTAAATGACTTTTTTTCCTTTAGAAATGTCATTTTGCTCTCGGACTGTTCTAAATACGGGAAACATGCGCCACTTTACAGGCATACTATAAACACCCCCCAGGTACGAAATTTAAAGGAATATTTCACTTTTATTGTTTAACTTTAAGCATTATTAAAATCACTACTCCTGAAAAAACGGCCGTTTTTAAAACTTTTTTCTGCATTGATACATGTCCCCTGGAGCAGGACCCGGGTCCCCAAACATTTTATATGACAATAACTTGCATATAACCCTTTAAAATTAGCACTTTTGATTATTCATGTTCATGTCCCATAGACTTTAACAGTGTTCGCGTGTTCGAACAATTTTTTTGCCTGTTCGCATGTTCTGCTGCAAACCGAACCAGGGGGTGTTAGGCTCATACCTACTACTAACTGACCAAATAGTTACTCAACAACTCTCATCCCACCTAGAACATTATTTTTCACATAACATAGCTCCAGACATACCACCCACCACATTATGGATGGCACACAAGGCAGTCATGAGAGGCCATTTAATTAACATAGCATCATCAAAAACAAATCCAAATTAGCTGATATAAAGCCTCTTACCAAAGACCTAGACCGCCTATACTATAAAAACAATCAAAACCCATCCAGTGATCTCCTTAACAAAATCCAAGAAAAACGCATAGCACTAGACACCCTACTAACTTCAGATACGGATAAAGCTCTTAGATGGTCTAAAGTCAGATTTTTACTACACAGCAATACATATTCCACTATGTTTGCGAGAAAATTAAACCATGCCACAACCCCCCCCCCCCCCACACACACACACACCTATAAATTAAGGAATTCATCAGGCAACTTGATAACCCACCCCAAAGGAGTGATGAACATATTTCTAGACTTCTACAAAAAACTTCTCTCAACTCCTCAAACATCACCTAAACAATCCTCCTTACACTGGCTTAATGGTATTACACTCCCCACTCTCACCAACCAACAAACAGAATCCCTCAACGCCCCTTGCTCAGACACAGAAATCAACAGAATTATAGGCTCGCTAAAAACCTCAACAGACCCAGGCCTAGACGGATACTCCACAACCTATTATAAAAAATTTGCTTCCACACTAAGCCCCCACCTCACAAGATTATATAACCATATCCTTCAAGGAAACCAATTCCCCTCAAAAATGCTCCTAGCAAACATGTCCCTCTTACCTAAACCAAATAAAGATCACTGTATACCACAAAACTACCATTCTATCTCAGTCATAGACAATGATCTTAAAATATTTGGCCGTATGTTAGCAGATAGATTAGCTTCAGTTATTTCCCCTTAATCCATCCAGACCAGACAGGATTCATCCTAAACAGACAAATAACAGACAATAAAAGGTTAACCACAAATATCATCCTATCATCCAAGATTCCAATCTACAATCAAGATCTATACTCCTACTCAGTCTTGATATTCATAAAGCTTTCAATAGCGTCAGCTGGTCATACCTAGACACATTGCTCCCCAGATATGGTATAGGCAATGAATTCCTACATGGTTTCAAAGCCCTATACCATGACCCACAAACACACATTAAACTTCCTGGCAACAATTCAGACTTCTTCCCACTAAGCAAGGGCACCAGGCAAGGTTGTCCACTTTCCCCACTCCTTTTTGCCTTGGCCATAGAGCCCCTTGCTTGTGCAATCCGAAACAACATAGACATCAAAGGATTCACTAAGGGTCCCAAGGAATACAAATTATGCCTATATGCAGACGACGTCCTTCTTTTCCTAACTGAAACACTTATCTCCTTACCAAACTTGACGAAAACATTAGAAATATTTCATGACCTTACAGGATTAAGCGTAAACTTATCCGAATGCTCAGCCCTTCCTATAAACATCTCACCAGCACTAATTTTAGTTCTCAAGGATAGATTTCCATTCAATTGGCACTCAGATTCATTCAGATACCTAGGAATCAATATTACTATTAAGAGATTTCAATACATTTATTTGGCAAAACAAAAAACCCAGATTTAGCTATTCCTTGATGTTTAGGCCACAACTTAAAGGAGGACTAAATATCCCAAACCTATGGTTATATTGGGCGGCACAGTGGTGTGGTGGTAGCACTCTCGCCTAGCAGTAAGAAGGGTCACTGGTTCGAATCCCAACCACGACACTACCTGCCTGGAGTTTGCATGTTCTCCCTGTGCCTGCGTGGGTTTCCTCCGGGTACTCCGGTTTCCTCCCACACTCCAAAGACATGCTGGTAGGTTAATTGGATCCTGTCTAAATTGTCCCTAGTATGTATGAATGTGAGTTAGGGACCTTAGATTTTAAGCTCCTTGAGGGTAGGGACTGATGTGAATGTACAATGTATATGTAAAGCGCTGCGTAAATTGATGGCGCTATATAAGTACCTGAAATAAATAAATAAATATTATCTCTCCGCCAGATTTACCCAATTAGTACAATGGTACGCCCCCACCATACAAATCCCGTGGCTCACATTTGAACAACAATCCTTCCATACCACCTACAAGGTCTACTATGGACCAATTCTGTCTTAACACAGAAAATTAGACCATTGAATATGCATCATTCCTAGGTGTCATGAAAAGGTTCACCCGTTGGTGGCGTTACCGGTCTCCTGAACCGCAGTACCAGTGTCCACCAGCGGGTGTCTTCTAACACCTAAGACCTGTAATAAGAGGACTCACCTGCTGGTGGCACTGTTGCATCCTTGGGCCGTAGTACCGGTGTCCACCAGCGGGTGCATTCCGGCAGTGTGGAGCAGACAGCACCCTCTGCGCTCAGGTTTAACGTGAGGTCAAATCACTGCAGTCTGATAAATACCCGGCAAACCCTCATATCCTTGCCTTGGCGTCTCTCTCCCTGTGCCCTGATCTTGCTGCTTGTTATTTTGACCTTGAGCCTGCATCTGTCCTGACCTGATACGATCCCTATCCTGAGCCCATCCTGGACCTGTCCCTCCGGTTTCCTGGTTTCCCTGGATCCCTGCCCTGCAGCCTATCCATCCACCCTCTCCCTGTCCTGTTGGTTCCCCGTCCTTTCCCATCTGGCTGACCTCCTTGTGTATGACCTCGGCCTGGCTTTTGTTACGATTACGGTATTTCCCATCCATTTGTATAAACCATTCATTTGTGGGTCTGTGGTTGGTTTGCACTGTATATATTTCACTTATTTGTCACCCATTTAATAAACACCATTATTTTCCACTTACCTGTGTTTCTGGTTTCTTCTGTGCAGTCCACACAGTCTGGTCTACTAAATTCCCTGATACTAGGAGACCCCCACTTCCCAACTCTAGACATTAACCAAAATTCATTAATCATATGGCAATTTCACAATCTAACAAATCTAAACTTGCTCACCCACAGCAATGATTTTTATTAATTTACTGATCTCCAATCAAAATATAACATCACACACACAGAACATAAGAACTACCTAAAAATCAAACACTTCTACCAAAAATACTTCTCACTCATCCTCCAATCCCCCTTTTCACTTTTTGAACAAATTTGTATCTCTTCCCCACGTGACAGAGGTTTAATATCCAGAATTTATAAAAGTCTAAATGAACTCAATATGTCAGAAAAATCATACCCCATGCTTAAATAGGAATCAGACTTAGATCTATCATTCTCACTTAAACAATGGGATACTATATTTGAAAACCTACATAAGTGCACCAAAACAACTTCTATCAGAGAATCACCCACAAAACTACTCTATAGATGGTATCTTACCCCAGATAAAAATAACTCATTCTATCCTTCAACATCACCCCTCTGTTTCAGGGGTTGCACCACACAAGGAACACTATTGCATATGTTTAGGGACTGTGCTCACCTCAAAAATATCTGGCACAAGGCCGGTACCATGATAGAAAGAATAATAAACAGAAATATTCCCTTAACACCTCAATTATGCCTATTATTCACCCCCATACAAGATATCCCAAAAGCCAGTTCTAGATTAATCCATACCTTATTTAGCTCTATCCACTGGACTATTGCATTCAACTGGCGTTCATCCAACATCCCATGGGACCAGGTACAAAACCGTATAGTAAATATCAAACTATCAGAAAGAATACACCATACGCTGTACGACACCATGCATATATACAAAAAAAAATGGACACCATGGGAAACAGCACTTCTGGTTTAAGATTCAACTCTATTGTGTTATTCATAATAGTTACTTAAGTTCTACCCTCTGATACCTACTGAAGTCATACTTAACAATCTATAAGATTAATTTCTTTTAATTCCTGTAATAGACTCTTGGTATCCTTCAAATATGCTTTCGTTGTGACCACACTCTTTTGTAGAAACGTATCCAAGTATTGGCCTAGTCTTGCGGTGACTGAGTCTATCCCATTAACTATGGGTCGGGGTGGGGGATTAACTGGGTCCTTGTGGATTTTCGGGAGGGTTCTAGATGGTTGGTATGCGACTGCTACTGGGACAAAGAAATCTTTTTTCTTTAGTAGTAAGAACATGTGACCGATACCCAAAATCGATCAAAGCTTCTAATTCTGCTCTATATTGAGATGTTGGATCCTTATCCAATTTCTCATATGTGTCCTTGTCAGACAGCAGTTCTGTTAAGTGGGCAGTATAATAGTCTTTAGACATAACCACTCCCTCTCCCTTATCAGCGCATCTGATAATTATATCTTTCCTGGCCTCCAGTGACTCTATCCCCTCCTTAATATATCTCGGATTGACTTTCTTTTTGGGTTTTAACTGATCGAGATCTCGCAAGATTAGGTTTTTCAAAACCTCCAAATGGTGGGACCCATTATTAGGAGGGTTGAATAAGGACTTGTTTTTCAATCCGCTGTTAATCGCCAGTGATGAACACCCGCTCTTACTTGTAAGGATATAAGGGGAAACTTATAAAAAAGAGGGAGGGGGCAAGGACAAAGAGGGAGTTACATATAGAGAAAGAGGATTTCTTAAAGAAAGGAATCTTAAGGGAAATTGTGTCGCCTTACAATACTCCCATTAACCCGGTAAAGAAGGCAAATGGTGACCATAGGTTTGTACAAGACCTAAGGGACATCAATAGCCTAGTGGTACCGATTGTCCCAGTAGTGCCTGATGTGCCATCAATACTTACCACCATACCATACGATGCAGGGTATTTTCCTGTGATTGATTTAAAGAATGTTTATTTTTTCATCCCTGTAGACGAGGAGACACAGCCACTGTACTCCAAGTCACCCTTGGGCCCTGGACTGCCCCTCATGGTTCTGTACTGTTGCAGTATGTTGATGATTTTTTGATTTGTAGTTCTTCAGAGGAGGACTGCCGAGCTGATAGCCTATCTTTATTGAAATGGTTACATGTATGTGGTCACAAAATGTCTAATAAAAAGTTACAATGTTGTCAAAAAAAAAACACAGTTGAATATTTGTGCTCACAAAAGGAGAAAGAAGAGTCAGTCACAAAAGGCTCTGATAGGTCTGCCCTGCCCATTTAACAGGAAGGACATGCTCACCTTCCTAGGTATGATTGGTTACTACCGCCAATGAATACCTGACTGCTCTTTCAATGACAATATATTGAGACAAGCAACCTTCTCTGAAATGTTTGATACTGTAAAACAGTCTGATAAAATGTTAAATGCTTTTGTCATGTTGAAATGTGCAATGGTTACCAGCCCGAGCCTCGGCCTCCTTGAATATGGCAAAATGTTTCACTTGTTTGCCAGGAAAAATATTGCAGAGCTGTGGCGGGAGTACTGGCCCAGAAACATAGTGGGAGACTGCGCCCTGTAGTTTTTTTTCTCAAAGATGGTCCCGGTGCGCTCTAGCATCCTGTGCGATGGTGGTTGAGATGGCCACTTCTTTCACTCTGGGACATGACACCACACTTCACATAACCCACAATGTGTCAATCTTGTTGAAAAATGTACATACACAGCACATGTCTGCTCAGAGGTTGAGCAGATATAAGGTGATTTTGCTGTCCAATCCAAATTTGCACATCAAATATGCTTCCCTCACTGCAGGCCCAGCACCCGTTATAAACGCCCTTTTAGCATTAAAAAGGAGAACAGGATGAGGTTGTGCATAAACCTCATTCACCAAGACACATCACCCAGGTCTGATTTATCTTCCACAGCACTACCAGATACACAGAATGTTTTTTGTGGATGGTTCTTGCTCTAGGCTGCTCGTACACTGCAAAGCACATACAGGCCAACAGACAGAGATAACCAGGGCAAATGAGCAGGTCTGGCTGACCTTGCTGCTAAACAAGCTGCTATCTCACAGATTATAAGTTAAGGGACTGGAATGGAAAGGGTGTGTAGAGAGATCCAAGGTTTGGACTTCTCTGCAAAGAGGGGAAACCACGTATACCAACGGCAAGTGCATTCACGATATCACGGAATAGGCCACGCAGGTATACAAGTCACGGCTGATTTCACACACATGCCCAAACTAGGCAAAAGACAGGAATATCTTTTGATAATTGTGAACATGTTCTCAAATGGTCCAGACTTTATAGCCAGGGTCTGCCAGGACTTGGTAAAAACTCTTAAGATAGAATGGAAGTTTCAAGTTCCCTACCATCCTCTAAGTTCAGGAATAGTAGAAAGAATGAATAGAACAATAAAAGACAGGATAAGAAAGGCCAGAGGAGGAACCTTTGCCAATTGGAGAAAGGTCCTCCCAGCAGCCCTGGCAGAAATAAGTTTTTTGAAGTTTTGATGGGTAGACCTTTCCCCACCCCATAGGCCAGAGCACCTTTAATGGTAGAAAAGGGAGATTTAGACTTAATACAGGAAGAATATGTAAGAAAACAATTATTTGATTGAAATATTGGATACAGAATAAGATATGTTGCTCGCACCTCTCTTTTTTCTTCACAGGAAGCTACTCACCTCTTCAAGGAGGGAGACACCGTGGTGGTCCAACAGCTGAACAGAAATAAGAAGCGAGAGTATCCCTTTGGTCCTCCTACCACAGCGGTTGCAGTGACCAGAACAGCTATCCTGGTGGAAAACTGCCAGTTCTGGATCCATGTCAGCCCAGTGAGAAAGGTTGCCCAAAGCCCCAAGAGCAGGAAGGAGATCCTAAACACAGGAGGCCCTCAAGCAGTAGTCCAAGCAGATGAAGGAGGAGTTCCTGGAAAAGCAGGTCCGGCCAGAGAAGATGACCTCACTTATTTCACCACAGACTTCTGGCAAGGCATTTTGCCTCTTGTTCCTGATCACCCTGATAGTGTTCCTGCCCACTTGGATCATCACTAACTGTATTTACCACCCTGAAGACTTGGGTGCCATTAAAAGTATTTGTGGGAACACACATACACGGGAGAACATTACTGTGATACAAGTTAGAAACAAGAGAGACATTGAGGATAATTTTGCTGATAAAAATGCTTTTGCTAAAATTTAAATATGCTTATGTTCAGAAATCAGGATTTCAGAAATATTGGATTTGTAGCAAATTGCACCCTAGCACTGTTAGGATACCATTAATGGCCATGCCTTTGAAAATCACCCCCCTTTTTAAAGGAAATATTCCCCTTGATCTCATAAATATCAGTAGAAGAACAAATAATACCATTACCTTTCACATTATTAGTAGAAGCCATAATCCTACTTGGTGTTTTAACTTAGGAAATTCCACTAGAAATGCACACACTTATTACCAGAAACGGACTGATTGCACCATCGTGACAAGGAAGTGAGATCATACAAATATGATCAAAGAGGGGATTGTAAGGATATTTTAGCTTGCTGTCCACCATTTTAAAAGACTGTATCCATTTTAGAATAATATGTATATGTGACGTCTATGAGAAGTTAAGTTTCAATTTCTTATAAATGGTTTGATTTCCCCGAAATAATGTATGAAGCCTTTTCCTGTTGTTAGTTTCTATATGAGTTATTAATATTCTACTTTGCTAGATGAAACATCATGTATCTTTACCATATATTAATATAAGTGTTGGACTTTAGTTGTGATGTCATTCTCATTATATAAGTGGAAACACGGAAATAAAATGACCAGACCATTCTGAACTGCATGTACTGACTGTGTGTCATAACTTCTTATCGGAATGGTCTCCAGATCTGAATGGGTTTGAAGGAACACTCTAGGCAGGATATCATATGAGGGTTCACTTGCTTTTAGAACATACTTACACCCAGGGGCGTTGCTAGGTGGCAAAAAGACCAGGGGCTTCAGCTTCAGTCCAAGGCCGGCACGGGGGGGGCCTCTAGTGGCGCCGGGTTTTTTTGGTTGGGCCGAGGGGTTGTGTGGTTGTGTGGCGGGGGTAGGCTGACTTGCTGGTTGCTGCCTGGCTTACCAGTGCCCATCAATGCTGACCACTAAACTGACCTACCTACCTGACACACACTGACCTACCTGACATACACTGACCTACATACACTGACCTACCTGACCCACACTGACCTACTTAACATACACTGACCTACCTGACACACACACTGACCTACCTGACATACACTGACCTACATACACTGACCTACCTGACCCACACTGACCTACCTGACCCACACTGACCTACATACACTGACCTACTTGACATACACTGACCTACCTAACACACACACTGACCTACCTGACATACACACACTGACCTACCTACCTGACATACACTGACCTACCTGACATATACTGACCTACATACACTGACCTACCTGACCCACACTGACCTACCTGACATACACTGACCTACCTGATACACACTGACCTACCTGACATACACTGACCTACATACACTGACCTACCTGACATACACTGACCTACATACACTGACCTACCTGACCCACACTGACCTACATACACTGACCTACCTGACCCACACTGACCTACATACACTGACCTACCTGACCCACACTGACCTACACTGACCTACCTGACATACACTGACCTACCTGACCCACACTGACCCACACTGACCCACCTACACTGACCTACCTGACCCACACTGACCTACCTGACCCACACTGACCTACATACACTTACCCACACTGACCTACATACAATGACCTACATGGCATACACTGACCTACATACACTGACCTACCTGACCCACACTGACCTACATACACTGACCCACCCACACTGACCTACCTGACCCACTCTGACCTACCTGACCCACACTGACCTACATACACTGACCTACCTGACATACACTGACCTACCTGACCCACACACACTGACCTACCTGACCTACATACACTGACCCACACACACTGACCTACCTGATCCACACTGACCTACCTGACCCACACACACTGAAATAGCTGACCCACACTGACCTACACACACTGACCTACCTGACGTACACTGACCTACATACACTGACCTACCTGACCCACACTGACCTACGTACACTGACCCACACTGACCTACATGACCTACACTGACCTACATACACTGACCCACACACACTGACCTACCTGACCCACACTGACCTACACTGACCTACCTGACCCACACTGACCTACCTGACCTACATACACTGACCCACCCACACTGACCTACCTGACCAACACTGACCTACCTGACCCACCTGACCTACACTGACCTACCTTACTCACACTGACCTACATACACTGACCCACCCACACTGACCTACCTGACATACACTGACATACACTAACCTACCTGACCCACACGGACCTACACTGACCTACATACACTGACCCACACACACTGACCTACACTGACCTACCTGACCCACACACACTGACCTACATACACTGACCCACCCACACTGACCTACCTGACCTACACTGACCTACCTGACATACACTGACCTACCTGACCTACACTGACCTACCTGACCCACACACACTGAACTACATACACTGACCCACACACACTGACCTGGTACCTGCCATACACACACTGACTGACCTACCTGTGTCCAGGTCCTGCAGCAGCAGCTTAGCCGTGTTGCTGGAGGAGAGCCGCCCACCCGAGCGCCGATCGATGTCGCATGGCAGCCAAATTGTAATTGGCGCCTTCTTCCTCTTCATCACAGCGCGCTGGGATAGGACTGATAGGTCCACGGTACCACCGGAGGGCCGCTCCAGTCCAGAAATGGCAGGCCCCATGAGCACTAGCGCGGAGGAGGAGGATGTGCAATCCTCCTCCGCTTTGAATGAAGGGCAGTGACCAAGAGTAGAGTCGGGGGGGCGGAGCTGGAGCTGGAGCCGGAGCCAGACCGGGACCGGACCGGGACAAGAGACTCGGGGCTATTAGCCCCAGGCTCGGGGCTGTAGCCCCAATAGCCACCCCCTGATGACGCCTCTGCCCACCATTAGAATACCGCCCTTCATCCACCCACTTCTAATGATGGGCATACATGCACTATTTTCTTTTAACTGTGGGGGTGATATCACCTCCTACAGCGCTGGAGTATTGCTGATTTACCTATCGTGGGAGCAAGCGCTGTTGCTGTCAAGATAAATAAATCAGTGCTGCAGCTGAATGGCGTACCTGCTAAGCAAATGATGGTTAACAATAAAACAAAGTAACATTACAGTATAACAGTAAGAATTACCATACCTGCAAAGCAAATACAATAAAACATAGTCAAAATAAAACATTTTTTAATGCAATCCGAGCCTAAAAATATATGCCGAAGCATGGGGGCAAGCCACCCCTAATGTTAGGAGCAAATCACTCCTCCACCCCTGCTGCCCCCATGCTTCAGCATATATGCTCTTTTTTTAACTGTGGTGGTGAAATCACCTCCGACAGCGCTGGAGTAACGGCTTTATGTATCGTGGGAGCAAACGCTGTTGCTGTCAGAATAAATAAACCCGTCCTACCTGACTCACACTGACCTACATACACTGACCAACCCACACTGACCTACCTGACATACACTGACATACACTAACCTACCTGACCCACACGGACCTACACTGACCTACATACACTGACCCACAGTCACTGACCTACACTGACCTACCTGACCCACACACACTGACCTACATACACTGACCCACCCACACTGACCTACCTGACCTACACTGACCTACCTGACATACACTGACCTACCTGACCTACACTGACCTACCTGACCCACACACACTGAACTACATACACTGACCCACACACACTGACCTGGTACCTGCCATACACACACTGACTGACCTACCTGTGTCCAGGTCCTGCAGCAGCAGCTTAGCCGTGTTGCTGGAGGAGAGCCGCCCACCCGAGCGCCGATCGATGTCGCATGGCGGCCAAATAGTAATTGGCGCATTCTTCTAATGATGGGCATACATGCACTATTTTCTTTTAACTGTGGGGGTGATATCACCTCCTACAGCGCTGGAGTATTGCTGATTTACCTATCGTGGGAGCAAGCGCTGTTGCTGTCAAGATAAATAAATCAGTGCTGCAGCTGAATGGCGTACCTGCTAAGCAAATGATGGTTAACAATAAAACAAAGTAACATTACAGTATAACAGTAAGAATTACCATACCTGCAAAGCAAATACAATAAAACATAGTCAAAATAAAAAATTTTTTAACGCAATCTGAGCCTAAAAATATATGCCGAAGCATGGGGGCAAGCCGCCCCTAATGTTAGGAGCAAATCGCTCCTCCACCCCTGCTGCCCCCATGCTTCAGCATATATGCTCTTTTTTTAACTGTGGTGGTGAAATCACCTCCGACAGCACTGGAGTAACGGCTTTATGTATCGTGGGAGCAAACGCTGTTGCTGTCAGAATAAATAAACCCGTGCTGCAGTTGAATGGCGTACATGCTAAGCAAATGATGGTTAACAATAAAACAAACATTACCGTATAACATACCATACATGCAAAGCAAATACAATAAAACATAGTAAAAATAAAACAGAGAGAGAACGATAGATATAGAACAATAGTGCGCGAACAGTAGAGCGGACAGTAGAGAGCGAACATAAGAGAGAGAGAAGAAAAATAAAACCACAACTATTTTCGACTTTTTTATTTATTTATTTTTGTGTTTTTGTGTGGTTTTATTTTTCTTTTTTACGTTCATAAAAACGGTAAAAAAACTGTAAACTGAATGTTGCAGATTAGGGTCTCTCAAAATGTGATGGCCATCACATCTTTCGAGACCCTGTGTACGTGTGCCTAGGACTGTGTGGTGCTGTACCCTGCGCTAATACTCAACTAGTGTGTGGTAGTGTTCAAAACAGTCACCAATGCAAAGACCAGGTTGGTCAGGACAGGAGGGACAATAAAATCGTGTGTCACGCCTAAATCTGCGCTTTCTACAGACACAACATCTTTGGGGGTTTCTTTGGGTAGGGGTACCAGAGAGGACATGTGGAAAATGTCTCTCATGCAGCCATTTTACTGCATTTGGATTTGGAATTTGGGCCACAGCACCGTCTGGAAACAAAAGGGCTGTGATGATTTCTTCCTGGAATTTAAGGAAGGATCCAGTTCGTCCTGAAGCTTTGTATAGCACAAAAGCATTCAGCAGAGCCAATTGAAATAAATATACAGACACTTTTTTTGTACCAGCGTCTGGCCTTCTGGGCAATTAGGTACGGCGCCAACAACTGGTCGTTGAGGTCCACTCCTCCCATATTAAAGTTTTATTCGTGGACACAGAGGGGTTTCTCCACAACACCAGTCGCCGTAGGAATTTGGACAGTCATGTCTACGTGAAGGGAGGACAGAACGAAAACATTCTTATTATTCCTCCACTTCACAGCAAGCAATTTATTACATCTCAAGCAGGCTCTCTCACCAGCCTAAGATGGGAATCTACAAGCTGCTGGGGTAAGCCCCAGCGATTAGATCGCATGGTGCCACATGCGCCAATTTGATGATCAAACAAAAATTTGATGATCTAAAAAGTTGCACGCTTGTGTCATAATTGTCCACATACAAGTGGTACCCCTTTCCGAATAAGGGTGACACCAAGTCCCACATAATCATACCAGCGCTACCTATGTAGTCTGGGCAGTTCCCTGGCTCTACGTAACTATCTCTTCCCTCCTAAACCATAAAACTATATGTATAGCCTGTGGCCTTGTCACAGAGCTTATACATCTTGACCCCATATCTGGCACGCTTGCTGGGAAAATACTGTTTGAATGACAAGTGGCCAGAAAACTTAATCAGGGACTTATCAACGCAGACAACTTGATGGGGAGTAAACAAGGCTGCAAAATGCTGGTTGAAGTGTGAGGGGCCAAATTTTGTAGAGCCGATCAAATTCAGGGTCACCCCAAGGACAACAGAGTTTAGTATCGTTGAAGTGCATGAACCGCAAGATCTGCTCGTATCGCTGTTTAAATCCGGCAAAACCTGTCATGAAATGCTCGTAGCTTCCGGTTATTTAGGCCATAGAGATGATTGGAGCCACTCTGGTCTCCGATCAGCTCTATGGTCAGCTGGCGGAACCACCGGCTGCATTCTCGGGTTCCCTGTTGGGACAGGAGAGCATGAGAAAACCATGGAAGATGGTGGTGGGGGGTGTTCCCTCCCCCTACTTGTAAAAGCAGTCTAGAGGCTAATTAGCTGCTAGGATTGCTTTTACATGAAAGCTGACCGCTGGCTGAAAAGAATGATACCAAGATGATCATTCTGGTATAACCACACAAAGTCCAGCAACATACCAGTACGTTGCTGGTTCTTGTTGGGCATATATTGTAATGTTCTTTTTTTCATGCAGCCTGTGGACTGAACAAAAAAAAGAGATTGATCGGTGGCTATGCCCACCATTAGAATACCTCCCTTCATCCACCCACTTCTAATGATGGGCATACATGCACAATTTTCTTTTAACTGTGAGGGTGAGATCACCTCCTACAGTGCTGGAGTCGCTGATTTACCTATCGTGGGAGCAAACGCTGTTGCTGTCAAGATAAATAAATCAGTGCTGCAGCTGAATGGTGTACCTGCTAAGCAAATGATGGTTAACAATAAAACAAAGTAACCTTCCAGTATAACAGTAAGACTTACCATACCTGCAAAGCAAATACAATAAAACATAGTCAAAATAAAACATTTTTTAACGCAATCTGAGCCTAAAATATTTATGCCGAAGCATGGGGGCAATCCGCCCCTAATGTTAGGAGCAAATCGCTCCTCCACCCCTGCTGCCCCCATGCTTCAGCATATATGCTCTTTTTTTAACTGTGGTGGTGAAATCACCTCCGACAGCGCTGGAGTCACGGCTTTACGTATCGTGAGAGCAAACGCTGTTGCTGTCAGAATAAATAAACCCGTGCTGCAGTTGAATGGCGTACATGCTAAGCAAATGATGGTTAACAATAAAACAAACATTACAGTATAACATACCATACCTGCAAAGCAAATACAATAAAACATATTAAAAATAAAACTGCTGTCTACAGGTTCGTATTCTGAGCCTGAATCTGACAGATGAGTGACTTCCTCTTCACTATCTGTCATGCTCAGAAACGTGTAGGCCTCTTCACTACTGTACCTTCGATTTGACATTTTGGTCTCTAAATTTACTGGTACAGTAGTGAGACTCAAAAGAAAAAAAGCACGTGACTGTCAGCGACTGATTCAAACGCTACCAAAAAAAACTGTTATGCCCCGTACACACGGTCGGGCTTTGTTCGGACATTCCGACAACAAAATCCTAGGATTTTTTCCGACGGATGTTGGCTCAAACTTGTTTTGCCTACACACGGTCGCACAAAGTTGTCGGAATTTCCGATCGACAACCACGCGGTCACGTACACCACGTACGACGAGACTAGAAAAGGCCGGTTCAGAACCAAGCGCGGCACCCTTTGGGCTCCTTTTGCTAATCTCGTGTTAGTAAAAGTTTGGTGAGAGACGATTCACGCTTTTTCAGACTCGTGGCTTTCAGATCGTTTTCTGCCATTCAGTTTGTGCTTGTGGGTTTGTATCTGCTCTTCAGTGCATGCAAGCAAGTTCCACGTGACTTTAAGTAGTCATTGTATTCTTGTTCGTTCGTTACTGGTTTTCAGGTCGCTCTTCACAGGCCTTGCTGTTCTTCAGTGCGTTCTGTTACTTTGTTCTGAGCAGCCGACCGTTTTCTAGCCATGTTTCGTATGCGTACTCCTCGTACAGTTCGTGCTGTGCGGGGGCTTGGTGTTGGGGTCCTGACCTTGACACTAGTCCAGTCCATGAACAGGGTGAGGAGGAGTTCATGGACCAAGAATTGGTTGCTTCAGTGTGACCAGTTCTGTCATATGCCTTTGCTCCGTGAGATCCGTGAGAATAATCCTAATGATTTCAGGAACTTTCTCAGGATGACGGACCCCGTATTTCACCGTTTGTTGGCTTCGCTGACCCCTTATATCAGCAGTCAGGATACCTGCATGAGGCAAGCCATCACTCCGGAGCAGAGGTTGGTCGCTACCCTGCGGTATTTGGCCACAGGGAGAAGCCTGCAGGACCTCAAGTTCTCAACAGGCATCTCCCCCCAGGCTCTTCTTTGTGGACATTTACTGCTTGTGTTTGTTTGAGCTGACCCTGACAGAAATGTATGGAGTGCAGAAAATGTCGTGATTGTGTAACCTTATACAAAGCACTGTTGGCTGTTATTTACTAAATGCAAAGACACTTTTCACTACAAGTGCACTTGCAACTGCACTGAAGCTGCACTTGTAGTGCAAAGAGGATTTGCCCTTAGGAAATTACCCCCATTTTCTCATAAAACAACAATTACATCACTCCAAAAGTGTTGTAGCGTTGAGACAATAATCCACACATTCTTGATGAACAATCTTTTTAATACCTGCACAATCACATGTGCATTTACCAAAGGTTTTTCTGACAAACCAACATGTTTGTTGTATAACAATTTTTTTGGTGTCATTATCCAAAATCAAAATGTGCATTTTATAGAAAACAGGCCTGTGTAAAACCCACAAGAAAGACACAAATCTTGATCTTACAAAGTTCACATTCGGTAGAACTTGAAGGCAATATCAGACATGAGTATTTAGGAACTGTGTTTGATATTGCGTTCAGATGGGGGGAAATCACCCCAGGAAAAGCCAAATTTGGAAGATGCACACAAATTTCCCAATGTAAACATGTGCTAGCTGCCATCACGGGGGATCAAGGGACGTGTTTTGGGGGAGAAAGCCCTTCCTCACAGCTACTTTATTATTGAGGAAGGGGTTGCACCCCCAAAACGCGTCCATTGATCTCCCATGATGGCAGATAGCACATGTTGACACACTGTGTGCATCCTCCAAATTTGGCTTTTGGAAAAATTACAAAAACATTTCGCACATTGTAGCAGACAAAAGAAGAAAGTGATTTGGAGGGGCTTTAAACTCGCCCCAAAACATCAATGATGTTTTTATATTTTGGAATAACATCATTGATGTTTTGCTTGATGTTTTCCAATTGTAAATTACACCCCATGATCTCCCCGATCAGGATCTGGGCACTTTCGGATGTGAAAGGATCTTCATCCACAACCTCACGATCACCTAAAAAGAGAGGAAACCCAAAATAAATTAGGTCTAAAAAATATGCCGCCATCCATCTCTTATCTGAGCCTGTGGTCGCAGACACTCACCTGTTGTGGTGACTAGTTCCACCACGTCTTCTTCCTCCTGCTCAGCTTGTGTTGGGTGGGCCTCAAAATGCTGGCCAAATGCATATGGCCTAAACAATGGTATTTTATCGTCCGAAATAAAAATGTGTGATCCGAAAGAATAATGTGCCCATGAACATGAAAGTTGCCATTTTAAACTGTACAACAGTTCCTAAAAGCACATGGAGCAGCACGAACGTAATAAACACAAGAACAATAGGAACACAGCACAACTACTTACTTTTTTGCAGCACTCTCCGGATCTTTCTGTACTGCTCATGTTCTCGTAATTTCAGGTCCGACCACCGCTTCCTGAGCTGATCTTTCGATCGTCGTACCCTGAATTTCCGGTGCAGACTTCTGACCACTTTCGCCATGATCTTGGCCTTTCGGACATTGTGGTTGGGGTAAGGCCCATACTTTCCATCATAGTCGGCCTTCTTCAGGATGTCCGCCATCTCCAACATCTCCCCAAAGGACATATTTGAGTCCTTTAATCTCTTTCTGGATTGGGACGTTTCAGGCTCCGGCCTTTCCTCCTCCTCCTCCTCCTCGTTGCTGTAATTAGCACTATCCTGCTGTCTATCCGCCATGTGCTCTTCCTCCACTGCGCCGAACAAAAAGGGGCGGGGAATAGAATAGAAAGAATGTCAGGGGCGGGCGGAGTTATACGCATGCGCAGTGTGTATAAATCGTAACGCGCGCGTCTTACGTACGATCTGTGAGCGGAGGAAGGAGCATCGGAGACGCCGATCGTGCTAACGAAGGTAGGATCCAAACTTGGGCCTATACTGCTTCGAAATGGAAGCCTATATTGTAACAAGATTAGGGGAGTTTGGCCTGACATTAGGGTTTGTCTTGTGTTGTGTCTTGCAGAGAAAATGGATGGGTTCAACGACCACAATTTCCTGCCCCTGTTTATTGACAAGTACAGGGAGCTGCCCTGTCTGTGGCAAGTGAGACACCCCCACTATAATCACAAACAGAAGAGGCAGGCAGCGCTGGAGAAACTGCTGGAGTTGGTGAAGCCGGTGGTCCCCACAGCAACCATCCCTTATTTAAAAGCTAAAATTGGTGGCCTGAGGAGCACTTATCTTAGGGAGCGCAAGAAGGTCACAGATTCCCAGAGGTCCGGAGCTGCAGCAGATGACGTTTATGTCCCCAGGCTGTGGTACTACGAGAGACTGCGATTTCTGTCAGACCACACTGAAGTCAGGGAATCCCTCTCCACTCTTCCTTCCACTCTTCCTTCCACCCCAGCTGAGGCTTCCGATGTCCAACCTGGGCCTTCCAGCCAGGAAGAAGTGAAGGAGCCCAGCTGGAGTCAGGTATAGCATTCTTCGACAGATTTCTGGGCAATAAATAAATGATGTTTACTAGATGTTATTATTGATCATTAATTGCTGATTAAAAAAAGTGTTTTACATATCAATAGACAGTAGTGGTCACCCAAAATTGGGACAAGAATGCAAAATGCTGGGCTCAGAAGGATAGTCTGTTATATTTGTTAACATTGAATTTGCAGCAGTCAGGAGGTGAAAATTGTGTGTGATTGATGTAAAAAAAACTAAAACTACCTTTTTCATACACAGGAAGACCTCAGCCAGGAGGAGGCTGTGGAATGTGGCAGTCAGGAGGAGGCGGGGATTATTAGTGTCAGCCAGGAGGAGGCGGGGATTATTAGTGTCAGCCAGGAGGAGGCGGGGATTAGTGGCAGCCAGGAGGAGGCGGGGCTAAGTGTCAGCCAAGAGAAGCCTGGGACAAGTCGCAGCCTGACTATGTCTCAGGTTCCTCCCCTCCGCCTGCCACATAAACGAGCCAGGAAGGCCACTCCTAGTCCTGTGCAGGATTCAGCATACAGGCTGATCCAGGAGGCTTCGGCGTCCCTCAGAGCCTTCCCCAGTCCTGAAGAGGCCTTTGCCTGCATGGCTGCCACCAAATTGCTGGGCATGCAGGAGGGCCAACGCAAGATCTCTGAGGACCTGATTTATAAAGTCCTTCGTAAGGGGGAGAGTGGGGAACTGACACACAAGACGGATGTCATTGAGATCGACGATCCTCCTCCTCCTTCTCCTCCTGCTGCCACAACTCCACCACCACAGCCACAGCGTGGAAGGAGGCGTGGAAGGAAGACCAAAGAGTGATGACCCTGGGTTCAGTCTGGTCTGACAGAAGCTGCAGTCTCTCGTATGACCACAGCCTGGGGACACAGATGTCATCTGCTGCCTTCCGGATCTCTGGGACTTCTGGACCAGACTGCCCTCCCTTAGATATGGACTCCTCAGGCCACCAATTTTGCTTTTAAATAATTGAAGTCTGCCCTGGGGGTCCAAGGCTTCGCCCACTTCTGCAGTTTCTCCAGCGTTGCCTCCCTCTTTGTTTATAGTTGTGACCCCTTAATAAAATATTTTTAGGTAAATTCTACTCTCCTATGTGTGTTTTCATCCAAAAAGGACAGTTTGTTGGTGAGGATTCAGGTACATTTCTAACATAAAATGTGAAATTAACAAGGGACAACAACACCAAACAATCTCCTACAGATTAAATAGAACAACATATCAATGGTGTTGTGGGAACTTGTCACAAAAAACACACAAACATTTTCGGGAGTACAAATCAAAAGCACCAAAAAAAAAAAAATTAAAAAAGAGAAACACAAAAAAAGATTCTACATTAAAGTAAAAAAAAAAAAAAAAAAATATGTTGTCAGATGTGAGAAATCAAAATATATTGAGGGAATCCCGATAAATAGTAACGAAAGAAGTTTGTGAGAAGTGTGTGTGAATAAGAGCAGCAAAACGACTTAATTCTTGTGACATTATAAAGAAGAAGAGAGTGCGCTGTATTAAACCATTTTTAACATTGCAGCGTGACGAAAGTGCTGTATCCATTGTGAACGCTAAGTTTACCAGAACGAGCTGTCCCGTGTCGGAATTTCTTCTGAGCATGCGTGGCACTTTGTGCGTTGGAACAGGCCACACACGGTCGGAATTGACGCGATCGGATTTTGTTGTCGGAAAATTTTATCTCCTGCTGTCCAACTTTGTATGTCGGAAAATCCAATGGAAAATGTCCGATGGAGCCCACACACGGTCGGAATTTCCGACAACACGCTCCGATCGGACAATGTCCATCGGAAAATCCGACCGTGTGTACGGGGCATTAGTGTTCGTAGGGATTAGTCCTGACTCTGCAAACGCTGCAGTTATGTGTGCTGTGTTTTTGTAAGTGACAGTGATCGATGTCACTTCGGTGGGCTGGGCTGGGCGGAGGGGCTAAATGCAGGTGCTAGCAGGTATCTGGAATGATCCCGCTAACACTGCGTTTTTGGGAACCCTAAACTGCTGGGGACGCTAATATAGTTCTGATCAAACCAGATATTGATCTGTTCAGACAGTATACTACTAAGGGAGGCGTGCGTGGGTGTTAGCGCTACTGGCACTAATCGGACACTGGCTGGGGTGACGCAGACCCTATCTGACGCTAAAACTTAACTTTGATCACCCGCAGGGTGACAGTGAACACTGGTGACAGGGGTGATCAAGGGGTTAAACCTTTATTAGAGGGGGTTAGGGGGGACCCTAGACCTATCTGGGCCTACCACTAATTACATTAGCACTGATTAGTATCACTAATGATACCAGTACAGCGATAGAAAAAAATATGAATGCTGCACTGGGTGACACAGTGACAGGGGGTGAAGGGGTTAACTGGGGGGGTGATCGGGGGGGTGAAATGTGTGCCTACGTGAACTGGTGTCAGTGTAGTGTTGGTGCACTTACTCTGAGATGCTCTCTCTCCTCGGTCTGGAACGGAAAAGACCGACATGAGGAGAGATGACATCACTTCCCCTGCTGTGTTTACACTTACACATGCAGGGGAAGGATCTCATGTGCCAGGAGCGATCACCAGGTCCAGGCCAGATTTCATTGGCCTGGACCTGGGGATTGATCAGTTCTGGATCTAATCCGATCGTCGCGGCCGCCTTAACATAACGGCGATTCACCTGCTCGTGCCATTCTGCCGCAGTACAACTGCGGCGGCTGATCGGGAAGCAGTTAAAATGGATCAATTTATTAAAACATAAACACAGATACACTCACTTTTTGTTTGAAAAACACCAGTAATAATCCATGAGCGCCGAGCTTGTATACTTCCGTCACTACTATTTCCGCCAATTGCTCCAATCCTGACGCGTATCGTCACATCACGTGACTTCATCAGGGATGAAGTGATGTGATGATACTTCATCTGTAACTATGTCCCCTGGGGCAGTACCTGGGTCCCCATACACTTTTTATAAACCTTTAAAATTAGCACTTTTGATTTCTCATGTTCGTGTTCTATAGACATTAATGGAGTTTGCATGTTCGCTAGAACATTTTGCCTGTTTGAGATGTTCTGGTGCAAACCGAACCGGTGGGGGGGGGTGTTCGGCCCATCCTTACTTTTTACTTTAGGACTTATAGAGGGACTACAGAGCCCAGCAGAAGTAACTTAAACCCACCCATTTTAGGAGAGGGTGGAGGCTTGTAGCTGCTCTTTTGCGGGAACAAATGTTTTCTATAGGGCTCTCTAAGAGGGTCAGACACTGTGAGTTGCTGCACACACAGAAACACTTATAGGAGATGACAAGCTGGACAGACATCTGCCCACAGCTACACACACATGAGTATACACACTCAATTTTTATATCAAGTACATAACTACACTTTTTTTACATTTTACATGTTATAGTAATAGTTTTCTTGTAATCTCCTATTTACACAAAAATTGGAGAGGCTTCCTATTTTACCAATAAAAGTTTACAGAATATCATAAGAATAATATTCTTCAACAAGAAAACATAATTTTTTATATTAAATTTAATTTTTATTATACAAAAAATAATACAAAATAAGGATGCTGCTTTAAAATAATGAAAAATAATCACAAAAAATAGTACATTTGTTTGTATACAGATTCAAGGTGTGTTCAAAGTGTTACTCTGAGTGGTGGTTTCAACGTGTTTCACTCGTTGCTTTGGCAGGAAACCACAATATTCCAAAGAACACTACACAGTAAAGAACATTATTAAATGACATTATCCATACACAGTTTTTTCAACATTTGTATCATCATAACTTTTGTGTGCACTTAATGCACAGTAAGTAACACGTAACCTATCTGCCTAAACTCATGGGCATCTCCAGCACCACCCTGGGCCTCCAAGAGAGAAATCCCCAATTCAGCCAATGTGGGTATTTGAGGCTGAATTAATTTTCTAAAAAATATTATTTTTGGAATATTTTGACATTATCAATATACTTCCCTATCTCCTCCTGCAGTCCACATTCTGCTCCTCCCCCATTGGCTGGATTGGGGTGCTGATGAAGCAACGATGCTGAAACCACTGCTCAGAGTAACACTCACTAAACATGTTAAAGGCACCTTGAATCCGTATACAAACACATGTACTATTTTTTTAGTGACTGTTTCCCACTATTATAAACCAGCATCTTTTTTTGTATTGTTTTTGTATAATAAAAAATTCTTTATTTAAAAGTCCCAATCTTTACTGCTTGAAATTATATTAATTATTTGGATGTGCTGCCTTTTGGCCTTCACTCCATCCATTTTTCTGATAATGAAGTGGCATATGAAATACTAATTTGCAAAAAGAAAATGACAGTAGTAAATAAATACACCAGCAGGGTGGCATGTACTGGCACCGTAATGTAAATGTATGTAAGGTGCCTTCTCTGGGTTTAGGAGCATGCTGAGCGCCCCCCCTCACGACCGCTGTGTCCAGTGGATTGCATATCCCGGTACTTGGGGTTGGGGATCACATTATCACAATGTCAACAAAGCTGTTATGAATGAATTAATTCCTATGCTTCCTATGCTGTAAATGGTCCACAGCTATCACATGGTACATGGGCCAATCAAATCACACTGTACCACGTGATAAGGCTGTAGACAATCACAGATTACTAGTGATCACAGCTGTCATGAATGGTTCACCCATTTATGACAGTAGAAAACTTTGCTGTTACCATGATCTTCATGGTAGCAGCAAACAAAGTCTCTGATCACCCCCCAGCGTAGTACCGTGTTACACTGAACTACTCTAATCAAAATATGTAAAAAAAAAAATTGTAAAAAATGTAAACAAATGTTTAAAAAAATTATTATTATTATTATTTTGCTTTATTTTTAACATTCTGTCACCAGTCAGTGTCCCTGATCACCACCACATCAGTCATATGATGACGTTTTACTGCACTGGTGACAGTATATACAATTTTTTTTTTTTGAAAAAAAAAAACACATTTTACTAAATTTCTTAATTTTCCAAACAAATTGTAACAAAAAAATTACAACTTCAAAAAACTCACCAGGCAAACAAACAGGGGCGTGGTTTGTGCTCGCACGACGATGGACGCCTAAGCAATGAACTCTGCTACCCAGGCCGGACAAACAACGACTACCGGGCGCATTCACTGCAGCATCCAGCCCCATAGTGCCTTGATAGTAGCCCCAGCACCCCACCACCATAATGTCGCGCAAGAGGATCCAGGAGAGAGGCCCGAAAGGGCTGGAGTCCTTCTCCTTTCAGCCCCGCCACAGAAGCCAAGATGGCGCCACCGAAGGCATTACGAAATTTGCCCTGGACTATACAGACCCTCCTGGGGCCCATCCACGGGACATACACGCTGGAATACCACCCTCCTTCCCACAGGATTCCTCTCCTGCAACCCGGGAGCTGCAGAGTCCAGTAAAATCGAAGATGCGGATGGATCTTCCCAACCAGGCCTCAGACACAGTGAGTACAGGCCTCCATAATGACTCTGCTATTTCATCATTACAATCCTCCATACTCCATAGCACAGTTCCCCACTTCAGGACAACCAGTGCTGGGCACCACTATGAAGGACATGGTACTATCATTACAGTCCTCTCTCATGACTAACCTATCGTCACTGATCAATAAGTTTTCTTTAGAAATGAAACACATGGACAATAGGATGCAGTTCATGGAAAACAAAATGGAGGAGTGTACTGATACAGTCAATGAGCTAGTTGACGCATATGCCGAACAGAAAGATGACTCTCTCTGGATCAAAGCGAAGCTGGCGGACCTTGAGGACCACTCCAGAAGCAATAACATTAAAATACGCGGTAACCCAGAGTCCGTTCAGCCAAAAGAGCTGCATAACTTCGCTACTACCATGTTTTTTAGCATGCTCCCTGAACTCTCCCCAATTGAGCTTACAATTGATCGCATACATAGAATCCCTAAGCCCCGCCATCTTGAGGTGGATGTATACCGAGATGTGCTTCAAGGGGTCCACTTTTTCCAAGCGAAGCAACAGATCCTTATGAAAGCCAGAGAGCTCTCGCCACTTCCAGCACCATACACTAACATCCAACTGTATGCTGACCTATCCCAATATACGCTCCAAATGCGGAGGCAGTTGAAAACCATTATTAAGGCCATGAATTATCACAAAATTACGTACAAATGGCGCCACCCGGCAACCATCTTGGCCACCTACAATGGTATACCCCACACTATTTCTACCTTGGAAGGAGGCATGAAACTTCTACACACTTGGGGAATACTGCCAGATCCCCCCCAAAACCAACCGGATCATAACGGAAACCCAAATCCATTCTCTTTTGGTCCTGGCCAGGAAAAACACAGGGGCAACCGCTGCTGATCATTCAGCCCAATATACTACAATGAGCAACTGTCCTTGTCTGGTCTGGATCAGCGCTCATACACCTGCTTACTGAACTCTCCCCCAAACTTAGTCAGCTGCTCGCTCGAGCTAGCTCAGACTGACAATCCTGTATGTCCTCTGTTTATATTTCTTGTTTTATTTTCCAGTTCAATTTATCTACCATTTCTGTGCCTCAAACATCCCCAGGCAAACACAATCTCTTCAAGCAGGAAACTGTGGATCCTCACCTCTAACCTATTTTGCACCCTCTGTAGAACCTTGAACTGAATTCCTACCTAACCTGACAGAGAGCTGACGCCAACCTTCTCATCTGTAACAACCGGATTCTGGAGAACTGAGACAGCATCCGGCAACATCTGTAAGTACCTGCACATTCACTTCACCTCTCCTCCAAGCACCATGGGGATCAGCATACTTTCTCTCAATGCAAAAGGGTTAAACCACCCTGCGAAACGTGCCTCCCTATGGAACTCAGCTATTACACATAAATGCGACGTGCTCTGCGTCCAAGAGACACATTTTGCTCTCAATTCCTCCCCTACATGCCAACATAAACAGTTTACTCAAGTGTTCCAATCTTCCCTCCATAAAAAACAACGTAATGATGTCATCGAAATTTTGCTGCACACAGAGCACACAGCCAAATCTCCTGTTTCTAATAATAATAACAATTTTGTCTAATGATATAAATGCATCTCACCTTCTGATCGTATGCCATCCTCTGGTGTAGTCCTCCTCTGGTGTGTGCCCCCTTACCCACAAACAGACATCAACACATCCTTACGTTCTCAGCTCCAGCATCACACTGCCAGCAAGACCCCCCCTGCCGAGCAGTGTCCTGGCTCTTTATTAGCATAACAGGAAGTCCCAAAACTCGAGGGTTGGGCTTCCAACAGCCAAACACCACTTACAAAGCTTGTGACCTCACAGGAAATGAACACAGGATGTGAATGACCATATAAGGATTTAACAACACAACAAAATACATACAACCAAATGACGGTGACTAGAGTTCCTCGTGGATGGGAGATTATCTGCAGGTGTACGTCATGGCACCCCAAACATGTTGATCAGGCATACCAGGGGTGACAAGAGCAAACAACTAGTAAACCGATAATGTCTTTGCAGAGCGAACACACCCCCACCAGACGATCGTTTTGTGCATTCCACAGGGGCCCTTTGCTGGCGGACATGTCTTCTCTCCGAAAACACACCTCTCTCCAAACACCAGGAAGTTTTCCACTACCTAACAGGTCTCAACCAGCGTCAGTCTGCCCCAGTCAGCTCTTTAGAGCGGGCTGCGAGAGAACAGACACTGGGAGACTCTTATGACAATACATTAATATAAAATTTTCCACAACAATGATCGCTATCAGAAACACTGTTTTATTCAAACTACAGCAATGTGTTACAGACCCGGAAGGTTGGTATGTCTTCCTGAATTGTACAATTAACAACGTGCCTTATACCCTGGTTTCCATCTACCCCCGAACCATGGCCAAATAGCCTTTCTCAAGAAGACCCTACGAGCAGCCCAGAAATTCCAACAGGGCCATTCGATAATATGTGGAGACTTTAATATTGTCCTGAACAATACACTGGACTCTACCGCAGGATCTAAAAGATACGGGTCTCCGTTAGATGCTTTTATCTCTTCCAATGATTTGTATGACGTGTGGAGGTGTTATCATGCGAGCGAGAGGGACTTTACGTTCCTCTCTCCGCGTCACCTACTCCCGTATTGACCTGTTTTTAGCCGACATATGGCTGTTACAAAGAATGTCAAATTCTGCTATTCACACCACCACCTATTAGTATCACCATATCGGATGACTCACGTCAAACCAATTCCTATGTATGGAGGGCGAATAACTATCTCCTCAACACACCGTGCTATGCCACACCTATCAAACAAAATTTAGAGGAAGACTTCTTGCTCTATCAGGCATCAGTATCTGACCCATTGGTGGTGTGGAATGCCCACAAGGCAGTTATAAGGGGGGTATTCCTTCAAATGGGTGCTAGAGCAAAAAAGAACAAGACCCAACGTTTAGACGATCTCACAGCCGCTATAGCTACCACTGAACAAATCTAACCCATCTCCACTCCTACAATCCAGAATATTTACATTACGACAGGAATTAAGGTCCCTTCTCCTTGAAAAACATGAAAAATCCTATAGAACACTTAAAGCCACCTCATACACTACAGGGAATAAAGCAGGCAAAGCAAAGTCAAAGGCCATGGAAATTAAATAAAAATCCAGTTCCTACACCATCCCCACACTAATGAAAAACTCCTTAAACCCCAATCCATAGCAAACGCCTTTAGTAGGTATTATGAGGACCTGTACAACCTCCAAGCTGATCCTACCACCAACCAACCCTCTCCCATACTAATTCAATCATTCCTAGAAGGACTGTCCCTACCGACTGTAACACCTCAACAACTTTCAGCGTTAAATGACCCCTTCACGACCACTGAAATTATATCAGTAATCGACAAACTTCCGACCTCCAAGTCCCCCGGCCCTGACGGCTTCACCGGGGAATATTACAAACAATTCAAACACATATTAGCCCCTACATTATGCCGAACGTTTAACCTAGCTGCCAAATCCGCTTCTTTGCCTGCCGAAATGCTTATTGCCATGGTGGTGACCCTGCTTAAACCTGGCAAAGAACCCACAGCTTCAAAAAACTTCAGAACTATCTCGTTACTGAACCTCGATCTAAAAATCTAAGCAAAACTTATAGCCAATAGACTCGAGGACATTCTCCCTTCCCTTATTTCTATGGATCAATCAGGTTTCACCAAGGGGCACCGAGCCTCGGACGCCACTAGGCGAATGATAAATATTATCCACCACGTAGAAAACATCAAACTCCCATCCCTCCTCTTATCCCTATACGCCAAAAAGGCATTTGATAGGGTTCATTGGGGATACCTATCAGCAGTACTTACGAAATTTGGTCTCACAGGACCAATACATGATGCAATAATGGCCCTATACTCCAAACCCTCGGCCCAGGTTTACTCGGCAGATACCCTCTCTTCACCTTTCCAAATCACCAATGGAACCAGACAAGGGTGCCCCCTATCACCCATAATATTTAATCTTTTCATGAAACCCCTTGCAGAAAAAATAAGAACAAACAACAAAATCTATGGTATACCTATTGCTGGCTTGGAACATAAAATTAGCCTGTTCGCAGATGATGTGATCCTCATGATCACAGACCCTGCCCGATCCCTTCCTGAGATACAGAGGACGCTCGCCTGGTTCAGTGATGTTTCTTATTACAAAGTAAATTAAACTAAATCGTATGTACTTGATTTGGGCCTGGATAAACCCACCAGCAATCGAATTAAACTACAATTCCCGTATGCATGGGCCGAAAATAGCATAACATACCTGGGTATCCAATTAACTAAATCAACTAAATCACTATTTTCAACTAACTACTTGCTGATCTGAACCAAACTACAAACGGATCTCACCAGGCTGGCGTCCTTTGAGTTCTCTTGGTTGGGACGCTTGGCAGCGTTCAAAATGTTCCATCTCCCCCAAATACTATATCTGTTCAGAACTATACCCATTCCCCTTCCCTTTAGCTACTTTAAATCATTACAAAAGATCCTGGCGAAGTTTATTTGGCAAGGCAAGAAAGCCAGATGCGACCACTACCAGTTAGTTAAAAACCATTTAGGAACAGGGTATGTTGACTTTCAAGACTATTACATGTCATCTATCCTCACACAATCAAAGGAGTGGTTTCTTCCCCCCCCCCCTACTACATTATGGGGGAGAGTGGAGTAATCTCATGTGCCAGGGAACAACCTACCATCTTGGGTATTCGCCACTATTCTCGGAGCAAAACTCCCCACCCGTACTTCACCGACCATAGTGGCGACTATCAAAGTGTGGGCTCGACTAACACAAATCTCAGCGACTTACCCCATCCAATCGACCATTCGCTTCCCTATAGAGACCCTTCAACGCCTAATATTCTCGTCCTCCTACTCAAGCTGGAGAAAAAGGAGCATTACATACATATCTGATATGATACATAATAATGAAATCAAATCATTTCCCACATTACAAAGGGAATATCTACTCCCAAACTCTGATGTATTCTTGTACATCCATACTAAACACTGCCTTGCTACACTCAAAACATGGACATGTGCACTCCCCCCAAAAGCCTGAATCTTCTTTAGATCACCTATAGCACATTGAAAGGGAATATCTCTATTTTATATCTTGCTTCGCCACAAGACCACATTCATTAGCTCTGCAGCTTTACAGCGCTGGGAGAAAGACCTGGGCCAACACTTTACACTAAACAAATGGGAAAAGGCTTTCCACTCCACATATAAAACTACCTGCTGCTCTACCCTGTGGGAACTGGCGTATAAACTGACCTATCATTGGTACCTGACTCCTGACAGACTGACCAAATATGACCCATAGCTTGATGATACATGCTGGAGAAAATGTGGACAAAAAGGTGACTTACTGCATACATTTTAGAACTGCCCTAAACTCACACGTTACTGGCAATCAGTTTTCCAATTAATTTATGATGTTGAAAACCTAACTATAGAAGAAAAAACGTCCCTAGCTCTTTTATCCCTAGACATAGAAGAATTCCCCAATCCAACAATGAATGTCATACTTCACATACTATTAGCGGCACGTCTTAGCATCACTAGAAAAATGGAAAAACGCAGACCCTCCTACACTTACAGATGTAGTGCACACCACACATGTACACTTTACACACAAATTGACTTTAGCACTAAGACAGAATAGCAAAATACAAATTCTCTGAATGTGGCAGCAGTGGATTGACTGGGTTGGCTCTCCTGGCCTTGTTACAGCATTTAAAACCCAACCTTGAAAGAATGGCCTTTGTATGTCTTTACCACAAGTTACCGTATTTATCGGCGTATAACACACACAGGCGTATAACACGCACATTCATTTTAAGAGGGAAGTTTCAGGAAAAAAACTTAAATTTTAAATAAGGAACTTTGAAGCAAAATGAGGGTCAGTGTCCATCTGCAGCCTCTCAAGTGCCATCAATGCAGCAGCCTCACCATTGCCATCAATGCAGCAGCCTCACCATTGCCATCAATGCAGCAGCCTCACCATTTCCATCAATGCAGCAGCCTCACCATTTCCATCAATGCAGCAGCCTCACCATTACCTTCAATGCAGCAGCCTCGCCATTGCCATCAGTGCAGCCTGATCGATGCCCATCTGCAGCCCAGAGGGGACAGGGAGGGGGGCGGGACAAGCGCCAACCAATTTACATACAGTGAGAATCTCCTATGATAGACAGAATAGTGGTCCAATGGCGGCCCAGGAGACAGGACTTCTTATTACAGAGGCAGCCAAGTAAACAGAAGATTCTCACTTTATGTAATCTGACAGCGCTCGTCCCGCACCCCTCCCTGTCCCCTCCGAGGCAGCTAAAATTAAATTATCGGCGTATAACACGCACACGCTCTTTGCACCCGATTTTCATGGTGAAAAAGTGAGTGTTATACGCCAATAAATACAGTATATGTTTGTTAAACATTATATCTTAATTGATTGAATGATTATTGTTCCTATTCTCATTTCTGCTCAATAACCTTGCAATCTGTACTCAGGGATCACCCCAAGGGGGAAAGGGGGAGCATCTCTACATGGGCACAGTTTAGTTCCCCGTAGGGGTGCTTGGGTGGAGGTGCTCTCCCCCAACCTCTTATCCAGCATTGATTTATCTGACCCCTGTTACTACTACGAGTGTTTCCCACAAATCTCCAGTTTCTAGTTTGATAATTACATTACTTGCCCTAATGTGTTTGCCGTACACTATCTACCTCGAAGATTGGCAAAAACGGCTTATTTCATATACTGTTAAATATGTTTTAGTACATATATCTGTATTTCTGTCCTTTGTAACACTTAAAATATTTCAATAAAAATGTATTGAGGAAAAAAAAAACTCACCAGGCCTCTTACTAAATGCCCCAGACTGTCAACTTTTCCAAAATTGTTCATTTGGGGGGTATTTGTACTGTCCTGGCATTTTTGGGTCTCAAGAAATTAGATAGACCATCAGGATTGATTCATTTTCAAATATACACTGCTCAAAGAAATTAAAGGAACACTTTTTAATCAGAGTATAGCATTAAGTCAATTAAACTCCTGAGATATTGATCTGGCCAGTTAGAGCCCATTCACACAGGGGCAACATGACTTCCAGCGCGACTTTGGGAGGCAACTTGGAAACTACTTGAGTATGAATCACAGCGCAACTTGGGGCGACTTCAGCACGACTTACAACACGACTTGAAGTCGCCTCCAGGACAGGGAACTGAACATACCAAGCTCTTAGGTCTGGTATGGATGTTAAGTGGAACTCCCTATGCCAAAATAATGGTGTGGGGGTCCCCCCAATATCCATACCAGACCCTTATCCGAGCACGCAGTCTGGCCGGTCAGGAAAGGGGGTGGGGACGAGCGAGCACCCCCCCTCCTGAACCGTACCAGGCCAAATGCCTTCAACATGGGGGGTGGGTGCTTTGGGAAAGGGGGGCGCCCTGCGGCCCCCCCACCCCAAATCACCTTGTCCCCATGTTGATGAGGACAAGGGCCTCTTCCCGACAACCCTGGCTGTTGGTTGTCGGGGTCTGCAGGTGAGGGGCTTATCGGAATCTGGAAGCCCTCTTTAATAAGAGGGCCCCCAGATCCCGGCCCCCCACCCTATGTGAATGGGGTACCCCTACCCATTCACCTGGGGAAAAAAAGTGTCAATAAAAAAACACACTACACAGGTTTTTAAAGTAATTTATTAGGCAGCTCCAGGGGTCTTCTTCTGACTTCGGGGGTCTCTTCCGACTTCTCCACTCTCTCCGGCCTCTTCTCCGCTCTCTACGGCCTCTTCTCCCAGTGTCCGTTTCTTCTCTCGCTCTCCAGTTCTTCTCCCGCTCTCCTGTTCTTCTGCCGTGCTCCTCCGCTATCTTCTGCTCTTTTGCTGCTCTTTTGCTTGCGGTGGCCCGGTCTTCTCCATCATCTTCTTGATTCTTGACATCAGCCGGTGACCACGCCCCATGCCTATATAAGTCGTTGCGCACTGCTTACACGGCATTACAGTGGGAGAGAGTGTCGTGTCAACATCAGAAGAAGAGAAGAGGGAAGAAGACGATGGAGAAGACCAGGCCACAGCTAGCAAAAGTGCAGCAAAAGAGCAGAAGATAGCGGAGGCGCCTGGCAGAAGAACCGGAGACATGAGAAGAACTGGACACTGGAAGAAGAGGCCGGAGAGAGCGGAGAAGAGGCTGGAGAGAGCGAAGAAGTCGGAAGAGACCCGCAAAGTTGGAAGGAGACCCCCGGAGCTGCCTAATAAATTACTTTAAAAACCTGTGTAGTGTGTTTTTTTATTGACACTTTTTTCCCCCAGGTGAATGGGTAGGGGTACGATGTACCCAATACTGATTCACATAGGGTGGGGGGCTGGGATCTGGGGGCCCCCTTATTAAAGGGGGCTCCCGGATTCCGATAAGCCCGCCGCCCGCAGACCCCGCAAACCAACGGCCAGGGTTGTTGGGAAGAGGCCCTTGTCCTCATCAACATGGGGACAAGGTGCCTTTGGGTGGGGGGGCCGCAGGGTGCCCCCCTTCCCCAAAGCACCCACCCCCCCATGTTGAGGGCATGTGGCCTGGTATGGTTCAGGAGGGGGGGCGCTGGCTCGTCCCCACCCCCTTTCCTGACTGGCCGGGCTGCATGCTCAGATAAGGGTCTGGTATGGATTTTGGGGGGACCCCCACGCCGTTTTTTCATGGAGTTCCCCCTCATGATTTTTTTCGTGGAGTTCCCCCTCATGATTCATACCAAACACATGTCAGTATTGCTTGTCGCTCACATTTTTCCTTTCCTGATGAGTGAGCCAGCTTGGCGCTGGCATATCGTGGTCACTCTTCTTTTCTTTTTCCTGTAAAGTTGCCTCACTATGAACGGGGATCCGACTTGGAGGTGACTTCCATTGAAATCAATGGGTACAAGTCGCCTAGAAGTCAGATTGAAGTAGTACAGGAACCTTTTCTGAAGTCGGAGCGGCTGCAGTAGTGTGCATTAAGACGGATCCATTCACTTACATTGATTTTTTCATGTAGCGCGACTTGAGATGACTAGGGGCGACTTGGGGTGACTTGAAGTCGGATCCAAAGTTGCCCCTGTGTGAATGGAGTCTTAAGTAGCAGAGGGGGTTGTTAATCAGTTTCAGCTGCTTTGGTGTTACAGTGTTAACCCCCCAAAAAAATTCAGATTCTGGTCCCTTGAAGCAGATTAAACAGCACAGTGCTTGTGCTATGTAATCTGCCCCCCTCTAAACTGTAAAAGTCCTGACCATTGTCAGAGTGTGTCCGTCATAAGTAGCTGCCCTGCTCTGCTCTCCTCTCGCCCCCTCACCCCCTCCTTCCTGCCTGTTAGCTCCCAGTGTCTCTGTCTCCGCCCCCCCGCCACTACTATTAAAAAAAAAACCTACATTGGTCACTGCCAGCCCCTCTATTAGAGGCTGGCTTGCCACACTATGTAGATTTTTTGCAAAAACAAGCATTACAAATACCTATTTAGAGCTGTCTTCAAGCCGGTCACGTGACTCGCAGCCACTACAGCTCAGAGACAGGGCTACGGCAGGAGGTCACGTGATCTCCCCAGCTATATTCTTCTACAAGATTCCCTACTAAACGATTGACAGACATAATTCATTTAGAGTGTAATGTATATTTTGGCTCTAGTAGACGCTAATAGGCTCGTGGCGCAGAGCAATGTGCTACGAGCCCACCTAGGGGTGTTAGAAAAGCGAATGAATATTTGCTTTTCTAACACTGAACCGCCTCTCAGCCAATCAGGAGGCGCATATCTAATACACGTCACCTGATTGGCTGAAGGCACCGGAGCTGTGATTGGACGCCTAGCAGATGGAAGACAAAACAAATGGAGGACATAGGAGCCACCGCCGTCGCTCGCAGCTCATCCCACAGCTCACAGCCTGACCCGCTGCCTGATCCTCTACCAAGATGAAGTAAGTGCCGGGCAGTAGCTGGTGGACGGGAAGGCAGACGGGGGGGTCACAGTGGCGGCATTTGATGGGCACAGTGGCTGCATTTGATGGGCACAATGGCGGCATTGGATGGGTTTTTTTTCAGTATTTTTCAGAATTTTGCGCCCCCCCCAAAAAAAAAAATTTTGAGCACCAGTCGCCACTGCTGAGGAGGATCATATATCATGGTGTGGGTGGTCAAAACAAAATTATAATAGAAATATTGTAATAAGAAGTAGAGAAAAAAAGTTAACAGCTCATGATATTCCTTTTTTTAACACAGTGTAACACCAGATATAAGTCAACTGATAGGATTTTAAAAAAAACATTTTTGTTTTTTTTTTACAAACTGATCCCAGAAATATTATCTCCTAAACCAGCCATTATCTTTAGAAAATCAAGATGCGTACAAAATCGCTTGGCCCCTAGTTACATAAAACGAACAAGCAAGACACTAATTACCTTTATCTGCGCCAGATAGACCTAACCCCTAATATCCCACAGCTGCGGTTACTAAAAGACTATAAATGTCAAAAAGTAAAGAATCAAAATGTGTAACTACACTTTAATTAGTACCAATACGTGCAAAACCTAGTCATAAATAAGTCACCATGCGTAAAATAAATAAACAGCATAAATCATGCAAATGATCAAATTCATCCAAACACTATCAATAACATTCACATTGCATGCCTTTCAAAACACAAAGGTGCTGAGAGGAGGAAGCCATAGGGAAGTCCCCGTGCGTCAGAGAGGGCGGGGTTACCGAGTGGCCCTGCCCTCCGTTATATAAGAGCTGTCACAAGAACAGAGGCGTCACACAGCGGGATCCTCCCATTGGAGGAAGAATCAGGGAAGAAGAAGCTGGAGGAAGATGCCGAAGGAAGATCGAGAAGAAAGGAGGAAGAAGCAGAGGACCGGAGGAAGAAGCAGAGGAAGATAGAGGAAGAAACGGGGGAAGAACAAGATGGAGGAAGAAGAAGAAAACCAAAGGAAGATCAGAAGAAGATGTAAGAAGAAGCAGGGAAAGAAGAAGACATTAATAAAGGAATTGTCAAAAACCGGCTATTGTCATTTTTGACACTTTTTTTGTGAAATGGTAGGGGTACTTGTACCCCATTACCAATTCACACAGGGGGACGGAATATGGGGGTCCCCTTGTTAAAGGGGGCTTCCAGATTCTGATAAGCCCCCCGCCCACATACCCCCACAACCACCGGGCAAGGGTTGTGGGGATGAGGCCCCTGTCTCCATCAACATGGGGACACGGTGCTTTGGGGGGCTACCCCAAAGCACCCTCCCCATGTTGAGGGCATGTGGCCTGGTACGGTTCAGGAGGGGGGCACTCTCTTGTCCCCCTCTCTTTTCCTGTGGCCTGCCAGGTTGTGTGCTCGGACAATGGTCTGGTATGGATTTTGGGGGGCCATTTTTTTTTAAATTGTGGTGTGGGGTTCCCCTTAAAATCCATACCAGACCTGAAGGGTCTGGTATGGATTTTGAGGGGGACCCCCACGCCATTTTTTTTTTAACATTTTGGCACGGGGTTCGCCTTAATATCCATGCCAGACATGAAGAGCCTGGTATGGAATTTGGGGGGAACTCCACGCAATTTCTTTATAAATTTTGTTTCGGGGTTCCCCTTAAAATTCATACCAGACCCAAATGGCCTGGTAATGGACTGTGGGGGAATCCCATGGCGTTTTTTTCAATGACTTTTATGTGTATTGCTGGGATTGACAATTCATTATAGCCACGAGTACTTTTAAATGACTTTTTTTCCTTTAGAAATGTCATTTTGTTCTCAGACTGTTCTAAACACGGGAAACATGCGCCACTTTACAGGCATACTATAAACACCCCCCAGGTACGAAATTTAAAGGAATATTTCACTTTTATTGTTTAACTTTAAGCATTATTAAAATCACTGCTCCTGAAAAAACGGCCGTTTTTAAAACTTTTTTCTGCATTGATACATGTCCCTTGGAGCAGGACCCGGGTCCCCAAACATTTTATATGACAATAACTTGCATATAAGCCTTTAAAATTAGCACTTTTGATTATTCTTGTTCATGTCCCATAGACTTTAACAGTGTTCGGGTGTTCGAACAATTTTTTTGCCTGTTCGCATGTTCTGCTGCAAACCGAACCAGGGGGTGTTAGGCTCATACCTACTACTAACTGACCAAATAGTTACTCAACAACTCTCATCCCACCTAGAACATTATTTTTCACATAACATAGCTCCAGACATACCACCCACCACATTATGGATGGCACACAAGGCAGTCATGAGAGGCCATTTAATTAACATTGCATCATCAAAAAACAAATCCAAATGAGCTGATATAAAGCCTCTTACCAAAGACCTAGACCACCTATACTATAAAAACAATCAAAACCCATCCAGTGATCTCCTTAACCAAATACAAGAAAAACGCATAGCACTAGACACCCTACTAACTTCAGATACGGATAAAGCTCTTAGATGGTCTAAAGTCAGATTTTTACTACACAGCAATACATATTCCACTATGTTTGCGAGAAAATTAAACCATGCCACAAACCCCCCCCCTCCCACACCTATAAATTAAGGAATTCATCAGGCAACTTGATAACCCACCCCAAAGGAGTGATGAACATATTTCTAGACTTCTACAAAAAACTTCTCTCAACTCCTCAATCATCACCTAAACAATCCTCCTTACACTGGCTTAATGGTATTACACTCCCCACTCTCACCAACCAACAAACAGAATCCATCAATGCCCCTTGCTCAGACACAGAAATCAACAGAATTATAGGCTCGCTAAAAACCTCAACAGACCCAGGCCCAGACGGATACTCCACAACCTATTATAAAAAATTTGCTTCCACACTAAGCCCCCTCTTCACAAGATTATATAACCATATCCTTCATGGAAACCAATTCCCCTCAGAAATGCTCCTAGCAAACATGTCCCTCTTACCTAAACCAAATAAAGGTCACTGTATACCACAAAACTACCATTCTATCTCAGTCATAGACAATGATCTTAAAATATTTGGCCGTATGTTAGCAGATAGATTAGCATCAGTTATTTCCCCTTAATCTATCCAGACCAGACAGGATTTATCCTAAACAGACAAATAACAGACAATAAAAGGTTAACCACAAATATCATCCTATCATCCAAGATTCCAATCTACAATCAAGATCTATACTCCTACTCAGTCTTGATATTCATAAAGCTTTCAATAGCGTCAGCTGGTCATACCTAGACACATTGCTCCCCAGATATGGTATAGGCAATCAATTCCTACATGGTTTCAAAGCCCTATACCATGACCCACAAACACGCATTAAACTTCCTGGCAACAATTCAGACTTCTTCCCACTAAGCAAGGGCACCAGGCAAGGTTGTCCACTTTCCCCACTCCTTTTTGCCTTGGCCATAGAGCTCCTTGCTTGTGCAATCCGAAACAACATAGACATCAAAGGATACAATAAGAGTCCCAAGGAATACAAATTACGCCTATATGCAAATGTCGTCCTTCTTTTCCTAACTGAAACACTTATCTCCTTACCAAACTTGACGAAAACATTAGAAATATTTCATGACCTTACAGGATTAAGCGTAAACTTATCCGAATGCTCAGCCCTTCCCATAAACATCTCACCAGCACTAATTTCAGTTCTCAAGGATAGATTTCCATTCAATTCAGATTCATCCAGATACCTAGGAATCCATATTACTATTAAGAGATTTCAATAAATTTATTTGGCGAAACAAAAAACCCAGATTTAGCTATTCCTTGATGTTTAGGCCACAACTTAAAGGAGGACTAAATATCCCAAACCTATGGTTATATTATCTCTCCGCCAGATTTACCCAATTAGTACAATGGTACGCCCCCGCCATACAAATCCCGTGGCTCACATTTGAACAACAATCGATCCTTCCATACCACCTACAAGGTCTACTATGGACCAATTCTGTCTTACCACAGAAAATTAGACCATTGATTATGCATCATTCCTAGGTGTCATGAAAAGGTTCACCCGTTGGTGGCGCTATCGGTCTCCTAGATCGCAGTAGAAGTGTCCACCAGCGGGTGTCTTCTAACACCTAAGACCTGTAATAAGAGGACTCACTGGTGGCACTGTTGCATCCTTGGGCCGTAGTACCGGTGTCCACCAGCGAGTGCATTCCGGCAGTGTGGAGCAGACAGCACCCTCTGCGCTCAGGTGTAACGTGAGGTCAAATCACTGCAGTCTGATAAATACCCGGCAAGCCCTCACATCCTTGCCTTGGCGTCTCTCTCCCTGTGCCCTGATCTTGCTGCCTGTTATCTTGACCTTGAGCCTGCATCTGTCCTGACCTGATCCGATCACTATCCTGAGCCCATCCTGGACCTGTCCCTCCGGTTTCCTGGTTTCCCTGGATCCCTGCCCTGCAGCCTATCCATCCACCCTCTCCCTGTCCTGTTGGTTCCCCGTCCTTTCCCATCTGACTGACCTCCTTGTGTATGACCTCGGCCTGGCTTTTGTTACGATTACGGTATTTCCCATCCATTTGTATAAACCATTCATTTGTGGGTCTGTGGTTGGTTTGCACTGTATATATTTCACTTATTTGTCACCCATTTAATAAACACCATTATTTTCCACTTACCTGTGTTTCTGGTTTCTTCTGTGCAGTCCACACAGTCTGGTCTACTAAATTCCCTGATACTAGGAGACCCCCACTTCCCAACTCTAGACATTAACCAAAATTCATTAATCATATGGCAATTTCACAATCTAACAAATCTAAACTCGCTCACCCACAGCAATGATTTTTATTAATTTACTGATCTCCAATCAAAATATAACATCACACACACAGAACATAAGAACTACCTAAAAATCAAACACTTCTACCAAAAATACTTCTCACTCACCCTCCAATCCCCCTTTTCACTTTTTGAACAAATTTGTATCTCTTCCCCACGTGACAGAGGTTTAATATCCAGAATTTATAAAAGTCTAAATGAACTCAATATGTCAGAAAAATCATACCCCATGCTTAAATAGGAATCAGACTTAGATCTATCATTCTCACTTAAACAATGGGATACTATATTTGAAAACCTACATAAGTGCACCAAAACAACTTCTATCAGAGAATCACCCACAAAACTACTCTATAGATGGTATCTTACCCGAGATAAAATCAACTCATTCTATCCTTCAACATCACCCCTCTGTTTCAGGGGTTGCACCACACAAGGAACACTATTGCATATGTTTAGGGACTGTGCTCACCTCAAAAATATCTGGCACAAGGCTGGTACCATGATAGAAAGAATAATAAACAGAAATATTCCCTTAACACCTCAATTATGCCTATTATTCACCCCCATACAAGATATCCCAAAAGCCAGTTCTAGATTAATCCTTACCTTATTTAGCTCTATCCACTGGACTATTGCATTCAACTGGCACTCATCCAACATCCCATGGGACCAGGTACAAAACCGTATAGTAAATATTAATCTATCAGAAAGAATACACCATACGCTGTACGACACCATGCATATATACAAAAAGAAAAGGACACCATGGGAAACAGCACTTCTTGTTTAAGATTCAACTCTATTGTGTTATTCATAATAGTTACTTAAGTTCTACCCTCTGATACCTACTGAAGTCATACTTAACAATCTATAAGATTAATTTCTTTTAATTCCTGTAATAGACTCTTGGTATCCTTCAAATATGCTTTTGTTGTGACCACACTCTTTTGTAGAAACGTATCCAAGTATTGTCAGACATTGTCAGACAGCAGTTCTGTTAACTGGGCAGTATAATAGTCTTTAGACATAACCACTCCCTCTCCCTTATCAGCGCGTCTGATAATTATATCTTTCCTGGCCTCCAGTGACTCTATCCCCTCCTTAATATATCTCGGATTGACTTTCTTTTTGGGTTTTAACTGATCGAGATCTCGCAAGATTAGGTTTTTAAAAACCTCCAAATGGTGGGACCCATTATTAGGAGGGTTGAATAAGGACTTGTTTTTCAAACCACTGTTAATCGCCAGTGATGAACACCCGCTCTTACTTGTAAGGATATAAGGGGAAACTTATAAAAAAGAGGGAGGGGGCAAGGACAAAGAGGGAGTTATATATAGAGAAAGAGGATTTCTTAAAGAAAGGAATCTTAAGGGAAATTGTGCCGCCTTACAATTCTCCCATTAACCTGGTAAAGAAGGCAAATGGTGACTATAGGTTTGTACAAGACCTAAGGGACATCAATAGCCTAGTGGTACCGATTGTCCCAGTAGTGCCTGATGTGCCATCAATACTTACCACCATACCATACGATGCAGGGTATTTTCCTGTGATTGATTTAAAGAATGTTTATTTTTTCATCCCTGTAGACGAGGAGACACGGCCACTGTACTCCAAGTCACCCTTGGGCCCTGGACTGCCCCTCATGGTTCTGTACTGTTGCAGTATGTTGATGATTTTTTTATTTGTAGTTCTTCAGAGGAGGACTGCCGAGCTGATAGCCTATCTTTATTGAAATGGTTACATGTATGTGGTCACAAAATGTCTAAGAAAAAGTTATAATGTTGTAAAAAAAAAACACAGTTGAATATTTGTGCTCACAAAAGGAGAAAGAAGAGTCAGTCACAAAAAGCTCTGATGGGTCTGCCCCGCCCATTTAACAGGAAGGACATGCTCACCTTCCTAGGTATGATTGGTTACTGCCGCCAATGGATACCTGACTGCTCTTTCAATGACAATATATTGAGACAAGCAACCTTCTCTGAAATGTTTGATACTGTAAAACGGTCTGATAAAATGTTAAATGCTTTTGTCATGTTGAAATGTGCAATGGTTACCAGCCCGAGCCTCGGCCTCCTTGAATATGGCAAAATGTTTCACTTGTTTGCCAGGAAAAATATTGCAGAGCCGTGGCGGGAGTACTGGTCCAGGAACATAGTGGAAGACTGCGCCCTGTATTTTTTTTCTCAAAGATAATCCCGGTGCATTCTAGCATCCTGTGCGATGGTGGTTGAGATGGCAACTTCTTTCACTCTGGGACATGACACCACACTTCACATAACCCACAATGTGTCAATCTTGTTGAAAAATGTACATACACAGCACATGTCTGCTCAGAGGTTGAGCAGATATAAGGTGATTTTGCTGTCCAATCCAAATTTGCACATCAAATATGCTTCCCTCACTGCAGGCCCAGCACCCGTTTTAAACGCCCTTTTAGGATTAAAAAGGAGAACAGGATGAGGTTGTGCATAAACCTCATTCACCAAGACACATCACCTAGGTCTGATTTATCTTCCACAGCACTACCAGATACACAGAATGTTTTTGTGGATGGTTCTTGCTCTAGGCTGCTCGTAAACTGCAAAGCACATACAGGCCAACAGACAGAGATAACCAGGACAAATGAGCAGGTCTGGCTGACCTTGCTGCTAAACAAGCTGCTATCTCACAGATTATGAGTTAAGGGACTGGAATGGAAAGGGTGTGTAGAGAGATCCAAGGTTTGGACTTCTCTGCAAAGAGGGGAAACCACGTATACCAACGGCAAGTGCATTCACAGTATCACGGAATAGGCCATGCAGGTATACAAGTCACGGCTGATTTCACACACATGCCCAAACTAGGCAAAAGACAGGAATATCTTTTGATAATTGTGAACATGTTCTCAAATGGTCCAGACTTTATAGCCAGGGTCTGCCAGGACTTGGTAAAAACTCTTAAGATAGAATGGAAGTTTCAAGTTCCCTACCACCCTCTAAGTTCAGGAATAGTAGAAAGAATGAATAGAACAATAAAAGACAGGATAAGAAAGGCCAGAGGAGGAACCTTTGCCAATTGGAGAAAGGTCCTCCCAGCAGTCCTGGCAGAAATAAGTTTTTTGAAGTTTTGATGGGTAGACCTTTCCCCACCCCATAGGCCAGAGCACCTTTAATGGTAGAAAAGGGAGATTTAGACTTAATACAGGAAGAATATGTAAGAAAACTGGTTGAAATATTGGATACAGAATAAGATATGTTGCTCGCACCTCTCTTTTTTCTTCACAGGAAGCTACTCACCTCTTCAAGGAGGGAGACACCGTGGTGGTCCAACAGCTGAACAGAAATAAGAAGCGAGAGTATCCCTTTGGACCTCCTACCACAGCGGTTGCAGTGATCAGAACAGCTATCCTGGTGGAAAACTGCCAGTCCTGGATCCATGTCAGCCGAGTGAGACAGGTTGCCCAAAGCCCCAAGAGCAGGAAGGAGATCCTAAACACAGGAGGCCCTCAAGCAGAAGTCCAAACAGATAAAGGAGGAGTTCCTGGAAAAGCAGGTCCGGCCAGAGAAGATGACCTCACTTATTTCACCACAGACTTCTGGCAAGGCATTTTGCCTCCTGTTCCTGATCACCCTGAAAGTGTTCCTGCCCACTTGGATCATCACTAACTGTATTTACCACCCTGAAGACTTGGGTGCCATTAAAAGTATTTGTGGGAACACACATACACGGGAGAACATTACTGTGATACAAGTTAGAAACAAGAGAGACATTGAGGATAATTTTGCTGATAAAAATGCTTTTGCTAAAATTTAAATATGCTTATGTTCAGAAATCAGGATTTCAGAAATATTGGATTTGTAGCAAATTGCACCCTAGCACTGTTAGGATACCATTAATGGCCATGCCTTTGAAAATCACCCCCCTTTTTAAAGGAAATATTCCCCTTGATCTCATAAATATCAGTAGAAGAACAAATAATACCATTACCTTTCACATTATTAATAGAAGCCATAATCCTACTTGGTGTTTTAACTTAGGAAATTCCACTAGAAATGCACACACTTATTACCAGAAATGGACTGATTGCACCATCGTGACAAGGAAGTGAGATCATACAAATATGATCAAAGAGGGGATTGTAAGGATATTTTAGCTTGCTGTCCACCATTTTAAAAGACTGTATCCATTTTAGAATAATATGTATATGTGACGTCTATGAGAAGTTAAGTTTCAATTTCTTATAAATGGTTTGATTTCCCCGAAATAATGTATGAAGCCTTTTCCTGTTGTTAGTTTCTATATGAGTTATTAATATTCTATTTTGCTAGATGAAACATCATGTATCTTTACCATATATTAATATAAGTGTTGGACTTTAGTTGTGATGTCATTCTCATTATATAAGTGGAAACACGGAAATAAAATGACCAGACCATTCTGAACTGCATGTACTGACTGTGTGTCATAACTTCTTATCGGAATGGTCTCTCCAGATCTGAATGGGTTTGAAGGAACACTCTAGGCAGGATATCATACAAGGGTTCACTTGCTTTTAGAACATACTTACACCCAGGGGCGTTGCTAGGTGGCAAAAAGACCAGGGGCTTCAGCTTCAGTCCAAGGCTGGCACGGGGGGCCTCTAGTGGCGCTGGGTTTTTTTGGTTGGGCAGAGGGGTTGTGTGGTTGTGTGGTGGGGGTAGGCTGACTTGCTGGTTGCTGCCTGGCTTACCAGTGCCCATCAATGCTGACCACTAAACTGACCTACCTACCTGACACACACTGACCTACCTGACATACACTGACCTACATACACTGACCTACCTGACCCACACTGACCTACTTGACATACACTGACCTACCTGACACACACACTGACCTACCTGACATACACACACTGACCTACCTGACATACACTGACCTACATACACTGACCTACCTGACCCACACTGACCTACCTGACCCACACTGACCTACATACACTGACCTACTTGACATACACTGACCTACCTGATACACACACTGACCTACCTGACATACACACACTGACCTACCTACCTGACATACACTGACCTACATACACTGACCTACCTGACATATACTTACCTACATACACTGACCTACCTGACCCACACTGACCTACCTGACATACACTGACCTACCTGATACACACTCACCTACCTGACATACACTGACCTACATACACTGACCTACCTGACATACACTGACCTACATACACTGACCTACCTGACCCACACTGACCTACATACACTGACCTACCTGACCCACACTGACCTACATACACTGACCTACCTGACCCACACTGACCTACACTGACCTACCTGACATACACTGACCTACCTGACCCACACTGACCCACACAGACCCACCTACATTGACCTACCTGACCCACACTGACCTACATGACCCACACTGACCTACATACACTGACCCACACTGACCTACATACAATGACCTACATGGCATACACTGACCTACATACACTGACCTACCTGACCCACACTGACCTACATACACTGACCCACCCACACTGACCTACCTGACCCACACTGCCCTACTTGACCCACACTGACCTACATACACTGACCTACCTGACATACACTGACCTACCTGACCCACACACACTGACCTACCTGACCTACATACACTGACCCACACACACTGACCTACCTGATCCACACTGACCTACCTGACCCACACACACTGAAATACCTGACCCACACTGACCTACACACACTGACCTACCTGACGTACACTGACCTACATACACTGACCTACCGGACCCACACTGACCTATGTACACTGACCCACACTGACCTACACTGACCTACCTGACCCACACTGACCTACCTGACCTACATACACTAACCCACCCACACTGACCTACCTGACCTACACTGACCTACCTGACCCACCTGACCTACACTGACCTACCTGACTCACACTGACCTACATACACTAACCCACCCACACTGACCTACCTGACATACACTGACCTACCTGACCCACACAGACCTACACTGACCTACATACACTGACCCACACACACTGACCTACACTGACCTACCTGACCCACACACACTGACCTACATACACTGACCCACCCACACTGACCTACCTGACCCACACTGACCTACCTGACATACACTGACCTACCTGACCTACACTGACCTACCTGACCCACACACACTGAACTACATACACTGACCCACACACACTGACCTGGTACCTGTCATACACACACTGACTGACCTACCTGTGTCCAGGTCCTGCAGCTGCAGCTCAGCCGTGGTGCTGGAGGAGAGGAGGAGAGCCGCCCACCCGAGCTCCGATCGATGTCGCACGGCGGCCAAATTGTAATTGCTGCCTTCTTCCTCTTCATCACAGCGCGCTGGGATAGGACTGATCCACGGCGCCACCGGAGGGCCGCATGGCCGCAGGCCCCATGAGCACTAGCGCAGAGGAGGAGGAAGTGCAATCCTCCTCCGCTTTGAATGCCGGGCAGTGACCAAGAGTAGAGTCGGGGGGTGGAGCTGGAGCTGGAGCCGGAGCCAGACCGGGACCGGACCGGGACAAGAGACTCGGGGCTATTAGCTATTAGCCCCAGGCTCGGGGCTGTAGCCCCAATAGCCACCCCCTGATGACGCCTCTGCTTACACCCCATCATTACTGACTGGGTTTGAGTTCTTATTTAAAAAATGTTTTTTAATACTGAGCTTTCGCATGTATTTATGTACATCTATATAAACATCAAATTTGCTGAGAGGTCTCAAACAAAAGATGCCTCTCAGCAGCCACTTAACATAAATGTAACATATACAAATAGATGTGAAAATTATGACTCTACAAGAGAAACAAATAACACATCAAAGCGGCGCTTAACTCAGTCAAGTCAGAACAACTGACAGGTATATAAATGTCTCTGCTGTGAATGCAAAAAAACAAACAAAAGGCTTGAGCAAAGTCAGGTATAACAGAATAAATAAGGTCTCTGACTGGATGAAAGAGTGTGTGTAGCCAGTTTGATGAGTGCACCATTCACCATACAATATGTCACGATATGTCACCTCGTATTCCACACACCCCCGCAAGGGGTTCCAACTCACCAGAACCCGGGGATTAACAGGCCTTGTTACATTTATGTTAAGTGGCTGCTGAGAGACATCTTCACCTTTTTTGATAACTGGTACCTCACTAGATATCAATCTCTGTTTTGTGTCATATACTTATTATTACATAGCGCTGAGATAGGAGTGTTTTTGATTGCTTGTACATTTACTCTAGCTCGCTCTGGACATATTTAGGTATTTACGGAGTAGACAGATTGATCTAGACAGTCTATTCTCGGTCAATGAGCAATCGGTAATTGACGAGAATTATGATGTTATTTACAGCTTTGGGTAGTGCTCTAGAAAAACAGGTACGCACCTGGTGGGATATCTGTACTATAGAGCACTACCTAAAAGAGAGGATTATATTACGCAGCCTTAGGTGGGAAGTTACACCACAGGATGGATTAGACGATCTTGACTCCATGTCGGAATGGTTAGATTTCTTCAATGGAGTTGGGTTGAAATTACAACAATTGGTGTTAGAAAGGAAAAGGAAGAAAATGGTGAAATTAGAAACTAAGATAAATCAACTACAACAACAGTACCAGGAACCGATAAAAGAGTCTCAACAATATATTAATTTTAATGATAAAATTACTAAAAAATTGGAAAAAGTGGATAAGGACACCCAGAAAAAGAAGTTGAAAAAGATTTTTGGGGCTCTTAAGGATTTCCAGTCTAATGCCATTTATTCATGGAAGAATTCCCCAACTCCCGTTAATATAGAAGGAGAACAGATGGAAAGTGAACAAACACAGCCCGAAATTATATCAACACAACAAACTCACCAGGCCCGGAATGTTAATATTTAGGGGAGAGGGTCACAACAACAGCAGCAAAATAAGAAAAATATTCCCACTCACCCGGCAGGGGAACTAGAAACCAGAACAGGGGTAATAGAGGTAGAGGTGGGCCAGTTAGGACACCCTACCCTCCAGTATATGATCATACATATCAGGTGACTATTATTAAAAGATTTGAACCTTTGTTGGATTAGAATACAGCTTATGGCTACTCCTCACTACGTCCTTTTTTAGGGCGGGGTCGGGGAGGTCAGAGAAGAGGCAGGGGCTTCCCATCCCACGCGTTCAGACCCCCTATTCAACATTATCCTACGATGACAACCTCATACAGGGAAAACCAATGGAAGGATCAATCCCACTGGTAAAGGCATCAGGCCAACAACCAAACCCAAGGATAAAGGAACCAGGAAATGCAGAGCAGAGCTTAGGGCCTAAAAAAAGAAGGAGGGAAACCGAATAGGAGGTATTTTTAATCTTAGCAATGCAACACCGACACATAAAGAAACTAACATCTTGCATCAGTGGCTGAAATGTGGTCTGAAAAGACCTCTCAGCAAATTTGATGCTTATATAGATGTCACATTAAAAAATTATTGCGGCGCTAAAGGAAGTCTGAAGAGTGGGAGGAATCAAATCACCAGATGTAGTGTGAAGATGTAGAGAAGTCACTCGTCACCACGTGATAATGTAGTCTGCTTACCAGAACGTAATATGGATTAGGCATGAATGGTTATCTCTAAATGACATCCAGCAAATCCAGCCAACCGGAACCCCTCGTCAGACAACAACCTCTGTGTAACTTCCTTCATGTGTATACAACTCCCAATATTCACTTCAGAATTGAGGCTTTCAGGCATGTAGTCGTCATAAACCCAGAGAGAGAAATGAAGGACCCATAGTGAAGCATAAATTACGGGCTCCCTTATCTTTACAATTTTGTCCTCTTGCAGTTTGATTGTGATGTGAAGTATATAGATGTACATAAATACATGCGGAAGCTCAGTATTAAAAAAACATTTTTTAAATAAGAACTCAAACCCAGTCAGTAAGAACGGGTGTTCATCACTGGCGATTGACAGCGGTTTGAAAAACAAGTCCTTATTCAACCCTCCTAATAATGGGTCCCACCATTGGGAGATTTTTAAAAACCTAGTCTTGCGAGATCTCGATCAGTTAAAACCCAAAAAGAAAGTCAATCCGAGATATATTAAGGAGGGGATAGAGTCACTGGAGGCCAGGAAAGATATAATTATCAGACCCGCTGATAAGGGAGCGGGAGTGGTTATTATATCTAAGTAAAGACTATTATACTGCCCAGTTAACAGAACTGCTGTCTGACAAGGACACATGAGAAATTGGATAAGTTCCAACATCTCAATATAGAGCAGAATTAGAAGCTTTGATCGATTTTGGGTATCGGTCACATGTTCTTACTACTAAAGAAAAAAGATTTCTTTGTCCCAGTAGCAGTTGCATACCAACCATCTACACCCTCCTGAAAATCCACAAAGACCCAGTTAATCTCCCACCCCGACCCATAGTTAATGGGATAGACTCAGTCACCGCAATACTAGGCCAATACTTGGATACGTTCCTACAAAAGAGTGTGGTCACAAAGAAAGCATATTTGAAGGATACCAAGAGTCTATTACAGGAGTTAAAAGAAATTAATCTTATCGGAAAAGATGAAGTGTTTCTAGTCACATCGGATGTGACTAGTTTATACACTATCATTCAACACGAAGATGCCTTGTTGGCTCTTAACTGGGCACTTAGTAAAAGGGAAGATCTTCCGTTCAGACAGAAAATCTTTCTAAGAAATGCGTTAGACTTTTGTCTTTCACATAATTATTTCTGGTTTGGTCACAACTTCTTCACCCAAAATAGGGGGGTTGCAGTGGGCGTGAAATTTGTGCCCAGTATAGCCAACCTCTTTATGGGTGAATGGGAGGACAAAGAAGTATTTAGGGACAGGAGACCAGAGCTCCTGTTCTACAGACGTTACATAGATGATTTGTTACTAGTATGGGTAGGTTCAGAATCTACACTCAAAGATTATATGGACCATCTAAATGATAATACGCATAACATCAGACTCACGAGCCAGTGGAGTACAGAACAAATACATTTTTTGGATGTCAATATCTTCAGAGTAGATGACACATTACAAACAAAGGTGTATTTCACACCCACCGATAGATATAGTTATCTTCCAGTACACAGTGGTCACCATCCATTGTGGCTGAGGAATGTGCCTAAGGGCCAAATAATGAGAGTCAGGAGAAATTGTTCTTCACTTGAGGACTTTGACTAACAAGCATTGGTATTAAAAAACAGATTAGTGGAAAAAGGATACAAATCCCAACACTTAGACCCCATTGTTGAGGAAGAGCTCTTCCCCGTGAATATTGCCTAAGGGACACACACATTGTGGAAAGGAATCTAGACAATGAATGGAGCTTTATATCCTCCTTTCACTCACAATTTAGGGAGGTGAATATATTCCACAAACATTGGCATGTTCTTTGTCTTGATAGAACTTTGTCAGGTGTTTTACCTGACAAACCAAAATTCATTTATCGCAAAGCCCCAAACTTTGGAGACATTATAGTTAAAAAAATAATAGATCCCCCAGTAGGAATCCAACCTTTTGGGATCAAAATTGATTTTTTGCATGTAGGAGATGCAAAGCCTGCAGAAAGGTGACTAGACCTATGAGGAAAGTAGTGAAGTTTACCTCAACCTCTAACAACAGGGAATTTGCAATTATGCATTTTATTACATGCAATACATCCCATGTAGTATATGCCTTACGTTGTCCTTGCGGGTTATTGTACATAGGATGCATGAAGCGTCTCCTAAAAATCAGGATTGCAGAACATGTACATAACATCTCTATCAGTTTTAAGGACCACAATGTTTCCCTTCATTTCAAGCGACATCATGAGCAAGTCCCTTTGGACATAAATTGTTTCATAAGTGACTATTAGATCCATACAGGATTAGGTTTATTGAGCTCTTTATTTCTTAGTTGTTATGAACAGACACATGTTTTTTTTATATATGATCTAAATGTCTGTACTTCATATAATATTTTTTATTGATCCAACGTTGTTGTAGGAATAACTACTATTCCCCCGTTTTACGGAGATTCGGGGAGTTCCACACTTTTTTCTGTTCTTGTTATTTTCCTTGTCAAAAGAAGTTTATTGAGTATACAATGTTATAAAGATACATAAAGTAAGTTTACAAGGATCTATAAAGTAAGCTCATTGTTTTACAGTAGGGTTTATATAGGTAAATATCATGAAATTTCAAATATTAAACATTGGGTTCACGTAAACCTAAATTAAAGATATATATCATTTCCTTAGTTACTTTTGTAGGTATTTAAATGATTTATACCTACTATACATATTGTTTACAAGTAGAGTGTATATAGGTCAAATAAATTCTGATAATGAGCTTTAATCGTAAGGTGGAGAAAAGGAAAGAGAAAGAAGAAAAAGGGTTGAAAGGTAGAGGTATGGTCCACAAGGTTGTCCCGCTCGTCAGTTTATTATTCTTTTTAGTTCTCTTTCAAAGCCTTAGAATGGGTGTCTCTGTAAGTCATTTAATCTGTTACCATGGCAACAGGACAGAGTCATTGAAGTTTGACAGGAACTGTTGTTTTATCCAAGGATGCCAAAGTTTTTCAAATTTTGGAATTTGATTTTGATCGATGGCTACCATCTTAGCATGGGACATTGTATTATTCATTCTGTGAATTGTTTCTGCTAGTACCAATGTAGGAGATTTCCATGCCTTGGTCACTGTTTGTTTTGCAGCCGTTATTAGTTGGATCATAAGTTTGAATTGAGAGAGTGTTAACCATTCTGGTTTTAGATTAAGTAAAGTTAAATATGGATCTGGTTGTATTATTTTTTTAAATATTTTAGATGCAATCACGAAGACTTCCTTCCAGAAGGTTTGGATTACTGGGCACGTCCACCATATGTGTAAATATGTGCCTATTTCTGGGCATCCTCGAAAACAAAGAGCTGAGGTATTAGGTGAATATTTTGCCACTCTAGCGGGTACAAGGTACCAGCGAGTTAGGACTTTATAATTTGTCTCCAGTGCTAAGATGTTGGGTGAAGATGACTTAGATGTGAGCCATATGTTTGACCAGTCCGTGTCTTCTAAAGTTCGTCCCAGGTCCTCCTCCCACCGCTGAACGTAAGAGGGTCTATTAAGATTGCTACTCCATATAATTGATTATAAAGTGATGAAATTGTACCTTTAGCAAATGGATCTTTTGTACAGATTGATTCAAAAATGGATAATTGGGATAATGGTGTATCCCCCTTTAGGAATGGTGTATAGAAATTTTTGATTTGGAGATATCTAAATATCTCAGAGTTTGGTAGATCATATTTTTCTCTAAGCGATGGGAATGAAAGGAATGATTTAGATGCTATGAAGTCATTTAGTGTCTGAATGCCTGATGTTGTCCAAGCTTTAAAAGAATTTGGGTAGATCCATGCCGGATAAAAGGCCGGATTTCTGATAAAAGAAAGGAGAGGATTGTGTGGAGATTGTAACTGATATTTGGTTTTTAGTTTATCCCAGAGAGATAGGAAGTGTTTAGTTATGGGATTATGAATTTTAAAGCGGTCTTTAGGATCAAGCCATAATAAATTTGATATTAATAGAGGGTCATTTTCTGAAGCCTCTATAAATACCCATAATGGGATTTCCTGTTTTGCATGGTATTTGGACAGACTGGCCAAATGTGCTGCTCTGTAGTAGTTAGTAAAATTAGGGTATCCCAGGCCTCCTTTATTTTTGGGAAGATGTAGTGTGTGTATAGGTATACGTGGTTTAGAAGAGCCCCATATAAACGAAGTTGCTCTTTTTTGTACTATTCTCAAAAAATAGGAAGGAATTGGAATAGGGAGGACTCTGAATAGATAAAGCAATTTGGGTAGAATAGTCATTTTGATTGCATTAATCTTCCCTATCCAGGATAAAGGAAGTTGCGACCATTGTTTTATTAGATTTGTGATCTGTCTTAATACAGGAGGATAATTGGTTGAGAATAAGTCAGAATGAGATGCTGTTAAATGAATTCCAAGATATGGGATTGATTTTTCTGCCCATGTGAATGGGAGTGCAGCCCTAGCCGGGATCAATTCCATGTTTGTGAGTGAAATATTAAGCACTAGGCATTTCTTAGGATTAATCATAAGGCCGGATAGGGCTGCAAATCCATCAAGAGCTGGTATTAAGTTAGGACCAGAGACCTGTGGTGATGATAGAAAAAGTAATATATCGTCTGCAAATATACATAATTTGTGTGTAATACCTCCTACTTCAATGCCAGTTATAGTTTGGTTTGTTCTGATGTATTGGGCCATGGGTTTGAGTATAAGGGCAAATAATAAGGGAGATAATGGGCAACCCTGTCGGGTACCTCTTTCGATATTAAAGGCTTCAGATTTGTATCCAGCATATTTTATATAGGCTTTGGGTTTATTATATAATGCTTTGATCCATGTTAAAAAGTGGGGTCCAAAACCCCATTTTTGTAATGAATATTGCATATATTGCCAGGATACTGTGTCAAATGCCCTCTTAATATCGAGAGATAGAAAACATAAAGGGATTTTCCGTTTTTTAGCAATATGTGCCAATAACACTGCCCTGCGTATATTATCGCCTGCCTGTCTATTTGGCATGAAGCCTACTTGATCTCTATGTATTAATTTTCCTATAATGCTATTGAGGCGTTTTGCTATTATTTTTGCTAATAATTTAATATCGAGGTTTAACAGAGAGATAGGCCGATAATTCACACAGGAAGTATCATCAGAAAAGGGTTTTGGGATCATACAAACAATTGCCATTAGTGTTTCTTGCCGAAAAGAATGTCCATCTAGAAGTTTGTTAAAAGTTTCAGTGAGAATGGGAGAGAGTATTTCTGAGAATGTTTTATAGTATAAAGCCGAGTAGCCGTCTGGGCCTGGTCTTTTGTTAAGTTTTAGGTCTTTTATGGCGTTAGCAACTTCATCTATAGTTATAGGCTCATCCAAACTGCTTTTTTGATTCTGAGATAACTCAGGTAAGGTTATTTTTGAGAAGAAGGATTCAGCCTCTGTAGGATTAAATTCATTGTTTGTCTTTTATAAAGTTGCGAGATGTGAGTGAAATTTATGGACTATTTTAACTGGATTACAAGTGTAAACATTTTTTGATAATTTCAAACGTATTGGTTTGAAAGATTTGTTAGTTGAATTTAATGCCCGAGCCAAATATGTACCTGGTTTGTTTGTATTCATGTAGAAATTGTGTTTGGAGCGTTTGAGGGATTTATCAACTGACTCAGTGAGAAATAGATCGTATTCCAATCTAGATTTTTCCAGATGAGATTTTGTACTCTGAGATGGATTATCTTGAAATGATATGTAGGCTGCATTAAAATTGAGTTCTAGTTTTTTTGCTAGATTTTTGCGTTCCCGTTTAAATAGTGCCATTTGTCTTTGTATTGTACCACGCAAGACAGGCTTATGAGCTTCCCACAGTGTTATTGGGGAGATGTCTGTTGTATTATTAATTGATATGTATTCCTTTAAAGCTTGTTCAATGGCCATCTGATGTAGTGGGTGTTTGAGCATTATGTCCGGTAAGTACCACGTTGGGTCATGTGCTTTTGGTATGGCTGAGGCTATAGTAGTGTATACCGCATTATGGTCAGACCACGGAATCGGAATTATATCTGATGCAATAATTTCTGGTATCATTCCTATTGTTAGAAAAATATGATCTATTCTGGTGAAGGTTTGATGAGGGTGCGAGAAATAAGTGAATTTCTTTTTCATTGGGTTACTTTCTCTCCATGAATCTACCAGATTGTATTTGGAAAGAAGTTGAGAAAAAGGTAATCTAGAGGTTATTTTGGATGGTGTAAAAGGTGATTTATCTAGAAATGGGAGGAGGACCTGGTTCGAATCCCCGCACATTATCACTGTTCCTATTTTGTGTGTATTAATCACTTGTAATATATGTGTGAGGAATGGTGTAGGTTGTTTGTTAGGAGCGTAGTAGGAAATCACCGTGATTGCTGTATCCATTATATAACCCATGAGTATCAGGTATCTACCTTCTGGGTCTTTAATTTCTGATGATAAGGTGAATGGTGTGGATCGGTGAAATGCAATTAGAGTTCCCCTTTGCTTGGTACAGGCAGAAGCCGTGTAAATTTGTTGATAAAAAGGAGAAATATATTTTGGAGTAGAATCTTTGGTGAAGTGTGTTTCTTGGAGGCATACTATGTGAGCCTTCTTGTTATGGAAAGTACGGAAGGCTTTGGTCCTTTTTTGAGGGACATTTATTCCCTGAACATTCAGGGAAAGTATATTCAGTGGTGCCATGGCAATAGATCAAATAGTTTTGACTTACTTTTTGTTATGCAGAGCTGACTGCGCTGATCAACCTGTGTGGACTGAAGAGATGAATAGATAGAAAAGAAACCAGTGAATTCTGGAGTAAAGAGTAAACAAAAAACATATGAGATTAGATGATACATTGTATAAATTATTTTTTGCAAGTAATCACAATTTACCCGTGAAAGAGAATTAATATCTCTCTCAGGGGAATAAGTGCCTTCGTCACACTCCCACATAATATGGTTGGGAGAATGAGGAGGGCTAATGGGGGTACACGGATCTTCCGCTTACAGGAGAGAAGTGCTATGTCAAAAGACATCAAAATGATGTTTCATTAATTGGAGTGCAGAATATAGTTTTTGTTGAAATTATTTATTCCAGGGTGGTTGTATATGGTTAGTCTTGCCCTAGGCTAAATAATTCAGTTAGAAAGGTACTGTTAATAACTTTGGTATTGATGAAGATAGTTTGAATCATTTTGGGACTTTAACCCTTTTAGAGTAAACAATTACATATTTTATTCATATGTAACTGTTTAGATATGTTAACTCATAAAATTGAGGTTGTATTGCTTCAGATTAGAACAAAAACATAATTCTAGGAACTAGTTAGGTAATAATATATTTGTTTTAAGAAAAGAAAGAAAAAGCTTCCATTACTTCTGGATTATTGAACATATTTGTCCTAAAAGGTAATAAATCTATTGTTATTACCTGATAATATATAACTGAACAAGAATTTCCTTATTTCACTTATATATTCTAAGGCTATATGAATCAGAAGTAATAAGAAATATAACTGGAATGTAACATGATCCCACACAGTGTGTGACTATCAGAATGCAGTTACATTCAGTTATAAATATAGGTTTTTTTTATAGAGAACCATCTCTTAGTATAATAAATGAAGAGATATCAGGAATTAGGATGTCAGTCCATTGAATCTTCTTGGTCCATGGATGGTGTGGCATAACGGCCTCTTTTGTGAGAATGATGATTCCCATTTTGTTCTGAAATTTTCTGGGTGCTGCCTGAAGGTGAAGATGATGCCATTCTTCTGCATGTGGGAGTGTTGCTGCTTGTGGGTTCTGTCAGATTTAATTTTAAAAGGGTTTGTTGTAGTTCATCTGCTGATCTGCTTCTGTAAATTGTACCTTGGTAGTTAAATCTGACTGAAAAGGGGAAGCCCCATTGATACATAATGTTGTGGCGTTGCAGTTCCATTAGTTGGGGTTTCATGGATCGTCTTTTAGTAATAGTAAGTTGGGATAGGTCAGCAAAAATTTGATAATTGTGTCCTTGAAAATTAAGTTCCTTTTTTTCTCTTGCAGAAATTAGTATTTGTTCTTTCGTTCTGTAATAATGAAATTTTGTGATTATATCACGTGGGGGTCCATCTTTCTTTTTGGCTGTGAGGGCTCTGTGTACTCTGTCCAGTTCTAAACGTTCAATAGGGATATCTGGCTTTAGTTCTTGTAATAGAGCAGTAATAGTAGATTGCAGGTCTGTCACAGTTTCAGGTATTCCCCTTATGCGCAAGTTTGAACGTCTGGCTCTATTTTCGTAATCTTCGAGCTTAGTTTGAAGTATTAAATTCTCTTTTTTTAATTGTTCCAATTCTGTTATATTTTCTTGGGTTGTAATTTCAATTTCATCCATTTTTATTTCTAAGGCTGCGGTGCGGTTTCCCAGCTCTCTTATTTCTTTGGTTAGGCTTTTTGTTATTTGGTCTGAGGTTTGTTTTAAAGCCTTATGAAGCATCTTTTCAAATTGTAATAATATTACTGGGGATACTGAGGAGGCTTGTGGAGAAGTTTGTGAGAGGATTTGTTCTGTATCTGACTCAAATGGAGAGTCTTGCTGTGACATTTTCTGTCTGTGAGAGCGCCCTGATGCTGTATCTTGTGAGGTGACTGGAGCTGCTTCAGCTGCAGTGAGTGCCTGTGAGCTCTTTGTGAGGTGATTTTTATTTCTGCCACGGTTTCCTCCCAGTACCATATTTCCTGCCCAAACTTTCACAGTTTGTTCCCTGGGGCAAAAAGGTTCAAATGGATACCTTTTGAGCCTGCAGGCTCCGCTTTGTCCTTCTCTTTTCTCCTCAGCGGTGTGGAGCTCTAACAATGCATGTCTGCTCCGCTAGGCTCCGCCTCCTGCCCCCCTGTTCTTGTTATTTTAAGTAGATTGCAACTTTTCAGGACCACCATCCTGCTTATGCCAGATTTGTGACTATGGCTTTCCATAGTTTTTTAAATTTTTTTTATATTTTTATATTTTATAGTCTCATATTTATATAACGTTGTTGTAATGGTAGGTGGCCTCTATCTTCTACTATTTTGCACCATTAAGTAGATAAAGATGAGGAGGCCAATTATAAGAATTTAATATGTGATACATTTTATAAGTCTTTAAGTTACCCTTCTAAAATGTTGAAGTCCTATACATTATGGTTTGATGCCATAAGTATGTTTATGACATTTGTGCATGTATAGTTTGACCGTAGCTCAATGTTGGTTGGATTACGGGGACAGGGATGCACCTATCAAACTGACTCATACACCTCTAGTAAACAATGGTGTGGGCAGAGTATTGGCTAATTCCCACCCTTTGCCCTATAGATAAATATTGAACGTTGTGCCGTGAGACCACGCCCTTCGAAAAAGTCGTGATGACGAAACTAGTCAGGGCATGACCCCACGGCTACCGGAATTACGTCACGACGCTTTGTGCTCCAAGCCCGAAGCCACCTAATCGAAAGGAGGAAGTACCTTACCGATCAGTAAGACCTTTATTTCCAGCTCGTACTTCACTCCCGTGGCCCCAGGGACAGTTACTATTGGCAGCTCCTGTTTCCAACTGATTTTGAGCTACATAGATAACTTTGGATCGGCACCACGCCAAGAGATGATTTTATGTGTTTTATGAATAAAATTTCAAAAACAATATTGGACTATTTCTGCTAAAACTCCTAAACTCATGGGCATCTCCAGCACCACCCTGGGCCTCCAAGGGAGAGAAATCTCAATCCAGCCAATGTGGGTATTTAAGGCTGATATAAATTTTCTAAAAAATATTATTTTTGGAATGTTTTGACATCATCAATATACTTCCCTATCTCCTCCTGCAGTCCACATTCTGCTCCTCCCCCATTGGCTGGATTGGGGTGCTGATGAAGCAACGATGCTGAAATCACTGCTCAGAGTAATGCCCCGTACACACGGTCGGACTTTGTTCGGACATTCCGACAACAAAATCCTAGGATTTTTTCAGACAGATGTTGGCTCGAACTTGTCTTGCATACACACGGTCACACAAAGTTGTCGGAAAATCCGATCGTTCTGAACGCGGTGATGTAAAACACGTACGTCGGGACAATAAACGGGGCAGTGGCCAATAGCTTTCATCTCTTTATTTATTCTGAGCATGCGTGGCACTTGGTCCGTCGGATTTGTGTACACACGATCGGAATTTCCGACAACGGATTTTGTTGTCGGAAAATTTTATATCCTGCTCTCAAACTTTGTGTGTCAGAAAATCCGATGGAAAATGTGTGATGGAGCCTACACACGGTTGGAATTTCCGACAACAAGGTCCTATCACACATTTTCCACGGAAAATCCGACCGTGTGTACGGGGCATAACACTCACTAAACATGTTAAAGGCACCTTGAATCCGTATACAAACACGTGTACTATTTTTTCGTGACTGTTTCCCACTATTATAAACCAGCATCCTTATTTTGTATTGTTTTGTATAATATATATTTTTTTTTTTATTTAAAAGTCCCAATCTGTACTGCTTGAATTGTTAATTAATTATTTGGATGAGCTGCCTTTTGGCCTTCACTCCATTCATTTTTCTGATAATAAAGTGTTATATGAAATACTAATTTGCAAAAAGAAAATGACAATAGTAAATAAATACACCAGCAGGATGGCATGTACAGGCACCGTAATGTACATGTACATAAGGTGCCTTCCCCGGGTTTAGGAGCATGCTGAACGTCCCCCTTACGACCGCTGTGTCCAGTGGATTGCAGATCCCGGTACTTGAGGTTGGGGATCATGTGATCACAATGTCAACAAAGCTGTTATGAATAAATAGATTCAGCTGTGTTTCCTATGCTGTAAATGCTCCACAGCTATCACATGATACATGGGCCAATCAAATCACACTGTACCATGTGATAAGGCTGTAGACAATCACAGATTACTAGTGATCACAGCTGTCATGAATGGTTCACTCATTTATGACAGTAGAAAACTTTACTGTTACAATGATCTTCATAGCAGCAAACAAAGTCTCTGATCACCCCCCAGAGTAGTACAGTGTTACACTGAACTACTCTAATCAAAATTGTAAAAATGTAAACAAATGTTTTAAAAAAATCATTATTATTTTGTTTTATTTTTAACATTCTGTCACCAGTCAGTGTCCCTGATCACCACCACCACATCAGTCATATGATGATGTTTTACTGCACTGGTGACAGTATATACAATTTTTTTTGAAAAAAAAAAAACACATTTTATTAAATTTCTTAATTTTCCAAACAAATTGTAACAAAAAAATTACAACTTCAAAAAACTCACCAGGCCTCTTACTAAATGCCCCAGACTGTCAACTTTCCAAAAAAGGGTCATTTGGGGGGTATTTGTACTGTCCTGGCATTTTTGGGTCTCAAGATTTGAGATCAGTACATCAGGATTGATCAATTTTCAAATATATACTGCCCAAAAAAATTAAAGGAACACTTTTTAATCAGAGTATAGCATTAAGTCAATTAAACTCCTGAGATATTGATCTTGTCAGTTAAGTAGCAGAGGGGGTTGTTAATCAGTTTCAGCTGCTTTGGTGTTAAAGTGTTTGTTAACCCCCCAAAAAATTCAGATTCTGGTCCCTTGAAGCAGATTAAACAGCAGAGTGCTTGTGCTATGTAATCTGCCCCCCTCTAAACTGTAAAAAAAACCTCCCTGAACCTGCCACTTCCTCTATTCCCCTCTCTGTACTGACCACGATAATCAGGGCTGCTCAACCCTGACCACTGTCAGAGTGCGTCCATCCGTCATACATGGCTGCCTGCTCTGCTCTCCTCTCCTCTCTCCTCACCCCCTTCTTCCTGCCTGTCAGCTCCCTGTGTTTCTGTTAAAAAAACCCTACATTGGTCACTGCCAGCCCCTCTATTAGAGGCTTGCATGCCACACTATGTAAGTCCTTTGTAAAAACGAGCATTACAAATACCTATTTAGAGCTGTCTTCAAGTCAGTCATGTGACTCGTGGCCACTTTACAGCTCAGAGACAGGTCTTCTGCGGGAGGTCACGTGATCTCCCCGGCTGACATCAGAGGGAGATCTTGGCCCCACCTGCAGAAGCAATGTATCAGAACTGTAAAGTGGCCGCGAGTCACGTGACCAACCTGAAGACAGCTCTAAATAGGTATTTATAACGCTCGTTTTTACAAAGGACTTAAATAGTGTGGTATTCCAGCCTCTAATAGAGTGTTGGCAGTGAATGAAACAAACACTTTAATGAAATGAACAAAAGGAGCACTAGATGGGCAACAATGAGATGACCTCAAACAGGAATGGTTTTACAGGTGGAGGCTACTGAATTTTTTTTCCCCTACTCATCTTTTCGGACTGTTTTTTACTTGTTTTGCATTTGGCTAGGGTCAGTGTCACTACTGGTAGCATGGGGCAATACCTGGACCCTATAGAGGCTGCACAATCAGTCCAACTCCTCCAGGATAGCACATCACCATTGACAGAAGGTTTGTTGTGTCTCCCAGCACAGTCTCAAGAGTATGGAGGAGATTCCAGGAGACAGACAGTTAGGCTGGGTTCACACCTATGCTAATTGGATGCAGGTTTCCCCTTATCCAATTGGCATGGTAGGAGATTGTGACCTGCTCTCTATGGAGCTGGTTCACATATCTCCGCTGTGGCTCTGGTGCGAATTTGCACAGGGGTCCTGTACATCTTTTGGTTTGTTTCAGGTCTGAATTCTGCCCAAAAAAAGGCTGAAATCGGACCTGAAATGGTGAACAGGGATGAACTGGACCCCTGCTGTGAGCCGCATGCATCAATAGTGTGAACCCAGCCTTACTCTAGGAGAGATGGACAGGACTGTAGAAGGTTCTTAACCCATCTGCAGGACTGGTATCTAGATGAGCACAGGATGAGCACTGCCAGAGCCCTACAAAATGACCTCCAGCAGGCCACTGGTGTGAATGTCTTTGACCAAACAATCAGAAACAGACTTCATGAGGGTGGCCTGAGGGTCTGATGTCCTATAGTGAGCCCTGTGCTCATTGCCCGGCACTGTGAAGCTCGATTGGAATTTGCCATTGAACACCAAAATTGGCAGGTCGGCCACTTTTCACTGATGAGAGCAGGTTAACCCTGAGCACATTTGACAGATGTGAAAGGTTCTGGAGAAGCCACGGAGAATGCTGCCTGTAACATGCTGCCTGTAACATCGTTCAGCATGACCAGTTTGGTGGTGGGTCAGTGATGGTCTGGGGACGCACAGACCTCTGCAGCCTAGACAATGGTATCCTGACTGCCATTAGGTATCGGGATTAGTATAGTATAGTATAGTATAGTATAGTATAGTATAGTATAGTATAGTATAGTAGGTGAGGTTGAAAAAAGACACACGTCCATCAAGTCCAACCTATGTGTGTGATTATGTGTCAGTATTACCTTACATATCCCTGTATGTTGTGGTCATTCAGGTGATTATCTAATAGTTTCTTGAAGCTATCAATGCTCCCCGCTGAGACCACCGCCTGTGGAAGGGAATTCCACATCCTTACCGCTCTTACAGTAAAGAACCCTCTACGTAGTTTAAGGTTAAACCTCTTTTCTTCTAATTGTAATGAGTGGCCCCGAGTCTTATTAAACTCTCTTCTGCGAAAAAGTTTTATCCCTATTGTGGGGTCACCAGTACAGTATTTGTAAATTGAAATCATATCCCCTCTCAAGCGTCTCTTCTCCAGAGAGAATAAGTTCAACGCTCGCAACCTTTCCTCATAACTAAGATCCTCCAGACCCTTTATTAGCTTTGTTGCCCTTCTTTGTACTCGCTCCATTTCCAGTACATCCTTCCTGAGGACTGGTGCCCAGAACTGGACAGCATACTCCAGGTGCGGCCGGACCAGAGTCTTGTAGAGCGGGAGAATTATCGTTTTATCTCTGGAGTTGATCCCCCTTTTAATACATGCCAATATTCTGTTTGCCTTATTAGCAGCAGCTTGGCATTGCATGCCATTGCTGAGCCTATCATCTACTAGGACCCCCAGGTCCTTTTCCATTCTAGATTCCCCCAGAGGTTCTCCCCCCAGTGTATAGATTGCATTCATATTTTTGCCACCCAAATGCATTATTTTACATTTTTCTACATTGAACCTCATTTGCCATGTAGTCGCCCACCCCATTAATTTGTTCAGGTCTTTTTGCAAGGTTTCCACATCCTGCAGAGAAGTTATTGCCCTGCTTAGCTAGGTATCGTCTGCAAATACAGAGATTGAACTGTTTATCCCATCCTCCAGATCGTTTATAAACAAATTAAATAGGATTGGTCCCAGCACAGAACCCTGGGGAACCCCACTACCCACCCCTGACCATTCTGAGTACTCCCCATTTATCACCACCCTCTGAACACGCCCTTGTAGCCAGTTTTCAATCCAGGTACTCACCCTATGGTCTGTAATGGAAATTTGTACGTTCTGTATATAATTGTATTGTATTTTGTATGTATTGCACTCTGCCCTCACTGTGCACACGGCACTAATAATGTTTTCAGTAAATGTTTACATTCTTTCGAGTCCTGATTAGAATTAGCCTGCCTATGTAACGCCCCTTGTTACGATAAACCTACAATTGTAATATTAATGTGATACCTACGTAATCATGTGCATAAAAACCTTCAATTGCGTCATAATAAAGCAGAACAGTAATTTGGAAAGATGCAGAGCGTATCTTTTGTGTCTGTTCCCTACTGCAGTAGTTATTATTAATTTGGAACCACTAATCAATATGAGGATAGGAGTTGCCTATCATCAATTTAACCGAGTCATGCATGGCGAGCCAGCCAGGAGGGGATTCCAGGTGACCCTGAGTATCCGAAACGAGGAGCTTGAGACGATCCGGGAATTTCTGATAATCAGCCGGCTGAGGTAAGCCTTTTGCTTACATTTGAGTTATCAGACTTCCTTGATCGGTAAGGCATTTTCGGGACAAAGGGTACCTATTTTACTCCCCTTAATCGAACTGTATTGATTGGTGGTTATATGTTATGTTGTCCCTGTCTATTGTCCATCGGAGTGTTATAAATAAGAAAGGGAAGAATAGTACTGTTCACAGGTATATGTAGTACATCTGCTAGATAAAGTAGTTTAGAGGCAAGAGGGTATAGGCACAAGTAGAGAAGAGAGAAGACTGGCCAGTCATTATGGGCATTGAATTAAGTAAGGGAATGAAGGGTAAGAGACCCTCAAAAATGCCCAGCGCAAGAGAAGCGCTATATATGAACCGAAGGTGCGGTTCCGCCTATACTGAGCCCCTAGATTAATGGTTAGAGTGGACAGGGATCCACAATGGGTAACTGGGTTACCAAAGTCCACAGGGACCAAGAATCATGCAGAGTAAACAGCTAGAGAAACAGCTATCAATGTGAGCAGGATGGATCAAGGGTGACATTAGAACTAGACAGAAAGGGACATTTTCATGTTAAGTTGTGGGATGAATTTGGGGTCAGGCACTACAACTAGTAAAAGTCAGAAACAGAGAAATGAGAGGTAAAACAGAATACTTTATATGTTGTCAGAGAGGGAAGATGGGATGAGCACTGTGGCTCCCCATCTGATCATAGAATCATAGAAGCTAGATATAAAAGTTATTTAACCACTTGCCGACCGGGCCATAGCCGAAAGACGGCAACAGCGCGGTCGGCTAGTTCTGGGTGGACGTCCATGGACGTCCTCCCAGAATACTGCTCTCGCGCGCCCCCTGGGGCGCGCACCCGAGAACTTCCGTGACCGCCGGGTCCGGAGGACCCGGCGCATCAAGGATCACGGTAAACGGCCGCTGATCGCGGCCGTTTACCATGTGATCGCTCCGTCAAATGACGGAGCGATCACATGTCAACAGACCGGCGTCATCTCATGACGCCGGTTCCTCCCTCCCCTCTCTGTACCGATCTGTACAGTGCGAGGGGAGAGGGGGAGGGATCGGATGGCAGCACCGCTGTGGGCTGCATGTGTAGTGCTCACAGCGGTGCTCAGTGACAAATACAGTCACATCCATCCATCCCTCAATGCTCAGCCAACCCTGCAATACTCTGCATAACGCCCTGCAATACTCTGCATAACACCCTGCAATACTCTGCACTATACCCTGCAATACTCTGCATAACACCCTGCAATACTCTGCACTATACCCTGCAATACTCTGCATAACACCCTGCAATACTCTGCATAACACCCTGCAATACTCTGCATAACACCCTGCAATACTTTGCATAACACCCTGCAATACTCTGCACTATACCCTGCAATACTCTGCACTATACCCTGCAATACTCTGCACTATACCCTGCAATACTCTGCATAACACCCTGCAATACTCTGCACTATACCCTGCAATACTCTGCATAACACCCTGCAATACTCTGCATAACACCCTGCAATACTCTGCACTATACCCTGCAATACTCTGCACTATACCCTGCAATACTCTGCATAACACCCTGCAATACTCTGCATAACACCCTGCAATACTCTGCATAACACCCTGCAATACTCTGCACTATACCCTGCAATACTCTGCACTATACCCTGCAATACTCTGCATAACACCCTGCAATACTCTGCATAACACCCTGCAATACTCTGCACTATACCCTGCAATACTCTGCATAACACCCTGCAATACTCTGCATAACACCCTGCAATACTCTGCATAACACCCTGCAATACTCTGCACTATACCCTGCAATACTCTGCATAATACCCTGCAATACTCTGCATAATACCCTGCAATACTCTGCATAACACCCTGCAATACTCTGCACTATACCCTGCAATACTCTGCACTATACCCTGCAATACTCTGCATAACACCCTGCAATACTCTGCATAACACCCTGCAATACTCTGCACTATACCCTGCAATACTCTGCACTATACCCTGCAATACTCTGCATAACACCCTGCAATACTCTGCATAACACCCTGCAATACTCTGCATAATACCCGGCACTACTCTGCAATATACGCGGGCACTACTCTGCAATATACGCGGGCACTACTCTGCAATATACGCGGGCACTACTCTGCAATATACGCGGGCACTACTCTGCAATATACCCCGCAATACTCTGCAATATACCCCGCAATACTCTGCAATAGCCCGCCACACTCTGCAATAGCCCGCAATACTCCGCAATTTTTAACCAGTTCCCGCCCACAGTCATATGACGTCCCTGACTTTGAGCGGGTATATCTGAATGATGGGTGCAGCTACAGGCATCATTCAGATATCAGCTTTTTCAGCCAGCGATTTCCTACACCATAGGAATGATCATAGCTGCTGTTCCACTGCTTGATCATTCTTATGGGAGGCGAGAGGGGACGCCCCCCCTTCCCGCCACCCTCCGGTGCTTCTACCGACTCACCGCTACGATCGAAGCCAAGATCGTTTTTTTTTTACTATTATTTCAGGCTTCCCAGCCTAGAGGTGAGATGTGGGGTCTTATTGACCCCATATCTCACTGTAAAGAGGACCTGTCATGCCATATTCCTATTACAAGGATGTTTACATTCCTTGTAATAGAAATAAAAGTGATCAAAAATTTTTTTGGGGGGGAAAGAGTGTCAAACTAAAATAAATAAAGTAAAATAAACAATAAAAAAAAAAAAAAAAAAATTTAAAGCGCCCATGTCCGTGTGCTCGCATGCAGAAGCGAACACATACGTAAGTCCCGCCCACATATGAAAACGGTGTTCAAACCACACATGTGAGGTATCGCTGCGATCGGTAGAGCGAGAGCAATAATTTTGGCCCTAGACCTCCTCTGTAACTCAAAACATGTAACCAGGAAAAAATTTTAAAGTGTCACCTATGGAGATTTTTAAGTAGCGACGTTTGGCACCATTCCACGAGAGTGTGCAATTTTGAAGGGTGACATGTTGGGTATCTATTTACTCGGCGTAACTTCATCTTTCACATTATGCAAAAACATTGGGCTAACTTTACTGTTTTGTTTTTTTTTAAAGCACAAAACTGTTTCTTTCCCCAAAAAAACGCGTTCGAAAAATTGCTGCACAAATACCGTGCGAGATAAAAAGTTGCAACAACCGCCATTGTATTCTCTAGGGTCTTTGCTAAAAAAAATATATATAATGTTTTGGGGTTCTATGTAATTTTCTAGCAAATAAATTATGATTTTTACATGTAGGAGAGAAATGTCAGAATTGGCCTGGGCGCTCCAGAACGCCTGGAGGTGCTCCCCTGCATGTTGGGCCTCTGTATGTGGCCACGCTGTGTAAAAGTCTCACACATGTGGTATCGCCATACTCGGGAGTAATAGCAGAATGTGTTTTGGGGTGTAATTTGTGGTATGCATATGCTGTGTGTGAGAAATAACCTTCTAATATGACAATTTTGTGAAAAAAAAAAAAAAGAAAAAAAAAATCTTGATTTTGCAAAGAATTGTGGGAAAAGATGACAATTTCAAAAAAACTCACCATGCATCTTTCTAAATTCCTTGGAATGTCTTCTTTCCAAAAAGGGGTCATTTGAGGGGTATTTGTACTTTTCTGGCATGTTAGGGTCTCAAGAAATGAGATAGGCCGTCAGTAATTCAGGTGTGATCAATTTTCAGATATTGGCACCGTAGCTTTTGGACTCTCTAACATTCACAAAGACCAAATAATATACACCAAGTTGTACTTATTTTTACCAAAGATATGTAGCGGTATAAATTTTGGCCAAAATTTACGAAGAAAAATTACTAATTTGCTAAATTTTATAACAGAAACAAAGAAAAATTCATTTTTTTACCAAATTTTCAGTCTTTTTTCTTTTATAGCGCAAAAAATAAAAAACCCAACGGTGATTAAATACCACCAAAAGAAAGCTCTATTTGTGTGAAAAAAAGGATAAAAATTTCATATGGGTAAAGTGTTGTATGACTGAGTAATTGTCATTCAAAGTGTGAGAGCACCGAAAGCTGAAAATTGGTCTGGTTAGGAAGGGGGTTTAAGTGCCCAGTGGTCAAGTGGTTAAACAAAATAAGGAAAGCAGAATTTAGGCAGGGAAATATTAAAGAGTTAAAAGAAAGTGAGAGAATGATATGCACATGTTGTGTACAAATGGGAAAAATGTAAGCGATTTTAGAGAGATATTGGTGTGTGTGTGTGCGAATGCTGGGACCTTTAGTTCTATTGCTTGTGTGTGTCATGTACGCAGATGTGACCCCCTCCTTTGTGCTCTCATGAAAGAAATGTGGCTGGGATGAGAGGTTAGTGATAAGCTGGAAAGACACCATGCCAATTTCTGTTTTTTAGACAAAACATTTATAACAAAATGTGCCGGGTTAACGAATCTAATGGTAAACAATGTGATCACAATTATTTTGAATCTGTTTTCCAAACATGGTAAAATGAAGGTTACATTTAACCGTGTATTACACAAATTGAATATCCTTTGATAGTGGAAACAGTGCATTTAAAAAAGGGAAATTAAGTAAAATTAAGTAATAATGAGTATTAATTTCTAATATGAGTTTAACAATTATATAGATATAATGAAACTGGTTTAGACAACCTTTGGTTGGAAATGAAATCCAGGTTATTGGGGAAATTTGTAAAAATGGGATTAGTTTAGATTAAGATAACAATTTTGTAATTTTACATTTATACAATAAGCCCTTATTTGAGAGAAAAAAAGATTAAGATGAGGTTGTTATTTTGAATAAAGCTGCCATAATATTTAACAAAGCCAAGATGGATGGGATACATAAGAAGTTTTTCTACAAAAATGATATTGTAAGGTTTTTGATGAAAACTTGATGTGCGGTCTATGATGTAAGAGTAATAATAAATAAAATTTAAATATAACAGACCCATCACATCAAGTCCACACACCCTGTTAGGATAGATGCCACCTGCAGCCAGTTGTTTTATAGTTTTTGATGCTTTCTGGTCCATCATACAGATTGGTCCTTTTGTTTTTATTTATTTTTATTTTTGAAATCCAAAGCAGAATGTGTGGATTGTGAAATGATGTGCCCCTTTTTCTTGTAAGTGCCGTGGTATAAGCAGAAGAATATTTTGGATTTATGGGCATCTCTGCATGACCGCAGGGTATTGTTATCATTTATTATAATATTGCCAGGAAAAAGTTGTCTTTTGAAACATGAAACTGGAGTTCTTACACAAATAGCATGATAGAAAACAAGCCATTGTAATATATTTATGAAGGCTGGACCCAGTAATGAAGGGTTCATCCCGATATATCAGAGCTGTAGCTCTTATGCAAAGGTGCTATTAGACAAAGTTAGATATTGTTTTGGTCAATGGTCCGACATTCTGTGCAGCAAATTTACAGCTAACTAAATGTTTGTCTAATGAAAGGTTTAAAATATGAGTTTGTTTATGTACAAATCTAACAATGAAAAATGCGTACATTTATTCAAAAGAAAGGAAAAGACACATGTGTTAAATTGATGGTGTAGGAATCAGCTGCTGTGAGCCCAGTGCGGGACACACTCCCTGAAGACCCAGATATTTAATTTTTTGTAGATTTGAGTATGCAGTTTATCACCCAGAAGGATACTCTGTATTCAAAGTCATTGGATCCTTTTTCCCCAGCTCAAGAAGCAGAGCTCCATGTTTTAGCAAAGCCTGTGAGCTATAAAAAGAGTGTATATTTATATAGATAGTCGAGATATAGAGAGCTTTTGGTTCCATTTGAAGGGCCAGAAGTTTGTTTTTACTTCGGCAGGTAAACCAACCAAGCATGCCAAGTTAATTTGATCGGCTGTTTTCAGCCTTCCAGCTTCTTGCTGGGGTAGCCATATTAACTTTCACACATGGAAGCAGACCAGGTGACTAAGGATGCTGCATTTACAGCCCCGGACACTTGATGGGTCTGTGCAACTCACAGATTCCACCCTAGTTCTGGCCCAGTATAGCTGGGATTAATAATTCAACTTTAAGGACCCCAGAACGAGAAGAACAAGTGGTCCACAGGGGGCAACTTCTTATGAAACAGGACTTTGGAAAAGGTGATCATTTATGTCTGCCAGCCACTCTTTTCCCTTCAGCTTGACACATGGACTGTGTCATCAGTCACAAGCAGTTATGGCTGCCTTAGTAAATGAGCATGGGATAGAGCCAGGGTTCACCACAGTTGTTTTTATAACATACCACTTCTTGTTTTACCTGTTACCAAAGGTGTTACCAAAAGCTCAACATCCCTTCCAGAGATTACAAAAAAGATATATCCAGATGTCCAAGTTAGGATCTTACAAGTATGCATTTTGTCTGTATGGACATGTTTCTTGGATGTCCAGTGGCAAATGCTACTGCAAAGGCCACAGTAAAAAAGTGTTATCAGAAGTAGTTTGTAAGTACATAGTGCAGAAAGTACAGAGAGTAACAGAGGAAATAATTTTTATAGGAGAGTCCTTACTAGAAGTTTTGAGGTTTTATTTTTACACCCCCTACTGTCTACAATATAGCGGACAAAGTAAAGTAAGAAACTAGAAAACTTTTGCCTGAATGTTTTCTTATATTTTATGAAGCCCCTAAGGGGGATGGTGGACTCTCTCCCTATGAGATTTGGTTTGGGAGTGTGTTACTCACTTGCTTATATTTTGTCTCAGCAGCTGAAGTCCTCCATTCGGATCTCACGGAGAATGCTGATGATCTTTTAAGGTTTTTTACAAACTCATTTATGTGTTTTCTCCCTAATTCCAGATCCTAAAAGTTTGGAAGGATCTAAAACTAAAGCCAGGTGACTTTTGGATTGTTAAGAGACATTTATATATAAGGAAATGTTTGGAGACTCAATACAGCATCTATTTCATGTACAGTTTTTGCAAAACTTGAAGGAAAAGTCACCTGGATCCACACCAGACACTGCAAAAATGACTAAATTAAAGAAATCTCTGTGTTTGATTTGTTTCCCTCTTGTGATCACAGTCTAGGGTATTTTTTGATTCAATTACTTTAATTGTAAGGGATATATATATATTTGAAAAATAGTTTAGCCATGTTGAAGTCATATTTGTCTTTTGTATGTCTTCCATTATATGTAGAATTGTCTGTGTTTACATATGCTGATAAGTCAGCATGTCCACAATTCAGCTAGAAGGCCATTCTGGCCACAGGAGTGTACAGCCAGTACTCTGTAAATATGTCTTATCAATCATTTGTTTTTCACAATGAAAAGTCATTTTGTAATGAAAAAGTTGCTCAGCTATTATTTTCTCCACAATGGAGTTTTTTGCCTCTTTGGCCAGGACTACCTCCACCTAAGCGTGTGGAGGTTCCAGGTTAAAGGTGATAGCAGGTATGGTTAGTGATCAAAATATTGATCAAAAGAGGGGAGACTGTAATGGAAATTTTACGTTCTGTATATAATTGTATTGTATTTTGTATGTATTGCACTCTGCCCTCACTGTGCACACGGCACTAATAATGTTTTCAGTAAATGTTTACATTCTTTCGAGTCCTGATTAGAATTAGCCTGCCTATGTAACGCCCCTTGTTACCATAAATGTACAATTGTAATATTAATGTGATACCTACGTAATCATGTGCATAAAAACCTTCAATTGCGTCATAATAAAGCAGAACAGTAATTTGGAAAGATGCAGAGCGTATCTTTTGTGTCTGTTCCCTACTGCAGTAGTTATTATTAATTTGGAACCACTAATCAATATGAGGATAGGAGTTGCCTATCATCAATTTAACCGAGTCAGTCCATGCCAACGGACCCTATTTTGTACAGTAAACGTTTATGGGGAACTGTGTCAAATGCTTTTGCAAAATCCAGATACACCACGTCTACGGGCCTTCCTTTATCTAGATGGCAACTCACCTCCTCATAGAAGGTTAATAGATTGGTTTGGCAAGAACGATTCTTCATGAATCCATGCTGATTACTGCTAATGATACCGTACTTATTACTAAAATCTTGTATATAGTCCCTTATCATCCCCTCCAAGAGTTTACATACTATTGATGTTAGGCTAACTGGTCTGTAATTCCCAGGGATGTTTTTTGGGCCCTTTTTAAATATTGGTGCTACATTGGCTTTTCTCCAATCAGCTGGTACCATTCCAGTCAATAGACTGTCTGTAAAAATTAGGAACAACGGTCTGGCAATCACCTGACTGAGTTCCCTAAGTACCCTCGGATGCAAGCCATCTGGCCCCGGTGATTTATTAATGTTAAGTTTCTCAAGTCTGATTTTAATTCCGTCCTCTGTTAACCATGGAGGTGCTTCCTGTGTTGTGTCATGAGGATAAACACTGCAGTTTTAGTTACTGAAGCCCCCCGATTCACTCGTGAAGACTGAGGAGAAGAATAAATTCAATACCTTTGCCATCTCCCCATCCTTTGTAACCAGATGTCCTTCCTCATTCTTTATGGGGCCAATATGGTCTGTCCTCCCTTTTTTACTGTTTACATACTTAAAGAATTTCTTGGGATTTTTTTTGCTCTCCTCCGCTATGTATCTTTCATGTTCCATCTTAGCCGTCCTAATTGCACCCTTACATTTCTTATTGCATTCTTTATAAAGTCTGAATGCTGAGGGTGATCCCTCAACCTTGTATTTTTTGAAGGCCTTCTCCTTTGCTTTTATATGCATTTTTACATTGGAGTTAAGCCATCCAGGATTTTTGTTCACTCTTTTAAATTTATTACCCAATAGGATACATTGGCTAATGCCCTTATTTAATATGCTCTTAAAGCAAACCCATCTCTCCTCCGTATTCTTTGTTCCTAATATTTTATCCCAATTTATGCCTTTTAGCAAGGTTTGTAGTTTAGGGAAGTTGGCTCTTTTGAAATTCAGTGTCTTTGTATTCCCTTTATGTTTCCTATTTGTGTGATTTATACTGAAACTAATTGACCTGTGATCGCTGTTACCTAAATTGCCCCGTATTTCCACATCTGTGATCAGGTCTGTATTGTTGGTAATCAGTAGATCCAGTAATGTTTTATTTCTAGTTGGTGTGTCTACCATCTGACCCATAAAATTGTCCTGCAAGACATTAAGGAACTGGCGAGCCTTAAATGAATGCGCGGTTCTCTCCGCCCAGTCTATGTCTGGATAATTAAAATCCCCCATTATGATAACACTTCCCATCCTTGCTGATAATCCAATTTGTGATAGGAGATCCGTCTCCACTTCCTCCTTCAGGTTAGGGGGCCTAAAGCATACTCCCAGTATTATTTTCCCCTTAGCTTCATCCCTTTGGAGCTCTACCCATAAGGATTCCACCTCCTCTCTAGCTCCCTCAGTGATGTCATCTCTCACATTTCCTTGGACTCATTGTCAGACCTTACGCTGGTACAGTGGGTCCTGGGTTCCTCCTGGTGCACGACAATGCTTGGCCTCATGTGGCGAGTGTATGCAGCTAGTTCCTGGAGGATGAAGGAATTGATAACATTGAATGGCCTCCACACTCGCCTGACCTAAATCCAAAAGAACACCTCTGGGACATTATGTTTCGGTCCATCTGATGCTGCCATGTTGCACCTCACTCTGCTTAGGACCTCACTGATACCTTGGTCCATATCTGTGAGGAAATACCCCAGGACACCATCCGTCTTCTCATTAGGAGCATGCCCCAATGTTTTCAGGCATGCATACAAGCATGTGGGGGCCATACAAAGTACTGAATACCATTCTGAGTTGCTGCAATAAAATGTCAGCCAAATGGATTTGCCTGCTGCATCATTTTTTCACTTTAATTTTCAGGGTGTCTTTGAATTCAGCCCTCTGTCGGTTGATCATTTTCATTTCCATCAAGTGATGTGGCATACTTTCCTTCCTAACATTACCCAGTTCATATCTGTATAGAAATCCAGCATGAGATTTTTTCCCCATTGAGATCTGATGTGTTTTCAAAGTATTCCTTTTATTTTTTTGAGCAGTGGCATATACCATAGTTTGTAGACACTATAACTTTCACACAAGCCAATTAATATACGCTTATTGGGATTTTTTTTTACCAAACACATGTATAAGAATACATTTTTTTAAATTTATGACATGTTTTGGATATGTTTTAACAGAAAATTTTCTTTTTTTTGTTTTTGTTTTTTATCTTGGACTTTTTTTGTGTTTTTTTTTAAATCTTGGACTGTTTCCCTTGTTCTATGGGATAGGGGGATGTGAAACCATAAATGCCATCACATATCTAACATTCGTCTGTATGTTATGTTTATAGATTAAAATTGTTGATATTAGGCATTCTGTCAGATGAGAGGCTGTGAAGCCCTGAAGAAGCGACACACATACATCTACTGTACCTCCTGGAGAGTGTTCTTGATCTGGCCAACTGTTGTGAAGGGTGTTTTCTTCACCAGGGAAAGAATTCTTCGGTCATCCACCACAGTTGTTTTCCGTGGTCTTCCGGGTCTTTTGGTGTTGCTGAGCTCACCGGTGCGTTCTTTCTTTTTAAGGATGGTCCAAACAGTTGATTTGGCCACACCTAATGTTTTTGCTATCTCTCTGATGGGTTTGTTTTGTTTTTTCAGCCTAATGATGGCTTGCTTCACTGATAGTGACAGCTCTTTGGATCTCATATTGAGAGTTGACAGCAACAGATTCCAAATGCAAATAGCATACTTGAAATGTAAATGGGAGAATGAGGGAATAACACACATCTGGCCATGGAGCAGCTGAGCAGCCAATCGTCCCATTACTTTTGGTCCCTTAAAAAGTGGGAGGCACATATACAAACTGTTGTAATTCCTATTTCTGTTCCCTATATCAATTCCTGATTTGGATGTAAATACCCTCAAATTAAAGCTGAAAGTCTGCAGTTAAAGCACATCTTGTTTGTTTCATTTCAAATCCATAGTGGTGGTTTATAGAGCCAAAAAGATTAGAATTGTGTCGATGTCCCAATATTTATGGACCTGACTGTATGTTGTGTGTTGAAACTGAAATGCAGAGCTGTGATCCTCGAGCACCCATATTCTTTATCATTTTTACTTTAGGACTTATAGAGGGACAACAGAGCCCAACAGAAATAACTACCAAAAACCAACCGATTTTAGGAGAAGGTAGAGGGTTGTAGCTGCTCTTATGTGAGAACAAATGTTTTCTATAGGGCTCTCTAAGAGTCACGATGAGCTGCTGCACACACAGACACACTTACTTGAGACGAGAAGCTGGACAGACATCTGCCCACAGCTATACACACATGATTATACACACACAATTTTTATCTCAAGTATGTAACTAAATTTTTGTTACATTATTTTATATTTATATTTTATACTAATGTTTTTCTTGTAATCTTATGCTATGTTATTATTAGATTCATTTTGAATTTTCACATAAGAATTGGAAGGACTTTCTATTTTCTCACCAATATAAGTTTACAGAATAACATAAGAATAATTCATATTTTTCAACAGGAAAACATATCTTTTATAATCAATTAAATTTATATTATACAAAAAATAATTCAAAATAAAGATGCTGGTTTAAAACAGTGAAAAATAATCACAAACATATAGTACATTTGTTTGTATACAGATTCAAGGTGTCTTCAACATGTTTAGCAAGTGCTACTCTGAGTGGTGGTTTCAACATGTTTCACTCGTTGCTTCATCAGGAAACCACAATATTCCAAAGAACACTACACACCTAACACCTAATACTCAACACCTACAATCACTAAAGACTATAAATGTCAAAAAGTGAAGAGTCAAAATTTCTGACTGCGCTCTAAGACCAACAAGTGCAAAATCTAATCATATATAAGTCACCATGTGAAAAATAAATAAACATCAGAAATTATGTATAAGTTATGAAAGAGTTCAAATTCATCCAAAGACTATAAAATAAAAATTAAAAAACATAAAAGTTCAAGTATTTCATAAATATATACTGTAACTATCTATCTAATCTATATCTATATGCGAAAAAAAAATCAATAAAAAAAACTATATCAGAAATTAATGTGCATGGTGTGTAAAAAACCCAATTCATCTAATCACTGTAAATAAAGTTTAAAATTGTGTAAGTTAATGTGTCCAGTATATCAAGCAAAGTTCATATAAAGCCCACAAAAATATTCAGTGTAAAAAACGTATACTGTATGTCCCAACCTAAAATTGCAGCTGCTGTAAACAAAGTGCTATACACTTGACAAATGAAATGAATAAATTACAGCGCTCGCAGTAATACAAATAATAAATTCAGTGAAAACAATTCATAAGTAGGTGAATTTCCATATGTTGGTGAATGATGTGCTCCAATTTATAAAGTGTGATCGTGCTCCAAAACTCGAAGTGCGTCACACTCTCTCCTGTGTCCCCTCTCACCGGGTGGAATGGACCCCCAGCTCTTTAGTCTAGGAGTTCAGGCTTATGCCCTGTACACACGGTCGGATTTTCCAACGGAAAATGCGCGATCGGAGCTTGTTGTCAGAAATTCTGACCGTGTGTGGGCTCCATCGGACTTTTTCCATCGGATTTTCCGACAACAAAATACGATCGCGTCAATTCCGACCGCGTGTGGACAATTCCGACCCAAAAATTGCCACGCATGCTCAGAATAAATTTCGAGACGGAACTGCTCGGTCTGGTAAAATTAGCGTTCGGAATGGATATAGCACTTTCATCACGCTGCAATGTTTTAAATTGTTTAATGCAGCACACTCTCTTCTTCTTTATAATGCTAGAAGAATGAAGTCGCTGCTCATTTTCACACAGACTTCTCACAAACTTCTTTCTTTATTATTTATCGTGATTTCCTCAATATAATATTTTATTTGTCACATCTGCCAAAAAAATAATATTTTTGGGATGTTTTTAGCTTTAATTTGTTTTTTAGGTATTTTTTTAAATCCTGATCTTGTGTTTTATTCTTATTTTTTTTAGTTTTGTTTACTCCAGAATAGTTTTGGGTGTGTTTTGTGTGTCAAGTTACCACAACACCATTATATCTTGTATTATTTAATCTCAAGGAGGTTGCTTGGTGTTGGTGTCTCTTGTTAATTTCACATTGTATTTCAGAAATGTACCTGCCTCCTCACAAACAAACCGTCCTTTTTGAAGGAAGACACACATAGGCGAGTATAATAAAACAAACCAAAAATTTTTTAAGGGCTCATAACCAAAGAAAGAGGTAGGCAACGCTGGAGAAACAGCAGAAATTGGTGAAGCCTTTGGCCCCCAGGGCACACAATTATTTTCTGGCAAAATTGGTGGCCTGAGGAGTCCATATATAAGGGAGTAGAATCTGGTCCAGAAGTCCAAGAGATCATGAACAGCAGCAGATGACATCTGTGTCCCCAGGCTGTGGTCATGCAAGAGCTTGCATCTTTTGTCAGACCAGACTGAACCCAGGCCATCACTCTCTGGTCTTCCTTCCACGCTTCCTTCCACGCTGTGTCTGTGGTGGTGGAGTTGTGGCAGGAGGAGGAGGAGGAGGATGCAACTCACTCAAGTGGGTATTGGGTGTGATTTCGCCCCTCAACCCCTTATTTAAGGTTTGATAAATGAGTTCCTCACATATGAGGCGTTGGCCCTCCTGCATGCCCTGCAGTTTTGTGGCAGCCATGCAGGCAAAGGCCTCTTCACGAGTGGGGAAGGCTCTGAGGGATGCAGAAGCCTCCTGAATCAGCCTGAGCTCTGAATCCTGCATGTTACTCCCCTTCCTGGGTCTTTTGTTTGGAAGGCGGAGAGGAGAGACCTGCGATTCTGTCAGGCTCCTACTGGGCCTGGCCTTCTCCTGGCTGCCACTTAGCCCTGCCTCCTCCTGACTGCCACTAACCCCCGCCTCCTCCTGGCTGCCACATTCCACAGCCTCCTCCTGTGTGCCACATTCCACAGCCTCCTCCTGGCTGAGGTCTTCCTGCGTATGAAAAAGGGACATAGTTTTAGTTTTTTATTCATCAATCACACACAATTTTCAGCTCATGACTGTTGTAAATTGAATGTTAACAAATATAACAGACTATTATTCTGAGCCCAGCATTTTTCATTCTTGTCCTAATTATTTTTGCCCACTGCTGTCTATTGATATGTCAAACACTTTATTAAATCAGCAATTAGTCATCAATAATAACATCTAGTAAACATCATTTATTTCTTGACCAGAAATCTGTAGAAGAATGCTATACCTGGCTCCAGCTGGGCTCCTCCACTTCTTCCTGGCTGGAAGTCCCAGGTTGGACATCGGAAGCCTCAGCTGGGGTGGAAGGAAGAGTGGAAGGAAGAGTGGAGAGGGATTCCCTGACTTCAGTCTGGTCTGACAGAAAACGAAGTCTCTCATAGTACCACAGCCTGGGGACATAAACGTCATCTGCTGCAGCTCCTGATCTCTGGGAATCTGTGACCTTCTTGCGCTCCCTAAGATAAGTGCTCCTCAGGCCACCAATTTTGGCTTTTAAATCGGGGATGTTTGCTGTGGGGACCACCGGCTTCACCAACTGCAGCAGTTTCTCCAGCGCTGCCTGCCTCTTTTGTTTATGATTATACTGCGGGTGTTTGATCTGCCACAGACAGGGCAGATCCCTGTGTTTGTCCATGAACAGGGGGAGGAAATTGTGGTCATTGAAGCCATCCATTTTATCGGCAATACACAAGACAAACCCTAATGTCAGCCTAAAGTCTCCTAATCTTGTCCCAATATAGGCCTCAATCTAGAAGCAGTATAGGGCCAAGTTTAAATGTTACCTTCGTTATCATGATCGGCGCCTCCGATACTCCTTCCTCCGCTCACAGATCTACGTACTATGCATGCGTGTTACGCTTTATATACACTGCGCATGCGTGAAACTCCGCCCACCCCGGACGTTCTTTCTAGTCTATTCCCCGCCCCTTCTCGTTTGGCGCAGTGGGGGAAGAGCACATGGCGGAGACAGAGCAGGTGCATGCTAATTACAGCAACGAGGAGGAGGAGGAGGAGGAAAGCACGGAGCCAGAAACGTCAGGATCCTGGAGGAGATGATTTAAGGCCTCAAATATGTCCTTTGTGGAGATGGTGGAGATGGTCGACATAATGAAGAGGGCCGACTATGACGGGAAGTATGGACCTTACCCCAACCCCAATGTCAGAAAGGCCAAGATCGTGGTGAAAGTTGTGAAGAGTCTGCACAGGAATTTTGGGGTACGGCGATCCAGGGATCAACTCAGGAAGCGGTGGTCGGACCTCAAATTAAGGGAGCACGATCAGTATAGAAGGATCAGGAGAGTGCTGCAAAAAAGTAAGTAGTTGTCCTGTGTTCCTATTCTTTATTTTTATAACGTTCATGCTGCTCCATGTGCTTTTCTTTACTGTTGTACAGTTTAAAATGGCAACTTTCATGTTCATGGGCACATTAGTTGTTCATAGGAAACATTGTTCTTTCGGCCAATAAAACAGCATGTTTTGGCCAGATGCATTTCAATACATTTTTTCTGGCCTACTTCTCTTAAAATCATTTCTTGATCACACATCATGGGACACAGAGTATTCATTACATAGTGGGTTAGATAGGCACCATCGGTGATTGGACACTGGTTAACCCCAATTAAGGAGAATTCCTCCCCTATATAACCCCTCCCATACAGGGAGAACCTCCAGTGTCTAAGGTGGTTGGTCACGTAAAACATGTGCTGTGAAGAAAGCTCCAGTTTGGTCGCTGCTGGGGCTTAAAGGGCTATGCTGACCAGATCCATATCTTGGGCCGATATTTTGTCTCCCAAGATGGTATGGTACCCGGGCCTCGTCATCCGAAGAAGCGAGGTTTTGCCTGTAAGTCTCTCTTTGGAGGACTGGGCTCTGAGAAAACCAGGCTTGGTGTACTATTAAAACAGTGGCATGAAAGTTTCTGGCAGAGTCTTTTACAGGTCCAGGTAAGAGGTTTCTCTGAGTAGGAACCCAAAAAACCCTGAGGGTTGATGGGTGAAGGCTGGAAACTGTCTGTTCTCAGCAGTTCCTGCGGCGGGACAGGTAAGAGAAGTTAATCCTATATATATATTTATATTACAAGTGGATTTTCTTCATTGAGTAGTTCATGTCTTATCTGATTTTCACCACTAGAGGGAGTAAAGAGCAAACTTACGTGCTTTTCAGACACACTCACTGAAGCTGGTGTCCAATCGTTCCCTTCCCCCACTGCAGGTGTGCAGACGCCAGTTGGCTAATTTAAAAGCCCAGAGCATTCAGAACTCTTTAAACAGATGGACACAGAGTTTGGGCAGTGAGCATCTTAAAACGGTCAGATCCAGGCTAACCTAAGACAACTACTCGGCATCAGGTTGTGCAGTATTAAGCATATATGTATATTGTGAGACTTTTAGCACAACAGTGATTGCATATGTACTAGTACCTCTGCTTTGTAGCTTGGGACTATGTCTCCTCGTAAGAGGGTCTCGGGGGGAGGTAACAAAGGCATAAGAAAATCACCGCCTGTGTCTAGGGGTCCTAAAGATGCCTACAGATTACCATCCCTCCCCTGCAAGACTGGAGCCAGCCTCACAGGATGAGTCAGTGCCCCTGTCAGGTTTTGCAGCCTCTCCTAATGTTACAGCCCCAGCGTACGTCACAGAGGATTCCCTTAGGGCTACATTAGAGGGTTTTGAGGGAAGAATTATGAATTTTATTTCAGCTTCCTTAAAAGATAGCAGAAAAAGGAGTAGATCCCCTCCTTCTGCTGCACTTTCTCTTTCAGATGATTCTTCTGACAATGAGGAGAGATCCCTATCCAGAGATGGGGATCAAGAGCAGTCTGAGGATTCAGAGGAAGAGGAGAGAGCTTCTTCCTCTCAGGCACTCAAGAAGCAGGTCCAGTATCTTACTGAACTAGTGCGTTCCACATTTAAAATGCCCTCTGCTGAGGCCGCTACATCCTCTGTTTCTTCCCTGGGAGTCAGAAAGATCCCACAGACTGCATTTTCCTTTCCAATTCATCCTTTAATGGATAAATTGTTGTATGAGGACTGGGGACATCCCAATAAACTGTTGTCTCCTCCTAAAAGGTTTTCTATGCTTTATCCTCTGGAGGAAAGCTTCACCAAGAAGCGGGAGGTCCCATCCGTGGATGCTGCTGTCTCTTGTGTGAACAAAAACCTGACCTGTCCCTTGGACAATGCTCAGGTGTTTAAAGATCCAACTGAAAAAAGCTGGAAACTCTATTAAAAGCCTCCTTCCCAGTGAGGAAGTGGAGAACTATGCTTCCACAGGTGCTGTGTTTTATGATTGATGCCATTCTGGATTCTGCCCAGCAAGCATCTAGTTTGTCTCTCCTGTTGGTACACATGCGCAGGTCCCTTTGGCTTAAAAGTTGGGCAGCAGAGCTTTCATGCAAAAGATATTTAGCTGGCTTCCCATTCAAAGGGGAACACCTATTTGGGGATGACCTAGATAATTTTATCCAAAAAATTACAGGTGGTAAATCTACACTCCTACCTGTTAAGAGGGTAAACGTCCACCATTCAAATGGTCTCTTTCCCCTTCCCCTGGAACATCAGGCTCTAAGCAGTGGCGACGGCCTTCCCAATCTACATTTAGAGGAATGGCCCAGGGTCACACCTGGGCCATTCCTCACATCTCTAGGTTACAAAATAGAGTTCCTAGAGCTTCCACCAGCTCATTTCCTAAGGTCAAGAGTTCCCAAAGATCCAGTAAAGCGAGAACCGCTACTACTGGCCTTAGATCGCTTACTATCCCAGGGAGTGATAGTAGAAATTAACCCAAAAAAATCAGGGTTCTACTTGAATCTCTTCACCGTTCCAAAGCCAAATGGAGATGTCAGACCCATCCTAGATCTAAAGGATCTGAATCAGTTTCTACACATTTGATCCTTCCGAATGCAGTCAATTCGTTCAGTGGTCTCCACCCTGCAGGGGGGGAGAATTTATGGCATCAATAGATATCAAGGATGCATATCTTCATGTGCCGATTTTTCCAGCTCACCAAAGATATCTAAGGTTCGCAGTAGACCAGCGCCATTTACAGTTTGTGGCCCTTCCTTTCGGTCTCGCTACAGCTCCTCGAATTTTTTATTTTTTTTTTCAAAAGTAACTTTTATTGAGCATAAAAGAAAAAAGTATATCAACACACAGGCGAAATTAGTGCAACATGCACTACAATTACGGATTTGTCCAATTGACATATATAGCATACGTTGCATTAGTGGCATCATTGTACAGCTGATACATACAATAAAGTGGTTTGTGAAGTGGAGGAGCAAGCTTACATATTAGGCTCTGACAGGTAATAAGGTAGAATATAGCCAAAAAGAGGGAGGGGTGAAGGAGGGGTTAATAAAGTCATCACAGTAAACAAAAGAATTAGTTCCTTGCATCACTAGTGGAGGTATCCTCAAGCCATCTATCCCAGATTTTGTGAAACTTATCAGGGCAGCCCCTGTGCATGTAAAGTACTTTTTTGTATAGTAGAGTGGTGTTAACTGTTCTAATCCATTGTTGTAGAGTGGGAGGGGTCCCCCTCAACCATGTTTTAGCAATCTGCAGCCTAGCAACAAATAGTGTTTCTTGCAGAAATGTGTTCAAGCATTTGTCGCCTTCAGAAAGCGAAAGGAGCCCTAGTACACATTGACGGGGGCACAAAGACAATGGGGAGCCCATGCGATCATGCAGGAACTTTACCACCTGGGTCCAGAACCCCTGTATGGAAAGGCAGGTCCATAACAGATGGAAAAAGGAGGCCATGTGATGACCACAATTTGGGCAGCTCGGGTTATGTCCGTGTCTGTATTTAGATATGTGGTGTGGGGTTAGATACGATCTATGGAGGATATATAGATGGGATAGGCGATCAGAGAGTTTAGGGGAAACTATTTTGCAATTGGCAAGGGCCTCCTCCCAATCCTCATCGGTCAGGCTGCCCAGGTCCGACTCCCATCGTGACTTTAGCTGGAGAGCAATGGTGTCAGCTGCGGGACGCATAAGGTATGTATATAATTGGGAAATCAGTTTTTTGGAGTCCTTACCCACAACTATATCTACTAGAAGTGGGCCCCCGAGGGTTGGGACAGGGCTGCCAAGTTGCATGTTGAGTGCATGTCGGAGTTGGAGATAACGGAAAAACATGTGGTTTGGTAGGGCAAAGTTATCTTTAAGTGTTTGAAATGACTTAACCATCTCGTGGGCTACAACTTGTGACAGGTAGATGACACCCCTGGAGACCCAGAGACCGTGATCAGGAACAGAGGTAAGTTCAGGAAGATTTGGGTTGTCCCACAAGGGAGTGTGAGAATGAGGGGAGGGCGCTTGACCCAGGCGCATAGCAGCTCGCCAGATTTTGCAATGATGTGATAACATTGACCCCCCCTTACTGGTATGAATTGAACCGCGGGGCTCACAGAAGAGGATTTGAAAGGGGTGCGAGAGTGGACCAATGGACTGTGGACAGACCATTTGAGAGTAGCGAACCTTGTCGGAGAGGTTGAAATGGAAAAAGTGGGAGAGTTGGGCCGCTATGTAGTATGTATAGAGGTCGGGGAGTGCGGTACCGCCTAGTTCAGTCGGGCACTTCAAGACCTTCCACGACAATTTATGACAGGAAGAGCCCCATACGAAGGTGTTGAGGATAGATTCCATTGCTTTGAATATACGTGAGGGAAGATGTATTGGGGACTGCCAAAATATATACAGTAATTTGGGAAGCAGGATCATTTTCACAAGACTAATGCAGCCCATAACCCCTAGGGGAAGCCTGGACCATACCTGTGTTTTAAGTTTTAGTGTATTGAATAGTGGTTCAATGTTAAGAGCTATAAAATCATGGAGTGAGCGGGAGATGTGGATACCTAGGTATTTGATGGTGCTTGCTCTAACAAGTGGAAGAGCGGCCTGTTCGGACGTAGGGACATCTGAGTCCAATGGGAGGATTTGAGACTTAGCCCAATTTATCTGAAGCCCAGAGAATGCCCCGAAGGCTGTAATTAGATGTAGAGCTGCCTGAAGTGAGGGACCTGCGTCGGCAAGGTAGAGGAGCATGTCGTCAGCATAGAGGCTTATCACCTCTGTCAGACAACCACTACAGAGGCCCTTGATGTCAGGATGGGACCGAAGTGCTATTGCAAGAGGCTCAACTGCAAGGGCATAAAGCATAGGTGAGATGGGGCAGCCCTGACACGTACCACGCGATAGCGGAAAGGAGGGAGAGACTCTGCCATTCACCTGAATGCGCGCTGTGGGGGGCCTGATAAAGTAGCCGGAGCCACTTTATGAATTTTGGGCCAAAGCCGAATCTTCTGAGACATTCCCATAAATAGCTCCATTCCACTGAATCGAACCGTTGGCAGCGTCCAGGCTGACCACTACTCATGTGCCAGTGTTTGTATGCTGGGATTGGAGATTCATGTGAAGCCACCTAAGATTGAAGGCCGTGTTTTTGTCCGGCATGAAGCCGGTCTGATCGGGATGTATTAGGCTGGAAATCACTTTGATGAGGCGCAGGGCAAGGATTTTAGCTAGTATCTTGTTGTCGAGTTGGAGGAAGGATATAGGCCTATACGATTCAGGGAGTAATTGGTCTTTACCTGGTTTGGGTATGAGGACAATAAGGGCTTCATTCATGGATTTCGGGAGAGTGTTAGTGTCAAATATGTATGTATATAGTTTACATAACCTGGGGATTAGAGTGTCGCTGAACTGTTTGTAGAACTCGAGAGGAAGCCCGTCAGAGCCAGGAGCTTTAGATGTAGGGAGTAGAGCCAAAGCCTCTGCAATGCATTCTGCAGTTATGGGTGCTTCCAGTTGGGCAATTTGCGGTGGTGAAAGTATGGGGAAGTCTATGGCTTGTGAAAATTCTGTGAGTTCGGCTTGAGAGCGTTGGGAAGAGGAGGAGTAAAGTGTTGAGTAGAAAGACCTGAACTCCTCAGCCACCTGATCGGGGTCAGTTATCCTGACCCCAGAGGTCGTCTGAAGAGAGACCACTACCGTGGGTTTGTGATCCAGGTGAGCCATGTAGGCAAGGAGCTTGCCTGCTCTTTCGCCATGTTCGAAAGTACATTGTTTGCTAAAGAAAATACCTTGTTTGGCCTTTTCAAAGTGTAGTTGATTTGTAAGTCTGGACTGAGTATGTACAAGAGAGGCGTTTGCAGCTGTGGGGTTGTTCTGAAAGGCTTGCTCTAGGGTGTTAAGGTGATCCTCCGCCTGGCGGAGCAGTTGTTTGGAGGTTGCCTTATGTCGGTTTATGCGCGTGGAGAGGACAATGCGAGCATGCATTTTAAAAGCCTCCCATATGGATCCAGTCAGGGCAATGCCATCATTCATGCGGAAGTAATGACCCCACTCACGTTGAAGACCATCCAAGTCTGGGAGGATGGTGAGCCAAAAAGGATTCAACGTCCAGATTCGGGTAGTGTGGGGAGATGGCAGTCGTAGCTTGATCCAGTAGGGAGAATGATCGGATAGCACTCTGGCATTGAATCCCCCATCAATGAGGTGAGGGAGAAGGGGGGAGGCAAGGAAGATTAAATCTATGCGGGACATAGATTATCGCGAAGGAGTAAAGCAGGAGAAGCATTTTTGCGTTGGGTGTAAGTGTCTCCAGGTATCTGTCAGGGCAAATTCTGTGAGGAATTTACCAAACCTGGTGGTGTGGATTGTAAGAGGTGTAGGGTTGGTGGGACTTAATCTATCCAGATGTGGGGCTACAATTGCGTTAAAATCCCCGGCCCAGATTGCTGGTATTGAAGGATACTGGGACATAAACGCGACACCCATCTGCAGCATTGCAAATTGGAATGGAGGAGGGATATAAAAGGCCAGAAGGAGGACCTCCAATCCCCCTATGGTGACATGCAAAAACAATGACCAGGGGGTCCGACTGCAAGGTGTGAAGTTGAAATTGCACTGTTTTAGCGATAAGGACCGCAATCCCACGAGAATTAGAGGTGTGTGGGGCCTGGTACAGCCAGCCCACCCACGGCTTTTTGAGGCACATCTGTTTCTGGCCTGCAAGATGAGTTTCAACAAGGATAGAAATAGCTCCTCGAATTTTTACAAAAATTCTAGACCCTCTTTTAGCAAATCTAAGAGCTCAGGGCATAACTGTGGTAGCTTATCTAGACGATCGGTGGCACACCTAAACCACGCTGTCTTCAAGACAGTAAGACATTTGGAAAGACTAGGCTGGATAATCAACCTAGAAAAGTCTTCTTTGCAACCTTCAACAAGGTTGGAGTATCTAGGCATGATCATAGACACCGCTCAAGGCAGGATATTTCTACCAGAGCCAAAGGTCAAGGCTGTAAGAGTCCGCTTAGTATTAAGCAAAAAGAGTCCATTCATTCGGCTATGTATGAGACTGTTAGGAAAGATGGTTGCCACTCTCGAGGCTGTTCCATTTGCCCAGTTTCACTCAAGGCCCCTGCAGAGAAGCATTCTCGCAGCTTGAAACAAAAAGACTCATGCCTTGGATCTTCCGATGTGCCTATCCCCAAGGATACGCAAAAGCCTCAATTGGTGGTTACGAACCAAAAATCTTTTGAAAGGCAAAGCCTTTCTTCCACTACAATGGAAGATCGTAACCACAGATGCCAGTCTGACAGGCTGGGGAGCAGTTCTGGAAGAAGCATGCACGCAGGGAAGATGGTCTGCAACCAAGAGACGCTTGCCCATCAATATTCTAGAAATTCGGGCAATTTACTTGGCACTCGTGGACTGGTCTTACAGGCTACAGGGTCATCCTATTCGGACACAATCCGACAATGCCACGGCTGTGGCTTACATCAATCACCAAGGAGGCACCAGAAGTCTGGATGCCCAAAGGGAGGTGAATCGCATTCTTGCATGGGCAGAAAGCCATGTTCCCTGCCTGTCTGCGGTATTCATCCCAGGAGTGGAAAATTGGCAAGTTAATTTCTTAAGCCGCCGGAAATTATGCCTAGGAGAATGGTCACTACACCCCGACATATTCCAAACCATATGTCAAAGGTGGGGAACACCAGATGTGGATCTATTTGCGTCCAGATTCAACAGGAAGCTGGACAAATTTGTGTCCAGAACAAGGGATGTACTTGCTCAGGGGTCAGATGCTCTGACAATCCCATGGGATCAGTACAATCTAATGTATGCCTTCCCTCCGAACCCACTTCTTCCGCGGTTCCTGGGAAGGGTCAAAAGGGAAGCAAACTCGGTCCTTTTAGTAGCCCCGGCTTGGTCCAGACGACCTTGGTATGCAGAGATCGTAAAGATGGCAGTGGGCAGGCCTTGGGTCCTTCCATTCCGCCCAGATCTGCTCACACAGGGTCCAATTTGCCACCCTGCTTTACAAAGTCTAAATTTGACGGCTTGGCTGCTGAGACCCACATTTTAAAAGACCGTGGGCTCTCGGACGAGATAAAAAAAAATTTAAAGTCCATAAATCTTTCCCCTATTTTATAAACGCTATAACCTTTATGCAAACCAATCAATATACGCTTATTGTGATATTTTTTACCAAAAATACGTAGCAGAATACTTGTTGGCCTAAACTGATGAATACATTTGTTTTTTTATATATATTTTTTGGAAAGTAAGAAAGTATCAGAAAGTAAAAAATAGTGTTTTGTTTTTTTCAAAATTGTCACTCTTTTTTTGTTGATAGCACAAAAAAGAAAAAACGCAGAGGGGATCAAATACCACCAAAAGAAAGCTTTATTTGTGGAAAAAAAAGGACATCAATTTTGTTTTGGTACAGTGTCGCATGACCGTGCAATTGTCAGTTAAAGCGACGCAGTGCCGTATCACAAAAAATGGTCTGGTCATTAAGGGGGTAAATCCTTCCGGGGCTGAAGTAGTTAATCACCACTGGGTTTTTTATTTTTTCACTGATGAGGGGCGACGTCCGTTTCTCTGTTATATTTAGGGATGGAGGTGTTTTATGTTAGGGGTCAGTTCTCAGATTTTTTGTTCTATTTGTACCCAGGTGGAAGACACCTAAATGCCCTTATCTGATGCTGAGCCTAGATCCTTACTGTCAACATTGGTTTTGTCACCATGTACTCACAATGACATGCTAGTTCACCTTAATTGGTTAATTGTGTACTTGCAGACTTGGTTCCTTCAGGCTGCTCCCTTGTTGTGGGGTGGGCGGTTGTTTTTCACCCTCCGGGAGCTGCGATGCACAAATGGGAAGCACCTCTCCCCAGCTGTCTCCGTCCCTCTGGTTTTCCGGGTGGGCGGAGCCACCTGTGCATCGGCGTCATGTTCCACGCCCATTTGGGGATGCCTACACTTCAGCGGTATCCCCATACCAATGGGCGCGGTGTATCATCCAGGCGGGGGCTTGGGAATCGCGATTGCATACCGCTGTGCGGCGGGTGTGTTGCGGTCCCTCCCACTCCGCCTGACGCATGACGTTAGGGGCGGGTTATTCGGCTGATGTCCGGTATTTAGGCTGGGGTGCTGGCGTGGCAACTTTTCCTTTTCATGCTCACTCTACACACAGATGGGACGCTCAACTATACTGAAAGTAGGCACTTTGTTATACCCCCACACTCGTACTTTGTATCCCATTGTGCATTCATCCATACTTGTACACTTTGCAACTTTGATTCACATCTCATATTCACATCTTCACCATTTCCTTTTTCATTTTCAACCTGTCGCTCGTACCTCCTTATTAACATTCACCTTGTTCCACTCTTTCACCTCCCCACCTTTTTCCTCACTTTTTCCCTTTTTTCCCCCCCTCCCCTTTCCCCTTTTTCCCTTTTTCTCCTTTTTTCTTTTCATTCTTTTCCCTTTCACCACATCTTTCATCTGCTTTCCCTTCTTTTATTCAAGACTTTCTTTTCATACCCGTTTTTTCTCCCTCTCATACTCTATAGGACTTTTTGCATATCTTGTATCCAGTACATACTTTATACTCTCATGGTAGTGCTCATGTAATCACTTCAGACTCCTTCTGTAGGACACTTTTGTGTCTTTTGCAACGATGCATACCATTTTCTAGACATTTAATCTTATATACTTTATAATTGTATATTTTATACAGTGGTTATGCCCTGCAAGATATATATGGGAGCATCCTGGGTTCATACCTCTTTTCCCTCTGATACTGCCACGCTGCCCCCCATGTCCGGTCTCGGTCCTCTTTGCTGTGTCCTCCGCCTCTTCAGCTCCCGGGGGAGATGCCCTCTGCCGACCCCCACCTGGGTTCAGTCCTTGAAGTCCTTGTCTGACAAGTAGGTATGGGATGATCGGCTCAGGCTCCTTGCTTTTGTCCAATCATAACTGATACTTTAATATATACTTTATCTGTTTTTACAGACAGCAGATATGCACATCAGCCCCTGATGAGCGAGGAAAGCTCGCGAAACGCGTCGGGTTAGAGATGTACCATGCATATCTGTATCACATGTATTACTATTTTATCATATTATGGCTATGTTTTTAAGGACTATAATTGCAATGTTGCTGTTTTCATGAATTGTTCACCCATGCTCATGTCTTTTATTGGATGATGTTGTTATTCTCAATAAACCATTTTTGACTTTCATACTTGTTACCTTTTGATCACCATAAACATCTCATCTAAAGTCCCAGGGGCGACGTCCGTTTCTCTGTTATATTTAGGGATGGAGGTGTTTTATGTTAGGGGTCAATTCTCAGATTTTTTGTTCTATGATGAGCACTGATGGGCAATGATAGGCGGAATAGATAGGCGGCACTGATGGCCAATGATGGGTGGCACTGATGGACGGAACTGATGAGCAGGCACTAAAGGCAGCTCTAACTAGTATTGCTAATGGGCACAGATTTACATCACTGATGGGCATTGACTGGCATCACTGCTGGGCACTTTTGTGGCTGATGATCAGTGCCCTTATTATCTGTACAGGTCTCCCCTGTGAAGAGATGCCGCTGATCGGCTCTCCTCTCCTCACACTCTATCAGTGTGAGGTGAGGAGAGCTGTTAACCGGCACTTCTGTGTTTACATGTGATCGGCTGTGATTGGACACAGCTGATCACATGGGTAAAGTGCTGCATCATTGACTCTTTACCGAGATTGCGGCAATCTTTATGGGCCTTGCTTTGTGTACCGTTGCGCAGTCATGTTGGAACAGGAAGGGGCCATCCTCAAACTGTTCCCACAAAGTTGGGAGCATGAAATTGTCCAAAATGTCTTGGTATGCTGACACCTTAAGAGTTCCCTTCACTAGAACTAAAGGGCCAAGCCCAACCCCTGAAGTACAAGCCCACACCATAATCCCCCCTCCACCAAATGATTTGGACCAGTGCACAAAGCAAGGTCCATAAAGAGATTGATGAGCGAGTTTGGGGTGGAGGAACTTGACTGGCCAGCACAGAGTCCTGACCTCAACCTGATAGAACACCTTTGGGATGAATTAGAGCGGAGACTGCGAGCCAGGCCTTCTCATCCAACATCAGTACCTGACCTCACAAATGTGCTTCTGGAAGAATGGTCAAACATTTCCATACACACACTCCTAAACCTTGTGGACAGCCTTCCCAGAAGAGTTGAAGCTGTTATAGCTGCAAAGGGTGGGCCAACTCAATATTGAACCCTACGGACTAAGATTGGGATGCCATTAAATTTCATGTGCATGTAAAAGCCGGTGTCCCAATACTTTTGAAAATATAGTGTATACAACAAGATTCAGCTCATTGAGGCCGGGTTCACATGTGTGCGGCCACAGGTTCGTACCTGGGGTCTGGTGCGTGTCTGTTCACCAGTTCAGGTTTGAATCAAGTCAGAATTTTTGCCTGAATTCGCATCGGAATCATACCCAAACACGCACAGGACCCTTTTTCAATGCGGGCTGTGGCCGCCCTGGACATGTGGGAGGAGGCTCCATAGAGAGTTGGTCACATTTGCATGTCATGTGAATTGGATGCTGGGAAACCCGATTACAATATGTATATGTGTGAACCCAGCCTTAGACTTCAATGAGGTTTGGCATTATATTTAGATTTTGTGTCACCGAACCCCCTGGTAACCAAACTAAGCCTTCTCTCATCCCTACACAGATATATGGCCTTAATAGAGTTGTAAAAGCAGAAGGTGCATTCTATGCATTAAGATAAAAAACCTTCTGTGTGTAGAAGCCTCTCCAGCAACCCCTAATTACTTACCTGAGCCCCATCTCTCTCCAGCAATGTCAATGAATGTCTAAGCCATCCGGGACACTCCTCCTAATTGGCTGAGACACAGCAGCGGCGCCAAAGGCTCCCACGGCTGTTGATCAAAGTCAGTCAGCCAATCAGGGGAGAGAGGGGGTGGGGCCCGGCCAGGGCTCTGGGTCTGAATGGACACACAGAGCTGTGACTCAGCTCCAGTGCCCCCCATAGGAAGTTGCTGACTGTGGGGGCACTCGATAGGAGGGAGGGGCCAGGAGCAGCAAAGAGGGACCTGAGAAGAGGAGGATCCGGGCTGCTCTGTGCAAAACCAACTGCACAGAGGAGGTAAGTATAACATGTTTGTTTTTTTTTTAAACAAGACTTTACAATCACTTTAATATGCCAATGCTGCTAAGGATAACCTGTATATTTGCTTGTAGTTAATTTCAGCATAGTGTGCAGGTTACATTTAGCTGTTAATATTTAATTACAAGGAATTGCATTTTTGATTTCTTAAGAGACCTGGCAGGGCCTCTTTAAATAAGGATGACTTATTTTAACCACTTGCCGACCGACTCATACCGATATATGTTGGCAAAGTGGCACTAGTGCGCAAAACGACATACCCATACGTCACTCCGTCATCAGCGGACTTGTTGTCCACTGGTGGCCCGCGATCGTGACATGGAGAGGCAGAACAGGGAGATAAGTATGTAAACAAGGCACTTCCCTGTTCTGCCTAGCAACACTGGGAGCCTACTGCTGATCTGGAGCAGTTATCTCTGTCATGTTCTAGTGAGCCCATCCCCCCTACAGTTAGAACATGCTGAGGGAGCATAGTTAACCCTTTGATCACCCCCTAGTGTTAACCCCTTCCCTGCCAGTCATTTACACAGTAATCAGTGCATTTTTATAACCCTGACTGCTGTATAAATGCCAATGATCTCAAAATAGTGTCAAAAGTGCCCGATCTGTCCTCCGCAATGTTGAAGTCACGATAAAAATCGCAGATCGCCGCCATTACTAATAAAAACAAATAATGATAAAAATACCATAAAACTATCCCCTATTTTGTAGACACGATTTATTTATTTTTTTTACCAAAAAATATGTAGAAGAATATATATTGGACTAAACTGAGAAAGAAATGTGTTTTTTTTATATATTTTTGGGGATATATTTTTGGGGATATATGGCAAAAAGTAAAAAATTGTCAGACTTCCACGTACCTGACCGATGAGCCCGATATAGCAGGGGAAGGCCTCCCTTATGTATCTGGTTCCTGGCCCCTGGTAGTATGGACAGGAGGCACGGGAGCACAGAGTGGTATGAGGGCCTGGCGGGTCAGCAGCAGGAGGATCCCGATGAAGGTGGCTTGGAGATCACCAGACAGCTGAAGCACAGGCAGCAGGTGCAGAGCAGGAGCGGAGTAGGCAGGTCGGGTCACAGGCAGGGTTGGCAACAGGCGGGCAGCGTGGTACAGAGGAGCAGGCAGGTTCATAGTCAAGACAGGCCGGGGTCAGATGCAGGCAGAATACAAAAGGATAATCCAAAGGGCAAGCCGGGTAATCAGGAGATCAGACGTTCAGACAGGTAAGCAGGTGCAGGGATACAGGGAGCTGCAGATGGGACAGCACCGGGCCAAATGTGCTGACAGCCTAAATAGGCTAATTGGCGCCAAGCACCGCACGCGTGTGCCGAGGCACACAGGCGCGGGCCCACTCGCAAAGGCACGCACGCCGGCACCCACGACAGTGTGCACGAGCACGCGTGCATGTGCCAGCACGCCCCGGTGCACACCGGCGCACACCAGCACAGCGTCTGCTCTGGGAACCTCTCTGACAAAAATATTGTTTTTTTCAAAACTGTCGCTCTTTTTTTGTTTATAGCACAAAAAATAAAAACTGCAGAGGTGATCAAATACCACCAAAAGAAAGCTCTATTTGTGGGAAAAAAAAGGACGTAAATTTTGTTTGGGTACAACGTCGCACGACCGCGCAATTGTCAGTTAAGCGATGCAGTGCCGAATCGCAAAAAGGGGCTTGGTCAGGAAGGGGGTAAATCCTCCTGGGGCTGAAGTGGTTAAGAAGATTTTTTTTTAAAGATATTTATTAAGTACTTCTGAGATGTCACCATTTTATTCATCAGCTTATTACAGATGGCACTTGGAGCAATTCCAGCTGTAAATTTCTGAAGAACATGTTTTGTCATTATTACCAAATAATAATATCTGTGAAATCTGTTCATCAGAATTTATCCAACCCCTTCTACATATAAAAAATCTTCCATCCTCAGTTTCATCAGTTGATGCTTCTTTCATTGCTCGGTACTCAGCCTGCAGGATGGAAGTCCGTCTACTTTTACCTCTCCTCCTTCTACATGGGGTCACCTTGTTCTGTGCAATGAATGGAGACAATACAACGGAGGGTGAGTACCCATCTGTCACATATCTATTCTGACTTTCATAAGTTGGGTCATATGGCAGGTCAACAGAATTTACTAACAGCTATGCAAAATAAAATGCCATCTAGAAAATCTTCTCCAGACAGATAGGCTAACACATTACACATGTGCTGGTTGCCATTGGGCTATCAGGTCATGCATATGACCATATCTACTTATGTGGCCAGAGAGAGTACATGAAAAGAAAGACAGGAGAAGGTGGGGAGAAGATCAGATCTTCCTTAGAAGACTCCAAACTAAAAGTTCAATTAAAATCCACAGCCAATCAGATTTTTTTTAGTATCAATCGAACTTGACTCAGAATTTCTTGACTAATTCGCTCAGCTTAGGATAATATCATCTGGCCTGATTCTTTAGCATGGTAGCACATTATAATGGCAGAGGAGCTTCAGGGTGGAATTAGCTCTTTAATTAGATGGCTCTCAGGCATTACATTTATACCCAATAATGACATACAAACATGGTACACAGTTCTTATTATGCTAAACAATCAGTGATCTAAATTTATTGGAGCTATCCTTGCTTCTCTCTATATGGTATGAAACCTATATTAGAAAAGAACCACTCCTTCTGATCTGGGAACTTCTTTTTCCACTGATATTAGTGGAACTATAACTCTGCATATAGGATGAATATAAGAAGCGTAACCTTTGATTCTCAAAACAGATAGGGAGAGGGACTTTCAGACATACAGGTAAATATAGCTAAGAGATAAGGTAAAATGAAGTTTACAGTTTACAAGATAATGTGTAGAAGAGTAGAGATTAGTTACAAAATTAAAACTCAAAGTTTTTAAAAAATGACAAGCAGCGGTAATCTGTAACACACAACACTAAAATTTGATTGATCACTCTTGGACAAAAATGTATCAAAATTGGCTAATATTTATCAACATGTAGAATTCGGCTGGTTCTCCAAATGCCTCCATTCATGTCAATGTAAATGATCTTCAAACTCTCAAAAAAACAACATCCCTATATCAAATATATATCAAAGAAAAAATTCATAAAACATTAGCAGCGCTAGTGCAAAAATAGCAGGCATTTAAAATAGCAATAGATTTGCTTAAGAGTCCCCTTAAAAAGGTACAAAATGGTGATCCACTCGGTGAAAGTCCATTAAGAAAAAAAGGTGAGTGTAACATAGACCATCGTGGAGGAAAGCATTAACAACGACCCCAATATGGTACGATCTCCTTCACCACACCACTTGTGTCACAGCCCTGTAGGTAATCCACTTACCAGATCATGCTGGTTTGCACGCTTATCAATCTGACAGATAATCACTGTTCACTGGACACTTTCCATCTATATTTTGCTCATCACAAGCAATAGATAAAAGAATTCCACATAGCGTAATCCAGTACAACACTTATTTATTGATTAAAAAATTATCTCATGATAAAACACTCACAATCTATGCATAAAAAAAGGGCATGTAACAACAATACTGTTTTAGTCACGCGTTCCCATATAACCTCTCACCACTCCCGCGGTGTTCCTGGGAAGGAAAGACAAGGAGAAGCCGACAATGCAGATTGCTGCGTAGCGAAGCCCTGATGCGTTTCTGCCATCACTTTTGTCAGAGGGAAAAGTGATGACAGAAACGCGTCAGCTTAGATGGGTACACGCAACTAATACAATATCGTTGTTACATGCCCTTTTTTTATGCATACATTGTGAGTTTTTATCGTAAGATAATTTTTAAATCAATAAATAAGTGTTGTACTGGATTATGCTATGTGGAATTCTTTTATCTATTGCTTGTGATGAGCAAAATACAGATGTAAAGTGTCCAGTGAACAGTGATTATCTGTCAGATTGATAAGCATGCAAACCAGCATGATCTGGTAAGTGGATTACCTACAGGGCTGTGACACAAGTGGTGTGGTGAAGGAGATCGTACCATATTGGGGTCGTTGTTAATGCTTTCCTCCACGATGGTCTATGTTACACTCACCTTTTTTTCTTAATGGACTTTCACTGAGTGGATCTTTCGTACCTTTTTAAGCAGACTCTTAAGCAAATCTATTGCTATTTTAAATGCCTGCTATTTTTGCACTAGCGCTGCTAATGTTTTAGAAATTTTTTCTTTGACATGTATTTGATGTACCTTGTTTTATTATAGTAGCTACTTATTATTGTTTTACTAACATCTTTTCTGTGAGCTCTGAGGGAGAGATATTGAACATAGTTTTATTATTTCTCATTTTTTGATAACATCCCTATATCATTTACAATGCATTTGCAATGCACTTAGGAAGTGTTACTAGCCGAATTAAAGGTTTAACACCTTTACCATTTTAAAATGTAATTGTATCATCACAGAGTGGTACTGTGTATACAAGAAACAATACAAAAGTGCCACGTCCCAATATGATAGGAAGACTAAATAAAGACATTGATGAAAGACTTTGTAGGCACCACAATAGCAACGTTGATAAAATTAAATGATCTTTATTACATATTGTAAAAATTAACAATGCTAAAAACATTTTCCATTCACAATAAAGCAATTATTGCCTACTTGGCACATAGCACACCACCTAATACACCAACAATAATAGACTATCTATTCATCAAGAAACCATTCGACTAGGCATGTTTGATATTTTTACATCAGACTTGGTGTTGGGTGGTTGGAGATGTGCTGTAGCTCAGCTCTACACGTTACGCGTGAGAACGCTTCTTCAGGAGCTTAGGCATATATTATCTTTTTAATCATAGTAGAAATTTGCTGATTAAAAGCTAGGAATGAGCTTCGAGTTCGAGTCGAACTCATGTTCGACTCGAACATTGGCTGTTCGCAAGTTCGCCGAACAGCGAACAATTTGGGGTGTTTGCGGCAAGATCGAATGCCGCGGAACACCCTTTAAAAGTCTATGGGAGAAATCAAAAGTGCTAATTTTAAAGGCTAATATGCAAGTTATTGTCATAAAAAGTGTTTGGGGACCTGGGTCCTGCCCCAGGGGACATGGATCAATGCAAAAAAAAGTTTTAAAAACGGCCGTTTTTTCAGGAGCTGTGATTTTAATAATGCTTAAAGTCAAACAATAAAAGTGTAATATCCCTTTAAATTTCATACCTGGGGGGTGTCTATAGTATGCCTGTAAAGGAGCGCATGTTTCCTGTGTTTAGAACAGTCTGACAGCAAAATGACATTTTGAAGGAAAAAAACCCATTTAAAACTACCCGCGGCTATTGCATTGCCGACAATACACATAGAAGTTCATTGATAAAAACGGCATGGGAATTCCCCAAAGGGGAACCCCTAACCAAAATTAAAAAAAAAAATGACGTGGGAGTCCCCCTAAATTCCATACCAGGCCCTTCAGGTCTGGTATGGTTATTAAGGGGAACCCCGGCCAAAATTTAAAAAAAAAATGACGTGGGGTTCCCCCTAAATATGGATTTTAAGGGGAACCCCGCGCCCAAAAAAAACAAAAAAAACGGTGTGGGGTCCCCCCAAAAATCCATACCAGACCCTTATCCGAGCACCCAACCTGGCAGGCTGCAGGAAAAGAGGGGGGGACGAGAGTGCGGCCCCCCCCTCCTGAACCATACCAGGCCACATGCCCTCAACATTGGGAGGGTGCTTTGGGGTAGCCCCCCAAAACACCTTGTCCCCATGTTGATGAGGACAAGGGCCTCATCCCCACAACCCTGGCCGGTGGTTGTGGGGGTCTGCGGGCGGGGGGCTTATCGGAATCTGGAAGCCCCCTTTAACAAGGTGACCCCCAGATCCCGGCCCCCCCCCTGTGTGAAATGGTAAGGGGGTACATAAGTACCCCTACCATTTCACGAAAAAAGTGTCAAAAATGTTAAAAATGACAAGAGACAGTTTTTGACAATTCCTTTATTTAAATGCTTCTTCTTTCTTCTATCTTCCTTCATCTTCTGGTTCTTCTGGTTCTTCTGGCTCTTCTGGTTCTTCCTCCGGCGTTCTCGTCCAGCATCTCCTCCGCGGCGTCTTCTGTCTTCTTCTCCTCGGGCCGCTCCGCACCCATGGTATGGGGGGGAGGCTCCCGCTCTTCTCTTCTTCTTTTCTTCTCTTCTTCTCTTCTTCATTTTCTTCTCCGAGCCGCTCCGCAATCCATGCTGGCATGGAGGGAGGCTCCCGCTGTGTGACGGCGCTCCTCGTCTGACAGTTCTTAAATAACGGGGGGGGCGGGGCCACCACTTCCCTGTGACGTCACGGGGAATGCCACAGGGAAGTCCCGTCAAGTCACCGTGCGTCAGAGGGGGGCGGGGTCACCGGGTGGCCCCGCCCCCCCGTTATTTAAGAACTGTCAGACGAGGAGCGCCGTCACACAGCGGGAGCCTCCCTCCATGCCAGCATGGATTGCGGAGCGGCCCGGAGAAGAAAATGAAGAAGAGAAGAAGAGAAGAAAAGAAGAAGAGAAGAAAAGAAGAAGAGAAGAAAAGAAGAGAAGAGCGGGAGCCTCCCCCCCATGCCATGGGTGCGGAGCGGCCCGAGGAGAAGAAGATAGAAGACGCCGCGGAGGAGATGCTGGACGAGAACGCCGGAGGAAGAACCAGAAGAGCCAGAAGAACCAGAAGAACCAGAAGATGAAGGAAGATAGAAGAAAGAAGAAGCATTTAAATAAAGGAATTGTCAAAAACTGTCTCTTGTCATTTTTAACATTTTTGACACTTTTTTCGTGAAATGGTAGGGGTACTTATGTACCCCCTTACCATTTCACACAGGGGGGGGGCCGGGATCTGGGGGTCACCTTGTTAAAGGGGGCTTCCAGATTCCGATAAGCCCCCCGCCCGCAGACCCCCACAACCACCGGCCAGGGTTGTGGGGATGAGGCCCTTGTCCTCATCAACATGGGGACAAGGTGTTTTGGGGGGCTACCCCAAAGCACCCTCCCAATGTTGAGGGCATGTGGCCTGGTACGGTTCAGGAGGGAGGGGGGCCGCACTCTCGTCCCCCCCTCTTTTCCTGCGGCCTGCCAGGTTGCGTGCTCGGATAAGGGTCTGGTATGGATTTTTGGGGGGACCCCACGCCGTTTTTTTTTTTTGGCGCGGGGTTCCCCTTAAAATCCATACCAGACCTGAAGGGTCTGGTATGGAATTTAGGGGGAACCCCACGTCATTTTTTTTTTTTAATTTTGGCCGGGGTTCCCCTTAATATCCATACCAGACCTGAAGGGCCTGGTATGGAATTTAGGGGGACTCCCACGTCATTTTTTTTTTTTAATTTTGGTTCGGGGTTCCCCTATGGGGAATTCCCATGCCGTTTTTATCAATGAACTTCTATGTGTATTGTCGGCAATGCAATAGCCGCGGGTAGTTTTAAATAAGTTTTTTCCTTCAAAATGTCATTTTGCTGTCAGACTGTTCTAAACACAGGAAACATGCGCCCCTTTACAGGCACACTATAGACACCCCCCAGGTACGAAATTTAAAGGGATATTACACTTTTATTGATTGACTTTAAGCATTATTAAAATCACTGCTCCTGAAAAAACGGCCGTTTTTAAAACTTTTTTTTGCATTGATCCATGTCCCCTGGGGCAGGACCCAGGTCCCCAAACACTTTTTATGACAATAACTTGCATATTAGCCTTTAAAATTAGCACTTTTGATTTCTCCCATAGACTTTTAAAGGGTGTTCCGCGGCATTCGAATTTGCCGCGAACACCCCAAATTGTTCGCTGTTCGGTGAACTTGCGAACAGCCAATGTTCGAGTCGTACATGAGTTCGACTCGAACTCGAAGCTCATCCCTAGTTGCCACACTCCCCCCATCATCACAAGGAGTCTGCACCCCCACCTCTCTAAACCCCTTATGCAGCTTAGAACAGAGGTCATGTGATCACTTAAAAAATAAAAACATATTTAGAATGTGTGTGTGCATATACAGTATGTATACACCGATCAGTCATAACATTATGACCACTGACAGGTAAAGGGGATATCTTGTTACAATGGCATCTAAAAATTGGTATGAACTATTAGGCAGCAAGTGAACATGTTGTCAATGAAGTTGATGTGGTGAAAGCAGAAAATAATGGGCATCGCAGTTTGTTGTGTATGGGGCTGTGAAGCCCATGGTGACTCATGTCCACAGCCAAAAGCTTCTTCAATGGTCACATGAACATCAGAACTGAACAACGGAGCATTGAAAGAAGGTGGTGGCCTGGTCTGATGAATCACGTTTTCTTTTCCATCATGTGGATGGCCAGGTGGGTGTGCGTCACTTACCTGGGGAAGAAATGGCAAAAGGATGCGGTATAAAAGGGCAAGTTGGCAGAGGCGGTGTAATGCTTTGGGCAATGTTCTGCTGGGAAACCTCGGGTCATGCCATTCATGTGAATGTTATTTTGGAGTCCATGCCTCAATGGGCCAGGGCTGTTTTAACAAAAGAGGGCCATACTCAATAGTAAGTGGGTGGTCATAATGTTATTGCTTAATGGTGTATATTGCACAGGGCACTGGGAATTTGTCCTGGACGGCAGGTACATCTCCCCAATATTTGAGTTGTGGTGCCTTTAACGGGGAGAGTTTTGGAGACTCTGCTGATCCCGAAGGGGGTTAAGCCTCAGCTGGGGAAGTTTCAAATTATGAATTTCCGAATTTTCAAATTACGAATTTCTGAATTTTTGAATTCTGAATTTCCGAATTTTGAATGTTCGAATTTACGAATTTCACATTTTTGGATTTCCGAATTTTTAAATTTCCAAATTTTCGGAATTTGAAAATTCGAAAAACTGAAAAAAAGAAAGAAAATCAGTAAAAATTTTAAATAATAACTAATAATAACTAACTATTAAATTATACGTATTGGAATTTCCTTTCAAATTTGGCTGTCTGTGAACGTAATGAATACAAATTTATCTGAAGTTATGAATTATCCGAAATAACGAATGCCGCATCTAAACAAATGGAATGGAACAAATTAATAATAAATAATAGTAATAAAAAGGTTTTATTATTATTTATTATTATTAGATCGTTACATTCCATTAGTTTAGATACGGCATTTGTTATTTCAGATAATTCATAACTTCGGATAAATTCAAACTCGTTTCATTCACAGACAGCCAAATTTGAAAGGAAATTCCAATACCTATAATTTAATATTTATTATTAGTTAGTTATTATTTCAGATTTTTGGGTTTTCGAATTTTCAGATTTTCATTCTAATGCCACGTACACACGATCCGAATTTTGGTCGGAAAAAGCTCTGATGGTTTCTCCGACGGAATTCCGATGGGATTCCGCTCAAGCTGTCTTGCATACACACGGTCACACAAAAGTTCTCTGAACTTTCGACCACCAAGAATGCGGTGACGTACAACACTGCGACGACCTGAAAAAATGAAGTCCAATGCTTCCGAGCATGCGTTGAATGTTTCCGAGCATGCGTAGGAATTTTGTGCGTCGGAATTTGTACAGACGATCGGAATTTCTGATCTGAACTTTTTCAGACCGAAAAATTGAGAACATGCTCCCAATCTTTTGCTGGCCGAAATTCCTCCAGCAAAAGTCAGATGGAGCATACACATGATCGCATTTTCCGACCAAAAGCTCTCATCGGACTTTTGCTGGCGGAATTTCCAATCGTGTGTATGGGGCATTATTTTTGGATTTCCAAATTTTTGAATTTTCAAATGTCCGAATTTCCAAATTTTGAATGTTTGAATTTTTGCATTTTCAAATTTCCGAATTTCCCAAATGTCAAATTTCTGAAATCAAATTTTCACATTTTTGAATTTCCTAAATTTTCCAATTTCCAAAATTTCCAATTTCTGAATCTCCCAAATTTTTAATTCATGAAATTTTCTAATTTCATTTTGAATATCTGAAATTTCGAATTTTCAGTATTCTGAAATTTCGAATGTTCGAATTCCGAATTTCCGAAATTTCGAATTTCCAATTTCCAATTTCAGAAATTTCCAATTTCCAAAATTTTTAATTTATGAAATTTAGAATATCTGAAATCTAGAATTTTCCAAATTCAGAAACTTCAAATTTCTGAAATTCCGAATTTCCGAAATTTAGAATTTTCGGAAATTCAAAAAAATTCGGAAATTTGAAAGTTCAGAAATTCGAAATTCGGAAATTCCGAAGTTCGGAAATTGAAAAATTCGGAAATTCGGAAATTTTGGAATTAACGAATTTGTCAAAATTTGTTAAAAATTAATTCAGAATTAAATGAATTGCACATGTCTAGTTCATTGCATCTTCCTGTTAGTGTGAAACTACCTGGTCATACAATATACGGGGCAGGCAGCTCACACTGACAGTCTGCAGGAGACCTGTATGGCATCAGTGATCTGCTGATCACTGGTGCAATGCTTTCCAGGCTCCTAATAAAAATTGTAAATGCACATTTTTTACCTGCAAAAAAAAATGTGCATTTATTTTTTTAATCAACTTATCCTCTGTACCTAAAATTTCTGTACTACTGCACCACAATCACATTCAATATATAGCAATTATAGGTTTAAAATAGGCAGTGAGGAGACAACATTTTGTCCCCTCACCACCTGTCAAACACGCTTGGATCCCTTTTCAGAGGAGAAGCGCCTGCTGCACTTGTGAATAAGATGATTTGGTGGCGGTACCCTAAGGGCTCATTTACACGTCAGATTGGGGGATCACGAAACCCTAGTTTTCCCACCCCAAATCTCTACCCCCCTTTAGCTGCAGAGGCAGCAGCCAAAGATGGGGATGTGCGGTGATGTAAGTGGCTGGTGAGTAGGGATGAGCCCAATGTTCGAGTCGAACATAAGTTCGATCCGAACATCGGGTGTTCGCCGAATAGCGAACAATTTGGGGTGTTCGTGGCAAATTCGAAAGCCACGGAACATCCTTTAAAAGTCTATAGGAGAAATCAAAATGCTAATTTTAAAGGCTTATATGCATGGTATTGTCATAAAAAATGTTTGGGGACCTGGGTCCTGCCCCAGGGGACATGTACCAATGCAAAAAAAGTTTTAAAAACATCTGTTTTTTGGGGAGCAGTGATTTTAATAATGCTTAAAGTGAAATAATAAAAGTGAAATATTCCTTTAAATTTCATACCTGGGGGGTGTCTATAGTATGCCTGTAAAGTGGCGCATGTTTCCCGTGTTTAGAACAGTCCGAGAGCAAAATAACATTTCTAAATGAAAAAAAGTGATTTAACCACTTCAGCCCCGGAAGGTTTTACCCCCTTCCTGACCAGAGCACTTTTTACAATTCGGCACTGTGTCGCTTTAACTGCTAATTGCGCGGTCATGCAATGCTGTACCCAAACGAAATTTGCGTCCTTTTCTTCCCACAAATAGAGCTTTCTTTTGATAGTATTTGATCACCTCTGCCGTTTTTATTTTTTGCGCTATACACGGAAAAAGACCGAAAATTTTGAAAAAAAATGATATTTTCTACTTTTTGTTCTAAAAAAAATCCAATAAACTCAATTTTAGTCATACATTTAGGCCAAAATGTATTCGGCCACATGTCTTTGGTAAAAAAAATGTCAATAAGTGTATATTTATTGGTTTGCGCAAAAGTTATAGCGTCTACAAACTAGGGTACATTTTCTGGAATTTACACAGCCTTTAATTTATGACTGCCTATGTCGTTTCTTGAGGTGCTAAAATGGCAGGGCAGTACAAAACCCCCACAAATGACCCCATTTTGGAAAGTAGACACCCCAAGGAATTTGCTGAGAGGCATGTTGAGCCCATTGAATATTCATTTTTTTTGTCCCAAGTGATTGAACAATGACAAAAAAAAAAAAAAAAAATTACAAAAAGTTGTCACTAAATGATATATTGCTCACACAGGCCATGGGCATATGTGGAATTGCACCCCAAAATACATTTAGCTGCTTCTCCTGAGTATGGGGATACCACATGTGTGAGACTTTTTGGGAGCCTAGCCGCGTACGGGGCCCCGAAAACCAATCACTGCCTTCAGGATTTCTAAGGGCGTACATTTTTGATTTTACTCCTCACTACCTATCACAGTTTTGAAGGCCATAAAATGCCCAGATGACATAAAACCCCCCCAAATGACCCCATTTTGGAAAGTAGACACCCCAAGCTATTTGCTTTGAGGCATGTTGAGTCCATGGAATGTTTTATATTTTGACACAAGTTGCGGGAAAGTGACAAATTTTTTTTTTTTGCACAAAGTTGTCACTAAATGATATATTGCTCACACAGGCCATGGGCATATGTGGAATTGCACCCCAAAATACATTTAGCTGCTTCTCCTGAGTATGGGGATACCACATGTGTGGGACTTTTTGAGAGCCTAGCCGCGTACGGGACCCCGAAAACCAATCACTGCCTTCAGGATTTCTAAGGGCGTACATTTTTGATTTTACTCCTCACTGCCTATCACAGTTTCGGAGGCCATGGAATGCCCAGGTGGCACAAACCCCCCCCAAATGACCCCATTTTGGAAAGTAGACACCCCAAGCTATTTGCTGAGAGGCATGGTGAGTATTTTGCAGCTCTCATTTGTTTTTGAAAATAAAGAAAGACGAGAAAAAAAATTTTTTTTTTTCTTTTTTCAATTTTCAAAACTTTGTGACAAAAAGTGAGGTCTGCAAAATACTCACTATACCTCTCATCAAATAGCTTGGGGTGTCTACTTTCCAAAATGGGGTCATTTGGGGTTTTTTTTTGCCACCTGGGCATTCCATGGCCTCCGAAACTGTGATAGGCAGTGAAGAGTGAAATCAAAAATTTACGGCCTTAGAAAGCCTGAAGGCGGTGCTTGGTTTTCGGGGTCCCGTACGCGGCTAGGCTCCCAAAAAGTCCCACACATGTGGTATTCCCGTACTCAGGAGAAGCAGCAGAATGTATTTTGGGGTGTAATTTCACATATTCCCATGGCATGTTTGAGCAATATATCATTTAGTGACAACTTTGCGCAAAAAAAAATAAAAAAAATAAAAAATTGTCTCTTTCCCGCAACTTGTGTCACAATATAAATTATTCCATGGACTCAACATGACTCTCAGCAAATAGCTTGGGGTGTCTACTTTCCAAAATGGGGTCATTTGGGGGGGTTTTGAACTGTCCTGGCATTTTATGCACAACATCTAGAAGCTTATGTCACACATCACCCACACTTCTAACCACTTGAAGACAAAGCCCTTTCTGACACTTATTGTTTACATAAAAAAATAATTTTTTTTTGCAAGAAAATTACTTTGAACCCCCAAACATTATATATTTTTTTTAAAGCAAATGCCCTACAGATTAAAATGGTGGGTGTTTCATTTTTTTTTTTCACACAGTATTTGCGCAGCGATTTTTCAAACGCATTTTTTGGGGAAAAAACACACTTTTTTACATTTTAATGCACTAAAACACACTATATTGCCCAAATGTTTGATGAAATAAAAAAGATGATCTTAGGCCGAGTACATGGATACCAAACATGACATGCTTTAAAATTGCGCACAAACGTGCAGTGGCGACAAACTAAATACATTTTTAAAAGCCTTTAAAAGCCTTTACAGGTTACCACTTTAGATTTACAGAGGAGGTCTACTGCTAAACTTACTGCCCTCGATCTGACCTTCGCGGCGATACCTCACATGCATGGTGCAATTGCTGTTTACATTTGACGCCAGACCGACGCTTGCGTTCGCCTTAGCGCGAGAGCAGGGGGGACAGGGGTGCTTTTTTTTTTTTTTTTTTTTTTCTTTATTATTATTATTTTTTTATCTTATTTTTAAACTGTTCCTTTCATTTTTTTTTTTTTTAATCATTTTTATTGTTATCTCAGGGAATGTAAATATCCCCTATCATAGCAATAGGTAGTGACAGGTACTCTTTTTTGCAAAAATTGGGGTCTATTAGACCCTAGATTTCTCCTCTGCCCTCAAAGCATCTGACCACACCAAGATCGGTGTGATAAAATGCTTTCCCAATTTCCCAATGGCGCTGTTTACATCCGGCGAAATCTAAGTCATAAAATGCTCGTAGCTTCCGGTTTCTTAGGCCATAGAGATGTTTGGAGCCACTCTGGTCTCTGATCAGCTCTATGGTCAGCTGGCTGAATCATCGGCTGCATTTTCAGGTTCCCTGTTGAGACAGGAGAGCCAGAGAAAAACACGGAAGACGTTGGGGGGGGAGGGGCATTCCCTCCCACTGCTTGTAAAAGCAGTCTAGAGGCTAATTAGCCGCTAGGATTGCTTTTACATGAAAGCCGACCGCTGGCTGAAAAGAATGATACCAAGATGATACCTAAACCTGCAGGCATCATTCTGGTATAACCACTCAAAGTCGTGAATGGCGTACCTGAAGACAAAAAAATGGTTAACAATAAAGCACAGTAAACGGTAAGGTATAAAAAATTGCATACCTGAAAAGCAAACATGATAAAACATAATAACAATAAAACATTGCAGAATAGAATACAGTAAAAAAGAACAGAACAATAGAGAGAGAGAATAGAGAGAGAAAGAACAATAAAACGACAACTATTTTTTTTTTATTTTATATTTTTGTATGTGTTTTTTTTTTTTTTTACACTTTTTTTTGTAACTAACTTTTATAACTGTAACCGGTTCCAGGTTCGGGTCTCTCAAAATGCGATGGCATCTTGGGAGACCCTGTGAAAGTGTGTCCTAGTCTGTGGAATGCTGTACCCTACGCTAATACTCAACTAGTGCATGGTAGCGTTCAAAATATTCACCAATGCAAAGACCAGGATTGTCAGGACAGGAGGGACAATAATAGCGGGTGTCACGCCTATATCCGCGCTTGCTGTAGACACAACATCTTTTTTGGGGGGGTTCGTTGGGTAGGGGTACTCGGGAGGACATAAAGAAAATGCCTCTCATGCAGCCGACTGCATTTGATTGGGGATGTGAATGGGGGAAGTACGGGCGCTGCAGAAGCGGTGGGTTCCCAATTAGGATTGGCGAATGCAGCAGGAAGGGCACTATGGGCACGACGGGCCTGTGTTTGTCTTCTTGGTGGCAGCGGACACTACTTGTGCTTGCCACCTCACCAGCTTGAACTGCACTTATGGGACTCGCCACGTCACCAAGTGTTACTGCAGTGCTGGTTTGACTACGACCGGGGTGTACTAGGCCGCTGGTGCTTGCCAGTTCACCAAAACGCTACCAAAAAAACTGTTAGCGATCGCAAGGATCAGGCCTGACTCTGCGAACGCTGCAGTTATGTGTTTAGTGTTTTGTAAGTGACAGTGATCGATCGATACTGCACTTGGGTGGGCTGGGCTGGGCCGGGCGGAGGGGCAAAACGCAGGTGCTAGCAGGTATCTGGGCTGATCCCGCTAACACTGCGTTTGTGGGAACCCTAAACTGCTGGGGACGCTAGTATAGATCTGATCGGATCAGATATTGATCCGATCAGATACTATACCACTAAGGGAGGCGTATGCTGCGTGCGTGGGTGTTAGCGGTACTGGCGCTAACCTGACGCTGCCTGGGGCTGGTGCTTGCCAGTTCACCAAAACGCTACCAGAAAAACTGTTAGCGATCGCAGGAATCAGGCCTGACTCTGCGAACGCTGCAGTTATGCAATTAGTGTTTTGTAAGTGTCAGTGATCGATCGATACTGCACTTGGGTGGGCTGGGCTGGGCCGGGCGGAGGGGCAAAACGCAGGTGCTAGCAGGTATCTGGGCTGATCCCGCTAACACTGCGTTTGTGGGAACCCTAAACTGCTGGGGACGCTAGTATAGATCTGATCAGATCAGATATTGATCCGATCAGATACTATACCACTAAGGGAGGTGTACGGTGCGTGCGTGGGTGTTAGCGGTACTGGCGCTAATCTGACGCTGCCTGGGGCTGGTGCTTGCCAGTTCACCAAAACGCTACCAAAAAAACTGTTAGCGATCGCAGGGATCAGGCCTGACTATGCGAACGCTGCAGTTATGCGTTTAGTGTTTTGTAAGTGACAGTGATCGATCGATACTGCACTTGGGTGGGCCGGGCAGAGGGGCAAAACGCAGGTGCTAGCGGGTATCTGGGCTGATCCTGCTAACACTGCGTTTTCGGGAACCCTAAACTGCTGGGGACGCTAGTATAGATCTGATTGGATCAGATATTGATCCGTACAGATACTATACCACTAAGGGAGATGTATGCTGCGTGCGTGGGTGTTAGCGGTACTGGCGCTAATCTGACGCTGCCTGGGGCGACGCATATCACCGCCGGGCGATCAGGGGGCTAAACCTTTATTCGGTAATAAACGGCGGGTGCCCTGACACTATAAAAAATAAACGAACTAACCAGCGTCACTCGTAACAGTTATACGGTGATCAGTGGTGAAAGGGTTAACTAGGGGGCAATCAAGGGGTTAAAACCTTTATTAGATAGTATATGGGGGTCCCTGTCGCTATAAAACGCTGACGGCGAACCTAAATATTTACGTCTCTAACTAGCGTCACCAGCGACACTAATACAGCGATCAGAAAAATGATCGCTTAGTGACACTGGTGACGGGGGGTGATCAAGGGGTTAAAACTTTATTAGGGGGGGTTAGGGGGGTATCCTAGACCTAAAGGGGGGTAATACTCACTGCCCTAACACTGTAACTGTCACAAACTGACACTATGCAGTAATCAGAAAAAAAAAAAAAAATACTGCTAATGTCAGTTTGTGACAGGGGGGGGGGGTGATTGGGGGGGATCAGGGGGCGATCGGGGGGGGATCGGGGGTGTAAAGTATGCCTGGCATGTTCTACTGTGTGTGTTTGTGTTGTGTGGACTTACATGTCTTCTCTCCTCGGCGCTGGACGGAAACTGCCAGACCGAGGAGAGATGACATCACATCCTCTGCCTGTGTGAAACTACACACAGGCAGAGGAGGATTCCCATTGGCTGGGAGCGATCGCGAGGGGGGGGCCACGATCGGATGGTCTCCCCCTCGCCTCCCGACGCTCCCAGTCAGATGCCGACCGCCGATGGCACCGGGGGGGGTCCGATCGGACCCCCCGCCCGCGGGAGGCAGATCACGTACAGGTACGTGATTCTGCCTGCCCGTGCCATTCTGCCGACGTATATATACGTTAGGCGGTCGGCAAGTGGTTAAAAGTACTCACGGCTATAATGAATTGTCGGTCCCGGCAATACACATAAAAGTCATTGAAAAAAACGGCATGGGATCCCCCATTGGGTCTGGTATGAATATTAAGGGGAACCCCAAACCAAAAATTTTGAAAAAAAATGGCGTGGGGGTCCCCCCAAAAATCCATACCAGATCCTTATCTGAGCACGCAACCTGGCAGGCCGCAGGAAAAGAGGGGGGGAGAGAGAGCACCCCCTCCTGATCCGTACCAGGCCACATGCCCTCAACATGGGGAGGGTGCTTTGAGGTAGCCCCCCAAAGCACTGTGTCCCCATTTTGATGGGGTCTGTGGCGGGGGGCTTATTGGAATCTGGAAGCCCCCTTTAACAAGGGGACCCCCAGATCCCCGCTCCCCCCTATGTGAAATGGTAACGGGGTACAAATGTACCCCTACCATTTCACAAAAAAAGTGTGAAAATGGTAAAAATGACAAGACAGGGCTTGGGGACAAGTCCTTTATTAAAAAATAAAAATGTTCCACAAAGTCCATTCATCTTCTTTTTCTCTCGCTCTGACGGACCAAAAAAAAGCCGCACGCCCCACCGATCTGCCTCCATGGGAGGCACCCGCTGTAATGACCATCCTCTCAGGTGACAGTTCTTTTATAACTGAGGGCGGGGCCACACGGTGATGTCCCCGGGTGACCCCGCCCCCCTCTGCCGCATGGGGACATCCCTATGGCTTTCCCGTAGCATCAGAGGGGGACGGGACCACCTCTGAATTCTAGCACTAGACCTCCTTTGTAACTCTAAACATGTAACCTGTAAAAAAAAAAGTTAAAGTGCCGCCTATGGAGATTTTTCAGTAATGAAGTTTGTCACCATTCCACAAGTGTGCGCAATTTTAAAGCGTGACATGTTCGGTATCTAATTACTCGGTGAAACATCATCTTTCACATTATACAAAAAAATCAGGCTAGCTTTAGTGTGTTTTTTTATATTCATAAAATTTTTTCCCCCAAAAAAAATTGCTGCGCAAATACCGTGTAACATAAAAAGTTTCAACGACCACCATTTCATTCCCTAGGGTGTCTGCTAAAACAATATATATAATACTTAAGGGTTCTGAGTAATTTTCTAGCAAAAAAAATTATGATTATTACATGTAGGAGAGAAGTGTCAGAATTGGCCTGGGTGGCAAGGGTTTATTACCATAAGTTATATACAAATAATTATTATATATTATTTTTAAGGTAATTTGCTAGATTTTCAAAATCTGTACTCAAGCAGTTGGCTTAATGGACAAAAGTTATAACTTCCAACCAGTCATTTCACAGTAAATAGATAATAATAAATTATTATTGTAACGAGCCCCTTGCTCGCTCGATTCCACTCTCCCGACACTCCTCTGCGGCTATAGAATCAGATTGCAGATCGCAACATCTGATTGTTCAGTCATCTGATGCTCCGGGATTAGAACTACAGCTATGTGCCGTTCTAACACAGTTGTGATAGCTCAGAACAAACACCAGGCAGGCTGTATGTAAGGTCAACCAGGAATCTCTCTTTGACAGGAATACAGTCTCTTTTATACAATAAAAGAGGAGGTGCAGACCTCCTGCTCATATTACTCTAACAATACAGCTGTATCCTAATTAACCTAATTAACATGAGCTAATTAACTAATCCCTTTAGACAGCCTAGATAACTCAGACATGACCTTTAGGCCAGACTGGCCGTCTTGTAGCTCAGAAAACCCAATCAACATTATCACAATAGCAGAGTTAATTAACACAAACAACAATGGGGATCTAATGACTCTTAAATCCCATACTAGAGACTTATTTACAATACACATTTTAGCAGACAACAGACAGGTGGCTGGAATTGATGACATTAGCATTTAACAGTAGGAGTCCCAACGGTATGAATCAGTCACTATTCCAATATGGCAAATCCAGGGTCCCCAGAGTCTGTGTGTCCTGGGGGATCAGGACCAGAATCCACAGTAATACCACCTCAAGGGTCCCCAGGCATACAGCTCACAAAGAGCACCGTTCCCCCAAATGCCAGGGCCCACGATCAATCGGCAAGAGGCTAGCATTCAGTCCCCTCCAAAAGTCTCTCTCCCGGCTAGGTCTGTCACATTTCTCCCCTTTTGGCAGGGGACTAACACAGGAGGAGTCCCCAGACGGGTTGACTCCGAAGTTAGTCAGTAGTTTCAGTCCTCTAATGCCTGTACCCACACAGTACCCCAAACAAATTGTTCCAAACAAAGCATTACTCACCCAGCCAACCTCTGCCTCTCTCAGAGAACATATCTGCCGCTGGGGAGAGGCCTGGACTGGCCCTTCTCCCTGGAGTCCTTTCTGCCACTGGAGAGAAGACAGGGTGTCTGGGCTCACTCCGTCATGCTGTTGGGGATCTGGGCCGACTGCCCAGCATCCCTGGGGTATACAGGTGGAGACTGAAGTCCCATCCACCTTCACAGGAAATCCATCCTCTGTTAGTTGAGGGCAGAGGCCAGCAGTACTCGGCCCTGTTGCCAGCTCTTCTGCTGGAAACCCCACACCATCTGCTCCGGCTAACTGTTGGGGAGGGAGGCCAACTGCCCCACCTCCCTGGAACTCTGTAGTTGTTGCCAGTGCTGGGCAGAGGTTGGTAGCACTCTGCCCTGTTGCCAGCACTTCTGCTGGGGACTCCGCATCCTTCACTCCAGCTAACCGTTGGGGCAGGATGCTGGCGTCCTCCACTCCCAAACTGTGTAGCTGCCATTGGGGAGGTGAGCCGGCTGCTTCCTTTTCCATTCCCTCATCTGGATGTTGGGACGATATGTCTATGGTACTGTCTCCCAGGTGCACGGATCTTTGCTGGGGAGGAAAGACCACTTGCTCCACCCTGGCCAACTGTTGGGGAGGGACGACGAACACCTCCTCTCCCTTCTCCCCCTGTATCCTGATCTGCTGCTGGGAAGTGACCACCTCCTTTTCACCCTGAGCCTCCGTCAGACGAGGAGACGTCATCACACAGCAGGAGCCTCCCTCCATGCCAGCATGGGTGCGGAGCGGCCCGGAGAAGAAAATGAAGAAGAGAAGAAGAGAAGAGAAGAAGAGAAGAAGAGAAGAAGAGAAGAAAAGAAGAAGAGAAGAAGATGAAGAAGATGAAGAGAAGAAGCCTCCCCCCATGCCATGGGTGCGGAGCGGCCCGAGGAGAAGAAGAGAGAAGACGCCGCGGAGGAGATGCTGGACGAGAACTCCAGAGGAAGAGCCAGAAGAGCCAGAAGAACCAGAAGAAGAAGATGAAGGAAGATAGAAGAAAGAAGAAGCATTTAAATAAAGGAATTGTCAAAAACTGTCTCTTGTCATTTTTAACATTTTTGACAGTTTTTTAGTGAAATGGTAGGGGTAAGTACCCCCTTACCATTTCACACAGGGGGGGGCTGGGGGGGCCCTTGTTAAAGGGGGCTTCCAGATTCCGATAAGCCCCCCACCCGCAGACCCCCACAACCACCGGCCAGGGTTGTGGGGATGAGGCCCTTGTCCTCATCAACATGGGGACAAGGTGTTTTGGGGGCCACCCCAAAGCACCCTCCCAATGTTGAGGGCATGTGACCTGGTACGGTTCAGGAGGGGGGGGCGCACTAGATAATTTCAACTTCAAAGCCTCGTACACACGATCAGACTTTCTGAGGGAAATGTTCGATGACAGGCTGGTGCCGGAAAATCCGACCATGTGTATGCTCCATCGGACAATTGTTGTCCGATTTTCCACGGACAAATGTTGGCTAGCAGGTTTTAAAATTTTCCGTGAACAAATGTGTTTTGTCGGATTTTCCGAGCGTGTGTGCACAAGTCCGTTTTTAAGCTCAAAGATACAACTATGTTGGTGTCCCTTGTTAATTTCCTTGTTAACCACTTACCAACCGGCCCATAGCCGAATGACGGCTGCAGGGCGGTTGGATAACTCTGGGAGGACGTACTATGACGTCCTCCCAGAATTCCCCTCTTGCGCGCCCCCTGGGGCGCGCACCCGAACACATCCATGACCCCGGTCAAATGACGGCGCGATCACATGTAAACAGACCGGCGTCATCTGATTACGCCGGTTCCTCTCCTCCCCTCCTGTGTACCAATCGGTACACAGTGAGCGGGGAGGGGGATGGATGGATGTCTGCAGCGCTGTGGGCTGTATGTGTAGTGCCCACAGCGCTGCACAGAGACATCCAGCCATCCATCCATCCATGCTCAGCCATCCCTCACTACTATGCAATGCTGTGCAATACTCTGCAATACCCCCACAATACTCTGCAATGCTGTGCAATACTCTGCAATACCCCCACAATACTCTGCAATGCTGTGCAATACTCTGCAATACCCCCACAATACTCTGCAATGCTGTGCATTACTCTGCAATGCCCCCACAATACTCTGCAATGCTGTGCAATACTCTGCAATGCTGTGCAATACTCTGCAATACCCCCACAATACTCTGCAATGCTGTGCAATACTCTGCAATGCCCCCACAATACTCTGCAATGCTGTGCAATACTCTGCAATGCCCCCACAATACTCTACAATGCCCCCACAATACTCTGCAATGCCCCCACAATACTCTGCAATGCTGTGCAATACTCTGCAATGCCCCCACAATACTCTACAATGCCCCCACAATACTCTGCAATGCCCCCGCCATACTCTGCAATGCCCCACCATACTCTGCCATGCCCCCGCCATACTCTGCCATGCCCCCGCCATACTCTGCCATACCCCGCCATACTCCGCAATAACCCGCCATACTCCGCCATACTCCGCCATACCCCGCCATACCCCGCCATACTCCGCCATACCCCGCAATACCCCGCCATACTCCGCAATACCCTGCCATACCCTGCCATACTCCGCAATACTCTGCCATACTCCGCAATACCCCGCCATACCCTGCCATGCTGAGCCATGCTCAGCTGTACTCGCCCTCTGTATGTGGTCAGGCTGTGGAAGTCTCACACATGTGGTATCGCCGTACTCAGGAGGAGTAGGAGAATCTATTTTGGGGTGTCATTTTTGGTATGTACATGTTATGTGGTAGAAATATTGTATAAATGGACAACTTTGTGTTAAAAAAAAAAAAAGCGTTTTAACCACTTCCCGCCCGCCGGCCATCATACAACGTCCTTGACTTTGTGCGGGGATATCTGAATGATGGGTGCAACTACAGGCATCATTCAGATATCAGCTTTTTCAGCCAGCGATTCCCTACACCATGAGAATGATCATAGCAGCTGTTCCACTGCTTGATCGTTCTTACGGGAGGCGAGAGGGGATGTCCCCCCCTCCCGCGCTTCTACCGACTCACCGCTACGATCGAAGCCAGGATCGTTTTTTTTTTTTTATTTCAGGCTTCCTAGCCTAGAGGTGAGATGTGGGGTCTTATTGACCCCGTATCTCACTGTAAAGAGGACCTGTCATGCCATATTCCTATTACAAGGATGTTTATATTCTTTTGTAATAGGAATAAAAGTGGTCAAATTTTTTTTTTTTTTTTTGGAAAAAAGCATCAAACTAAAATAAATAAAGTATAATGAACAATAAAAAAAAAAAAAAAAAAATTTTAAAGCGCCCCTGTCCCTGTGTGCTCGCATGCAGAAGCGAACGCATACGTAAGTCCCGCCCACATATGAAAACGGTATTCAAACCACACATGTGAGGTATCGCTGCGATCGGTAGAGCGAGAGCAATCATTTTGGCCCTAGACCTCCTCTGTAACTCAAAACATGTAACCAGTAAAAAATTTACTCGGCGTAACTTCATCTTTCACATTATGCAAAAAAATTAGGCTAACTTTACTGTTTTGGCTTTTGTAAAGCACAAAACAGTTTTTAAAAAAAAAAAAACGCGTTAAAAAAATTGCTGCGCAAATACCGTGCGAGATGAAAAGTTGCAACGACCGCCATTGTATTTTCTAGGGTCTTTGCTAAAAAAACATATATAATGTTTTGGGGTTCTATGTAATTTTCTAGCTAATAAATGATGATTTTTAAATGTAGGAGAGAAATGTCAGAATTGGCCTGGGTGCTCCAGAACGCCTGAAGGTGCTCCCCTGCATGTTGGGCCTCTGTATGTGGCCACGCTGTGTAAAAGTCTCACACATGTGGTATCGCCATACTCGGGAGTAATAGCAGAATGTGTTTTGGGGTGTAATCTGTGGTATGCATATGCAGTGTGTGAGAAATAACCTGCTAATATGACAATTTTGTGGGAAAAAAAAAAAAGTAAAAAAAAAACCTTGATTTTGCAAAGAATTGTGGGAAAAAATGACAACTTCAAAAAACTCACCATGCATCTTTCTAAATACCTTGGAATGTCTTAGTTCCAAAAAGGGGTCATTTGGGGGCTATTTGTACTTTTCTGGCATGTTAGGGTCTCAAGAAATTAGATAGGCCGTCAGTACTTCAGGTGTGATCAATTTTCAGATATTCGCACCATAGCTTTTGGACTCTATAACTTTCACAAAGACCAAATAATTTCCACCGATTTGGGTTAATTTTACCAAAGATATGTAGCGGTATAAATTTTGGCCAAAATATATGAAGAAAAATTACTAATTTGCAAAATATTATAACAGAAATGAAGAAAAATTTATTTTTTTACAGATTTTTCGGTCTTTTTTCTTTTACGGCGCAAAAAATAAAGAACCCAGTGGTGATTAAATGCCACCAAAAGAAAGCTCCATTTGTGTGAAAAAAAGGACAAAAATTTCATATAGATACAGTGTTGCATGACTGAGTAATTGTCATTCAAAATGTGAGAGCACCAAAAGCTGAAAATTGGTCTGGTTAGGAAGGGGGTTTAAGTGCCCAGTTGTCAAGTGGCTAAATATGTTTATTTAATTTTTCATAGATAACAGAGTAAATAAATAAGTAAATAAAAAAAAAAAAAAAAAAAGTAGTACATAAAATAAATAAATAAATAAGGAGATGAAGTAGACATATAAATATGAAGCATGAGCATTTCATATACAATTAGTATAAGATAAATAGTATCATCATGAAAATATAAACTCATCTTATTACTTTAAGAATGATACAATTTATAGGAATACATCAAAGTGATCATGACATAGAAATTTAATAAATAAATAAACAAATAGTCGATGTGACTTTTTTTCTGCTCATGATATATGTCTTATAAGGAATAAGAATACAAAAAGAAAAATAATATAGAAAAGAAGAAGAAAAGAGAGGGGAGTATAGGTGGTGGTGGTCTGGCTCCTGAGTTACACAATTTATTATTATATTGTATGTTCTATATACATTCTAATGAGGTAATAACAAAGATTGGTTGAAGTCATTAGGGTAATAGTGTTTAACCCATGGTTGCCATATCTTTCGAAATTCATTGATCTTGTTATCAGCTATAGCTGTCATTTTATCAAAAACAAGTGCTCTATTAATTCTATGTTTTGTTTCAGCCAGAATTAGAGATTTAGACTTCCAAGCTTTGGCAATTGTTTGTTTGGCTGAAGTAGTAATTTGAATGAGTAATTGGAATTGAGTATGAGAGAGTGTATTGGGTTTGAGGTTTAAAAGTGCTGTAGCAGGATCAGGAAGAATAGAGATTTCAAGAGCTTTAGAAGCCATGGAAAATATGTTTTTCCAGAATTCCTGGACTATCGGGCATTGCCACCAGATGTGAAAGTGAGTTCCAAGTGAATCGCAACCTCTGAAGCAATTAGGTGGGTATGTAGGAATGAATTTTGCTATTCTAGCAGGTACTAGGAACCACTGTGTAAGGAATTTATAGTTTGTTTCTATTGCATTACTATTAGGAGAAGAAGATTTAGTGGCTAACCATATGTTTGACCAATCTTTGTTATCCAAGGTCCGATTCATGTCAAGTGCCCATCTGGCAGTATATGAGGGTAAGTTTTCATCAGATTTACTTGTAAGTTGTTGGTATAACAAAGAAATCAGTCCTCTGATGTGTGGGTCACTTATACATATCCGTTCAAATTGAGACATTTGATTAAGAGAAGAACCTGTAATAAGGAGTGGTTCATAAAAATTTTTAATCTGTAGATAACGAAAGATTTCACTTCTCGGAATATTAAAGGTTTCACACAAATCAGGAAAGGAATATATAGTATTTGCAGATGACAATCTGTATAAACGATTCAGGTTCTTAGAGGACCATATGGAAAAAGATCTAGGAAATTTCCATGCCGGGTAGAAAGCAGGGTTCCCAAGGAATGAAAGTAAAGGATTATACAGAGATTGGAGATTATGTAAGTTTTTGAACTTATCCCAAATGGCTAAGGTGTGTTTAGTTATGGGATTGGAAATGTTTTTTCTGTCGATCTGACGAAGCCATAGCATATTGGCTACTGATATTGGGTCAGTATCTACTGCTTCGATAGCTACCCAAAGGGGTGTTTCAGTAGTAGCATGGTATTTAGGTAGAAGAGCCAATTGGGCAGCATAATAATAAGATAAGAAATTGGGTAGTCCTAAACCACCTTTTAATTTGTTAAGGTAAAGTGTAGATTTGGGTATACAAGGCTTAGTGGAACCCCAGATAAATGATAGGACTCTTCGTTGAGTAAGTCTAGTAAAATAAGAAGGTAAAGTTATAGGTAACACTCTAAATAAATATAAAAATTTTGGCAATATTGACATCTTAATAGCATTGATTTTGCCTAACCAGGAAAGTGAAAGAGAGGCCCATTGCTTCATACATCCCGATATTCGTTTCAATAGAGGTAGGTAGTTAGCTGAAAACAGATCTTTGAGAGAAATTGTAAATTGTACCCCTAAATAGGGTAGTTGTTTTGAGACCCAAGTAAAAGGTAAGACAGATTTTGTATGTTGAAGTTCATATTGCGATAAAGAAATGTTTAAGGCATTTGATTTAGAAGGGTTAATATGTAGTCCAGAAATATGAGCAAATTTATGTAGTAATTTGAGAAGATTTGGGGTGGATATATGAGGATGGGACAAGAAAACAAGGATATCATCAGCAAAAAGGCTTATCTTATGATGGTAACCACCTAATTCAATTCCTTTGATATCTATATTTGTTCTAATTAGTTGTGCTAAGGGTTCTATTAATAGGGCAAAAAGTAATGGTGAAAGGGGGCAACCTTGTCTTGTACCTCTATTTATGTCAAACATAGTGGATTTATAACCAGAATATTTAATATATGCTCTTGGTTTATTATATAGTGATGAGATCCAGGTAAGGAAATGGTTACCAAAACCCCATTTCTGTAGTATATAATCCATATATGGCCAAGTGACAGAGTCAAATGCCTTTTTTATATCCAATGAAACCAGACATGCTGGTATATGTCTTGTTTTGGCTGCATGTATGAGTAAAAGTGCTCGTCTTATATTGTCACCTGCCTGACGTTTCGGAATAAAACCTGTTTGGTCTTTATGGATTAAGTGTCCAATAATATTATTCATTCTGGTAGCCAGGATTTTAGCTAATAATTTAATATCTAAATTAAGAAGTGATATGGGGCGATAATTTGACCAAGAAGATGAGTCAGATTGTGGTTTGGGAATCATAGTGATAATAGATGTGAGTGTCTCTGTTCTAAATGAATGTCCTTCAAGAATTGAGTTAAAGGCCCTAGTTAAGATTGGTGTAAAGATATGCGTAAACTGTCTGTAGTATACTGCCGGGAACCCATCAGGGCCCGGTCTCTTGTTGAGTTTTAGAAGTTTGATAGTATTTAAAACCTCTGTAGTCGTAATAGGACTTTCGAGAAGATCTCGTTGTTTTTGGTCAAGATACGGGAGTTTAATATTAGAAAATAAAATATCAGCTTTTGACTTATCAAATGTTGGGGCTGGGGAATATAATTTAGTAAGATTGGTACGAAAAATCTCAAGAATTTTAATCGGATTGCTAGTGTACGCTTCTTTAGAGATTTTCAAACGGAAAGGTTTCTTTTCGTGTTGTATAGTTTTCAAGCTTCTGGCCAAGGGTGTATCCAGTTTATTAGCCTTCAGGTAAAAGGTATGTTGTCGTTTGCGTAAAGATTTATCAGCAGAATCAGTCAAAAAAAGATCTAAATCTAGGCGGGCTTTTTCAAGATTAGAATTATTAATAGTCGTTGGGCAAGATTGAAAGGTCTGATGACAGTTATTAAAGTTAGATTCCAATTTTGAGAACATTATTTTACGTTCTCTTTTGAATTTAGTTGCTAGTTGTATCATTCTACCTCTAATGACAGGTTTATGAGCCTCCCAAAGTGTGAGGGCTGAGATATCGTTTGTGTCGTTATCTTTAAAATAGTCAGATATTGATTTCTCAATTTCTTTATTAAGAGATGGATGAGTCAGCATGAAATCTTTCATACACCAAGTTGTGTCATGAGATCTAGGGAGTGTAGAAGCTATATTAATTGAAACTGCACAATGGTCAGTCCAAGGGAATTGTATAATTTTAGCTGAGATAATTTCTGGTAGCATGCTAGAAGGGATAAGAATATGATCAATCCGAGAGAAAGATTTATGTGGGTAGGAGTAGTAAGTAAATCGTCTATCAGTAGGATGGATTTCACGCCAGGTGTCGACCAAGCTATGAGAGGTAAGTAAACGTTGAAAAGTTAGATTTGTTGTACCTGTTGTAGGCCCAGGGGGAGATTTGTCTAGAAATGGGAAGATTGTTGCATTAGAATCACCACATATAACAACTGTTCCAAATTTGTGGGACTCTATGACTTGAAATAGGTGTGACAAGAACGCCGTTGGGCGTTTATTGGGAGCATAGTAAGAAACAATAGTTATAGGGTTGTCAGAGATATAACCTGTTAAAATTAAATATCGACCTTCCGGATCTATCACTTGCGTTTTAAGGTTAAACGGAGTGGTACGATGGAAACCAATTAGCGTACCCCTTTGTTTAACTGCAGCAGAGGTGGTATAAAATTGTGGGTATGAGGGTGAGAGAACTCTAGGTTGAGCTTTTTCTATAAAGTGTGTTTCCTGTAAGCATATAATATGGGCTTTTTTGGATGAAAAGGATCTTAGAGCTTTAGTGCGTTTATGTGGGATATTAAATCCCTGTACATTTAAAGATAATACATTTATCGGAGCCATAGATTAACCAAGGTAACTGATGTATCATAGCATAAAAAATATATACTTTGAGCCAGATCCACCACTGAGAAACATAAGGAAATCGGGGTTCAAGAAAAAAGAAGAAAAAAAAATATAAATAGCGAAAAAAAGAGATAAATAGAACAATCGTATTAACCCGTAACATAGATAGTGCTGCTTAATTAGAAAACAGAATAATAGGGTTAGGGAGCATCTCAAGAAAGTTTCCAAAACTTCCTGAGAGGATCCAAGTCCATCAGCAGAGTCCTCCATAAAAAAAAGGCAGGAGTCTGCAAAATGGAAAAATCAAAGGGGCAGCAAGAAATTCCTATAGGAAAAATGGCCCCGGAGAACCACAGGTACCAAAAAATAGAAAAAAAAAAAGGAGAATAAGAAATCCAGCAAGAGATGTGTGAAACTTTGCTTAAAAAATATATTATATATAGAAAAAAGAGGATTAAAGAGAGAAAAGCCGAATAGACTATCCAATTATGGCATAACCTCCATGTCTGGGCATATCATTTGCCTAGTGAAAAAAAAGGGAGAAAAGTAAAGAACAGGTGGTTATGCTAAAAAAAAAAATCCAGACCAGTTTCGGTAATAAAACCTGTAGTGAGAGAAAATTATTGGTAGTAGGTTTCTTCTTTTCAGTCCATTGAATCATCATTTTTAGGCGGTGAGTGTTCATATGGGCCGCGCTTGTGGAGATTTTGGTATGAAGATGAAAAAGAGTTGTAGTCTGAACTTTTCTTTTGCTGAGGAAAACGAGCTGTTGAACGTCTACGAGGCTGATCTTTAGGTAAGGCTGTTTCTACTAAGCCTAATTCCAATAAGGCCGATTGTAAGTCCTCTGAAGAGCGACAGACATATCTAGTTTCCAGGTGTGTAAAGCGAAGGCAAAAAGGAAAGCCCCAATGATAGGTAATATGGTTATTCTGAAGTACCTGTAATTGGGGTTTGAGGGCCCGTCTTTTTGCAACTGTAAGAGGAGACAAGTCTGTGAATAACTGATAAGAATGACCCTGAAAACTGAGAGATTCTTTTCTTCTAGCAGCTGATAACAATTGTTCTTTAGTTTTGTAGTAATGCAATTTAGTTATTATATCTCTTGGGGGGCCGTTGGTTTTGCGTGGTGCTAAAGCTCTGTGCACTCTGTCCATTTCTAATCTATCAATGGTAATTTCAGGGAGTAATTCTTGAAAAAGTGTGGTAATGGTTGCCTGCAGGTCTAGGATGGATTCAGGTATACCTCTTATCCTTAGATTAGATCGTCTATCTCTGTTTTCTTGTTCCTCTAAACGTGTCTGTAATAGGGTATTTTCCTCTTTAAGGGCTGTTATCTCAGAAGTGCAATATTGTGTTTGACAGTCAATATCATCTACCCTCAATTCCAGTTCAGCTGTTCTCTGACCAATTTCTTTAATTTCCTTAGTTAATTTATCTGTGATATGGTCAGAAGTCTGTTTCAATGCTTTCTGTAACATCGCTTCAAATGTAGCAAACATATCTGTTTGTGATACATTTTGAGTTGAATTAATAACAATGTCAAGTTTTGTTTTGTCAGCCTGTGTTTTTTGTCTGGGAGGTTGTGGTATCCCAGCCTGTGAAGCGCTGTGCTGTGAGGAGATAGATGACGCCGCCATCTTAGCTGCCAGTCTGAGAGCCGCCTCAGATTTGTAATTGGCTTTTATTTTGCTTTTTGGTCCTTTCAGGACCATAATATATGTTTAGTAAGGCGCTGGAGAGGTTTACCTACAATTTTGTGTTTTTTTGTAAGCCGCTGGGACCTGTAGTTCTCCGGTCCGAATTCCTGTGGATCGGAGCTCTAAGGAGGCATTACCGTTCCCTCAGGCATCCGCGCATGCGCCCGTCCCTTGTTAATTTGACATTGTATTTTTGAAATGTATCTGCCTACTCACAAACTGTAGCCAAGTATTTTTCAAACAAAATAATTTTTATTTAATAGGGAGCACAAGGTCATATAAAAATCAAGAGGAAGGCAGCGGTGGAGAAACAGTTGGAATTGGTGAAGCGTTTGTACAGTACCCGACCGCGAGATTGTGTTTCCAGCGCGATACCATTGTGCTGGTTCTCGACGACAGGGTGCATGTCGCACTGGCTCACTCATCGGAAAAGAAAAAACTTTGTTTTCCTTCCGCGATGAGTGACAGGCAGTGCTGACAGCTGTCTGGTATGAATCCTGAGGGGGAACGCGGCGCGAAATTTTAAATGAAAAATACGGCATGGGTTCCCCCCCCCCAGGAGCATACCAGGCCCTTAGGTCTGGTATGGATTGTAAGGGGAACCCCCTACGCCGAAAAAAAGACAGCGGCAGCAGACCGGGCCCCTCGCTGGCAATAGAGCTGGAAGAAGATAGCGGCGGGGCCTGGGAGAAGAGGCGGAACACCAGGAGAAGAGGCGGAACACCGGGAGAAGTCAGAAGGAGACCCCCCCGAAATCGGAAGAAGACCCCGGAGCTGCCTAATAAATTACTCTTAAAACCTGTGTACTGTGTTTTTTTTTTATTGACACTTTTCCCTAGGTGAATGGGTTCGGGGTACCATGTACCCCATACTCATTCACATAGGGTGGGGGGCCGGGATCTGGGGCCCCCCTTATTAAAGGGGGCTCCCGGATTCCGATAAGCCCCCCGCCTGCAGACCCTGACAACCAACGGCCAGGGTTGTTGGGAAGAGGCCCTTGTCCTCATCAACATGGGGACAAGGTGCTTTGGGGTGGGGGGCCCCGCAGGGCGCCCCCCTCCCCCAAGGCACCCACCCCCCCATGTTGAGGGCATGTGGCCTGGTACGGCTCAGGAGGGGGGGTGCTCGCTCGTCCCCACCCCTTTCCTGGCCGGCCGGGCTGCATGCTCGGATAAGGGTCTGGTGTGGATTTTGGGGGGACCCCCACGCCGACTTTTCAGCGTAAGGGGTTCCCCTTACAATCCATACCAGACCTAAGGGCCTGGTATGCTCCTGGGGGCAGAACCCACGCCGTTTTTTTCATTTAAAATTTGGCACGGCATTCCCCCTCAGGATTCATACCAGACAGCTGTCAGCACTGCCTGTCACTCATCGCGGAAGGAAAACAAAGTTTTCCTTTCCCGATGAGTGAGCCATCTCGGCGCTGGCTCCTGTGACGGAGCTCGCAGGTGTCAAATCTCGCCGAGAAATGCGGCGAGATTGACACAATATCGCGGTCACCTACTGTACCCCAAGGCATACATCAATTATGTGAAGTGCAAAATTGGTAACCTGAGGAGTCCATTTAACAGGGAGCACAATACGGTCCTGGACTACAAGAGATCGGGAGCAGCAGCAGATGACATCAATGTCCCCAGGCTGTGGTCTTACCACAGCCTGCATTTTTTTATAGACCAGACCGAACCCAGGTCATTGCTCTCAACGTTTCCTTCCACACAAATAAACTACATTAAATAAAAAATGCATTCTCTGCAGAAAACAATATAAAAGTAAGACAACTCAAATCATAATTTTCAAAATAAACAAAAAGAAAAATGAAAAATTGTAGGGGTGAAAATCCCCAGCCCAGTGGGCTTGTTGGGGATGTTGGGGCTGCATTTTTCATGGTCCACCATGCTGCTGTGGTGGGTGGAGTGGCCGTGGTGTCTGTGGAGGTGGTGGGAGATTGTCCTTCAACTCGCAGATGTGGGTTTTCTGGGTAATTTGGCCCCTCCTCCCCTTGTTGAGGAGCTGCAGGATCAGCTCTGGGATTCCATGACCTTCTTGCGCTTCCTATTATATGTACTACGCATGCTACCAATTTTGGCCTTCAAATAATTGATGTCTGCCGTGGGATACAGAGGCTTCACCAATTCCAACAGTTTCTCCATTGCTGCCTTCCTCTTAATTTTATTGGAGTAATCCCTACTTTTGACTTGCCATAGACATGGCAGCTCCCGGTACTGCTGGATAAAATCTGGCAAAAAAATCTGGCGCTGTGAATTTATCCACCATTGTGCCTGCAAGACACAACACAAGACAAACCCTAATGTTAGGCTAAACTCATAAATAATCTGGTCCCAATATAGGCCTCAATCTATAAGCAGTATAAGCCAATAACCACTGATGCCCCAATTTACAATTGTACCTTCATTTTATCTTTCCTTTTGGCAATGTCGATCGTTCGTCCTCCACTCCCAGATCATTCCTACGGCCATTACAATGACCACGAGTTATGGCTTTATATACATGCGTGAAACTCCGCTCTCAGTGCGTCATGACGCTGGGGCGTGACCATATCTCTTCTGCATGCGACACACACGGCGGAACATTCGGGAGTGTGACAGCATGGCAGATTCCAGGCATCTCCACGGTGGTGTATATTATAGGAGGCACAAAGACACCCTCATGAGCAAGGCTGAGATGGTGGAGATGGTGCGTATCCTTGAGAAGCACGACTATGATTGTAAGCTGTGCAACTATGAAAGGCCCAACAGCCGAAAAGACCTCATTTTGGAGAATGTCCTCGCCATTTTGGAGGTAGAATTTTCAGTAAAACGAAAGAAGGACCGAATCCGAAAGCGATGGTCAGATTTAAAGCACCGCGAGCAAGAGCAGATGGAGTCCATCCATCACATCATCAAAAAAAGTAAGCAATATTTGTATCTAAACAATATGTATATGTGTAAATTAGCTGTCTGTATATGTGCTTTCTCCAAGTAGGTTTTTAAAATTCTAGGTAATGTTTTCTCTAATCTTTGTCTAAATTCGTTTTTTTAACATGAAGTTAAATATAAAGCAGATATAAACATTTTAAATATGTTATTTTTTTGCCATTTTTTGTGTAAAAAATATTTTTTTAATCTTCTTTCAACAGGGAAGCACAAAAAAGGAGGCTACAGACAAGCCATCAGAGGGGACAAAGGGAAGCTACCTTTGCCCGGGCACTAACAGGGGAGACTTCAAGGCTATCTTCCCCCCCAAAAAAGTGACAACTTCAAATACACTTATTTAGCCACTGACAGGGGTGATTCTAGGTGGGCCAAAGGCGCGGGCGGAACTTAAAGAGGAAGTAAACCCTGATGGGTGTTACTTCCTCTTTGTTTCGCTGCAAAGGTAAAGCATAATGGGCTACTATGCATTGCAAAGTAGCCCATTATGTGACACTTACCTGCAGGAGAAGCCTGCGATGTCCCCGTCTTCCTCGCTAGTAGCAAGCGTCCATTCTTCACCCCTCTTCCTTCTGGGGCAGCGAACTCTGGCTCTGTGACTAGCCAGAGTCGCATGGCAGCACGTGATGTCACTAACGCACATGCGCGTGGCAGCCACCTTTAACGGCATGACCCGAGCTAGAAACGGCACAGCGTGCCCTTTCTAACTCTGGCGTATGCGCAGAAGAAATCGCCCTACAGCGTTTTGCAAATATCTCCTAGGCCATGCAGGTCTGGGAGATATTTCAAGCACCTACATGTCTGTAGGTTAAAGTGGTTGTAAAGGGTTTACAACCACTTTAAAAGGTAAAGAACACTTTTTGGTTGATGCCTGGCTCATCACTGCTCATTAATGCAGCCTTGCCAGGGTAGACGAGAGGCCCCAGGGATCACAGTCACACAGAGACACGCCTGCTAGAATGAGACTCGTATATCCCCTATCCCATAGGAGACAAGAGGGGTGGGGGGCAACTGGGCATGAGTTTTTCAATGTTGGCACTTGTCCATTGTTTCCCCTCTGTAAAATGACATCACCTTCCCTTTTCGATGCATTTTTAAGGGAAAAAAAAACACAGTGCAGCATGGTGTAGTCCACTAATAATGAGCAAACATTGTCCCCAGTGCAAGGTTGGTCAACTAATGCAGCAAAATGGATGCTAGAAACATATGTGACTTGGGGGGGATTAATGAATGTTGTATTATTTCTTTTTAGAGGAAAGTGAGTGCATTCAGCTGAACCAGAATGTTGGTTTGGAGGCGTGGGATATGACACCTGGACCCAGCACAGACCTTCCTATTGTGGATGTAACATCTCCTGACGCAAGTCAAACAGAGGGCCAAAGACACCCAGAAGTGGAAGAAAATATTTGTGAGCCTCTTGTTTGCGCAAGTCAGTATTTTTGGAATCTGTCTTCAAATGTGTATACATGTCATATGTTTAGATGTCCAAAACAAACACCCACTCCACACATTAGCAAAGTATGTAGTGCCTTAACATTAGCATGGAGAAGGAAAAGGTGGAAGGAGCTGTCTGAAGGGCAAGAAGGTTGCAAGCAATAATAGACTGGGTAGCTAAGTATTTCCCAAATTTCGCTAGTAACTTGACCATAATTCACTATGTAGGGCCTCAGCCACTTGACCATCGTTCCCTTAATACTTTTTTCTCTTCTTACAAGGACATAAACTTCCAAGATGCACAATTGCCCGTATGAGTGCAGATATGATACAGGCTTTGATTGAGCTTGAGAAAATAAAGGAGGCTGCCAGTGCTTTACATAGAAGAATACGTGATTATGTCGACATGCTTGCCAAATTTTAAGTTCATCTGGCCTGAAGTTTTCTTCCACTTGTTGGTTCCGGTTTGCAGTTTTAAGATTTCCCATTGTTTTATTACTTTAAAGCCCTGGTTCACATTGAGGCTCCTTTGAAATCGCACTATTTCACTTGAAGTAGTGCGATTTCGAATTAGTAAGATCAGTGCAATATCAGGTGCAACTTGATAGACATGTGTGTTTCTTCATGCGCAGATGTCTATTGAAGTCGCAGCTGAAATTGCAAAAAGTAGTGCAGGAACTACTTTTGCAAATTGTTGTGGCGCCTCTAAATCAGTGTCGCATAGATTGGAACAGTGCCATTGCCTCAAATAGGCTGCGGCTTGTCATGCGATTTTAGCTATCAATCGCATGACAAATCGCTACAATGTGAACCTAGGCTTTATAGTGTCTGAGGTCAGTGTTTAGCCACTCCACTTCTCTAGGTGCACCACCATATCCTGTTTTCTTTATTTTCTGCAGGCTAAAAACTACTGTGTGAATTACTAACCTCGAAAATGACATCATCACCTGTGCCAAAAACAAAAAATATAGAAAACATGACCTAGAAATGCATCTGGAGAAGGAGGGTTGTGAAACACTGCCCTAAGTAATGTTATAATTGCAATCTTTATGTGTTTTTAAGAATCGCAAAGCCAAAAATTGAAGATGCACACAATTTGGGACAAAAAATTCGGAATTCCCTCATGATCCCATGCCTAAAATGTGTGTCTTTCCCTACGTCTAGTTTTCTAAAGCCCCAAAACACACAGTGGCTTATTTCCGACAGGCAAATCCACTTTGCACTACTAGTGCACTTGCATTGCACTTGTAGTGCAAAGTGAATTGGCCTTTCGGAAATAAGCCCCAGTGTGTCAACATGTGCTAGCTCCCATCATGGGGGATCAATGGTCGTGTTTCAGGGGTGTAACCACTTCCTCTCACCTACTTTAGTTTTGAGGAAGGGGTTGCACCCCCAAAACGTGTACATTGATATGCCGTGATGGCAGATAGCACATGTTGACACACTGTGTGTTTTGGGGCTTTAGGAAATAACCCGTTTGTACCTACACACATTTTAGGCAGGGGATCATAAGGGACATTTAACAGTTATGCCTCTACGTGTACCTGACTTCAAATTTTGGCTTTTAGAGGGGTGAGATCACCCCATCTGAGGAAGGCAACATCAACACAGTTTTGGGATACTAATGTCTCATATGGCCTTCACTTTAGCAAAGTCGAACTTTGTAAGTTCCTGAGTTGGGATGTGTATGTTATGTTTTTAAACATGCCTGTTTAGCCCCCAAAAAGGCAAAATAATGTCAAACATACATGTTATACACCAACATGTTGGTTTAATCAAAAACCTTTTAAAACACACATGTTAATTCGCTTGGAGTAAAATGTTTTATACTAAACAATGTGTGGCTTCATATTTCAATGCTCAATACTAGTGTATATTGTTAAGTTGGTGTAGTTACAGTGACAATGTGCTCTAAAATGTGGCAAACTCAGGTAATTTTAGGGCCTCAAAGAAATGAATTAGAGTTGAAAAGGCTGAATCTTTTTATCATTAATACATTCCATACATTAACAACAATAACAGTGTGTGTGTAGCAGACCCACAGCACAACATAATAATTAGCTGAAGAAGAGATTGTCACCTCATGGAGCAAATAAGTTACATTTGTACTACTGTAGAAACTGGCCAAAATTAACAGAAAACAGATAAGAAACGCAAACAGTCATTCAAATAAAATAGGAGTTTAGTATCAAGTCAAAAATGTATTCAGGATCTCCAACATTTTGCTGCAAAGCCACTGCCTCTCTACTCACAAAGTACTCCATATACCATTGCCAGACATCTCGGGCAGTTTGGGATTGCAACCCAGCATGGCCACTTTCCAGAGCCATCATCACAGCAGGATCGGGTGGGCCAGACACAGAAAAGTCAACCTCACTTGGAAGTGAGGCAAGGTCGCTGCTTGCATTCCTGCGTAAGTAATTGTGCAGGATGCAGCAGCACAATACTACATGGTTTAGCTTGTATTCGGCCAGGTAATTGCTGTTAGAAAAAGCCTGAACTGACTTAACAGTATTCCAAATGCATTCAGCACAACCCTTCGGGCACGAGACAGCCTATAGTTGTATATCCTCTGCTCTGGGGTGAGGTTCCTCATGGAAAAGGGCCTCATAAGATGTTCCCCCAGAGCAAAGGCCTCATTTGCAACAAATACAAAATTTAGGCCCTTGACATTGTCCTCAGGAGGTGGCAAATGTAAGGTGCTATTCTGTAGCCGGTGGTAAAATTTGGTCTGTGCAATCACTCCTTCGTCTGAGTTGAGGCCGTTCTTCCCAACATCAAGGTACAGGAACTCATAATTTGCAGACATCACCGCTAGCATCACTATACTATAAAAGCCCTTATAATTATAATAATAATAGCCCGAGTTGGGTGGTGGGACAACACGCACATGCTTCCCATCAATCGCCCCACCACAGTTAGGAAAATCCCACTGATGGTGGAATTGGGAAGCAACAGCCTGCCATTCCTGTGGGTTGGTAGCAAACTGTGGAGTCCAAAAAAAATGACTACTTTTGCATATAACATTGCAAGCAGATTTGACACAAACATTCTTGGCCAACATAAGTATAACATTTTTTAAAATGAGTATTTAAAGACAAAAGTATAAGGTCAACGTATCAGATTCCTCGCCCCCTCTGGTGGCCCATTCTAAAAATGTTATGGTGTGGGGGAATGGGTAGATGTTTTGGACAGGTAACCCTCTCCATTTCCATGAGAGCTGAATGCCTAAATAATGTATGGTACTTTGGCCAGGTAAGAAGTGTCATAATCCAAAAATATGGATACACAGTGTCCAAATTGAAGCACATTTTTACATTCAGAAATTACCTATCAAGATAATAGGTGACAAAAACTTTCAACAGTACCATTTGAAGGTATTCAGGCAGGCCTTTGCACTACATGCTTTAGTGAATTCATCAAGAAATATGACCACAAAAGAAGTATAGTGTGTATGGGTTTTGCAAAGTCAGCAGAGTATTGGTATCGGTTGACTTAGCATTTGGAGGGGTTCCAAATGAGTTTGGGCCCCCAAAAAATGGCCTTTTGCACTCTGCCTGAATTTGAGGACAACAATAACATTTGTACACATTTTAGGGGGTGTTTAGGGTAAGCACAAAAATTAAGATGACAAAATACATTGTTAAGTTACTAGGCTAAGTGTGTATGGGCCCAGGACAGCATGCTGGGGAGGTTAGTGAAGGCAAATATGCATGAAGGACAAAAAAGGAGCATTAAAAGTTTACAGCATGCATGAGGACAAAGAGGACATTCACAGCATATTACAATAATGGTAATAATTAGGGATGAGCCAAACACCCCCCTGTTCGGTTTGCACCAGAACATGCGAACAGGCAAAAAATTTGTTCAAACACGCGAACACCGTTAAAGTCTATGGGACTCGAACATGAATAATCAAAAGTGCTAATTTTAAAGGCTTATATGCAAGTTAATTATAGTCATAAAAAGTGTTTGGGGACCTGGGTCCTGCCCCATGGGACATGGATCAATGCAAAAAAAAGTTTTAAAAACTGACGTTTTTTCAGGAGCAGTGATTTTAATAATGCTTAAAGTGAAACAATAAAAGTGTAATATTCCTTTAAATTTTGTACCTGGGGGGTGTCTATAGTATGCCTGTAAAGGGGCGCATGTTTCCCGTGTTTAGAACAGTCTGACAGCAAAATTACATTTCTAAGGAAAAAAAGTCATTTGAAACTACTGGCAGCTATTAATGAATTGTCGGTCCGACAATACACATAAAAGTTCATTGATAAAAACGGCATGGGATTTCCCCACAGGGGAACCTCGAACCAAAAAAAAAAATGGCATGGGGGCCCCCCTAAATTCCATACCAGGCCCTTCATGGGGTATTATGCATGGTACTATGACAATATCATGCATATAAGCCTTTAAAATTAGCACTTTTGATTTCTCCCATAGACTTTTAAAGGGTGTTCCGTGGCTTTCGAATTTTCCGCGAACACCCCAAATTATTCGCTGTTCGGCGAACATGAGTTCGACTCGAAGCTCATCCCTAGTAATAATGGAATGAAGAAATTAATACAAGTGTAAAAGGGGATGATTAATGCGCTACCCAAAAGAGATTAAAACAGCTGCTACAAAACCATGTGACAAAAAGGGAAAACAAATTTAAAAATAAATTGTAGCGCTAAAAACACACAAAAGATATTAATAATAAATAAAATTCAAAGTGCATATAGACGTAATGTCCCAGGAAAAGCAAATATGTGATCCAAAGGAACAAAAAAGTCCACAATGAGAATGGTTAATCCGTATATCAATTCTGTCTGCTTCTCAACCTTCAGCTGGTATATCATCAATTTAAGCGAGTAGATAGAATACGCTTACCAGAGAAGTTGGATTCTACTGCCATGAGCATAGAATCAATGGAGCTTAATGCCACCCAGGGCGAAGTGGTGAAGTGTTGGAGGCAAGGGTAGAGCCTCTACCGGGCCGGGACGTCCCCTCTCTACCAAGAGGAGCAAAGCCGAAAATGGGTTCCAGAAAACGTGGTGGTTTCTCAGTTTCCCAGGGTATGTGGAAAAAAGAAGAGATGCTCCCACATAGTATAACTTCTGGGTGTTTTTATTCATAAAAAACCACGATACATATAAAAATGTGATCACAAAGATAGAATAAAAAGCAGTGTATAGGGTCTATAAAAAGCCGGCTTTTTATAGACCCTATACACTGCTTTTTATTCTATCTTTGTGATCACATTTTTATATGTATCGTGGTTTTTTATGAATAAAAACACCCAGAAGTTATACTATGTGGGAGCATCTCTTCTTTTTTCCACATACCCTGGGAAACTGAGAAACCACCACGTTTTCTGGAACCCATTTTCGGCTTTGCTCCTCTTGGTAGAGAGGGGACGTCCCGGCCCGGTAGAGGCTCTACCCTTGCCTCCAACACTTCACCACTTCGCCCTGGTTAGCATTAAGCTCCATTGATTCTATGCTCATGGCAGTAGAATCCAACTTCTCTGGTAAGCGTATTCTATCTACTCGCTTAAATTGATGATATACCAGCTGAAGGTTGAGAAGCAGACAGAATTGATATACGGATTAACCATTCTCATTGTGGACTTTTTTGTTCCTTTGGATCACATATTTGCTTTTCCTGGGACATTACGTCTATATGCACTTTGAATTTTATTTATTATTAATATCTTTTGTGTGTTTTTAGCGCTACAATTTATTTTTAAAGAAATTAATACAATACATTAGCAAACATTAAATACATAGAATTTGATGTTAAAGGCTAAAACTTACCCGAATATAGTCCTTCTGCAGCACCTGAATTATGGCAGAACAGGTCTCTGGAATAATGATTCCCAGAGCCTGAGGGGAGATCCCAGTTGTGAACTTCAGATCCTGGACACTTCTCTCCATTGCCAAGTACCGCAAGGTGGTGATGAGCCTTTGCTCGGGAGTAATGGCTTGCCGCATGCATGTGTCCTTCTTACTAATATAAGGGGTAAGCAAAGGCAATAGACGGTGAAAGCAGGGGTCCGTCATCTGGAGATAATTCCTGAAATCATCAGGATTATTCTCCTGTAGCTCCCGCAACAAAGTCGTGTGACAGAATTGTTCACGATTAAGCAACCAATTCTTGGTTCAAGAACTCCTCCTCCCCCGTTCCTGGACTGGACTTGGGTCAAAGCAATAACTGCAAGTCCAATAATAGCACGATCTCTGACAAGAATGCCACATCGCTAGTAGACGAACAGCCATTCAGAAACTAACTGACGACAACGCACTGAAAATCAGAAAGGACCTGACAAGCACGACCTGGAAGTCAGAAATGACCTGACAAGCACGCACTGAAAGACAGAAACAAACTGAAAAGAACGCACTGAAAATCAGAAACTACCTGAAACATGCACTGAAGAACAGAAACAAACTGACAAGCACGAGGCTGAAAAGCACGAATCGACACTCTCCAAACTTCTACTAACATGAGATTAGCAGAAGGAACCCAAAGGGTGGCGCATGACTAGTGAACTTCCTTTGTATCGGCTCGTAGTACGTCACTACGTTCGTAATTGTTGGGCAACATTTGTGTGGGCGTGTGTATGCAAGACAAGTTTGGGCCAACGCCCTTCGGACAAAATTCCATGGTTTTGTTGGCCAACAATCCGATCGTGTGTTTGAGGCTTTAAAATCAACTCACTCCAGGTCCGCTCTCCCTGAGGTCTCTGAAAACTCCCGCCACCCCCTACCCCATACACAGAGCTTTTAAAAAATGAAAAGGAAAAGGAAGTATTGTTCTAGGAGGAAATATCAAGCTGTAAAAAAATTAAAATGATCCAGCTGGAACTCAGGTGGTCACTAAGGATAATGAGAGAGAAAACCTCTGAAATATGTTCTTTAGCTTTATGTATACAAAGGGAAATGGAGGTGCTATGGAGATGTATCATCACTACAACCACAAAGGCTCAATGTTGAGATGTTCCAAACACAATTATACAAATGTTAATAAATTACCTAGACCAGATCAGTTATCTGTAAGCCATTGTTCTAACTTTAATAACTGGTTCGGTACCAAATGATTGTTAAATATAGCAGTTGTGTTACCTGCATTTACAAAAAGGATTGCATTTGTCACTACAGAGCTGCAAATTTAAACTGCATATATAGTGACCATGTCATACCTCCCAACATATTGAGATGGGAATGAGGGACACCTACTAACAAATGTATGTAGGCATAAGACATGCCCCCTGTCACACCACCTTAAAGGAGAAATAACCAAATAGATGGTTCATTAAATCCACAAGGGCTTTTTTTACCACTACTATTCCTTTATATTGGCTTTTAAAATGTACAAATGCAGCAATTTAGAAATTAGATGAAAGGTTTAGCATCGGGAAACACATTTTGAAAGATAAAAAGTGCATTTTATATACAACTATATGGATCAGACCAAAATGAGGGACAAATGAGGAGGAAATAGGGACAGAGGGACATTGCTCCAAATCAGGGACAGTGTTATCTTTTAGATTTCATAAAATCTGTCAGGTTTAAAATGCAGCTGTCACTTAAAAAGAAATGGAGGGGGAATCTTCCAATGGGTCCATTTGCTCTAGTTACAACTATAACCAGTTGCTGACCACTCTATAGCCGCTCTGTACAGAATAAGGTATATGTACATATATATATATATATATATATATATATATATATATATATATATATATATATATATATATATATAAAATATGTGTAATACTGCACTTCTGGGTGGGGAAGTAGGAGCCGATCAGTAGGTGCCAGCCAATGGAGGACCGCCAGCACTCGCTGATCAGTAAGGGATCATGCACACAGGACGTTATAAAAATGGCCACAAAAAATGCTTTTTTTTAGCATTTAGCAGCGTTTTTATATTAGCGTTATTGTGCATTTTCCAGCGTTTTTGGCATTTCCTGCATTTTTAAACATTAGCGTTTTTGGGCATTTTTACATTAAAAACGCTCCCTATAATGTAATAACGCCTAAAACTGTCAGCTTGACGCATTTAGACGCATTTTTTTTAGTTTTTTTCTACTTCTGTCATTTTTTTCTACTGCCCCTAAACGCCTATGCCTGAAAATGCCTCTGACAGTTTATGTGTGCATGGATACATAGGGGTTGATTTACTAAAACTGGAGCATGCAAAATCTGGTGCAGCTCAGCATAGAAACCAGTCGGCTTCCAGGTTTTATTGTCAAAGCTTAATTGAACAAGCTGAAGTTAGAAGCTGATTGGCTACCATGCACAGCTGCACCAGATTCTGAGTGCTCCAGTTTTAGTAAATTAACCCCATAGGCTAACATGGTAGGCAGTTCAAAAAAACTTCAAACGCCCCTTACAGCAGCTGTAAAAACATCCTGTGTGCATGAGCCCTAAAGAGGCACACTGGACGGAGCTCTGCCCATGTAAACAATGCAGAGTTCCGTCTTATCAGCGGGGATGTGCTGGATTTTGTTTTCCTGGAAAGGACATCCCCTAGTAGAAGTAGCACACAGTTCACATAAACACTGGCTAGGCACTCAGTTAACCCTTTAATTGCCCTATATGTTTAACCCCTTCCTAGCCAGTATCTTTTGTACAGTGTCAGTGCACACTTTTAGCACTGATCACTGTATTGTTGTCACTGGTCCCCAGAAAAGTCTCAAAAGTTTCAGTTAGTGCCAGAGTGTCCAATGCAATATCTCAGTCCCCGCTATAAGTCACCAATCGCCATCATTACTAGTATAAGGAAAAAATGTATTCCAGTAAATACCCCATAGTTTGTAGACACTATAACTTGCGAAAACCAATCAATATACGCTTATTGGGATATTTTTTTTTACCAAAAATATGTAGCAGAATACATTTTGGCCTAAATTTATGAAGAAATTAGATTTATTTTCAATTTGTTTGGATATGTTTTATAGCAGAAAATAAAAAATATTTTTTTTTTTCAAAAATGTTGCTTTTTTTTGTTTATAGCACAAAAAATAGAAGACCTAGTGATGATCCAATATCACCAAAAGAAATCTCTATTTGTGGGGAAAAAATTACATAAATTTCATTTATGTACAGCGTTGCATGACAGCGCAATAGTCAGTTAAAGTAACGCAGTGCCGTATCACAAAAAATCAAGAGAAATCTGTGTTTAAAACAAAAAATAAAACTAACAGGGGTTTTAATCTTTTCCTGTTCTAGTCGCAAGATACAAAAAAAAAAATTGGGGGTTGATTTACTAAGAAAGAAGAGTAAAAATCTGGTGCAGCTCTAAATAGAAACCAATCAGCTTCCAAGTTTTATTTTCAAAGCTTCATTGAACAACCTGAAGTTAGAAGCTGATTGATTTCTATGTAGAGCTGCACCAGATTTTGTAAATCAACCCCATTGGTTATATATAAGGTTTCATGATACTGATACAGAGTATTATCATGAGTACTCATGAAAATGCTCTGATACCCCAAACCAATACCAATATGAGGTGCAATTTAAGCCAATACAAAATTAATGGACTCAAATCTCATTGCAAAGAATCACATGCCATTTCCCGTACTGCTCCTGTGTGAGTCCAAGGCTTGTCATAGTGATATCAGCCTGAGTTCACACAGAAGTGGTGCAGAAAACTGCATGTGATTCAGACAGGAACTGCACCGCATTCCTGTTCAAATTGCAGGCGATTCTTTGCAGTGCGATTTGAGCCCATTCATTTTGTGGGGGCTCAAATCGTACCACAAAGGTTATCAGTACTTGTTATCGGCGAGTACTTGTTCGAAAGTAACGGTACTCGTACCCGCAGGAAAAAACAGTATTGGTACATCCCTAGTTATATATTCACTTGTAAATGATAAGCTAGTTCTGGCTTTCACTTCATGTCAGCCCGCTAACTCACCACCCCGTCATCTCTCCATCCTGCTGACTGGTCTCCCAAGCCACTCCATTGGCTGAAGGATTAATTCATCAGTCTGTCAACCTGCCAGCCCATTAACCTGCTCCAGCCGCCTACCAGCCACCACCCCACTCCAGCCACTAACCCGCTCCAGCTGCCTACCAGCTGCTAACCCGATCCAGCCACTTAACAGCCGCCAACCCGCCCCATTTTACCAGCCCCAACCCGCTTCAGCCACTAACCAGCCGCTAATCCATTCCAGTTGCCTACCAGCCTTCAACCTGCTCCAGGACACTGCCAACCCATCTTCCCCCCGGCTCATTAACCTCCATCCTGTTCCTGGACATCCTGCTTCAGGTTACAGTTACCATCCTAACTTGCTGGTTAATCTTCCTTTTTTCTATTCTGCCATCTGCCATCTCATCAGCTTGCCGACCCGCCGACTTCAGGTCCCTGATCTGCTGTTCCATGAACCTGCTGACTGGGAGGCTGACCGGAGATTACAAGGGTCACAAAGGCAAGCATACAAGTATATAAGTTACCAAAATGAACCTCTAATCACAGTTTTTGGCTTGGATAGCAACTAGACACTGTACCTGAGTGGAGAAGTAAGGAGTGGAGGAGAGAGGAGCCTTGCCCTCCCTGGTGAAATAGCTTGCGGTGGGAGATAGGGGGGCTTTTTTGTGACTGGAGGAACATTCCAGTGTGGAGACACAAGGCATAAGTGTGCTGATACATGTGGGGATATCACTATTACTATACTATATTACTATTAGAGGCTCCCAGTGGAGGAAGCACAACAGCTGTTCAGAAAAGCTATTAAAGTCCTTTTTGTGTTTGACAGCTGATAAATTTCAACATTTTAATACTTTAGTGTATTTCTACACAGTGAATGTCTCTTGTCTCTCTGGAAAGTGATTTGTGGTATACAAAAGATCTTATATTTGCTGTGGTTTATCATTGTAGGCTTACGCTTACATTAACAATCAAAAGAAAAAAAACTATATAATTATATAATACACAGCTATATATGGGCTATGACCTGTCAAAGCAGGAGGGAGCAGGAAATGGAGGAATTGTAGAAGGCACTGCAGGACATTGAAGACCCCGGTGTGGAAGGTGCTGCCAATATGCCCCATGTGAAAGCCCAGACTGTTCCTAAAAAAGGGTCTGGAGAAAATGTAATTAAACAGGGGCTTGAAGCTTATAAACTTTCTAGATCTAGCTCTAGAGAGAGCATTGATACACAGGACATGCAGGACATACTGGACACCTCTCAATTTGACTCGACCTCAGATTAATCCCGATTTGGTTGATCCTGGTTCAACATAGTTGTCCCGGATGCCACTGGTTTCATGGGGTTTGGAGGGGAGATCAATATCTAGTATGTCTTTAAAGTCAACAATGGAATCTAAAATAAGTACAGAGTCAGTGGGACATATGTTGAATAATCAGGAGGCAAGTGGTGGTCAGTTATCAAAAAAAATGCAGAATAGCCCTCCTCTTCTGTATTAACATTGGAAACCACCCTAAGTGATGTCTTCATTGCTATACAGGCCTGTAACAATTCTTTACTATCTTTAACAAATCAGATGTTGCAATTAAAAGGGGATATTGCAGCTATGAGACATGAGAATCAAAAAATATGTGAACGTACTACCGCAATAGAAGATGGAGTGGGTGTGCTGGAGGATGCTTTGCCTCTAATAAAAAAGGATTTGCAGCCGATTAAAACACAGATAAAAGATTATGGACAGAAACTTGAAGGTTTGGAAAACAGTCAAAGACGTAATAATGTTTGTATGTCTTTTTTGAGAAATGGTTGTGGACATATTGGGGGTGGATGGTTTTTCAAGGCCTTTTTCAATTGAATGTGCCCATCGCATACCTAGTCAGCTACTGCCACCCAGAGGCATGCCCAGACCAATTATCATCAAGTTATTAAATTCTTGAGACAGAGACCTCATATTATCTAAGGCAGGCCAACGAGGCAATATTGAATATAATGGTAACAAAGTGTTTTTTTCCCCGGATTTTTCAGTGGAGGTACAGAAACAAAGGGCAAAATTTGTTGAGGTTAAACGCAGATTACGATTGTTGAAAATTAATTATTCAATGTTGTTTCCAGCTAGACTGCGCATTACTGATGGAGATATAGTACAGCTTTTGATACTCTGGGAGCAGTGAATATTTGGTTAGACAAGAGGCGGTAATCATGCTTTAAAATATGTAGGGTGTTGTGGGACCTGGGGGTGATTTGGGCACTTTGTCACCCATAGGTGAGGATGGGGTGGGGGAGGGGGGTTTAGGGGAGAGGAGGGGACAATATATATGTGTGTGTATGTATTTTTTTTCTCAATCCCATTTCTTCTCCTCTTTCTCTCTCTTCTCTTCTCTTTTTCTCATTCCAATGTACTTTTCTGAGGGTGGAGGAGTGTCATATTGGGGCCTGGGAAAGGTGGTCGGGGGAGGGGTTATGGGGCACCGATGTATTCCAGTGTCGTCACCCCTTGCTCTCTTCAGAATCCATATGGTACTGACATGACTCCAAGACCTGCTACTAATGGGTCCTCTGTATGTGTCCTGTTAGGACAAGGGTTGTGAAGCTGAAACCTCCACTTTTTTCTTTTTGGGGAGAATTTTCAGCTGGTTTGGATCGTTTTCAGGTACAGGTTGTATGGGGGGTGGGAGAGTTGGGGGAAGTGTGGGGGGGTGTTGGGGGGGTTGTGGGTGGTGGGGGTTGTTGGGTGTGTTTTTGTGTTTTGTTTTTTTCCTCTCTCTCTCCCCCTTTTTATCCTCTCAAGAAGTGCAACATTATGGAAGGCAATAGACATCAAAATTACCAAGGATCCGATGGGTTTTATTCTGTGTTTATTTGATAGAAGATACTGATGTCAAGTAAAATAATGCTGATGTCATGGAATGTGAGAGGTTTGGGGGACAGGATTAAACGACAAGCAGTACTGGAATCAATAGAATTTTATAAACCAGAAATAATATGTTTGCAGGAGACCCATCTGGGGAAGAAAGATATTACACTGTTTGGAACATCTAGATATGGGTGTCAGTATCATGTCACTTATTCTACATATTCACAAGGAGTAAGTGTCCTGATCTCTAGTTCTCTCCGATTTTCATGTATACAGAGCATTAAAGACCCTGAAGGTCCTTATTTGATTCTTCTGTGCACTTTGGAGGGAAAACATTTTTTACTGGTAAACGTTTACATTACACATAGTGTTTAAAAAAAATGTCACAATGGTCGGCTATCCCAATTCGATTGATGGGAGATTTTAATAACATATTAAATGAGGAAGAAGATAGACAGAGTATTAATAAGATTAATAGGAGGGGAAATGTAACCGGATTTGCTAGTCAATTACAGGAGATGGGGCTCGTAGATATGTGGAGACTTAGACACCCATTAAGTAGAGAATATTCATGTTGTTCCAGCACCTACGAATCACTATCAAGAATTGACCTGGCTTTGGGGAACGAGCCTGAGGGGTCTCTCAGATCATTCCCCTATGATTTTATCCCTGAGGATAGAGGAGCATTTAACCAGACTACCTTGGAAAGTCAATCCACAGTGGTTGTCTTTGATTCTGGAGAATAGAACTGAGCTTTTGCTGTCAGCATTTTTCGTGAGAATAAGAATTCTACCTCCTTCTTAGTAGTGTGGGATAGTATAAAAGCTTATTTGGAAGGAATAATAACTAAAGAAATTTCTAAAATTAAGAAATAAACAAGGCAATGAGAGGAAGAAGTAATGCAAAAAGTCAACCAGGTAGAGCAGAAGTTCATATTGGATCGGAAGATAGACATTTAGCCTGGCAGGAAGCCCAAAAAATGTATTGAACTCTATCCTTACTGAAAGTAGAGAATAGTAGTTTTTTCAAAAACAAAAACACTATGAAATGGGGAGCAGGTAGGTCATCTTTTAGCAGTGATAGCCCATAATCAAGATGGCCCGTCAGGTATAGCCGCTATTAAAAATATAAATTGAACAATAGTATATGATACAACAAGTATTCAGAGTACATTTGTAGATTTCTATACTCTATTATATGAGTCCAGAACAGTAAATGTAACAAATCAAAGTAAACCATTTTTGGAAAAATTAGCTATTGCTAAACTTAATTTAAAAGAAGAGAACTTTTGTATAGTCCTGTAACTCCGAAAGAGCTAAAGGAAGCAGTATTACAAACACAGAATAATAAGGCTTCAGAATTAGACGGATTACCATCCGAAATTTACAAAAAATACGGCCAGATTTTACTTCCAGAACTCCTCAAAGTGTTAAATGAGGCATATAATACACAAGAACTCCCTAAATCAATGCAAGAAACAATAATAACTGTAATTTTAAAATCGGGTAAAGATCCATTAAAACCAGATTCTCATCTTCCTACTTCTCTACTTACCTCTGTTGTTAAGATTTTAGTCAGGGTACTCACAAATAGACTATCTACTTACATTAATACTTTGATTCATAAGGACCAAACTAAAGCAGCTTCAATAAGTTTTCGCAGATTTTTTTGAACATGCAATTACCTAGGGATAATGGAGGTACTAGTGCCATTTTGTGTTTGGATGCCCAGAAGGCTTTTGAAATGGTAGAATGGGAATATTTATGGACTGTATTGTCCGCCTTTGGAATTTGTCCAGGATTCTTAACCTGGCTGAGATTGCTGTACAAGGATCCTAAGGAAAGGTTGAGAATCAATAATACAATGTCCCCATTTTTCCACTATCTACAGCAACCAGACAGAGCTGCCCTCTGTCCCCTATGCTGTTTACACTGGTGATAGAGCGTCTAGCTATCGCTATCAGACAGTCGGAAGGGATAGTTGGGTTTTGTCATTCAGGAAGAGAGCACAAAATTGCCCTCTACGCAGATGATGCTTTGATTTTTTTGAGGGTTACCTCAGATTCATTAGTAGAACTAACAACACTAATTTCTGCGTTTGTGTAATTCTCGGGCTTCCAGATTAACTGGGAGAAATCAACATTGTTGTCACTGGATGATATAGAAATTTCTCTGCCCGACAAGGCCTCACAAATTAAACATACAGTTGGGACGGAAAGTATTCAGACCCCCTTAAATTTTTCACTCTTTGTTATATTGCAGCCATTTGCTAAAATCATTTAAGTTAATTTTTTTTCCTCATTAATGTACACACATCATCCCATATTGACAGAAAAACACAGAATTGTTGAGATTTTTGCAGATTTATTAAAAAAGAAAAACTGAAATATCACATGGTCTTAAGTATTCAGACCCTTTGCTGTGACACTCATATATTTAACTCAGGTGCTGTCCATTTCTTCTGATCATCCTTGAGATGGTTCTACACCTTCATTTGAGTCCAGCTGTGTTTGATTATACTGATTGGACTTGATTAGGAAAGCCACACACCTGTCTATATTAGACCTTACAGCTCAGAGTGCATGTCAGAGCAAATGAGAATCCTGAGGTCAAAGAACTGCCTGAAGAGCTCAGAGACAGAATTGTGGCAATGCACAGATCTGGCCAAGGTTACAAGGTTCTTAAGAGCACAGTGGCCTCCATAATCCTTAAATGGAAGACGTTTGGGACGACCAGAACCCTTCCTAGAGCTGGCCATCTGGCCAAACTGAGCTATCGGGGGAGAAGAGTTTTGGTGAGAGAGGTAAAGAAGAACCCAAAGATCACTATGGCTGAGCTCCAGAGATGCAGTCGGGAGATGGGAGAAAGCTGTAGAAAGTCAACCATCACTGCAGCCCTCCATCAGTTGGGGCTTTATGACAGAGTGGCCTGATGGAAGCCTCTCCTCAGTGCAAGACACATGAAAGCCCGCATTGAGTTTGCTAAAAAACACCTGAAAGACTCCAAGATGGTGAGAAATAAAATTCTCTGGTCTGGTGAGACCAAGATAGAACTTTTTGGCCTTAATTCTAAGCGGTATGTGTGGAGAAAACCAGGCACTGTTCATCACCTATATATATAAAGTCCAATCATTAAATATATCCAATCAAAAGTTCATAAATGCCAATAAGAGATGACACGGTCACACAGACTTCCAGTGCAGACTACAAATAGCCGTTCAATAGCCGGTCACACAGACTTCCAGTGCAGACTACAAATAGCCGTTTATACGGCTATTTGTAGTCTGCACTGCAAGTCTGTGTGACCGGGCGCAGGAGCAGGAGTGAAATTATATAACAGGAGGATCCCAGACAAAGAATTCCATGGCAGGAGCATCGGGTAGTTGCAGATAGACTGATTGGCACACATGCAAGGGTACACTATGAGTATTCTCCCATCTCTTTGAGCCACTGAAGACAGCAAGGAGAGGTCTCTTAAAGGGACATGAGCGCGGAAGAAACTACTAAAAGGAGGTGGTGGAAACTCACAAATGACCTACTGAGTTTAGGTCTAATACAAAGATGCTTTCATTTATATTTTTTACCTGGGGATGATTGCCAATTTTCCTGCCACTACAACACGGGTTTCCCTGCTCTTACGGATCCCTCTGTGCATCGGATGAGTACATCTAGCTAATGACAGCTAGCCCCGCAGTGTGTCAGTTTTATACTGAAACCGGATGGGACCTCCGATAACCAAGGAATTCATTTGATAACAGCTAGCCCAGGAGTTTGCCACTGGTTCATTCATGTCTCCTATGACCGCCTGTAATTAAGGGGTCAACTGGATCTGGTAAGCACATTCTCATTTACTTATTTACCGCACCGCCTGGATAAGTGATCAATGTGAATTTACCCAGAAGAGGCTCATCTCTTATTGGCATTTATGAACTTTTGATTGGATATATTTAATGATTGGACTTTATATATATAGATCATTTAATCCTTCACCTTCATTTTTCTTTTTGCGCTGCACTTAATTTGGTTTTTTGATTGTCATTGAGGTTGGTGTTATCCTTTAGTGTTCAGCTTGCATTATCAGTTTGGCTTTAGCTTGCGCTGATTGCCCTTTATTTTTTATTGCTCATCACCTGTCCAATACAGTCCCAACAGTGAAGCATGGTGGTGGCAGCATGATGCTGTGGGGGTGTTTTTCAGCTGCAGGAACAGGACAACTGGTTGCAATTGGGGGAAAGATGAATGCGGCCAAGTACAGGGATATCCTGGATGAAAAACTTCTCCAGAGTGCTCAGGACCTCAGACTGGGATGAAGGTTTACCTTCCAACAAGACAATGACCCTAAGCACACAGCTAAAATAATGGCAGGAGTGGCTTCACAACAACTCCGTGACTGTTCTTGAATGGCCCAGCCAGAGCCCTGACTTAAACCCAATTGAGCATCTCTGGAGACACCTAAAAATGGCTGTCCACCAACGTTTACCATCCAACCTGACAGAACTGGACAGGATCTTCAAGGAGGAATGGCAGAGGATCCCCAAATCCAGGTGTGAAAAACTTGTTGCATTTTTCCCCAAAAAGACTCATGGCTGTATTAGATCAAAAGGGAGCTTCTACTAAATACTGAGCAAAGGGTCTGAATACTTAGGACCATGTGAAATTTCAGTTTTTCTTTTTTAATAAATCTGCAAAAATGTCAACAATTCTGTGTTTTTCTGTCAATATGGGGTGCTGTGTGTACATTAATGAGGAAAAAAAATGAACTTAAATGATTTTAGCAAATGGCTGCAATATAACAAAGAGTGAAACGTTTAAGGGGGTCTGAATACTTTCCGTCCCCACTGTACATGCCATACCCCAATATGGGCAAATGCAAACTATGAGAAATTGGGGAAACTGGAGGGATTCGATCTATGGCAAAAACACAGGTTAAGGTACCTGATGCAACTATTTCAGGAGGACACTTTAAAATCCTTTACTCAAAAAATGGAAGAATATGAAATCCTGAAAAATAGGTTTTTTCAATAACTTCAGCTCAGACATGCTATAAAAGCACAAACCCGCTCCTGTGAGATAAAATTAAATAAGTCAATAATAATTTCTTTATTAGATTCTAAGATACATCAAAAAGGACTTATATCATGACTATATGGGGTATTGTATAATAAAATTAGTAGTTATACCATCAGGGGCTCAATGGGCACATGACTTGGGTCCAATATCAGATGATCAATGGTCAATGGCTTTATCTACAGTTCCATATGTATCTTTATCTATTATGCAAAAGTTAACACAATTATTTATTTTACACAGGGTGGCAGGGGGGTAATTGAGACTATTAACAGCTTGTTAGGAATAAAATTGCCACTAGATCCGGGTTTATGCCTGCTAAACATGATGGAACAATTTTGGATCCCGGATGGTGATTATATTACAATATTAAGAAGCCTGTTTCAGGCATGTAAGTTAATGGCTCTAAGACCCCCTTCACACTGTGCCGTCACCGATGTCAGCGGTAAAGCAGCGCTATTTTTAGCACTGCTTTACCGTCGTTTCAGCGGCGCTATTCGGCCGCTAACGGGGCGGTTTTACCCCTGCAGCGGCGTTTTGCCGACGGTATGACAGTGCTGCCCCATTGATTTCAATGGGAAGGAGCGGTGGAGGAGCAGTGAGTTCACCGCTCCAAAGAAGCTGCTGGCAGGACTTTTTCTGACGCCCTGCCAGCGCAACGCTCCAGTGTGAAAGCACTCGGTCTTTCACACTGGAGTGAATGGAGCAGCTGTTTTATGGCGGTTTGCAGGCGCTATTTAAAATGCTATAGCGCCTGCAAAATGCCCCAGTGTGAAAGGGGTCTAAAATGGATCTCAATATACCCCCCAACAGTGGAGGAGTGGAGAACACAAATTAGGGAAAGTTTGGTAAAAGAGAAATATGTGTTTTTACATCGAGGCTCTTCAGGGAAGTTGGAGATTATATGGAGAAGGTGGCTGGTCGATTTTGGCCCAGATTTGGAAGGAGGATTATAGCTAGCGAGGGGCTAGAGACGAGAGGGAGAGACTTGATTTTGAATATTTTGTTTGTCTTTTTTTTTCTTGTTCTATTTGCTTGTATCTGTATCTGGATTGTATGTATGCAATGTATTGTTTTTTTTTTGAGTATGTAAAAAAATATAAAAAAGTTATTGGATTTAAAGAAAAAAAAAACAATCACCTGTATCTGTCATTGAGAAGTCACTCATCTGTCTTCATCTCATCTTTTTATTGCAGAGAACATTGGAGACACTCAAGCTGTCACACCAAGACCGACTACCATGCAGAATATAACGACTCTGCAGTGTGATAATTGTCCAAAAAAGACCAAACACCCCACCACACATCGTACCACTGTGCTACCCACCGATCATACCACACAAGGACCGTCTCCTCCACCCAAACTCGTAGAATACATTGTGGTTGGCGGATCAGGAGTCTGTCTAAGAATGAAGGCAATCTTCATAGTAATGCTGAACACCACCAAGATCAGAAATGTAAGTTAGTTCCCATAGATTAGCAATTTAATGGAAGCATTGAGCATGATCTAGAAGTTGTGGGGGCTGAAGAGCCAACGCCAATGAGGAAAATCCATTTCAATTATGCAAGTTATGATTGGTTTAGATTATCCAATCAAATCCCATGATTATCAGATCAATGATTATATGTCATCCTATTATGAGGTCATACACAGAGCTGCCAGGAAAGGGCAATGGCCATAAATCTTACAACAGTGGGCTTTATTAATTGCTTGTATCAGTAGCAATTCTCAAACTCTTATCAGATAATAGCAACAGTATCTCACAAAAGTGAGTACACCCCTCACATTTTTGTAAATATTTTCTTCTATCTTTTCATGTGAGAACACTGAAGAAATGACACTTTGCTACAATGTAAAGTAGTGAGTGTACAGCTTGTATAACAGTGTAAATTTGCTGTCCCCTCAAAATAACTCAACACACAGCCATTAATGTCTAAACCGCTGGCAACAAAAGTGAGTACACCCCTAAGTGAAAATGTCCAAATTGGGCCCACTTAGCCAGTTTCCCTCCCTGGTATCATGTGACTCGTTAGTGTTACAAGGTCTCAGATGTGAATGGGGAGCAGGTGTGTTACATCAATAGTATGAGGGGATGATAAGGGACTATATACAAGATTTTTGTAATAAGAACGGTATCATTAGCAGTAATCAGCATGGATTCATGAAGAATCGTTCTTGCCAAACCAATCTACTAACCTTCTATGAGGAGGTGAGTTGCCATCTAAATAAAGGAAGGCCCGTAGACGTGGTGTATGTGGATTTTGCAAAAGCATTTGGCACAGTTCCCCATAAACGTTTACTGTACAAAATAAGGTGCGTTGGCATGGACCATAGGGTGAGTATATGGATTGAGAACTGGCTACAAGGGCGAGTTCAGAGGGTGGTGATAAATGGGGAGTACTCAGAATGGTCAGGGGTGGGTAGTGGGGTCCCCCAGGGTTCTGTGCTGGGACCAATCATATTTAATTTGTTCATAAATGACCTGGAGGATGGGGTAAACAGTTCAATCTCTGTATTTGCAGACGATACTAAGCTAAGCAGGGCAATAACTTCTCCGCAGGATGTGGAAACCTTGCAATAAGATCTGAACAAATTAATGGGGTGGGCAACTACATGGCAAATGAGGTTCAATGTAGAAAAATGTAAAATAATGTATTTGGGTGGCAAAAATATGAATGCAATCTATACACTGGGGGGAGAACCTCTGGGGGAATCTAGGATGGAAAAGGACCTGGGGGTCCTAGTAGATGATAGGCTCAGCAATGGCATGCAATGCCAAGCTGCTGCTAACAAAGCAAACAGAATATTGGCATGCATTAAAAGGGGATCAACTCCAGAAATAAAACGATAATTCTCCCGCTCTACAAGACTCTGGTCCGGCCGCACCTGGAGTATGCTGTTCAGTTCTGGGCACCAGTCCTCAGGAAGGATGTACTGGAAATGGAGTGAGTACAAAGAAGGGCAACAAATCTAATAAAGGGTCTGGAGGATATTAGTTATGAGGAAAGGTTGCGAGCACTGAACTTATTCTCTCTGGAGAAGAGACGCTTGAGAGGGGATATGATTTCAATATACAAATACCGTACTGGCGACCCCACAATAGGAATAAAACTTTTTCGCAGAAGAGATTTTAACAAGACTCGTGGCCACTCATTAAAATTAGAAGAAAAGAGGTTTAACCTTAAACTACGTAGAGGCTTCTTTACTGTAAGAGCGGTAAGGATGTGGAATTCCCTTCCACAGGCGGTGGTCTCAGCGGGGAGCATTGATAGCTTCAAGAAACTATTAGATAATCACCTGAATGACCGCAATATACATGGATATGTAATGTAATACTGACACATAATCACATACATAGGTTGGACTTGATGGACTTGTGTCTTTTTTCAACCTCACCTACTATGTAACTATGTAACATTTGGTGTTATCGCTCTCACTCTCTCATACTGGTCACTGGAAGTTCAACATGGTATCTCATGGCAAAGAACTCTGAAGGATCTGAAAAAATTATTGTTGCTCTGCATAAAGATGGCCTAGGCCAGTGATGGCAAACCTTGGCACCCCAGATGTTTTGGAACTACATTTCCCATGATGCTCATGCACTATGCAGTGTAGTTGAGCATCATGGGAAATGTAGTTCCAAAACATCTGGGGTGCCAAGGTTCACCATCACTGGCCTAGGCTATAAGAAGATTGCCAAGACCCTGAAACTGAGCTGCAGCACGGTGGCCAAGACCATACAGCGGTTTAGACATTAATGGCTGTGTGTTGAGTTATTTTGAGGGGACAGCAAATTTACACTGTTATACAAGCTGTACACTCACTACTTTACATTGTAGACAAGTGTCATTTCTTCAGTGTTGTCACATGAAAAGATAGAATAAAATATTTACAAAAATGTGAGGGGTGTACTTACTTTTGTGAGATACTGTATAATGCAACAGCAACAATTGGACATCACACTGTTGTTGAGTCTTTTCTTAGGTATTACAATTCATTTAGCTCTGTCATTTCTCTTTTGTTGTCAGGTTGCAGTAACAATCCCCGGCTCTTCTCAGATCATAGTTATAATTATAGAAAAGCTATTAGAGGTCATAAGGAATTTGGAAACATTCCAATAAATGGACATCACACTGTTGCTGGATGTATGGATTAGATGACAGGTCACTCCAGTTATCTCTGAGAATTAACCACTTGCTGACCGCCTATCACATATGTACTGCGGCAGGTCGGCTCTATTGCGTGAAACGACATACCTGTACATCATTTTGTGCAATAGACACTGGGAGCGCTCGTGCGCTGATTGGACAGAGGGGGAGCCAATCAGCAGGTCCGGCAGACCCGATGTCCGCCCGCCTCCCGCGATCATTCCCCAGAGAGGCAGAACGGTGATCGCCATTCTGACAGGTGAGAAGATAGAGATCGGTGTTCTTGCTAAGCAGGAACACCGATCTCTGTCTTCATTCAGTCAGACCATCCCCCACACAGTTAGCAAGCACCCCCTAAGGACACACTTAACCCTTTGATTACCCCTGATGTTAACCCCCTTCCCTGCCATGGTCATTAGTACAGTGACAGTGCATATTTTTAGCACTGATCACTGTATTCGTGTCACTGGTTCCCAAAAAAGTGTCAAAAGTGTCAGTTAGGTGTCTGGTTTGTCGGTCACAATGCCACAGTCCCTCTAGAAATCACTGACTGCCACCATTACTAGTAAAAAGAAATTAAAAAAAAATGCCATAAATATATCCCGTATTTTGTAGACGCTATAACTTTTGCACAAACCAATCAATATAAGCTTATTGGGATTTTTTTTTTTACCAAAAATATATAGGAGAACACATATTGGCCTAAACTGATGAAGAAATTCGATTTTTGGCATTTTTTTATTGGATGTGTTTTATAGCAAAAAGTAAAACATTTTTATTTTATTTTTTTCAACATTGTCGCTTTTTTTTTGTTTATAGTGTAAAGGCTAGAAAATTACTTAGAACCCCCAAACATTATATATAATTTTTTTTTAGTAGAGATCCTAGAGAATAAAATGGTGGTTGTTGCAATATTTTATGTCACACTGTATTTGCGCAGCAGTCGTTCAAATGCAATTTTTTTGTGAAAAAAATTACACTTTAATGAATTTAAAAAAAAATGAACCAGTAAAGTTAGCCCAAAAAGGTGAAAGATTTTACGCCGTAAAAATCGTGATCTTTTTATTTTAAACAAAAGAATTGTGATTCTCATTTCGACCAGAATCGTGCAGCTCTAATGTCTGATATTTTCAACAAGAAAACAAAAAAAAACCAAAGCGCTGAGACCCCATTCACACAGGGACGACTTGTCAGGCGACCTAGTCGCCTGACAAGTCGCCTCCCATTCTGTGCTATGGAACCGTTCTAAGGGGAGCGACGCAAGTCGCTCCGACTTAGAAAAAGGTTCCTGTACGACTTCGGGGGCGACTTGGGGCGACTTGCATAGACTTCTATACAGAAGTCGTTTTGCAAGTCGCCCGGGCAGTCGTGTGCAGGTCGCCTCGGTGAGGCGACCTGCAAGTCGTGTTGCCCCTGTGTGAATGGGGTCTAAAGTCCAAAAGAGTCATTGAGAGCAATTAGGATAAATGATGAGATCATGATAAAAGATCCATAGAAGTTGCTGCTATTTTCCACACACACTTTTAGGGAGGTCTATACTGTATTTTTATTTTGAGAATTTTTCCCTTTTACCGAATTGTAAAACTTTGTAAAAACTTTTTGTTTGAAAAATAAAAAATGCATAAAAAAATATGTTTTTATTGAATATACTACAAAAGATTGCTACTATAGAAGGTTTCCCATAAAGGGGAGGTATGATAATGGAGGAGTTGGAGGAAGACGGGTGATCATTATTTTCCAATCTTTCCATCTATTAAATCTTCTGTCCTTGTTGTTGTTTTAACTTTGGATAGTAAAACATTTTTTTTCTGCCAGTAAATCCCTTATACAGCCCACTTCCTGTTTCCTGTCTGGTCATTAGCCTAGGCTTATGACATCATGCACAGCTCTCTCTCTCACGAGAGTTTGTCAGGAAGGGAGGCGAGTCATAAGAGGGCCAATGAGAGTTGCAGAGCTGGATGTGTGTGTCTGTGTAAATCCAGGAAGTGAACAGGCAGAAGCTTCAGCTGCCCACAGTTATAATGGTTGCAGCCAGACTTAGTGGAGGGAGATTTCTGCAGCATATTTGGCAAGTACAGAATCACATTATATATAAAATAATATGCAAAGTGGTTGGAGGGAAGCTTCAGAATGGCAAAGATGTTTTTATTACAAATAATGTGAGCAGACTGCAGTTCCTCTTTAAGACTGAAAAAGGAACAATGTAACATGGATGTGTTGTACCTCTGGAATTGTAAATTGTGGGAATTCTGTACAAATTGTCCCCCCCCCCCCACTCCTCTCTAAATCCTGACAGAGGATAAAACACGTCAGTAAGGAGCAGAGTTTGGGGGAAGATAAAATATATATTTATACTACAAATGTTAGACAGTAAAAAATAAAAACATTTTAAGCTATTGTCCTGGTCATCCTCACACTGATCCTTGTGTTCTTCAGATCACAATCCCATCACCTCCAATCACAGAGGTCTATGGTGGATGTAATGACGGCAGTGCAGAGCTGAACCTGATATTTCCAAGAGGATTTCTTGACCTGACATTTATAGAGGTATGGAGGGCACAGACTGGGTGAGGGGTGTAATGGGTAGATGGGACATGGAGGGCACAGACTGGGGGAGGGGTATAATGGGTAGATGGGATATGGAGGGCACACACTGGGGGAGGGGTGTGATGGGTATATGGGATATGGAGGGCACAGACTGGGGGAGGGGTGTAATGAGTAGATGGGACATGGAGGGCACAGACTGGGTGAGGGGTGTAATATGTAGATAGGACATGGAGGGCACAGACTGGGTGAGGGGTGTAATGGGTAGATGGGACATGGAGGGCACAGACTGGGGGAGGGGTATAATGGGTAGATGGGACATGGAGGGCACAGACTGGGGGAGGGGTATAATGGGTAGATGGGACATGGAGGGCACAGACTGGGGGAGGGGTATAATGGGTAGATGGGACATGGAGGGCACAGACTGGGGGAGGGGTGTAATGGGTAGATGGGACATGGAGGGCACAGACTGGGGGAGGGGTGTAAAGGGTAGATGGGACATGGAGGGCACAGACTGGGGGAGGGATGTAATGGGTAGATGGGACATGGAGGGCACAGACTGGGGGAGGGGTGTAAAGGGTAGATGGGACATGGAGGGCACAGACTGGGGGAGGGGTGTGATGGGTAGATGGGATATGGAGGGCACAGACTGGGGGAGGGGTGTAATGAGTAGATGGGACATGGAGGGCACAGACTGGGGGAGGGGTGTAATGGGTAGATGGGACATGGAGGGCACAGATTGGGGGAGGGGTGTAATGGGTAGATGGGACATGGAGGGCCACAGACTGGGGGAGGGGTGTGATGGGTAGATGGGACATGGAGGGCCACAGACTAGGGGAGGGGTGTGATGGGTAGATGGAACATGGAGGGCACAGACTGGGGGAGGAGTGTAATGAGTAGATGGGACATGCAGGGCACAGACGGGGAGAAGGGTGTGATGGTTAGATGGGACATGGAGGGCACAGACTGATGGAGGGATGTAATGAGTAGATGGGACAATGGAGGGCACAGACTGGGGGAGGGGTGCGATGGGTAGATGGGACATGGAGGGCACAGACTGGTGGGTGGTGTAATATGTAGATGGGACATGGAGGGCACAGACTGGGGGAGGGGTGTAATATGTAGATGGGACATGGAGGACACAGACTGGGGAAGGGGTGTAATGGGTAGATGAGACATAGAGGGCACAGACTAGGGGAGAATTGTAATGAGTGGATGGGACATGGAGGGCACAGACTGGGAGAGGGGTGTAATGAGTAGATGGGACATGGAGGGCACAGACTGGGGGAGGGGTGTGATGTGTAGATGGGACATAAAGGGCACAGACTGGGGGAGGGGTTTAATGAGTAGATGGGACATGGAGGGCACAGACTGGGGGAGGGGTGTAATGGGTAGATTGAACATGGAGGGCACAGACTGGGGGAGGGGTGCGATGGGTAGATGGGACATGGAGGGCACAGACTGGGGGAGGGGTGTAATGAGTAGATGGGACGTGAAGGGCACAGACTGGGGGAGGGGTGTAATGAGTAGATTGGACATGGAGGGCACAGACTCGGGGAGGAGTGTGATGGGTAGATAGGACATGGAGGGCACAGACTGGGGGGTGTAGTGGGTAGATGGGACATGCAGGGCACAGACTGGGGGAGGGGTGTAATGAGTAGATGGGACGTGAAGGGCACAGACTGGGGGAGGGGTGTAATGAGTAGATTGGACATGGAGGGCACAGACTCGGGGAGGAGTGTGATGGGTAGATAGGACATGGAGGGCACAGACTGGGGGGTGTAGTGGGTAGATGGGACATGGAGGGCACAGACTGGGGGAGGGGTGTAATGGGTAGATGGGACATGGAGGGCACAGACTGGGGGAGGGGTGTAATGGGTAGGTGGGACTTGGAGGGCACCGACTGGGGGAGGGGTGTAATGTGTAGTTGGGACATGGAGGGTAAAATAGGTCTAATGGATGCCCATCGGGTACAGAGGTGATGACAGGTCGGTATCATGGAAAGCAGTTTCTAATAAGAGGAGATATTTGATCTCCAGATATCAGACAATATGAGGACAGGTTGGAATTTTGCATTATGAAGTAATGATCTGTTTCAGATATCACTTCATGCAGTGGTCCAGTCTGTACATACAGTATGGTAACTCAGCAGAATCCAAAGACAGCTTTAAGCAAACCTTCAAACTCCCCACCTTTATCACATTCCCCTCTTATCACCCTCCTCTCACATAATCAAAAAATGTTTTAAATAAATGTTTTGGAGAAAACATCCCTGCATTTCCTAGTTTCTTGCCTCAGTGATAATGAAGTATTCATACCCCACGGCCCTCTAGGTTACCAAAACTATGCAACCTAGGTGTCCTTGGGGTACTATATCATGGGGGGTTGTCTGCTTTTTCCTGGTTGTTGACGTGGTGCGGTGTATGCATGTCATCACGGGGCTACCTGACAGAATCTTGAGGAGAAAGGCAGCCCTAATGATGTCAGAAGAAGATGGCAGCATAGGAATGGGTGTCACATACCTGTTAGTGGAGCTTGAGGTGATGAGGGTGGCCTCTTGCACAATTCCTGTCCAAGCACCCCTAGTGGTGGGGACAGGGACTGCTAGGACAGTGGAAGGGCACAGGTGCCAGGTAGGTATTTTAGCAAACTTGAACATGGAGATTCTGAGGTTGGATGAGCAGAAGTGAGGCGTCAGATCACAAGCTTTGTTTGATATCAGCAAAGCAGATAGGTACATAATCCTGATCAGAGTCAAGGTCAGGGACAGGCAGGGGATGGCAATGTGCTGGGAGCAAGGTACAAAATCAGCAGGCAGAATCTTAATCAAAAGGCCAGGTCAGGGTCGCTAACATGGATAAGTAGCAGACATAAGCAGACAATGGAATCCAAAGAATAGTTCAGATGAAGCTGGGTCAGTAACAGGATCAAGCAGGCTTTAGGAACACAAGTCACAAGGATAAAGCTGAAGACCATCCATAAATGATGCTAGACAGGCCTCAGGTTTAAATAGGCTGCCAGGCATCAGGATCTGTGGGCATGCCAGTGCGTCCACATGTGTACCGTGTGCATGCGTGTGCTTACGCATTCTCATTCTCTCATGTCCAGATACACACAGCCACGCAGCATTATGCCTTTCCTCATGGCATCATTGATTGATATGGTGTTGGAGGCCAGCCACTGAAATGCTTGATTCTAATTCATAGCAGGAGGCATTGCCAATTTTAGAAGCTCTCAGCTCCTGAAAATCTGGTACGGTTGTGCATGGTAGCCAATCAGCTTCTAACTTCAGCTTGTTCAATTAAGCTTTGACAAAAAAACAAGAAGCTGATTGGTTTCTATGCAGAGCTGCACCAGATTTTGCACTCTCCAGTTTTAGTAAATCCACCCCAGTGCATCACAACAGCAGTAAAACATAATATGTGGAAAAATCTAGTAACAATTGTATTGATGGAATTTTGTGTACTATTCTTTTTGTAGAACAAGACGGACAGTTCATTTTCCCTGGGGTACATTTATATTTCCATAGAGGAAGAAGGTAATACAACAAATACAACTTCATACTGCCAGGATATTTTAGCAGCAAAGTAAACCCTTGCTACCTCTGTATCCAAATGTACTAATCCAAGTTACACAGTCAGTTTACCCAAATCTGATATTTCAGTGCTTGGTGGATGCTGGAGAGTTACACCCCATGACAGTCTTTTTTATCTCTGAAGGATTCTATTGTGTTCTCGAGTTAATACATCGGCTGTACCTATTATGAGGGGCTCTCACCATCCATGAGCTGAGTTCCGGGACCTGAACACCAGCTGTGCCCATCATGAGGGGCTTTCTCTATCCCTGGCCTGAGTTTCTGGTATCTGAACAACTGCGGTGTCCATTATCAGGGGTTCCCAGCATCTCCGCACTGATTTCCTAGGTCTGCACACCTGTTGTGCCCATTTTAAAGGGGGCTTCCACCATCCCCGCTAGATTTTAGATTTATCCTATGTTATGGAGATTGTGACAGGAGGACACACAAAGGTGGGCAGGAACACCCTGTGAGGGGCAAGAACATAAAAGATAGAAGGAACACCAAAAACTCCCTTGTGGATAGGAACAGAGCTGGTATTATGGAAGACGATCTCACTATTAAATGATCCATACTGTCACAGATTAGCAGCATATCTTATCTTCATTGCTCAAACCAGGGGTCACCAAACTTTTCAGTATGAGGGCCAAGTTGTATTTTTTACAAATAGTCACGGGCAAAAAAATAAAATTAGTTTTATTCAATGAATAAAATGTAAACAAAATATTAGGTTTTACTTGGAGGTTTTTGGAATCAACATGATATGATTCAGAACAACTGAAAAAGAACATCAATGAAACAAAGCGAAAAAATGCCAAATACACTTGAGCCCCTCAGAACCTTACATGATAGTCCACATCAGAGTCTCCCCTTACATCAGGGTCTCCATCAGAGTCCCTTACTTGCATCAGAGCCCACCCTACACACTTATCACATGGCTGGGAGCCATCTTCATGTGGATGCTGGGGCAAGCACATGATTGGTTGTTAGAATGCACCTTGTCCAAGCAACCAACAATGGTACAGTACAATGACAGTAGAGTCAGAAGGATCTGTTCTGGAGACTGAAGGTTGGATTGTGGAAGATGGAGATAAACAGAAACCATAAGCTAACCTGAAGACTTGTGTGAGAGGTGACTGACCAATGGTTTGAATAGTGGTTCTTGGTGTTTTTTGTCTTTTTTTTGGCCTCTAGCATTTGGCCTACAACCGACAGCATTTTTTAATAGATCCGATTATTCATTGGGAAGTATACACACCCAGTTTTTGGCCTCTAGTGGTTGGTGTACAAAAGACGCCATTCTTTAATAGATCTGATCATTCTTTTTGAAGTATACAAACCCAGTTACGGGAGTGGATAGACCTATTTATTCTGCAACTGATGTTGCATGTTGATGCAAAACACACTGGGAGGAGCCTGACTTGTGACGTCATCATGCCTGCCGAGGCTTTGCTATTGTAGCATTTGTATTGCATGCTGACTTGATTTTAAATTCTAAGCACCTGTCTCTATTTTAAAGCGTAACTCCACTTTAGTTGAGAAAAAAACATTCCTCTCTGGGTGATCGATGCACACTGCAAGGATTATAAAAACCTTTGTTGCAGATTCCTACCTTTTTTTATTCTGAAGAAATCCATATATGTTTGTCTGTGCCTCCATACAGAGTGACTTTATTGAGAGTGGTTTCATAACTAACTGTCATTCATAGTCGTTTCTAGGTAGTTGCATTTAGAGGCTTTTTTTGAACCCCAAAAAATGTGTTAAAAAGCTGTGTTTAGAGGCATTTCAAATGCCAAACACGGCTACAAGCGCTTAGGCGCATTTTCGTCTAGTAGCATTTTTAAAGGGAAACATTTTATTTTGAGCCTGGAAAATGCTAAAAACACACCAAAAACTCAATTATCACTGTATGCAAGCTTGATATACCATGTGATATTCCCCTCATCAGCCAATTATGCTGTACAATAAACAACTTGCATTACTTGATGCTGAAGTTGAATAGGAATTTCACTCACCCATCAACCATTGAGAATTTAACCTGATGACCCCCACATTGAGCTTGAGACCCTAATGTCTGGCTGTTTGCATTTCTTTACGACCCAACATGTTATAAAGTTTTCCAGCTAGCTAATGAGATTCATACAATTGTGACATGCGTTGAGCCATCAATGGATGTGTCCAGTAGCGACAAACTCTGGTCCTCTCACGCAATTTTCTATGTCTTTGGAGCCTCAGCAAAAGCAACATCAGGAGCATTTCCTCACACATGCTCATCATGGGATCCATATTGACAAACCAACCAAAAAATAACAGCTAGCTACAAGCACACTGCTTTCTTAGCTGCTACTCACACTGTTGTCTCACAGAATGGCTGAAATAGTTAATAAATATCGTATTTATCGGAGTATAACACGCACTTTCTCCCCCTGAAAATAGGGGGAAAATCATGGGTGCATGTTATACGCCGACATCGTATTTCGGAGGGGGACGAGTGCCGCCGGAAATCACAGAGCCGTCATCTCCACTCGGCTCGGTTTGGCACTAAGCTTGGTGCTCGGCTCGGCACTCAGCTCAGTGCTCGGCTTGGCTCGGCATTCGGCTCGGGGCTCGGCACCAAGATGACATGTGTACATGAGGCAATGGGATCTGGTGGATTCTTGCTGGATTGCAGAGTGGTGGAGCGGCTGAGAGGCAAGTCACACCTAAATGCTTGCAGCACATTGGGGTCAGTTAAGAGCATAACATCACCAGCAAATAAATTGGGAGAAGTAAATGGAAGGCTGCAAATGGGCACAGATCAGGCTGCAATGAAGCTGCAGATGGGCACAGATTAGGCTGCAATGAAGCTGCAAAAATAAAAATTAAGTACAGCGCTGCGTTTAAACTGGCAAAAAAGGAAAAATAGCAGCCAACACACCTATAGATTCAAGGTAAGTAATACATAAAAATAATAAAAGTGTAGCGCTATATCTCACATCCACAAACGTGTGTATCGCAATACATATGTGTGTATAAAAATAGTGATTGCTACCAAAACATGTATGACCATAATATGGATAATAACAAATAATTAAACAGTGTTGATCACATAGAAAATTAAAAATTAAAATAAGCAATAATAAAACTTAGTGATCAGATGTGCCAGTGATTAGTAGAAACCAGTGCTGGTTCCATAAACCAAACATCGAACAAAATAAAATCATAGAATATAACTGTCCATATTGTGTAGAAAAAAATAGTGAGGAGAACATCAGCAGAGTTCTATGGGGGTGATGAGTGGCCAGATGGTGGAAAGAAACTCCCAAATTCACAGATGGATGATTGCACCAGATCTAACGAGTAGGTAGAAAGAAGACCACAAGTGTGTATAGATTGTACATCAGTGCCGGGGCCAACACCAGAAGTAGAGGAGGCTTACCGGAACTAGTTGACCTGAAACGGCGTACGCCAGACAAGTCAAAAAGGCTAAATAACCACTGGTTCTGAAAGGTGTGTCCTGTCAGATGTCATCAACACGTGGTGGGGAAAGGGGTGACAGCAGTGGTGTATTTAGGTTTTGTGCTGCCCTAGGCCTGACTAAGCTCGCGCACCCCCTAATTTAACTATGACCCACCCCTTCCTGTCAAGGCCACACCCCTTCCTTTTTAAGATCCGCCCTGTCATCTTCATGGGAGGACAGAGGGACACCGCGGGAGGAGGACAGTGAGCGATACAGCATCTTTTCATTTGGGGGGTAAGGGGATATGTGCTGGATGCTTTGGGAGGCTCTTGCACTGAAGTCGTGTCCCTCCTCTGTGGCTCCTCCTCCTCCTGGCTGTGTACTGAGTGTGTGTGGCTGACAGTGGGGAGAGAGGTGTCGGCTGCTACGGAAAGCCCATCGCTGCTTCTGGGACTCCAGGCGGCAGATGTCCTGGGCGCCCACACTGGCGCATCCCTGTCTGGCCAGTTACCGAAACTCAGTGCCGTAACTTGTTGTGGGCTCTGGGACAGTGGCGTCACTAGGGTTGGCCTAGAGGATATCAGGTTAGGTACTTCCTAATGGCTCAGTTCCTGGGAACAGTAATGGATAATGACCAACAGGCTCTCTTACCAGACTCGGTGAAACTGCAACAGTGATTTCTCTGGCTGGACGTTCGCTCACTCTGGGTTGCCCAGACCAACTCTAGTCAGTAGTGTAGCATGTCTCTACCCTGGCAGTGGCTTCATCTTTCTCCCCCTCTGGTGGTGCGGGTACAGCGTGGCTCTCTGGTGGTGCGTGTACAGCGTGGCTCTCTGGTGGTGCATGTACAGTGTGGCTCTCTGGTGGTGCATGTACAGCGTGGCTCTCTGGTGGTGCATGTACAGCGTGGCTCTCTGGTGGTTCGTGTACAGCGTGGCTCTCTGGTGGTGCGTGTACAGCGTGGCTCTCTGGTGGTGCGTGTACAGCGTGGCTCTCTGGTGGTGCGTGTACAGCATGGCTCTCTGGTGGTGTGGGTACAGCATGGCTCTGGTGGTGCGGGTACAGCATGGCTCTGGTGGTGCGTGTACAGCATGGCTCTCTGGTGGTGCATGTACAGCGTGGCTCTCTGGTGGTGTGGGTACAGCGTGGCTCTGGTGGTGCGGGTACAGTGTGGCTCTGGTGGTGCGGGTACAGCGTCGCTCTGGTGGTGCGGGTACAGCGTGGCTCTGGTGGTGCGGGTAAAACGTGGCTCTCTGATGGTGCAGGTACAGCGTGGCTCTGGTGGTGCGGGTACAGCATGGCTCTGGTGGTGTGGGTACAGCGTGGCTCTGGTGGTGCGGGTACAACGTGGCTCTCTGGTGGTGCGGGTACAGCGTGGCTCTGGTAGTGCGGGTACAATGTGGCCCTCTGGTGGTGCGGGTACAGCGTGGCTCTGGTGGTGCGGGTACAACGTGGCCCTCTGGTGGTGTGGGTACAGCGTGGCTCTGGTGGTGCGGGTACAGTGTGGCTCTGGTGGTGTGGGTACAGCGTGGCTCTGCTGGTGCGGGTACAGCATGGCTCTGGTGGTGCGGGTACAGCGTGGCTCTGGTGGTGCGGGTACAGCGTGGCTCTGGTGGTGTGGGTACAGCGTGGCGCTCTGGTGGTGCAGGTACAGCGTGGCTCTCTGGTGGTGCGGGTACAACGTGGCTCTCTGATGGTGCGGGTACAGCGTGGCTCTGGTGGTGTGGGTACAGCATGGCTCTGGTGGTGCGGGTACAGCGTGGCTCTGGTGGTGCGGGTACAGCGTGGCTCTCTGGTGGTGCGGGTACAGCGTGGCTCTGGTGGTGCGGGTACAGCGTGGTGCGGGCACAGCGTGGCTCTCTGGTGGTGCAGGTACAGCATGGTGCGGGTACAGTGTGGCTCTCTGGTGGTGCGGGTACAGCATGGCTCTGGTGGTGCGGGTACAGCGTGGCTCTCTGGTGGTGCGGGTACAGCGTGGTGCGGGTACAGCGTGGCTCTCTGGTGGTGCGGGTACAGCGTGGTGCGGGTACAGCGTGGCTCTCTGGTGGTGCGGGTACAGCGTGGTGCGGGTACAGCGTGGCTCTCTGGTGGTGCGGGTACAGCGTGGCTCTGGTGGTGTGGGTACAGCGTGGCTCTCTGGGGGTGCGGGTACAGCGTGGATCTCTGGTGGTGCTGGTACAGTGTGGGTCCCTATCTGGCTTCCCCCAGCACAGTATTCTCTTTTTCTCCTCCTGTAACCCCCCCCAGCAGAGTGCATGCATGCTGGGGGCTGTAGCATGATGTCTGACACACACACAGGGGCCGCCATTCTTTAGGGACTACTTTTCCTATTATGCCCCCAGAGTCTTCTGATTGGCCCTCTGCTGTGGCCAATTATGGGGAGGGAAACAGTGGGGAGGAAGCTGGGCGCAGGCACGGTGAAACCAATTAGAGCCGCTCTCTCTCTTCTACCTTCGGCTGACAGAAAGGGGAGGGGGAGGCGAGCGGGGGAGATACACAGACAGCCCGCATCTCTCCTCTCCCTGTCACAGATTTGCTGCTCCATTTACCAGAGAACTCCCCCGCTCGCCCCCCCTCCCCTTTCTGTCAGCTGAAGGGACGTTACCTAAGTTTCACGGCACATTGGGTGACTCTGCTGGCAGCTGGGAAGGATGCATGACAAGGTGCAGCGGTGTTGGAGGTTGTTCCACCACCACGCCTCCAAAATTCCACTACCAGTAATTCTGACACACCTCTCTCCACCCCATCCTCTTCTTCTTCCTCCATGGCCTCTTCCTGTGCTTGTCCTCGGAAACAGTGGTGCTCAGTAGGCGTTCAAGGGGCTACGCAAGTATGCAGGCCAAAAGATGCCATGCGGAGCTTGAGCTGGTGTGCTTGGGGGACAGGAGCCACACTGGGGCAGAGGTTCTGTCAGCTCTGCAGGGGCAGGTTCAGAGGTGGCTGATGCCACGCCAACTTAAGGCAGGAATGGTGAATTGCGACAATGGCACCAACCTCCTCTCTGCCCTCCGACATGGACAAATGACCCATGTGCCCTGTTTGGCTCACGTCCTTAACTTGGTGGTGCAGCGGTTCTTGGGCAGGTAACCGGGCTTACAGGATGTCCTGAGGCAGGCCAGGAAAGTCTGTGTACATTTCTGATAGTCATATAATGCCAGTGCTCAGCTGGCAGACCTCCAAAAGGAATTTAACCTGCCCAAGAACCACCTAATCTGTGACATGCCCACCAGGTGGAACTCAACGTTGGCCATGCTGCAGTGGCTGCACACACAGCAGAGGGCCATCAATGAGTACCTGTGCGACTAAGGCACCAGGACAGAGTCAGGGGAGCTTGGTTTTTTTTTCCCCACACCAGTGGGCCATGATCAGGGATGCATGCACTGTCCTGTCATCATTTGAGGAGGCCACGAGGATGGTGAGCAGTGACAGTGCATGCATCAGTGACACTGTCCCCCTTGTCCACCTGTTGGAGCACACACTGCGTGGAATAATGAGGCAGATAACTTGAGGCAGAACAGAGGCAGGAAGAGGAAGACTTCCTTAGCTCTCAAGGCCCCCTTTATCCAGACAGTGTTCCTGCGATCCTGCCGATCACACAGGAAGAAGACGAGGAGGAGGAGGAGGATTGTGTCAGCATGGAGGTGGAGCCTGGCACTCGGCATCAGCAGCAGTATTTAAGGGATCATTTACAGTCCCAAGAAACTCATGGACTTGTACATGGCTGGGAGGAGGTGGCTGCGGATCATGTCGTCCTTAGTAGGGATGAGCTTCGAGTTCGAGTCAAACTCATGTTTGACTCGAACATCGGCTGTTCGCCAGTTCGCCGAACAGCGAACAATTTGGGGTGTTCGTGGCAAATTCGAAAGCCGCGTAACACCCTTTAAAAGTCTATGGGAGAAATCAAAAGTACTAATTTTAAAGGCTTATATGCATGGTATTGTCATAAAAAGTGTTTGGGGACCTGGGTCCTGCCCCAGGGGACATGGATCAATGCAAAAAAAAGTTTTAAAAACGGACGTTTTTTCGGGAGCAGTGATTTTAATAATGCGTAAAGTCAAACAATAAAAGTGTAATATCCCTTTAAATTTCGTACCTGGGGGGTGTCTATAGTATGCCTGTAAAGGGGCGCATGTTTCCTGTGTTTAGAACAGTCTGACAGCAAAATGACATTTCAAAGGAAAAAAGTCATTTAAAACTACTCGCGGCTATTAATGAATTGCCGGTCCCGACAATACACGTAAATGTTCATTGATAAAAACGGCATGGGAATTCCCCACAGGGGAACCCCGAACCAAAATGAAAAAAAAAAAATGACGTGGGGGTCCCCCTAAATTCAATACCAGGCCCTTCAGGTCTGGTATGGATATTAAGGGGAACCCCGTGCCAAAATTAAAAAAAAAATAACGTAGGGGTCCCCCTCAAAATTCATACCAGACTCTTAAGGTCTGGTATGGATTTTAAGGGGAACCCTGCGCCAAAATTTTTTTTAAAAATTGGCGTGGGGTCCCCCCAAAAATCCATACCAGACCCTTATCCGAGCACGCAACCTGGCTGCAGAAAAAGAGGGGGGGACGAGAGAGCGCCCCCCCTCCTGAACCATACCAGGCCACATGCCCTCAACATTGGGAGGGTGCTTTGGGGTCCCCCCTAAAGCACCTTGTCCCCATGTTGATGAGGACAAGGGCCTCATCCCCACAACCCTGGCCGGTGGTTGTGGGGGTCTGCGGGCAGGGGGGCTTATCGGAATCTGGAAGCCCCCTTTAACAAGAGGACCCCCAGATCCCGGCCCTCCCCCCTGTGTGAAATGGTAAGGGGGTACAAAAGTACCCCTACCATTTCACAAGAAAACTGTCAAAAATGTTAAAAATGACAAGAGACAGTTTTTGACAATTCCTTTATTTCTTCTATCTTCTTTCTTCTAACTTCTTTCTTCCTTCATGCTTCGGTTTCTTCCTCCATCTTCTTCCTCTTCTGGTTGTTCTGGTTCTTCTGGTGTTCTCGTCCAGCATCTTCCTCCGCGGCGCCTCCTTGTCTTCATCTTCTTTTCTTCATCTTCTTCTCGGGCCGCTATGCATCCACGATTGGATGGAAGGCTCCCGCTGTGTGACTCTTCTCCTCTTCTGATGGTTCTTATATAACGGAGGGCAGGGCCACCCAGTGACCCTGCCCCCCTCTGACGCACGGGGACTTCCCTGTGGCATTCCCTGTGACTTCAGAGGGGGGTTACCCGTTACGTAACGGGTAACCCCCGCCCCCCTCTGACATCACAGGGAATGCCACAGGAAAGTCCCCCGTGTGTCAGAGGGGGGCGGGGTCACCGGGTAAAGGAATTGTCAAAAACTGTCTCTTGTCATTTTTAACATTTTTGACAGTTTTCTTGTGAAATGGTAGGTAAAGTACCCCCTTACCATTTCACACAGGGGGGAGGGCCGGGATCTGGGGGTCCCCTTGTTGAAGGGGGCTTCCAGATTCCGATAAGCCCCCCGCCCGCAGACCCCCACAACCACCGGCCAGGGTTGTGGGGATGAGGCCCTTGTCCTCATCAACATGGGGACAAGGTGCTTTAGGGGAGACCCCAAAGCACCCTCCCAATGTTGAGGGCATGTGGCCTGGTACGGTTCAGGAGGGGGGCGCTCTCTTGTCCCCCCCTCTTTTCCTGCGGCCTGCCAGGTTGCATGCTCGGATAAGGGTCTGGTATGGATTTTTCGGGGGACCCCACGACAATTTTTTTTTTAATTTTGGTGCGGGGTTCACCTTAAAATCCATACCAGACCTGAAGAGTCTGGTATGAATTTTGAGGGGGACCCCTACGTCATTTTTTTTTTACATTTTGGTGCGGGGTTCCCCTTAATATCCATACCAGACCTGAAGGGCCTGGTATTGAATTTAGGGGGACCCCCACGTCATTTTTTTTTAAATTTTGGTTCGGGGTTCCCCTGTGGGGAATTCCCATGCCGTTTTTATCAATTAACTTTTATGTGTATTGTCGGGAGACTGGGGACCGGCAATTCATTAATAGCTGCGAGTAGTTTTAAATGACTTTTTTTCCTTTAAAATGTCATTTTGCTGTCAGACTGTTCTAAACACGGGAAACATGCGCCCCTTTACAGGCATACTATAGACACCCCCCAGGTACGAAATTTAAAGGGATATTACACTTTTATTGTTTGACTTTAAGCATTATTAAAATCACTGCTCCCGAAAAAACGGCCGTTTTTAAAACTTTTTTTTGCATCGATCCATGTCCCCTGGGGCAGGACCCGGGTCCCCAAACACTTTTTAGGAAAATACCATGCATATTTGCCTTTAAAATTAGCACTTTTGATTTTGAACATTCGAGTCCCATAGACTTCAATGGGGTTCTAAAGTTCTTGCGAAGTTTTGGTCTGTTCGCAAGTTCTGGTGCGAACCGAACCGGGGGGTGTTTGGCTCATCCTTAGTCCTTAGTGACCCAGAGGACTCCGGAACGAATGCCTCAGCAAACCTACGCTGCATGGCCTCCCTGATCCTGCAAAGCCTGCGTAAGGATCCTGGTATTCAAGGAGAGGGATCAATATTGGCTGGCAACCCTCCTTGATCCACGTTACAAGGGTAATGTTGTGGACCTTATCTTGCCATCTTAGAGGGAGCAGAGGATGAAACTTCTTCAGGAGGCCTTGCAGAAAGGTCTGTGCAACACGTTCCCGGAGACTGGGAGGTTACAAACTCCTGTTCCTGGACAACGTGTTGCTTTGGCTTCGGTCAGTCAAAGAAGGAGCGGTGGAGAAGGTGGCCATCTGACCGATGCGTTCAGACAATTTTTTAGTCCGCAGCCCAAGGTATGATCGGTTCCAGCAACCATCGCCAGCGTCTGTTTTACATCGTGCAGGAATACCTAGGGGCAAGATCTGACTTGGACACCTTTCCCACCGAAAATCCTTTGGGTTACTGGGTCTTGAGGATGGATTACTGGTCAGAGCTTGCACAGTATGCAATTGAGCTACTGGCCTTCCTGCATCCAGCGTTCTTTCGGAACGCACATTCAGTGCTGCTGGAGGCTTTGTAACCGATCACAGGGTGCGTCTGTCCACCGACTTGGTCGATCGAGTGACCTTCATAAAAATGAAACAGTCTTGGATCACCATCAGCTACCAAGCACCTGATGCTGATGTAACCGAATATTTTTTTTTTAAATGTCAGATCCCTTCAAAGACTGCCTATGCTGATGCTGAGTGACTATCCTGTTATGCTGAGTAATTATCCTCTTCCTCCTCAATGATCATGCTGATAGCTTGTAAGAACATTTTTGGTTCTGGGCGCCGCCACCAGTGCCTAAGGCCCAATTTTCCAGCTCCTGTTTAACAGGGGCGTGTAATTACAATTTTTGATGCAATTCTTTGCAGCAGGGCTAGTTCCTGCGCTCCAACTAGAGTATCTGTGAGGGGTTGCAGTGTTGTGGCACCAGCACCAGTGCCTAAGGCCCAATTTTTCAGCCCCTGTTTAACAGGGGCGTGTAATTACAATTTTTGATGCAATTCTTTGCAGCAGGGCTAGTTCCTGCGCTCCAACTAGAGTATCTGTGAGGGGTTGCAGTGTTGTGGCACCAGTGCCTAAGGCCCAATTTTTCAGCCCCTGTTTAACAGGGGCGTGTAATTACAATTTTTGATGCAATTCTTTGCAGCAGGGCTAGTTCCTGCGCTCCAACTAGAGTATCTGTGAGGGGTTGCAGTGTTGTGGCACCAGCACCAGTGATTAAGGCCCAATTTTTCAGCCCCTGTTTAACAGGGGCATGTAATTACAATTTTTGGTGCAATTCTTTGCAGCAGGGCTAGTTCCTGCACTCCAACTAGAGTATCTGTGAGGGGTTGCAGTGTTGTGGCACCAGCACCAGTGCCTAAGGTCCAATTTTTCAGCCCCTGTTTAACAGGGGCGTGTAATTACAATTTTTGATGCAATTCTTTGCAGCAGGGCTAGTTCCTGCGCTCCAACTAGAGTATCTGTTAGGGGTTGCAGTGTTGTGGCACCAGCACCAGTGCCTAAGGCCCAATTTTCTAGCCTCTGTTTAACAGGGGCGTGCAATTACAATTTTTGATGCAATTCTTTGCAGCAGGGCTAGTTCCTGCACTCCAACTAGAGTATCTGTGAGGGGTTGCAGTGTTGTGGCACCAGCACCAGTGCCTAAGGCCCAATTTTTCAGCCCCCGGGAATTCTTGATATAATATTTCACAGCAGGGCCCGTTCCAGCGCCCACCAAGAGTAACTGTGGGGACTTACAGTGTTGTGGCACCAGCACCACCACCACCATCACCAAAGGCCCAAGTTTTCTGCCCCTGTTCAACAGGGGCATGTAATTACAATTCTTGATCTAATATTTCACAGCAGGGCCCTGTGAGGGCTTACAGTGTTGTTGCAACACCAACACCTAAGGCCCAAATTTCAGCAGAGTTTATAGGGCAGGCCCCTACTTTCAAACATCCAACTTACAAACAACTCCTACTTGCAAACGGAAGGAGACAACAGGAAGTGAGATGAAATCCACCCCTAGGAAGGGAAATTCTCTACTGTAAGAATTAATATGGGAAAAAGGTTTCTCATTTCCACTGATGCTTTATCACCAATACTTGTTTCACTAAAAACCCCAAATTTTCTAAAAACATTTGTCATTGGGACAGAAAGTGAGGTGAAATCTTCTGAAGAGGAGCACAGACAGCAAAACACATGTCACAGGGTGATAACTAGGGATGAGCTTCGAGTTCGAGTCGAACTCATGTTCGACTCGAACATTGGCTGTTCGCAAGTTCACCGAACAGCGAACAATTTGGGGTGTTCGCGGCAAATTCGAATGCCGCGGAACACCCTTTAAAAGTCTATGGGAGAAATCAAAAGTGCTAATTTTAAAGGCTAATATGCAAGTTATTGTCATAAAAAGTGTTTGGGGACCTGGGTCCTGCCCCAGGGGACATGGATCAATGCAAAAAAAAGTTTTAAAAACGGCCGTTTTTTCAGGAGCAGTGATTTTAATAATGCTTAAAGTCAATCAATAAAAGTGTAATATCCCTTTAAATTTCGTACCTGGGGGGTGTCTATAGTGTGCCTGTAAAGGGGCGCATGTTTCCTGTGTTTAGAACAGTCTGACAGCAAAATGACATTTTGAAGGAAAAAACTCATTTAAAACTACTCGCGGCTATTGCATTGCCGACAATACACATAGAAGTTCATTGATAAAAACGGCATGGGAATTCCCCAAAGGGGAACCCCGAACCAAAATGAAAAAAAAAAATGACGTGGGAGTCCCCCTAAATTCCATACCAGGCCCTTCAGGTCTGGTATGGATATTAAGGGGAACCCTGGCCAAAATTAAAAAAAAAAAATGACGTGGGGTTCCCCCTAAATTCCATACCAGACCCTTCAGGTCTGGTATGGATTTTAAGGGGAACCCCGCGCCAAAAAAAAAAAAAAAAACGGCGTGGGGTCCCCCCAAAAATCCATACCAGACCCTTATCCGAGCACGCAACCTGGCAGGCCGCAGGAAAAGAGGGGGGGACGAGAGTGCGGCCCCCCCTCCCTCCTGAACCGTACCAGGCCACATGCCCTCAACATTGGGAGGGTGCTTTGGGGTAGCCCCCCAAAACACCTTGTCCCCATGTTGATGAGGACAAGGGCCTCATCCCCACAACCCTGGCCGGTGGTTGTGGGGGTCTGCGGGCGGAGGACTTATCGGAATCTGGAAGCCCCCTTTAACAAGGTGACCCCCAGATCCCGGCCCCCCCCTGTGTGAAATGGTAAGGGGGTACATAAGTACCCCTACCATTTCACGAAAAAAGTGTCAAAAATGTTAAAAATGACAAGAGACAGTTTTTGACAATTCCTTTATTTAAATGCTTCTTCTTTCTTCTATCTTCCTTCATCTTCTGGTTCTTCTGGTTCTTCTGGCTCTTCTGGTTCTTCCTCCGGCGTTCTCGTCCAGCATCTCCTCCGCGGTGTCTTCTATCTTCTTCTCCTCGGGCCGCTCCGCACCCATGGCATGGGGGGAGGCTCCCGCTCTTCTCTTCTTCTTTTCTTCTCTTCTTCTCTTCTTCTTTTCTTCTTTTCTTCTCCGGGCCGCTCCGCAATCCATGCTGGCATGGAGGGAGGCTCCCGCTGTGTGACAGCGCTCCTCGTCTGACAGTTCTTAAATAACGGGGGGGCGGGGCCACCCGGTGACCCTGCCCCCCTCTGACGCACGGTGACTTGACGGGACTTCCCTGTGACGTCACGGGGAATGCCACAGGGAAGTCCCGTCAAGTCACCGTGCGTCAGAGGGGGGCGGGGTCACCGGGTGGCCCCGCCCCCCCCGTTATTTAAGAACTGTCAGACGAGGAGCGCCGTCACACAGCGGGAGCCTCCCTCCATGCCAGCATGGATTGCGGAGCGGCCCGGAGAAGAAAATGAAGAAGAGAAGAAGAGAAGAAAAGAAGAAGAGAAGAGCGGGAGCCTCCCCCCCATGCCATGGGTGCGGAGCGGCCCGAGGAGAAGAAGACAGAAGACGCCGCGGAGGAGATGCTGGACGAGAACGCCGGAGGAAGAACCAGAAGAGCCAGAAGAACCAGAAGAACCAGAAGATGAAGGAAGATAGAAGAAAGAAGAAGCATTTAAATAAAGGAATTGTCAAAAACTGTCTCTTGTCATTTTTAACATTTTTGACACTTTCTTCGTGAAATGGTAGGGGTACTTATGTACCCCCTTACCATTTCACACAGGGGGGGGGCCGGGATCTGGGGGTCACCTTGTTAAAGGGGGCTTCCAGATTCCGATAAGCCCCCCGCCCGCAGACCCCCACAACCACCGGCCAGGGTTGTGGGGATGAGGCCCTTGTCCTCATCAACATGGGGACAAGGTGTTTTGGGGGGCTACCCCAAAGCACCCTCCCAATGTTGAGGGCATGTGGCCTGGTACGGTTCAGGAGGGAGGGGGGGGCCGCACTCTCGTCCCCCCCTCTTTTCCTGCGGCCTGCCAGGTTGCGTGCTCGGATAAGGGTCTGGTATGGATTTTTGGGGGGACCCCACGCCGTTTTTTTTTTTTTTTTGGCGCGGGGTTCCCCTTAAAATCCATACCAGACCTGAAGGGTCTGGTATGGAATTTAGGGGGAACCCCACGTCATTTTTTTTTTTTTTAATTTTGGCCGGGGTTCCCCTTAATATCCATACCAGACCTGAAGGGCCTGGTATGGAATTTAGGAGGACTCCCACGTCATTTTTTTTTTAAATTTTGGTTCGGGGTTCCCCTTTGGGGAATTCCCATGCCGTTTTTATCAATGAACTTCTATGTGTATTGTCGGCAATGCAATAGCCGCGAGTTAGCCGCAAGTTTTTTCCTTCAAAATGACATTTTGCTGTCAGACTGTTCTAAACACAGGAAACATGCGCCCCTTTACAGGCATACTATAGACACCCCCCAGGTACGAAATTTAAAGGGATATTACACTTTTATTGTTTGACTTTAAGCATTATTAAAATCACTACTCCTGAAAAAACGGCCGTTTTTAAAACTTTTTTTTGCATTGATCCATGTCCCCTGGGGCAGGACCCAGGTCCCCAAACACTTTTTATGACAATAACTTTCATATAAGCCTTTAAAATTAGCACTTTTGATTATTCATGTTCGTGTACCATAGACTTTAACGGTGTTCGCATGTTCGAACGAACTTTTTTCCTGTTCGCATGTTCTGGTGCGAACCGAACAGGGGGGTGTTCGGCTCATCCCTAGTGATAACCCTTCCCTATGTTTTCCAAAAAGATTAAAATAGATTTTTTGGCTGGAGCTAAACACGTTAAAAATGTACCAGTTCAAAATTACAAACAGAGTCTACTTAACAACAAACCTACAGTCCCTGTCTTGTTTGTACCGCCTGTATACTGCTGTTCAGAGTATATAGGGCCTGGTGGCCTTTCCTTTTTTTAATTTGGGTGCAGGGTTCCCCTAATATCCATACAAGACCCAAAGGGCCTGGTAATGGACTGGGGGGGTACCCATGCCGTTTGTCTCACTGATTTTCATCCATATTGCCAGGACCCGACATTACATTAAAGCCGCAAGCCATTTTAAATGACTTTTATTCCTTTAAAAATGTCATTTTGTGCAGGGACTGTTCTAAGCATGGGAAACATGCGCCACTTTACTGGCATACTATAGACACCCCCCAGGTACGATATTTAAAGAAATATTTCACTTTTTTTTTTTTCACTTTAAGCATCATTAAAATCACTGCTCCCGAAATAAACGGCCGTTTTTAAAACTTTTTTTTGCATTGATATATGTCCCCTGGGGCAGGACCCGGGTCTCCAAACGCTTTTTAGGACAATACCATGCAAATTAGCCTTTAAAATTAGCACTTTTGATTTTGAACGTTCGAGTCCCATAGACGTCAATAGGGTCCTAACGTTTGTGCGAATTTTCGGGCCGTTCGCAGGGTCTGGTGCAAACTGAACCTGGGGGTTTTCGGCTCATCCCTATTACTGACCATAAGAATCTCACATTGTTGTCTGAGGCTAAACGCCTCTCTCCCAGAAGGGCATGATGGGGCTCTTTTTCTTGTCAAGTTTCAATTACATTGTCTCATTCTTACCCGGTACTAAGAATGTAAGGACTGACGGCTTGTCATTTTCCTCTACTTCCAAGTTGGAGTCGGTTCCGGTTTCTGTGATTCCTCCTGATCGTATTCTGGCTACAGATCGCACCAGTTTCACTTCTCTTTTGGGTGACAAAATTCTTGCTGCTCAGGTCCATGCTCCGCCTGAGAAACTTTGTGACCACTGTTTTGTCCCAGAGAGTCTCTGTACTGCCGTGCTCCAGACTTACCATTCTCCCAAAGCTGCTGGCCACCCTGGGAAGAATCAACTCATTTTGGCCATTTCCCAACAATTCTGGTGGCCTAGTCTACGTGCTGATGTAACTGCCTTCGTAGCTGCCTGTTCCATGTGTGCTCATAGTAAGACTCCACGACACCTTCCAGTGGGCCTCCTACAACCCATACCAAGGACCCACCTGTCTATGGATTTCATTTGGAGTTACCCAACTCCCAGGGCAACACAGTTATCCTTATGGTGGTTGACCGGTTCTCAAAGATGTGTCATTGTATTCCACTTAAGAAGTTGCCCACTTCTAAGGAACTGGCTTCCATTTTTGCTTGATCTTTCGCTTACATGGGCTACCCAAGGTGATTGTCTCAGACAGGGGTAGCCAGTTTGTGTCCTGGTTCTGGCGAGCCTTTTATGCACAGTTGGGAATTCAGCTTGCTTTCTCCTCTGCGTATCACCCACAGTCTAATGGGGCTGCAGAACAAGCCAGTCAGTCCTTGGAGCAATTTCTACATTGCTATATTTCTGATCATCATAACAACTGGTCAGACCTATTACCGTGGGCAGAGTTTGCTCACAACAGTGCCTTGAATTCTGCTTCCCGATTTTCCCCATTTATGGCGAATTATGGTTTCCAACCTCCCATGTTGCCTGACTTGTTTGTTCTGCAGAGTATTCCTGCATTAGAGGAGCATCTCCGTGGTCTTCGGTCCACTTGGGCACAAGTCCAGGAGGCTTTGCGTCATGCTAATGATAGGTACAGACTCCATGCTGACCGCAGACGCCTGCCTGCGCCTTCCTACCAGGTTGGGGACAAGGTCTGGCTGTCATCTCGCAACCTCCGACTTCGTGTTTCCTCACTGAAATTCGCACTTTGGTTTATTGGGCCTTTCCGTATTCTTCGCAGGATTAACCCAGTGGCTTACGCATTAGACCTTCCTTCTAATATGCCTATTTCAAATGTATTTCATGTCTCCTTATTTAAACCTTTGGTCTGCAACCACTTTACCACCTCGGCACCATGTCCTTACCCTGTACAGGTTGAGAACCATTTGGGGTATGAAGTACAGTACATTGTTGACTCCCGTGGGCGCATACAGTACATGGTTCATTGTAAAGGATACAGTTCAGAGGAACGCTCTTGGGTCTTATCCTCGGACGTTCATGCCCCTGTCCTCATCCATGATTTCCATAGACGTTTTCCCCCTCAAGCCTGGTGGTCCTCCGAGGGGATGAGGTCATTGAGCAGGGGGTACTGTCAGGGCTGGGCTCAGCTCTTCCTTCTCTGAGCTGGCCGATCAGCTGACGGCGAATTGCCAGCTCCCATCTCTCTCCACAGTTACTCAGCTGTTAATGATATCCTGCTCGTTAGTCCTGCCTACTTAAGTCCAGAGGATCTCTGCCTTCACCTTAGTCAACATCACAGAGACGATCTCCTGCGTTCCTGTTTAAAGACTTGCTTTGCTGACATGCCTTCTGGCTCCAGATCCTGCTTGCTGTTTCACTACGTTGATCCCTGACTTCTGGCTTGGCTGACTATCCATTCCGGTTACTGAACTTTTGCTATGTTTTGACTATGTTTGTTCTTTTTACTTTTATTATTAAACAAGTGTGATTTAACTGTACACCTGTCTCGGTCTGATGCAAAAATCCATCGTCCTGAGTTACCCAGAGTTTGCAGCTTCCTTTAAAAGGGTATTTGACATATACGCTCTACTTCTGCTGCCAAAAGCCTTATGTCCATCAATCAGGATACGAGAACTGTTGCCAATTATGCCATTGACTTCCGTATCCTGGCAGCACAGATTACTTGGATCAATGAGGCCCTCGTGGCTGCTTTTTCTCATGGTCTCTCTGATAACATCAAAGATGAGATAGCAGCCCAAGATATACTCGCTGAGCTGGAGAAGTTGATCACGTTTGTCATGGTTATTAACTCCAGACTCCAAAACTCAGAGCCATATACGGGGACAATCGGGAAGACCTTCCTTTAAGGAGCGCTTGCGGAAGCCTCCTGTATTGGCTCCGAGCTTTGTAATCCCACCCTTGCCTCCCTCACCTCCCATACCTCCTGGTACCGAGTCTGCCAGTGAGGTAGAACCCATGCAGTTGGACTTCACACCTCTCTCTGCGGATGAGAGGGCCTTTAGGAGGAGGAAAAGATTGTGACTTTATTGTGGCCAGGTAGGTCACTTTTTGAAGTCTTGTCCTACCCGTCCGGGAAACATTACGTGGCGTTGTTATGTCCCCAGTTATCCAGAAGGATAAGCCCCTGGTTCCGGTTACCATTTCTTGGTTTGAGTTGTCCATCAAGATACAGGCTCTAATCGACTCTGGGGCTGCAGGCTTGTTCAAAGATGATGCCTTTGTGTCTAAGCGCTCGATTCCACTGCAGCTTCGTGCCACTGCACTTGCTGTTGAGGCTATTGATGGGAGACCTCTACAGCCTGCCCATGTGACTCATAAGACTGCTCCATTGACCATGGCCGTAGGGGCTCTTCACCATGAGATAATCCAATTCCAGGTAATTTCCACACCTCAGTTTCTGGTGGTTTTTGGTTATCCTTGGTTACAGAGGCACAACAACGCTTTTGATTGCCTTTGTTCTGAGGTTCTTTCCTGGCCCCCTTAACCACTTGCCTACAGGGCACTTTCACCCCCTTCCTGCCCAGACCAATTTTCAGCTTTCAGCGCTCTCACACTTTGAATGACAATTACTCAGTCATGCAACACTGTACCATGAAATTTGCGTCCTTTTTTTCACACGAATAGAGCTTTCTTTTGGTGGTATTTAATCACTAGTGGGTTTTTTATTTTTTGTGCTATAAATAAAAAAAGACTGAAAATTTGGTGAAAAAATGCCTTTTTCTTTGTTTCTGTCATAAAATTTTGCAAATTAGTAATATTTCTTTATAAATTTTGGCCAAAATTTACACGACTACATATCTTTGGTAAAAATAACCCTAATTAGTGTATATTATTTGGTTTTTGTGAAAGTTATAGAGTCTACAAGCTATGGTGCAAATCATTGAAAATTGATCACACCTGATCACACCTGATGTACTGAAGACTTGTCTAATTTCATGAGACACTAACAAGCCAGGAAAGTACAAATACCCACAAAATGACCCCATTTTGGAAAGCAGACACCCCAACGTATAATCTATGAGGCATAATGAGTGTTTTGAAAGGTTCATTTTTTTCCAGAAGTTTTTGGAAAATGTGGAAAAAAAATGAAAACGCATTTTTTTTTCCACAAAGTTGTCCATTTTTAAGATATTTCCAACACATTGCATGTACATAGCAAAAATGACACTCCAAAATACATTCTGCTACTCCTCCTGAGTACAGCGATACCACATGTGTGAGACTTTTACACAGCCTGGCCACATACAGAGGCCCGCCAGAGAAGTAGCACCTTCAGGCATTCTAGGAGCATAAATTACACATCTCATTTCTCAACCACCTATTACAGTTTTGAAGGCCCTAGAGCCCCAGGACAATGGAAACACCCACAAAATGACCCAATTTTGGAAAGCTAACACCCCAACGTATAATCTATGAGGCATGATGAGTCTTTTGAACGGTTCATTTTTTCCAGAAGTTTTTGGAAAATGTGGAAAAAAAATGAAAACGCATTTTTTTTTCCACAAAGTTGTCCATTTTTAAGATATTTCCAACACATTGCATGTACATAGCAAAAATGACACTCCAAAATACATTCTGCTACTCCTCCTGAGTACAGCGATACCACATGTGTGAGACTTTTACACAGCCTGGCCACATACAGAGGCCCGCCAGGCAAGTAGCACCTTCAGGCGTTCTACAAGCATAAATTACACATCTCATTTCTCAACCACCTATTACAGTTTTGAAGGCCCTGGAGCCCCAGGACAATGGAAACGCCCACAAAATGACCCCATTTTGGAAAGCAGACACCCCAATGTATAATCTATGAGGCATAATGAGTCTTTTGAACGGTTCATTTTTTCCAGAAGTTTTTGGAAAATGTGGAAAAAAAATGAAAACGCATTTTTTTTCCACAAAGTTGTCCATTTTTAAGATATTTTCAACACATAGCATATACATAGCAAAAATGACACCCCAAAATACATTCTGCTACTCCTCCTGAGTATGGCGATACCACATGTGTCAGACTTTAACACAGCCTGACCACATACAGAGGCCCACCATTGAAGTAGCACCTTCAGGCGTTCTACAAGCATAAATTACACATCTAATTTCCTGACAACCTATTATTTTTGAAGGCCCTTATATTTCTAACACATTGCATTTACATACCAAAAATTACACTCAAAAATAAATTCTATTGAGGAAAGGGTAAAAAAAAGTATTGCCTGTGGTTTTAGTAGTGTCCCCAGAGGAGAGAATTGGTGCAGGCAGCAGGCAGGGATGTGCTTAGCAACAATAGTAATTATCCAGGCAGCAGGCAGGAATATTGTCTATAGTCAGCACAAGGATATCGTCAGCACAGCCAAAGCATTTGTCCATAGAAATTGTCCAGGCAGAGACAGCCAACACAGCCATAATATTGGTCCTGGTACACCGTTACCTCCCTGCACTCATTGTACCGCTCTCCAGCCCTTCATAAACATACTGCCTCTTGCTAAAGCTAATTATTTCCATAGTTCAGGTAGCAGGCAGAGGTGTGGTCAGTTTATGCTGCAGGCAGGGGGATGGCGGCAGTAAGTCAGCAGCAGGCTGAGGGCCGCAATCAGGTAAAACCTGTGCACAGGGGCACAGGGGTAGAGGCTCCGATAGTCTGAAGCATTCACCAATGCAAAGGCCGGGCTCAAGGGGACACTGGGAACAATGGTAGCTGGTATCTCTTAGAAATCCTTTACTGCTGCATACTCGACATCTTTTTTGGCGTCTTCGGCCTGCTTCAGATGGGGGAATGTGGTCCGGGAAGTGGCGTTCATGCAGTCGGCTTACAGCATCAGAGCGAAGGTTTTCTGGGGGGGGTCTTTGATCGTAGATGAGGGACGTGACAACTTCTTCAATGAATTTTAGGAAGTGGGCAGGGCTTTCGGTGGATTTGGTGTAAATTATGTAGGCATTATAAATGGCCAAATGAATTAAATAGAGTGCTACTTTCTTGTACCAGAAACGGGACCTCCTTATTGCTAAATAGGGCTGAAGCATTTGGTCGTTGAAATCCACCCCCCCCCCCATGTACAGATTGTAATCTTGTACACATTTTGGCTTTACAATGGGACCTCGTCTTCTCTGAACTTCAACGGTAGTGTCGTCATGGATGGTGGACATCATGTACACATTCCTGGTATCCTTCCACCTCAAGGCCAGCACTTCGTTGCATCTCAAAGTTGCTCTTTCTCCCCTTCGCAATTTCTTGTTTACTATGGCTTGTGGGAAGCCCTTTCTATTCTTTCTGGAGGTTCCACAGGCCAGGGTTTGTGCGAGGTATAGGTGTTTGAAAAGGGGCAGGCTGGTATAAACGTTATCCAGGTATATGTGGTAACCTTTCCTCAGCAGTGGGTAGGCCAGGTCCCATACAATTTTACCAGTTGTGCCCATGTAGGCCGGGCACTCAGGGGGCTGGAGCTGGGAATCTCTTCCTTCGTATATGGGGAACGCATACAGATATCCCGTGGCTCTCTCGCAAAGCTTATAAAATTTCACTCCGTATTTGGCCCTTTTGCTAGGAATGTATTGTTTTATTCCTAGCCGGCCAGAAAAGGGTACCAGGGACTCATCTACACATATATGCTTATCGAGGACATAGAGTTCTGCAAATCGTTGGGAAAAGAAATTAATGAGTGGGCGAAGTTTATATAATTTATCGTAATTTGGATGATTGCGGGGAGGGCACTGGGTGTTGTCATTAAAATGAAGGAAGCGCATTATCATTTCGTATCGGGACCTGGGCATTACAGAAGAGTAAATGGGCATGTGGTGAATGGGGTGGGTGAACCAATAGGCATGTCCTTCATTTTTTTTTGTAAACCCCATGTTTATGGTGAGGCCCATAAACATTTTGAACTCCTCCAGAGTCAAATCCTTCCACTCGAATGGACGGGCGTAAGAAGTTTGGGGGTTGTTGGCAATATGCTGCTGGGCATATAAATTGGTCTGGTCCACGATGAGTTGCAGCAAAGTGTTGGGCAAAAATAAATTAAAACAATCAATTGCAGAAAAATTTTGGGTATTGGCCTGCACACCTGGCTGTGCCGTGAAAGGGGGAATTCTTGCTGATCCTGAGTCGGAAGGCAGCCATGTTGGATTGGCAAGACCTTCTGGGAGATATGTAGCGGCCCTGGCTCTTGGGGGACGTGACACTCCAGTGCTGGTAGTTGGAGTTCCTGTGGGCGTGATGCTGCAGAAGTGCTAGTACTGGGCATTTCTTGTGGCCTTTCACTGGTGGCAGCTCTAGGACTGGGCCTTTGGTTTTGGGGCCTATCGCTGGCAGCAGCCCTAGTACTGGGAATTTGATCCTGGGGTATATTGCTGGTGTCTGCCTGGTTTCCAGAGCGCCGTGCTCTTTTAGGAGGGATCCATTCTTCCTCTGAATCGTTTACCGATCCACTACTTTCGATCGGTTCAAATGCTGAATTTGATTCACAGGAATTGGCATTTGAATCTGATGAGAGCTCCCCGCTGCTCTCATCAGTCATGGAGAGGATATGGAATGCCTCCTCACTTGTATAAAATCTTTTGGACATTTTTTCTGATGGGCTGTGTGACAGGTGACAAATTACGGTTACTGATGGGCGACAGGTGATGGGTGACAGGTGACGGTCACTGATGGGTGACAGGTGATCGGTGACGTGCGACGATCACTGGTGGGTGACAGGTGACAGGTAACGGTTGACAGTCACTGATGGCAGTCTCTGATGGTGACTGGTGCACTTTATTGGACTGATAGGTGACAGATGAGGGTCATGGATGGGTCACTGACGACGGTCACTGATGGTGGTCACTGAAGGGTGACGGGTGCACCGCTGATGGCAGTCTCTGACGGTGACAGGTGCACTTAGTGGGCACTGACGGGTGACAGGTGCACTTAGTGGGCACTGACGGGTGACAGGTGCACTTAGTGGGCACTGACGGGTGACAGGTGCACTTAGTGGGCACTGACGGGTGACAGGTGCACTTTTATAAGTACTGATGTGGTGACTGTTGGGTGACAGCTGTAATTGGGGGGGGGGCAATGTGACAGGTTCTCTTTGTGGTGTTGGTGCAGTACACTACAGAACACACATAGATCGGTCACTCACTGCTCCTGGCTCTTCTCTCCTCACACTGGAAACGGTGTGTAAGGAGAGAAGAGCCGGTGACAGCTAGTAACCGGTCTATGTTTACAGTTAGTGATCGGCTGTGAATGGATCACAGCCGATCACGTGGTAAACAGCCACCAGCCATTGGCTGTTTACCCTTGTCGGTGACGAGCAGTGTTCCTGGGAACACGCCGCCACCGACGTGACCGCGCTGCGCGCTCCCGATCGCGCGCGCATGCGCGGTCTAAAGCGGGAATACCCTTTGTGATCGGCCGTGACGTAATCGCGACCGATCACATGGTGAACAGCCATGCCAAATGGCTGTTCACCCCTGTCGGTGACGCGCTGTGTCCCGGGGACACGGCGATACCGACAGAGCAGGGCTGCGCGCCCACGATCGCGCGCATGCCCTGTGTAAACCAGCCGCCGTCATATGACGGCGGCCCAGAACAAGAGCCGCACCGCTCCACCGTCATATGACGGTGGGCGGGCGGCAACAGGTTAATGCAGTAATACATGTTTTCAGAAAGTGGCTAAGCAGGGAAGAGTCTTCACTCCTCCCTGCCGGAGAAGTACCGCAATTTTAGCAATGTCTTTGACAAAGGTCAAGCCGGTAGTTTGCCTCCACACAGGTCATATGATTGCTCACTTGTCCTTCAACCTGGTGTCATACCCCCTCGTGGCCGGGTTTACCCTTTGTCTGTCTTGGAAGACAAAGCCTTGGAGGAGTATGTTGGCGTCTCACTTTCTCAAAGATTCACCCTCAAATCCTTGTTTCCTGCTGGTGCTGGATTCTTCTTTGTGAAGAAGAAGAGTAGTGATCTGAAAGAGACCTTGTATTGATTATAGGGGTCTTAATCATTTCACGATTAGGAATGCTTATTCGATTCCATTGATTATGGAGTTATTTGACTGCCTCAAGGGAGCAACAGTTTTTAGGGAGCTCGATTTGAGAGTGGAATGGAAAACTGCGTTTAATACAGAACAGGTCATTACAAGTACCTCGTAATGCCGTTTGGCCTTTGCAAAGCTCCAGCAGTTTTTTAGAAATTTATCAACAATGTCCTCCGAGATTTGTTGCAGCTATGTGTGCTGGTTTATCTCGACGATATCCTCATATTTTCCAATTCCCTAGAGAGCCACCACACAGATGTCTCCCGTGTGCTTCCACAGATGAGAGAAAATAACCTGTATTGTAAATTGGAGAAGTGCGAGTTCCATTGTGAACAGGTTAAATTCCTGGGTTATGTAATTTCCACTGCTGGTTTTTCAATGGACCCAGAGAAACTTTCGGCAGTCCTACAGTGGCCCACGTCCCGTGGGTTTACGTCCACTGCAACATTTTCTTGGGCCAATTATTTTTGGAAGTTCATTCGTAACTTTTCTTCTCTGGTCAAGCCCCTGACTGATATGACCAGAAAGGACGGTAACCCACAGAATTGGTCTCCAGATTCCATTAGGGCCTTTGAGAGTCTCAAGGCTGCCTTTGTTTCTGCTCCTGTGTTGGCACATCCTGATCCAATGATACCCTTTATCCTTGAGGTTGATGCATCTGAAACTGGAGTTGGCGCCCTTCTGTCTCAACATCCTACCTCTGAGAGCGCTATGCATACTTGCAATTACGAGATTGGGGACAGAGAGTTGTTAGTGATCATTTTAGTCCTTAAAGAATGGAGGCATCTCCTCAAAGGTACCACTGTGCCAGTTCTCATTCTGACTGACCATAAGAACCTCACACTATTGTCTGAGGCTAAACATCTCTCTCCCAGAAGAGCGCGATGGGTTCTTTTCTTGTCAAGCTTCAGTTATATAGTCTCATTCTTACCCGGTACTAAGAATGTAAGGGCTGATGCATTGTCACAGCAGTTTTTCTCCGCTTTCAGGATGGAGTCGGTTCCTATTCCTGTGATACCACCCGATCGTATGCTGGCTACGGTTCGTACCAGTCTTACTTCACCTTTGGGTGACAGAATTCTTGCCGCTCAGATTCATTCTCCTCCTAAAAAACCTTGTGACCGCTGTTTTGTCCCTGAGAGTAATCGCACCACTGTGTTCCAGACTTACCATTCTCCACTGCTGGCCACCCAGGGAAAAATCAACTCATATGGGCTACTTCCCACCAATTCTGGAGGCCTAGTCTCAGCGCCAATGTAGCCTCCTTCATAGCTGCCTGTTCCATGTGCGCTATGAGTAAGACACGACGGCACCTTCCAGTGGGCCTCCTACAACCCATACCCAATGGAGAGAGGCCTTGGACCCACCTGTCTATGGATTTTATTGTGGAGTTACCCAACTCCCAGGGCAACCCAGTTATCCTTATGGTGGTTGACTGGTTCTCAAAAATGTCACATTGCACTCCACTTAAGAAGTTGTCCACATCCAAAGAACTGGCATCCATTTTTGCTCGGGAGATCTTTCGATTACATAGGTTACCCAACGTTATCATCTCGGACAGGGGTTGTCAGTTTTTATCCAGGTTTTGGCGAGCCTTTTGTGCACAGTTGGGAATTCAGCTTTCCTTCTCTTTCGCGTATTGCGTATCACCCACAGTCTAATGGGGCCGCAGAACAAGATAACCAGTCCTTGGAGCAGTTTCTACGTTGCTATATTCCTGACCACCATAACAACTGGTCAGACCTCTTACCTTGGGCGGAGTTTGCTCACAATAGTGCTTATTTGTTCCTCAGAGCATTCCTGCATTAGAGGAGCATCTCCGTGGTCTTCGTTCTACTTCGGTACAGGTCCAAGAATCCTTGTACAGACTAGGTACAGACTCAATGCTGACCGCAGACGCCTACCTTTGCCTTCCTACCAAGTTGGGGAGAGGGTCTGGCTGTCACCTCGCAACCTCCGACTCCGTGTTCCCTCGCTGAAATTGGCACCACGGTTTATTGAGCTTTTCCATATTTTTTTCTGCAGGATTAACCCAGTTTAGACCTTCCTTCTAATATGTGTATCTGTAATGTTTTCCATGTCTCCTTATTAAAACGTTTGGTGTGCAACCGCTTCACCAGCTTGGTGCCACGTCCTCACCCAGTACAGGTTGAGAACCATGAGGAGTATGAAGTTCAATCCATCATTGACTCCCATAGGTTCTGTGGGCACTTACAGTACCTAGTTCATTGGAAAGGGTACGGTCTGGGGGAGCGCTCTTGGGCCTCATCCTTGGACGTACATGCCCCTGTCCTCCTTCATGCTTTCCATAGACGTTTTCTCCTCAAACCTGGTGGTGCTCCAAGGGGGAGGGGGTGGTTGAGGAGCAGGATACTGTAAGGGCTGGGCTCAGCCCTCCCTTCTCATAGCTCAGGCTGCTCAGCTGTCGGTTAATTGCCTATACTCATCGTTCCACAGTGACTCAGCTGGTGATCATATCCTGCTCGTCATTCAGCCTGCTGGCTATTTAAGTTGCTTGGATCAGATCTCCTGTGCCTTTGCCTTGGTCAACATATCCGGATACTCTCTGCGGTGTTTTCCTGTTAAAAACTTTTGCCTGGCTGACTTCCCTTCTGGTTCCTGATCCTGTTTGCTGCCTCTGACTATGTTGATCTCTGGATTCCTGTTTTACTGGCTTGTTCTGACTACCTGCTCTGGTTACCAAACCCTGGCTATGTTTTGACTACGTTTGCACTGTTTGTACCATTTTACCATTTTAATAAATAGTGTGATTTTTTTTTTTTTTAACATTAGTCTTTTATTGATTTTTGCAGATATGAAAAACATGAGGTTTGATCATTCAATACAATTAATAGAAACGCTAAACGATGGATGTCGTTTGTCGCTTTTAACCAGGGTTAACATAGATCATCTACTGTATAGAATTAGACTGGCAACGCCTAAAGAGTAACATTGTAACATTTATTGAGCTTTGTATAGCAGTTTAATTTACTAGATCCTTAAATGGAGTAGTGCTTAGTGTGCAGTATCTCTCTCTCTCTGGGCACCCCAACTGGGAGCAATCTGTGTCCAGGAGGCAAATCTACCCAATTCCTCATTTTTGTAGGGTGAGCTAAAGAAACATTACTAAAAGATAGCAACAAAGGTGTGAAGACATTTGAATGGTATACTAATTGTGTTGACACTTTTGTGCTTTCTTAATGAGAGGGACCTATGGTACTTCTAGGTCATATCATTGAAAATATTGTAGTCAGGTTTCATAGCCACATTCTGTATGTGGTTGTGGTGGTTTAGCTATTCTTAAGCCAGTTTACCCATGGTTGCCAGAGAGCTATCGTCTTGGCATGTGTACCTCTGCTAAAGGACAGCAATATTTCATATGAGGAGTGTGTGTTTACTATTTCTAATGTACCTTTGATAGTAGGGGCTTTGTTGGATTTCCACAGTTTTGTTAGGTTTAATTTTGCTGCTAGGAGAACATGAGTTGTTATAATTCTAAGTTGGAGTGGTATAGTGCCTATTGTAAGGTTTAGTAGGGCGAGTGCTGGGGCCTGCGGTATATTCGTTTTTGTGATATCTCCCAATATTCTGAAGATGTGTGCCCAAAAGGGTTGTAGTACAGGGCAAGTCCAAAATATATGGAATACATCTCCCCTTGCTCCATGGCACCTCCAACATGAGTCAGAATGTTGGGGTCCAAAAGTGGCTAGCTTGTCAGGGGTCAGGTACCATCTCAATGAGATTTTTTGATACATCTCCCATAGAGTAGTGCAGTGAGTATATTTGAATATTGACCCAATTGCTTCTGTCCATTGTTGGTCTAAATAGGTTTTGCCCAGGTCTGATTCTCACTGTAGATGGGGTTTAAGTTTAGTAAATTCTGTTCTTTTCTGGAGTGTTGGTTTTGGATCAGTGAGGTAACGCCAGGCTTCAGCAGAAATGTGGTACATTGGGTCAGCTCTGTATCGTAAGCAGTGAGATATGCGGATGTATTTAAAGTGTTCCGAGGCTGGGAGGTGATATTCATAGCACAGTTGGTTAAAAAGTTTCTTTTAAGTTTCTTTCCCAGGAATAGATCCTGTATGTGTTTAATGCCCTTTTTTGCCAGTGTGTTAATCCAAGATCTGGTGTTAGTGTGTTCATGGTCTCTATTGGGATAGGCAGGGAAATAGAATCCCTTGCGGGTATTGTAGATTTGGCCAACCTAAGCCATGCATTAGCTGATGCTCTCATTGGTGGAGGGTATGCTAAGGGTAGCAGGGATCCAAGTGATAGGAGAAGTGATAGGAGAAGTGATAGGAGAAGAGAAGGCGTTCCGGTGGATTCTGCATGGTGGATAATATCAATGAGTCTTCTAGTGGCGAAAGATGCCTGGCTTCTTTTTGTGAATCCTGTTTGATCATTGTGGATGAGGTATGATAGTATATCATGTAGGCGTTTTGCTATAATTTTTGCATACATTTTTATGTCTAGATTGAGAAGGGAAATGGGCCTAAAATTTGGGGGGGGGTCGGCTCCTTCCTTGGTTTAGGGAGTGTTATTATTGTTGCTTGTAGCATTTCAGATGGGAAAGAGGAAGAGGAAGCAGTGTTGTTGAAAATTGTGCACATATGTAGACATGTGCACGCTGAAATATTTTGTTTCGGAATTTCGTTTTCGTCCGAAAAATAAATATATTATGTTACTCCCGAAATTCGTTTTTATTTATTTAGTTTTTCCTTAAAAATTGCATTTGTCCGAAAATCCAAATTAAGGTCGAATCTGTCATTGAAGGCTTATGGTGTCTGCTGAATGTTCAAAGAAGATTCGGCGGAGCAGTTAAACTGTACGACGCCGTATAGTTTACCTGCTCCGTCGAATCTTCTTAGAACTTTCAACAGACACCATAAGCCAAAGTATGTGTGTACTTAGTTCTAGCTATTTTACTGCTCCTCCTCTTTGGTTACAATCAGCCAATAACATTCATCATTATTTTTATTTATCTTTTCCCCCCTACGTCGAATCTTTTCTCTCTATGTAGAATTTTGGACTAATAGAGTTAAGGTTAGGCACATTCGACCACATGTTTGATGGACACAGATTGTTATTGTCATCATCATGTCGAATCTTTTATCTATATCGAACTGTTGTAGCAACGAAAACGAAAATAAAGCATTTGTTTATGTCAGATCTTTTGTTTTTCGGAGTCTGCACTTTCGTTATCGTTTGTTAAAACGATAACGAAAATACCTGAAATTCGGACGAAAATGCATTTGGATGAAAACGAATGCACATGTCTACACATATGCGGTGCTAAGATGTGTGAGAATTGCTTATAGTATTCTCCGGTCAAGCCATCAGGTCCAGGAGATTTGCCTGCAGGTAGTTGTGTTATACTAGATTGTATTTCTTGGGTCGTGAAGGGTGTGTTTATGTATTTTTCCTGTTCGGTAGTTATTTTTGGAAGGTTAACATGGTTAAGAAAGGTATTGATATCTTCTAGGGAAGGTTAATGTGTGGTTTGGTTGTGACTGAGGTTATACACTGTAGATCACTGTAGTATGCGCTGAATGCGTCCGCTATGTGTTGTGGGTAGGGATGAGCTTCGAGTTCGAGTCGAACTCATGTTCGACTCGAACATCGACTGTTCGCCAGTTCGCCGAACAGCGAACAATTTGGGGTGTTCGCTGCAAATTCGAAAGCCGCGGAACACCCTTTAAAAGTCTATGGGAGAAATCAAAAGTGCTAATTTTAAAGGCTTATATGCATGGTATTGTCATAAAAAGTGTTTGGGGACCTGGGTCCTGCCCCAGGGGACATGGATCAATGCAAAAAAAAGTTTAAAAAACTGACGTTTTTTCGGGAGCAGTGATTTTAATAATGCTTAATGTGAAACAATAAAAGTGTAATATTCCTTTAAATTTCATACCTGGGGGGGGTGTCTATAGTATGCCTGTAAAGGGGTGCATATTTCCCGTGTTTAGAACAGTCTGACAGCAAAATGACATTTCAAAAGAAAAAAAAGTCATTTAAAACTACTCGCGGATATAATGAATTGCCGGTCCGACAATACACATAAAAGTTCATTGATAAAAACGGCATGGGAATTCCCCACAGGGGAACCCCGAACCAAAATAAAAAAAAATGACGTGGGGGGTCCCCCTAGATTTCATACCAGGCCCTTCAGGTCTGGTATTGATTTTAAGGGGAACTCCTGGCCAAAATAAAAAAAAATAGCGTGGGGTCCCCCTCAAAATCTATACCAGACCCTTCAGGTCTGGTATGGATTTTAAGGGGAACCCCGCGCCAAAATTAAAAGAAAAATTGGCGTGGGGTCCCCCCAAAAATCCATACCAGGCCCTTATCCGAGCACGCAACCTGGCAGGCCGCAGGAAAAGAGGGGGGACGAGAGAGGGCCCCCTCCGGAACTGTACCAGGCCACATGCCCTCAACATTTGGAGGGTGCTTTGGGGTAGCCCCCCAAAACACCTTGTCCCCATGTTGATGGGGACAAGGGCCTCATCCCCATAACCCTTGCCCGGTGGTTGTGGGGGTCTGCGGGCGGGGGGCTTTAACAAAGGGACCCCCAGATCCCGGCCCTCCCCCCTGTGTGAAATGGTAACTATTTCACAAAAAAGTGTCAAAAATATTAAAAATGACAAGAGACAGTTTTTGACAATTCCTTTATTTAAATGCTTCTTCTTTCTTCTATCTTCTATCTTCTTTCTTCTATCCTCTATCTTCCTTTGGTTTCTTCCTCCATCCTCTTCTTCTTCTGGTTCTTCTGGTTCTTCCTCCGGTGTTCTCGTCCGGGATCTTCCTCCGTGGCGCCTTCTTCTCATCATCTTCTTCTCTTCATCTTCTTCTCGGGCCGCTCTGCATCCATGATTGGATGGGAGGCTCCCGCTGTGTGACGCTTCTCATCTTCTGATGGTTCTTAAATAATGGAGGGTGGGGCCACTCGGTGACCATGCCCCCCTCTGACGCACGGGGACTTGACGGGGACTTCCCTGTGGCATTCCCGGTGACGTCAGAGGGGGGCAAGGTCACCTGTTACGTAACGGGTGACCCCCTCTGACGTCACAGGGTGGATATCAGAGGATTGGGTTTTTTTTAAGAGCCATTTGTTAACCAGAAAGAGATCTATGCGAGAGTACGATTTATGCACTGGTGAAAAATACGTAAAGTCTCTTTCAGAACCATGGTGGCATCTCCAGACATCATAGAGTTCTTGTGTGAAGAACATTTTTGGCTGTTAATGTTGAATCTAGGTGCGTATCGGGTACAACGTTAAAGTCCCCGCAAACAATGAGGTGGCCTTGTTGAATAGGCTTGAGTGAGCGCATTACTTTGTATAAAAACTGCATCTGGTGGTTTTTAGGGGCATTTATATTTAGTAAGGTGTACTTCGTGTTGTTGATAGAACAGGTCAATATCACATATCGACCATTAGGGTCCAGTACTGAGTGGTGGAGTTGGAAGGCAATGGAGTCTCTAATGGCAATAAATGATGCACGTTGTTTGGAGGAGAGGGAGGCTTTGTAGATGTGCGGGAAGTTCTTGTTTGAGCATTTGGGCGAAGCTGTGGAGGAGAAATGTGTCTCCTGTACACATAGTTGATCGCATTTGTGGTCTTGGGCAGTCTTCCAAAGAGAGTGGCTTTTTGCGGGGTGGTTGAAGCTGTTTGCATTGATAGATAATATATTGAGTGGCATGTTCACTATGTTTGGTAGTGTGTGTGTGTGTAGGGCTTAGTCACTCACGGTTTGGCGACGAATCAGTAGGAACTTCAGTTGTGGAAAGAAGGTTGTCTTCTGAAATGAGAAGGTTTGGCTCTACATTTCCGTGGTTCTTTGGCATCTGAGCTGGAATGCTATATCTAGAAAATAAAACTGTATAACAAGTAAAAATAAAGAACAGGCAAAGTTTCGTAAGTGTAGCGTGGAATTCAGCAGAAAAAATAGGCTGAAATCAGCAAATTCTCTGTGGGGGGGGGGGGGTAAACAGTCAAGTGCAACAATAGGTTGTGTGAGCCTGAGGCCAGAAAGAGCATTCCTGTCAGGATTACAAGCCCTTTAGGCATTGGTGTCAGCCTTGTTTGCCTTGTTGTTTATCAGAGTACCTTTCCCGTTGCTGTAGCGGGCGTTTTGTCACTGAGAATGGGTTGTTGTCTTGTGGTGGATCTACGATAATTCCCCATGCAGGGAGTAGTTTTATCCCTCCAGTTAGGGTGGAAATGGTATGAGAGTTTCCATTCCTGGTGACTAGTATGGTCGCAGGATATCTCCACTTGCATTGTATCTTGTGGTTATTCATGGCTTTTGTTACCAGGTTCAAGTGACATCGCAATTGGAGGGTGTATTTGGAGAGGTCAGGGAAAAGTTGGATCCCGTGAAACGGAGCTGGGAGAGCGGATTTGTGTCTGGCTGCTGTTAAGAGTTTTTCCTTAGCGTGGAAAAAGTACACTCTCATAAGCACATCCCTGGGCACAGACACTGCCAGATGGGGCAGTTTGGCTATTCTGTGGATCCTGCTATAGTGATTTCAAGCGGTGTAGCATCAGGCAAAATAGCGCACATGAGGTCTTGGGCGAATTTATGGAGAGCTGTTGGTGGAACAGATTCGGGGACCCCCCTTAATTTGACATTGTTATGACAGGATCTGTCCTCTAAATCTGACAATTTAGATTTGATCCAGTGTTGCTCTTCCTTCACATCCTCATATGCATCTACAAGACCATTGATAGTGGTGGTGCTGTCCTCCATTTTGGTCTCAATGTATGTAATTCTATCTCCCATGGTATGTATGTCTGAGGAGAATTTTAAAAACAAGGAGAAGAGATCTGTCACCAGGGAGGATTGAAGAGATCAGAGCATGTCCTTTAATTTTGTGTCTAATACAGGCTGTCCTGTGGTAGGAAATGCTGCCATAGATGATTGAAGGGCCTGATTAGACTGGAGGGGGTTAAATAGCTGGGCCTCAGCGCCTTTGGAGGACAGAGGTGTATCCATCCACATCCTAGCCTTTGCAAGGCTGCCTGAAGTGGGGCTGCCTTCTGCCTGGTCATTGGGGGACAGCATGGGCTGGATGTCGTCTGTATCGTCAGGGTTGGCATCTGGGAGGTCTGTATATGCCTTGCTTGTGGCGGCTGCGCTGGCGCCATTTTGGTTCCCACTGACCTGCGGTGCTGGTTTCAGGAAAAAGGGCAGGAGCTTTTTCGGCCTGTATTCTCCTTTATATTTGCTGGACAGCGCTCTCTGGGTCTCCATCGCTGTGTGGGATGCGGATGGCGGTGTTTGTGCTGCCGATACAGGATTTTGACGCTCCGTTGTTCTCTCTGGCCGGCGGAGCATTTGTTCTAGGTGGCCATTCATGAGCGCCGTCAAGCCACACCCCAAATAGTGTGATTTTTACTGCACTTCTGTCTCAGTCTGATTCATGGTTCCTGACATATACAAATGGCACTTTAGCCATATCAACATGCAAATGACTGTAATTCTTAAAGAACTGTCCGTCTTCCTGGTCGACAAAGTCCCCTTGCACTTTAAGTATTTCTCAGTCTGTCCTTAGCGCAGCCGGGGACTGAGATAAATTTTCCTCACTTAATGAAGAAACAAACACGCTGAAAGTTCAAAAAAACAGGTCAGAATGTTACTTTTCAGAGGGAGGCAATTCCCATGCATAGGCCAGCATGACTCTTGTGGGGCACTTCCTGCAACTGCTGGGATTTAGGAACATAGTCCAGCAGAACAGAATGGGCAACTTCAGGCAAAGTCAACACAACTCCACTAGCACATTTTGTAATCCACTTTGGTCAAGATGAACTTGTTACAGTCTTTCAATAGCTGAATGGTGTTACTAATAGCAATGATGAGCAAGTAGTTGAACAGACTTTCCAGATGCTCCAATAGTGGTAAGCCAAAGTTGCACATCAACTTGTTTAGGCTTCCGAGCAATGACACAGTGTGGGTTACTCAGCAACCATAGTCCCAGGTTAGTGACAATAAGATTCCCGGCCCCTGACACAGGCCGTATGCACAAAGTGAACATGGTATGGACGATATAGTCATTAGCCCCAATGCATAACTTTACAGAACAGCAACAATAATTGCAGTGGAACTTTGCAGTTTTAGCACAATCCACCCATGGTTATCTTCTAAGGAACTTGCATGACAAGGAACATCAGATGTAGATGCAGACAATCTCAGGCCTAATGCTGGAGGCTTGGATAGTAGAAAGAATTTCCTCCTCTGTAGACTCACACTGTTGTTCAACATCACTTTCAGACCACCTCTCAAGCCACAACATAGTATCAGAAAATAGTTCAGAGATCCGATCAGACGGAATATTGGAATCTGATTCAGTGGAATACTCTTTGGTCAGGAGCAAGTTGCGTTTTGAACTAACAGCAGCAGACTTTTCAAACTCTGCTCCCCTAGTGGCCACAGGTTTTACAGTCCCCACAGGCACACTGCCCTCACTCACATCAGGCTTACCAGGTTCAGTTGTTTTCTCCCCAGGAGGTTCCATCATCAGAGAACACAGGTGGGCCCGACCGCGGCCTGGGGAGTTAACTGATATACCTGACTTTGGAGCAGCTACAATGGTTGAAGGAGCAGCCACTTCAGTAAGCCGAGTGACAGCGGCAGGGTTCTCAGGAACTTTCTGAGCTGGAATGGTGACACACTTATCCCAATTCATCTGTAGTTCCCGTGGGGGTAGACCGATGCCCGAAACATAAACTTTCCAGTCCGACATCGGGACTCCGAACTACGTCATACTCTCCGCTTGATAAAAGTGTCGCAACACGTGTACTGGTAATGGCGGTGTGCACAGCAGTGTCTCCTTCTCCTCCCCTGCAGAGCGGCAACTCCTCCCCCTGCCAAGGGATGGGTTCACATGCTCGCCAGAAACTTTAGCGCCCACCTTCTTCCTCGTGCGGTGCGCCAAAACTTTAATAGAGTCTACCTTAACCCCTGCAGCACTGGCGTAAAGTGACAAAAGACCAGGCTAACACTCTCCCATGAGCAATGAGACAAGTTGGTTCTTCCCCACATAGCTTAGAGGGATATTGACATAGTCTATGAGTAACAGAGATGTTACTTGCCACCTTCCCATGGAGTAAGATGAAATCCCAGGATAGTTGCAGTCCGTTGCTAGGGATGACCCCTGTAGGAATAACCCCTTTGCTCCACATTGGGCGCCAAATGTATCGGTGTTCCCGACCCCTAGAGACTTGATGGTGACCTCCAGAGTTAAGGAGAGCTGACATCCTTCCTTGTAGAGTGGGTTACTAGGCATAGTGGGTGTATTGCAATAAGGAATAGTTGGGCGCCAATCACTTTTTGGATGCGAACAAAAGAGATTTATTGTCTCTTAACAAGAACTGGGGAGAGAGGGTTAGGGCCAGGACACCCTTGGGCAGATGCAATAGCAATTAGCAGACTCTGAGACAAAATAGGCAGACAGCTATACAGGTTGACAGCCTTTAAGCTGGTTGCAGCACCGTATTTGTATAATTGCTATCTCCTATGGCAACTGAACTCTCCAACTTTAATGTAGATCTGCACACTTAAAAGAGAAGTATAGGAATTTTTTTTTAATCCCATAATCATACTTACCTAGGTGGATTCAGCATCGGACTGATGCTGCATCTGTCCCCCGGCATCTCTGCACTGAGAACTGAGCGATCGAACATCGCGGATGGCTCGGTTCTCACAGATCCCCGAGCAGAGAGCTGCTGCCTGTCAGTCAGCAGCTCTCCTGCTCTGCTCCTCCTTGCTCACTGGAGAGCTGAGCAGTGGAGGAGTGGGGAGCGGCCGTCTTAGCGGCTCGCTGAGAGGCTGAGACGGCCATCAGTCCAGGAACCTGGCAGATCCAGACTTCTAAAGTCAGGATGACGCGGTGCCTGGACTGATTACAGTGACATCAGCAGAGACCTGAGTCAGCAGAGGACTTCAGACCGCTCTCGGGTCACAAGAGTGCAAAAGGAATTGCACTCCTGTGACCTAGAGGAGAAGCCCAGCCAAACAAGCTCATGCTGGACTCCTCCTTTAACTCAGTTGAAGATCTTCACTCACATCTCACAGACTCCTTCTGTAGATTTTCTCACTGAGCTCCCAGTCTTCTCAACAGACCTTCAGATCCTAGCCGACCGCTGGATCCCCTGAGCTCTTCCACAGCTAACCCGCTGTACACTCCAAGCGTCACTCATGCTACCTGCTGGGTCCCTGGCTTGGCTCTCAGCTAACTCACTGAATCATCTTCAAGTGTCACCTACGCTCACCCACTGGGTCCCTGACTTGAACGCTGAAGCTTTCCCAACTTGTTCAACGTACCTGGTTAGTGAAAAAGGCTGCTCTGGTACTTCTTCAAACTTCACAAACCTGGTTTCTGATAACAGAAGTGGTCCCTTACTGGCGACTATGTCCCCTTTATGTCTGACCTCTGGTTCTTACTTGCCTCTGGTAACAGGAGTGGTCGTCCCATGTGGCAACTGCTTCTCCTTCACCTCTGGAAATACTCGGTTCCCCAACCGGCTGAACCTTTGCAACGATCAAACTTCCCTTGGGCTGAGCCTCTACACACGTGGCTAGGCCTCGGGCTTCAGGACTAAACTTCAGCTGCTGCTTCACATACAGCCCCCAGGCCTCAGCCTGGGGCTAAAAGAACACTGATCACCTGACTCCTTTCCCTTAAATAGACTATCCCAGCATGCAAAGTAGCTACTCTGATTGGCTGAGAAATTATGTCTAACTCAAAGTGATCTTGTCATTCTAATGCCAAAGGCAGCAGTGCCACCTATTGACAGAAGAGAGAGAGAGATGCACCAAATCCAGATTTAGGGAAAAAATATGTGAATCCCCTAACAATCAGCCAGGCTAGTTACCACCTAATAAACTAGATTTGTTAGCAACCCTGCCTAACACCAGGGTGCTACACCTACAAGAAAAAGTGTTCAATAAATCTTAACTTTTAGGGACTGGGAGGCAGATTTCCAAGTACAATTTACTGAACAACAATAGCAGACAGCCTTGAGCTCAATCTATAAGTCCACTAGTCCCACTTCATTATAGGAACTAACACAAAAAACATCAATGAGATGGTACCTGACTCTGCAGGTGCACACACTTTTTTTTGTTCTTGTTCTGTCAGGAGGGGGTTATAACCTGCTAACAGAAACAATAGGGGAAAAAAAAACGTTTATACATTATGGACAGTTCTCTTCTGGAGTTCCTGGTGGGAGGGACATACAGGCTCAAAAAAAGAGTTACATGCTGAAATTAACCTCACCCTTGTGACAGGACATTTCTTCCATCAGGCACAGGGTGGCAGGCTGGTCCATTCCTGCAAATCAGGGAAAAAAAAGAGAAAGAACACATGCTGCAACTTTCCAGCAGTCTATGTGGCTCATTCAATGCATTTTGCGACTCCTCACAGTCCTCTTTAGGCACTGAAATGAGAATCGAGCAACCTCATGGTCCGTTCCTTCTTCCCTGGAGACCGAATAACACTGCTTTGGCCGACCCACCCTGAACACAAGTACTCGGTCTCTATAAATCGATCTGCAAAGCCTCCATTCCTCCCGAATGTCTCTGTCTTGCATCCGCAATGGCTTGGGAATGTGTAGGTAGTCCCAGACTAGGTTGTCCTTCCGTTCCTCCCGGAAGCTCTCTACGACCTCCATAGTCTGGGGAGGGACATATGGGAAGTCCAGGCCCCACTCCAGAGCCACCCTCCTCTACTCTTTGAAAACAGGAGAATCTTGGTAACTCTTTAGGATTCCCTGTTCCCTGAAAAACGCAGGCATCTGATGCCCTCACACTGATGTTAGGTGGGCGCTCTGGTCTGGGTAGTGGAAGGCCTGTTTAGAAAGAGCTGCCGGCTACTTGTTAGGGTTCCTGCGGCTTGCTCAGGCCTCACTGCTGGCTCTGGCCCTTCTCCACTGTCAAGGACTTGGGATTCCCCGGTTTCCCACTCCTCTTCAGAGTCTTCGCTAGGGGACGACCACTCCACAACCCTTTCAAGAGACCCAAACTTGGCCTGCACTCTTGGGGAACCCCAATCAATGACCTGGCCCTTGCTTTCCCCGTTCAGCTCCCCTGAAGACGCACCTTCATCTGGCAAAGGCTCCCTCCGGACAGGGATGGCAAGGGACTTAGAGCTGACCTGCTCTTCAGGGGTTGCATCTGGCTACTGCATGGCAGTACTTACAGTCGCTAGGCCCCTAGCCAGGCCACAGGTCACAGCAGTCTCTCCTCCATCGATGTCCTCATTATTCATGGAAGGGTCACCAGGCCACAACTCCACTCGGCCTTTAGGGGATGATTCTAGGCCCTCTTTGGCCTTCCGGTTCTTCCGCGGCTGTAGACTACAGAGTCCTGATAGCAGGTCTACAGTGTAGTACTGCGGCTCTTGTTGGATGGGTCCCGGCCGGGTGAGGGGCTCCCCACAATGGCCGCACTGGGTCCAAGCAGTGACCACCGTGGTCAGAGCAGGCAGAGTCACACTGCTACATCAATCACTCCCATGGTTAACCCTCCACAGGGCTCCAGACGGACACCAGTGTCCACCAGTGCCCGCTCTTGCGTATCAGGTAACCATCATAAGGTAGGTGGCAGCTGACTACCCTCCGCCATCTTCCTCTGCCCCATGGTGTCTGCTGCTAGCAGGAAACTTTTGGTCTTCTCCAGGGCATGGCAATGCCCACTCGCTTCCAGATAGGCTAGCGCCTGTGAAACTGATAGGCAAGCTCCTCCCTGGGCACACTGCTGTAACCCCTTGTTGAACATACTGAAGCTGGCAGGCATGCTGACGCTAGCAGGACTTGTCCAGGCATGTCATTCTGCACCGACTGTGCCCAAGCAACTAAGGGCAGATGATCGCTGACTTGTCCGGTGGTTGCCGTTAGCAACAGTAAAGATTGTAGCCAATGCCTCCCTGTAGAGACCTGGTATAACATAGGCACCTGTAAGCTTCTTCTGATCAACCCGCACAACAGTGGACATTCTCAGGCTTATTTTACTGTCTTTATCAGGGGTTTGGAGCAAAGTTCAAGATGTCGAGCATTAGCAAAACGCTGGACATATTTGTAATCCACAGTGAAACGTCCAGTAATAGCAGAACGCTGGACATATTTGTAATCCATAGGCGCGGTAACCTGGCGTGGTTGCCACGGGTAAAAGCACATAGTGAACAGTTCCTAAATTGCATGATTGGTACAAGTGTCCGTCTCAGCACCGGTTGGGGCAAGTGGGTAGCAGGAACAATAAGTAGTGACAGTCCTTGCTGGCTGCAATGGATATTGGCACTTGTTACAGCACTAAAACAGTATGCAGAGCACACAAGTCCTTCCCTTGAGTTCAACCCTCAATGGTGGCAGAGCAAAAAGTTCCTCGGCTCGGTCAACCTCAGTTGCTAGGGGCAAAGACTGGCAAATTATCTGTGAACAGGTGGTCCTGGAACGAGCCCCCAAACGTAGCTGTACCCCCGTAGGGGCGGCTGAGTGATGTGACCCACCTGTCACCCTGCCCAGCCAGGCATTCGCTTCCAGACACTCCAAGACAATGAACAAGTCCATCAGCTTTTTTTTTTTGTATTTTATTGAGGGATTAGAACTTGGATGGAGTTAAGGAATTCATGGGATGCCCAGAAAAAGATTCTTGCATGGTTTGGAACATTTTAGAACTCTCCTCCTGCACAACACTTGCTGCAGACTATCTCTCCTTCTCCCTCTAGCACAATTCTTCAGGTTCAGCTAACACATGGTTAGGCATGATAGTGGTTTCAGTCAAGCCTTAGCAAAAGTGCCTTATTGCAGGCAGGGTCCGCGGGCCCCTATTGTTTAGCAAATTAAAGTTCTGATGTTGGCTGCCCTCTTTGGTGGACTACTGCTCCTAGGCAGTCCTCTTCAGACTCTGACATCCCTCCTGGCTGCAGTTGCCTGCTTTCACCGCCCTTGACACCACAGTCCTTACTGGCTCTACACCCATCTCAGTTTGCATCCTCCCAATCCGCTCCGGCATGCCTCCCCCAGTGTTCCTTGGGTTGTGTGGTGTTCCTGTTCAGCTGCGAGCCCCTGGCCCAAGGTCACCCCCCCAGACTGGGGGACTTCCTCAAAGGCCCCGACAGCCTAACACTCCAACTCCAGTTCTTTCACCTTGAACAACTCCTTCCCAGCTGGGCTGACTCTAGGTATTTAACCACTTAAGGACCGGACCATTATGCTGCTTAAGGACCAGAGGACTTTTTCCAATTTGGCACTGCGTCGTTTTAACTGCTAATTGCGCAGTTATGCAATGCTGTACCCAAACGAAATTTGCGTCCTTTTCTTCCCACAAATAGAGCTTTCTTTTGATGGTATTTGATCACCTCTGCTGTTTTTATTTTTTGTGCTATAAATGAAAAAACCGAAAATTTTGAAAAAAAATGATATTTTCTAATTTTTGTTATAAAAAAAAATCCAATAAACTCAATTTTAGTCATACATTCAGGCCAAAATGTATTCGGCCACATGTCTTTAGTAAAAAAAAAATGTCAATAAGCGTATATTTATTGGTTTGCGCAAAAGCTATAGCGTCTGCAAACTAGGGTACATTTTCTGGAATTTACACAGCTTTTAGTTTATGACTGCCTATGACATTTCTTGAGGTGCTAAAATGGCAGGGCGGTACAAAACCCCCCCAAATGACCCCATTTTGGAAAGTAGACACCCCAAGCTATTTGGTTTGAGGCATGTTGAGTCCATGGAATATTTTATATTTTGACACAAGTTGCGGGAATGTGACATTTTTTTTTTTTTTGCACAAAGTTGTCACTAAATTATATATTGCTCACACAGGCCATGGGCATATGTGGAATTACACCCCAAAATACATTTAGCTGCTTCTCCTGAGTATGGGGATACCACATGTGTGGGACTTTTTGGGAGCCTAGCCGCGTACGGGGCCCCGAAAACCAATCACCGCCTTCAGGATTTCTAAGGGTGTAAATTTTTGATTTCACTCTTCACTGCCTATCACAGTTTCGGAGGCCATGGAATGCCCAGGTGGCACAAAATCCCCCCAAATGACCCCATTTTGAAAAGTAGACACCCCAAGCTATTTGCTGAGAGGCATGGTGAGTATTTTGCAGCTCTCATTTGTTTTTGAAAATGAAGAAAGACAAGAAAAAACTTTTTTTTTTTCTTTTTTCAATTTTCAAAACTTTGTGACAAAAAAGTGGGGTCTGCAAAATACTCACTATACCTCTCAGCAAATAGCTTGGGGTGTCTACTTTCCAAAATGGGGTCATTTGAGGGGGGTTTGTGCCACCTGGGCATTCCATGGCCTCTGAAATTGTGATAGGCAGTGAAAAGTGAAATCAAAAATTTACGCCCTTAGAAAGCCTGAAGGCGGTGCTTGGTTTCGGGGTCCTGTACGCGGCTAAGCTCCCAAAAAGTCTCACACATGTGGTATCCACGTATTCAGGAGAAGCAACAGAATGCATTTTGGGGTGTAATTTCACATATTCCCATGGCATGTTTGAGCAATATATCATTTAGTGACAACTTTGTGCAAAAAAAAAAAAAAAAAAATTGTCTCTTTCACGCAACTTATGTCACAATATAAAATATTCCATGGACTCGACATGCCTCTCAGCAAATAGCTTGGGGTGTCTACTTTCCAAAATGGGGTCATTTGGGGGGTTTTTTAGAACTGTCCTGGCATTTTATGCACAACATTTAGAAGCTTATGTCACACATCACCCACTCTTCTAACCACTTGAAGACAAAGCCCCTTCTGACACTTTTTGTTTACATGAAAAAATTATTTTTTTTTGCAAGAAAATTACTTTGAACCCCCAAATGCCCTACAGATTAAAATGGTGGGTGTTTCATTTTTTTTTTTTCCACACAGGATTTTTCAAACGCATTTTTTGGGGAAAAAACACACTTTTTTAAATTTTAATGCACTAAAACACACTATATTGCCCAAATGTTTGATGAAATAAAAAAGATGATCTTAGGCCGAGTACATGGATACCAAACATGACATGCTTTAAAATTGCGCACAAACTTGCAGTGGCAACAATATAAATACATTTTTAAAAGCCTTTAAAAGCCTTTACAGGTTACCACTTTAGATTTACAGAGGAGGTCTACTGCTAAACTTACTGCCCTCGATCTGACCTTCACGGTGATACCTCACATGCATGGTGCAAATGCTGTTTACATTTGACGCCAGACCGACGCTTGCGTTCGCCTTAGCGCAAGAGCAGGGGGGGACAGGGGTGCTTTTTTTTTTTTTCTTTATAATTTTTTTGCTTTTTTATCTTATTTTTAAACTGTTCCTTTCATTTTTTTAAATCATTTTTATTGTTATCTCAGGGAATGTAAATATCCCCTATGATAGCAATAGGTAGTGACAGGTACTCTTTTTTGAAAAAAATGGGGTCTATTAGACCCTAGATCTCTCCTCTGCCCTCAAAGCATCTGACCACACCAAGATCGGTGTGATAAAATGCTTTCCCAATTTCCCAATGGTGCTGTTTACATCCGGTGAAATCTAAGTCATAAAATGCTTGTAGCTTCCAGTTTCTTAGGCCATAGAGATGTTTGGAGCCACTCTGGTCTCTGATCAGCTCTATGGTCAGCTGGCGGAATCACCGGCTGCATTCTCAGGTTCCCTGTTGAGACAGGAGAGCCAGAGAAAAACAAGGAAGACGGTGGGGGGTGGCATTCCCTCCCACTGCTTGTAAAAGCAGTCTAGAGGCTAATTGGCCGCTAGGATTGCTTTTACATGAAAGCCGACCGCTGGCTGAAAAGAATGATACCAAGATGATATCTAAACCTGCAGGCATCATTCTGGTATAACCACTCAAAGTCGTGAATGGCATACCTGAAGACAAAAAAATGGTTAACAATAAAGCACAGTAAACAGTAAAGTATAAAAAATTGCATACCTGAAAAGCAAACATGATAAAACATAATAACAATAAAACATTGCAGAATAGAATACAGTAAAAAAGAGCAGAACAACAGAGAGAGAATAGAGAGAGAGAGAACAATAAAACGACAACTATTATTTTTTATTTTATTTTTTTTTGTGTTTTTTTTTTTTTTTTTTTTACACTTTTTTTTGTAACTGTAACTTTTATAACGGTAACCGGTTCCAGCTTCGGGTCTCTCAAAATGCGATGGCATCTTGGGAGACCCTGTGAAAGTGTGTCCTAGTCTGTGCAATGCTGTACCCTACGCTAATACTCAACTAGTGCATGGTAGCGTTCAAAACATTCACCAATGCAAAGACCAGGATTGTCAGGACAGGAGGGACAATAATAGCGGGTGTCACGCCTATATCCGCGCTTGCTGCAGACACAACATCTTTTTTGGGGGGGTTTGTTGGGTAGGGGTACTCGGGAGGACATAAAGAAAATGCCTCTCATGCAGCCGACTGCATTTGGTTGGTGATGTGAATGGGGGAAGTACGGGCGCTGCAGAAGTGGTGGGTTCCCAACTAGGATTGGCAAATGCAGCAGGAAGGGCATTATGGGCACGACGGCCTGTGTTTGTCTTCTTGGTGGCAGCGGGACACTACTTGTGCTTGCCACCTCACCAGCTTGAACTGCACTTATGGGACTCGCCACGTCACCAAGTGTTACTGCAGTGCTGGTTTGACTACGACCGGGGTGTACTAGGCCGCTGGTGCTTGCCAGTTCACCAAAACGCTACCAAAAAAACTGTTAGCGATCGCAGGAATCAGGCCTGACTCTGCGAACGCTGCAGTTATGCGTTTAGTGTTTTGTAAGTGTCAGTGATCGATCGAGGGGCAAAACGCAGGTGCTAGCAGGTATCTGGGCTGATCCCGCTAACACTGCCTTTTTGGGAACCCTAAACTGCTGGGGACGCTAGTATAGATCTGATCGGATCAGATATTGATCCATTCAGATACTATAGCACTAAGGGAGGTGTACGGTGCGTGCGTGGGTGTTAGCGCTACTGGCACTCACCTGACGCTGCTTGGGGCTGGTGCTTACCAGTTCACCAAAATGCTACCAAAAAAACTGTTAGCGATTGCAGGGATCAGGCCTGACTCTGCGAACGCTGCAGTTATGCGTTTAGTGTTTTGTAAGTGACAGTGATCGATCGATACTGCACTTGGGTGAGCTGGGCTGGGCCAGGCGTTGGGGCATAATGCAGGTGCTAGCAGGTATCTGGGCTGATCCCGCTAACACTGCGTTTTTGTGAACCCTAAACTGCTGGGGACGCTAGTATAGATCTGATCGGATCAGATATTGTTGCGTTCAGATACTATACCACTAAGGGAGGCGTATGCTGCGTGCGTGGGTGTTAGCGGTACGGGCGCTAATCTGACGCTGTCTGGGGCAACGCATATCACCGCCGGGCGATCAGGGGGCTAAACCTTTATTCGGTAATAAACGGCGGGTGCCCTGACACTATAAAAAATAAATGAACTAACCAGCGTCAACCGTAACGGTTATACGGTGATCAGTGGTGAAAGGGTTAACTAGGGGGCAATCAAGGGGTTAAAACATTTATAAGATAGTATATGGGGATCCCTGTCACTATAAAACGCTGACGGCGAACCTAAATATTTACCTCCCTAACTAGCGTCACCAGTGACACTAATACAGCGATCAGAAAAATGATCGCTTAGTGACACTGGCGACAGGGGGTGATCAAGGGGTTAAAACTTTATTAGGGGGGGTTAGGGGGGTACCCTAGACCTACAGGGGGATAACCCTATCTGCCCTAACACAGTAACTGTCACAAACTGACACATGCAGTAATCAGAAAAAAAAAAAAACTGCTTGGTGTCAGTGTGACGGGGGGGGGGGAGGGGCTAGGGGTGATTAGGGGGTGATCGGGGGGGATCGGGGGGTAAAGGGGGTGTTATGTGTGCCTGGCATGTTCTACTGTGATGTGTGTGTGTTGTGCACTCACATTTCAGTCTTCTCTCCTCGGCGCCGGAACGGAAACTGCCGAGCCGAGGAGAGACGACATCACATCCCCTGCCTCTGTGTACTACACAGAGGCAGGGGAAGAATCTCATTGGCTGGGAGCGATCGTGAGGGGGGGGCCACGATCGGATGGCCTCCCCCTCATCTCTGATCGCTGCCAGACCAAAGGCGACCGCCTCAGGCACCGGGGGGGGCCCGATCGGACCCCCCACCCGCGGGAAGGCTATCACTTACCAGGTACATGATTTTGCCTGCCCGTGCCATTCTGCTGACGTATATCAGCGTGAGGCGGCCATCAAGTGGTTAAGGAGGCCTGCCCCTTGCCAATCCAGGTTGGGGATTGGTCAGTGCTCCTTAGAACACCCCAGATAGCCACACCCTACTTCCACTGCTTCCTTCTAGAAGCCTCTAGAATCAGAAGGGAGGTAACCGAAAGATGAAGCCAGCTTTCAGTCACTAGCCTACTCTAGACCACTCCCAGCCCTACAGATCAAAACAATCAGGCCTAGCTTTTGGCTAGGCCTGCTTAAATTTACCTGTTCTCTCAAAAATCTCACTCAAGCACCTATACTAGGTAGAGGGTGCTACACTACCAATAGTTTAATGTTCATGTAACACTGCTTGTACTACAAAAAAGTGTATGGGGACCCGGGTACTGCCCCCAGGGGACATGTATCAATACCAAAAAATAGTTTTTAAAACTGACGTTTTTTCAGGAGCAGTGATTTTAAGAATGCTTAAAGTGAAACAATAAAAATAAAATATTCCTTTAAATATCGTGCCTGGGGGTCCCCTTAGTCTGCCTGTAAAGTAGCACATTTTTCCCATGTTTATAAAAGTACTGCAGCAAAATTACATTTCTAGAGGAAAAAATGTACATAAAAAATCATTTAAAAAAACTGTGTGGGTTTCCCCCCCCAGTCCATACTAGGCCCTTTGGGTTTGGTATGGATATTAAGGTGAACTCCACGCCAACATTTAAAAAAACAATGGCGTGGGGGTCCCCCCCAAAATTCATACCATACCATACAAAAAAACGTCATGCATTTCTTAATTTTGTCAGAGGGCTCCCCTTAACCACTTCAATACACTATATTATATATTGTACACTGCACTATACTGAGTGCACTATATACTCTGAACTGCAGTACATACAGTGCCTTGCAAAAGTATTCACCCCCTTGACATTTTTCGTGTTTTATTCCCTCACAACCTGGCATTAACATGGATTGTTTAAGGATTTGCATCATTTAATTTGCAAAACATGCCCACAACTTTGAAGATTTTTTTTTATTGTGAAGCAAACAACAAACAGGACAAAATCACAGAAAAAGTCAATGTGCATAACTATTCACACCCCCCTAAATTCAATACTTTGTTGAGCCACCTTTTTGCGGCTATCACAGCTCCAAGTCGCTTTGGATAAGTCTCTATGAGCTTGCCACATCTTACCACTGGGATTTTTGCCCATTCCTCCTTGCAAAACTGCTCCAGCTCCTTCAAGTTGGATGGTTGGCGCTCGTAAACACAATCTTTAAGTCTGACCACAGATTTTCTAATGGATTGAGGTCTGGGCTTTGACTAAGCCATTCCAACACATTTACATGTGTAGCAATAACTCTCGGTGGAGCTGCTGGTTTATTATTGTGCCTGTCCTCTATTCTCTTCAAATCTCTTAAGTTATTCAATCCCCTTGACACAGCTGTAGTGCAGTGTTGTAATGATATTAGTACCAACTTTAACCCACAATATACATTTATTCTTATATTTACCTCTACCTGGGTGCTTGTAGCTCCACCTGCAGGAGAAATAACAACACTGCACACAAACTTCTGTAATAACTAAATGACTTCTTTCTTTGGGTAAATGATATATTTTATATAGAAAGTTATTACAGTGACTACACTATCACACCAACGTAGTGTAACAGTATAGTAAATAGTTATGACAATATTGATAACATACACAGAATATACCTAAATACATATTTATACCAGGGAGCTCCCCCCTGCTCTAAACCGTAAAGTCACTACTCTTTGTAACTAGATGCAGGGCCCTGCGATAAAAAGAGATAGTCTTAACGTCTTCAATCTACGCTAGCTAATAACTGGTAATTGTAATCCAAAGAGAGTTTCTTCTGAGGTGTTGCACAGTGTAAGGTAATACACAAAGGCAATTGTAATCCAGCAAACTGATTAAGTGTTCTTATACGAAGAAGACAAACATCTAGTGTCAGCTCTTGAATATTGTAGTCTATGCAAATGTAATATTCTCCAACTCAACTTGTTCCGTGGGACTATCTGTACCAGCAACAATCTGTAAAAGTTCTAAGTGTGTGTATAGTATTATACAAACTTCCGGGTGTTAACTCTCTCACCACGCTGGATGTCTCTGTTTCAGCAGTTCTCAGTCCGTATGGAGTCACCACCACGCCGTCGCACTGTTCCGTTTGCTAACGACCGGGAGTCCTCGGTTACCTCCCCCATGGGTCTCCGGAACAATCACTTCTGCTGCTTCAGCACACTGTGATACGATTGCAGGATCCTTGCTGCTGCTCCACTCCTTCACAAGGTAGGCCGCAACCCTGTGGGACACACACACCCACAGTCCTGCTGGCAGGCCACGCATCCCAGGAACAAGAGAGCTAAGATGGCCGCTTCTAAACCTTTTATACTCACCCACAATGCAGTTCAGTTCTCCTCTGGTCCATATGCATTGTGGGTAGGTCATAGTTAATGTTCATAAGTAAACAATCAATCACTTCCATGTCACTTCTCTTAATGCTGAAACATAAAAGTCTTGTACCTTTTCAATTGTCCACAAGATGGCACTATATCAACTTATGTCCTTTATAACACACATATGACTAAAAACAAAAGTTGTCAGTGCTACACATGTTTCCCCTTAAACCACTCAAGTGTTGTTTTAGCAGTGTGTTTGGGGTCATTGTCCTGCTGGAAGGTGAACCTCTGTCCTAGCCTCAAATCACACACAGAGTGGTACAGGTTTTGCTCACGAATATCCCTGTATTTAGCACCATCCATCTTTCCCTCAACCAGTTTCCCTGTCCCAACTGCTGAAAAACATCCCCACAGCATGCTGCCACCACCATGTTTCACTGTGGGGATGGTGTTCTTTGGGTGATGTGATGTGTTGGGTTTGCGCCAGACATAGCGTTTTCTTTGATGGCCAAAAAGTTCAATTTTAGTCTCATCAGACCAGAGCACCTTCCTCCATACATTTTGTGAGTCTTTTACATGCCTTTTCGCAAATTCAAAACGTGCCATTTTGTTTTTTGCTGAAAGTAATGGCTTTCTTCTGGCCACTCTGCCATAGAGCCCAACTCTATGGAGCGTACGGCTTATTGTCGTCCTATGTACAGATACTCCAGTCTCTGCTGTGGAACTCTGTAGCTCCTCCAGAGTTACCTTAGGTCTCTGTGCTGCCTCTCTGATTAATGCCCTCCTTGCCCGGTCCGTGAGTTTTGGTGTGCAGCCGTCTCTTGGCAGGTTTGCTGTTGTGCCATGTTCTTTCCATTTGGTTGTGATAGAATTGATGGTGCTCCTAGGGATCATCAAAGATTTGGATATTTTTTATAGCCTAACCCTGACTTGTACTTCTCAACAACATTGTCCCTTACTTGTTTGGAGAATTCCTTGATCTTCATGACAGTGTTTGGTTAGTGGTGCCTCTTGTTTCGGTGTTGCAGCCTTTCAAAAAGGTGTGTATATGTAATGACAGATCATGTGACACTTAGATTTCACACAGGTGGACATCATTTCACTAATTATGTGACTTCTGAAGGTAATTGGTTGCACTAGAGCTTTTTATGGGCTTCATAACAAAGGGATAATTAACAAAAAAGGTGTAGCGCTAATAATAAAACGTGTATGTAAACTAAATATAAACCATCTGGGATTATCATCTCAGATTGCAACATGAAAAACATGTAATTCACCACTGTGCAATGGGATGACAATCCAAAATCTCCCCCACATAGAGGGAAGTGTGCCACATATGTCAATGTGAAAAAATCCTCAATGAATGTACATATACCTTTAGTGAAATGCAACAAATTGTATAAATGAAACAAAACAAATAAAACATATGACTGTGGGTAAAAACATCAAACTCTACTGTGACAGGTTAATCAAAAAGTGAATAAAATGTGTAAAGGAAAAGCAGTGCTGTCATCGAAAGATTCAAAACACGAACTCAGGACCGTGTTCTTAATCTCAACTCAACTTCATAGTTCGTGTAGCAAACCAGTCCCAAAATATCACATTGATGGCTTAAACAGCCCAAGAATGCAAAGCAAGTGATCTAATGCTATTCTTCTCAATGGTGATCCAGAACAATAAAGAGGATGAAGTACTCTTACCAGCACTGGTGGACTCACAGGCCATAAGCGGTGAGTCATAAAGGCTTGAACTGTCATAAGATGGATGACAGTATAAGTGCGGTCTGCAGTGATGGGATCTTCCTCCTCGAATGGGGACCAGGTGTTTGCCCGGGTAGCTGATTCGATCCACACCCTCAACGATGTAAACGAGCCAAAAATCAATTGGAGTTTATTGGATAAAACAAGATCATCCGAAAATCCAATAAACTCCAATTGATTTTTGGATTTACACCATGTGGAGGCTCCCTCTTTTTTCTTCTTTACATACTATGAGCATGGCTCGTTTACATCGTTGAGGGTGTGGATCAAATCAGCTACCCGGGCAGACACCTGGTCCCCATTCGAGGAGGAAGATCCCATCACTGCAGACCGCACTTATACTGTCATCCATCTTATGACAGTTCAAGCCTTTATGACTCACCGCTTATGGCCTGTGAGTCCACCAGTGCTGGTAAGAGTACTTCATCCTCTTTATTGTTCTGGATCACCATTGAGAAGAATAGCATTAGATCACTTGCTTTGCATTCTTGGGCTGTTTAAGCCATCCATGTGATATTTTGGGACTGGTTTGCTACACGAACTATGAACTTGAGTTGAGATTAAGAACACGGTCCTGAGTTCGTGTTTTGAATCTTTCGATGTCAGCACTGCTTTTCCTTTACACATATTATTCACTTTTTGATTAACCTGTCACAGTAGGGTTTGATGTTTTTACCCACAGTCATATGTTTTATGTGTTTTGTTTCATTTAAACAATTTGTTGCATTTCACTAAAGGTATATGTAAATTCATTGAGGAATTTTTCACATTGACATATGTGGCACACTTCCCTCTATGTGGGGGAGATTTTGGATTGTCATCCCATTGCACAGTGGTGAATTACATGTTTTTCATGTTGCAATCTGAGATGATAATCCCAGATGGTTTATATTTAGTGTACATACACGTTTTATTATTAGCGCTACACCTTTTTTGTTATTATTCCTGCACAATTTTGTCTGATTGTAGTGTTGGCTGCTTTTTTTTTAATTTCGGGGATTGGCGCGGTATTTTCCTTTGCTATTTTCATAACAAAGGGGGTAAATACATACGCACATGTCAATTATCAGTTTTTTATTCCTGAAAAATAGTTTTATGTATATATTTTTCTAATTTTACTTCACCAACTTAGACTATTGTGTTCTGATCCATCACACATAATTCAGATTAAAAAAACCATTGAACCAAAGGCTGTAATGTAACAGAATAGGTAAAAAGCCAAGGGCGTGAATACTTTTACAAGGCCAACCATACCCACCCACAATGCAGTTCAGTTCTCCTCTGGTCCATATGCATTGTGGGTAGGTCATAGTTAATGTTCAGAAGTAAACAATCAATCACTTCCATGTCACTTCTCTTAATGGTGAAACATAAAAGTCTTGTACCTTTTCAATTGTCCACAAGATGGCACTATATCAACATATGTCCTTTATAACACACAAATGACTAAAAGCAAAAGTTGTCAGCCCTACATACCCCCCCTGCTCTAAATCTTTGGTCCCCAAAGATATGTAAGACCTTGTTTCTGCTACACATCTTAGCCTCTAAACGAGTGCACAGGACCGACAGAGGAGCCTCCCACCAATTCTCAGGTGTTGGAAAGCTATTCTGTGTACCCACAACTGTCACCTTAGTATCAGATACAGATGTGTCAAGGGGTGAACCAGGGCTCTCATTGTCCAGATTGACTGAAGAGGAACTAGGCTCATCGACATTCCTTTTGCTGGTAACCTTTATCTCAGAACACTCGCCCAAAGTATCATAGGTTAGTCTCTTGGGTGGGCGAATGTTCCTCTTTCCCCTTTGTTCTTTTGGTGTGCCCTCTATTTCTGAATGAGCACTGTTTTCTTCTAATTCAGAGGGAGATAAACACTTTTCAGCTCTTTTGGACAATGGTACAAACTCTGGAGCTTCTGGCCTAAGAGCCTCACTACCCTCCTCGGTTATCAGGGATGAAACACTCTCTTCAGCTTCGGGTATATTAGATGACCACAACCAACTAATGTCCATCTCTCTCTCCTCACTATTTCCAGTTGTCAAAGTCCCAGACTGAGACCTAGTTACAGGCCTTTGTGCAGCCACTGATGTAGATGATAACTCCTCCTCTGGGATTATCCTGACTGTATCAGTAAGGGGCAAAAGGTGATTCCGATGCCAAGTCATAATTGGTCCAGCACTTCCTTCTGGTCTAATTTCAAATACTGGCAGTCCTGGGAGCTGTCTACACACAATGTATGGTTGTGACCTCCAGCGATTCGCCAACTTGTGTTTCCCAGGAATGCCCAAATTCCTTAATAGAACTCGCTCACCAGGCTGTAGATCATGAATCCTTACTTTGAGGTCAAAGTTCCTCTTATTTCTACTCCCTCTGCTGTTTGACATAGTCCGAGCCTTCTCATAAGCAATCTTCAGACTTTTCCTCAGCCTATTTGTATATCCTTGATGAGAAGCCTCTGAGGTGTGGTCCAGAGAAGTTCCGAAAGCCAGATCCACTGGTAATCTAGGCTCTCGTCCAAACATCAGCCGATAAGGTGAATATCCTGTGACATCACTCTTGGTGCTGTTATATGCATGTACTAAAGCGGCAATATGCTTACTCCAGTTGGGCTTTTGCTCAGAGGTTAGTGTCCCCAACATATTAAGAAGAGTTCTATTAAACCTCTCCGGCTGAGGGTCTCCTTGCAGATGATAAGGTGTAGTTCTAGACTTCTGAATTCCCAACAGATCCAATAATCTCCTGATAAGCGTACTCTCGAAGTCTTTCCCTGATCTGAGTGAATCCTCTGTGGTAAGCCATAATGGACGAAGAACTTCTCCACTAGCGTCTTTGCCACTGTGACTGCTATCTGATCTTTCGTGGAGAAAGCTTGAGCATATCTGGTAAAATGGTCTGTGACTACCAGAATATTTCCTTGCCCACTCAAGTCAGATTTTAGACACAGAAAATCTATGCAAACTAAATCCATGGGACCTTGGCTTGATAAATGACCCATCGGAGCTGCCCGTTGCGGCAAAGTCTTTCTCCGGATACACCTATGGCAGGAGTGACAGTAACTCTCCACTTCTTTCCTCATGTAAGGCCAGTAGAATCTATCTCTTATCAATTGAAGAGTTCTTTCTGACCCCAGATGTCCATGACAATCATGCAGAGCGATTAACACTGTCCCTCTGTGCTTTTCTGGCAGAAACAATTGCCACTTCTCCTCCTGATCTTCAGAGGGGCCCCTTCGGTAGACCACCCCTTGAAGCAACTGCAACCGACTCCACTCTTTATGTAACAACAGAGCTTCTTCCGAGCACTTTTCAAAAGTAGATCAGGGTGCTGACTCTCCAGAGCTTCCAACATCAAGCTGTAGAGTGGATGTTCCTGTTGGTCTTTCCTAAGGTCTTTTCTTGATAACTTAGGTAGACCCTCTGCGGCAATCTGGGAGACATTACAGTAATACCTGGGTACTCCTGCTGTAGTCACTCTAATCTCTTCAGCTCTGGCCCCACCTTTCTCCTGCTTTTCTGCTCCTTCACAAAGGGCTCTTACCCCTTCGGGGGCAAGCTGAGTCCAATCCTCTTGGGAGCTCAGGGGACTGTGGGGTCTTCTTGACAGCACATCTGCAACTCTGTTGCCCACTCCTGGTCTGTATTTCAAGCTGAAGGAGAATGTTGAAAGGGCAGCAACCTATGGCCTGTGGCATCCAACTTTGCGGTGGTAAGCAATTATGTGAGGGGGCTGTTATCCGTTTTGACTACAAACTCTGCACCATACAGGTAATCTTTCAACTTGTCTACCACGACCCACTTCAAGGCCAGGAACTCAAGTTTATGAGTGGGGTAGTTCTTCTCAGCGGGAGACAGGCTCCGGCTAACATAAGCAATGGGCCTTAAATGTCCATCATGATCTTGGTAGAGTATTCCACCTAGTCCATCTCGGCTAGCATCCACGTGCAGCTCATAGGGCTTGGTAGGATCCACATAAGCTAACACTGGAGCAGTGGTAAGGCTCCACTTCAATTGTCTGAATGTCTCCTCACATTGCGGAGTCCACTGATCCAGGATAGACTCCTTTTTCTTCCGAGGCCCTTCCTTTCACCTCCCAGGTTCCTCAGAATCCACATTAGCTCCTTCCTGATTCTTCAGTAGCTCTGTGAGTGGGTGGGCTATCTTCGCAAACCCCTCCACAAACCTCCGATAGTAGGAGCAGAATCCTAGGAATGACCTGAGCTCAGTCACATTCGTGGGCTTGGGCCAAGAAGTAACAGCTTCCAACTTCTCAGGGTCAGTTGCTATCCCTTCTTCAGATACAATGTGCCCCAAATAGTTCACCGAAGATTGATAGAACTGACATTTCTCCATTGAAAGTTTCAAGCAGTCATCATGTAATCTCTTCAGAACCTTTTCCAGTCGCTCTTCATGCACTTCAAGAGTTTGGCCAAATACTATGATATCGTCTAAGTATACTAAGACCTCAATCAAGTTCATGTCACCTACTGTCTTTTCCATGAGCCGCTGGAAACTTGCTGGGGCCCCAGACAAACCTTGTGGCATCCGGTTAAATTCATAGAATCCCACGGGGGTAATGAAAGCAGTCTTTTCTTTATCCTCAGGACTCATGGGGATCTGATAATAACCACTCTTCAAATCTAATACACTGAACCACTTCACCCCTGACAGGCTCTGTAGGGCATCTTCTATACGAGGGGTAGTGTATTGATTGGGAATGGTCCGTCGGTTCAGGGTCCTATAGTTGATACACAGCCGTAGTGACCCATTTTTCTTCCTCACTACTACTATAGGGGAGGCGTATGGACTCCTGGACTCCCTGATAATCCCAGTCCTTTTCAGCTCAGCCAGCTGTTCTCGGAGGTCCTCAAGATCTCCCAATGGGATCCTCCTAACCCTTTCTCGAAAAGGTTTGTCTTCCTCCAGCCGGATCTTGTGCTCTGCACTCTTGGCATACCCCACATCAAACTCACTCCTTGAAAAAGCCTCTCTCCATCTCATGAGCTGGGCTTTAGCCCTTTCCATCCAAACAAGAGTAAGGGAGGTGTTCTTCGGGTAGAAGTCCTCTATGGGGATCTCCCCTTTGGGTCCTCTTTTGACATCACTTGGCGAGACCGGGGTTGCTTGATTCGCCTGAGCAGCATTCTTGCTGGTATCTTCACAGGCAAAGCTGTCGTGTTACGGACACTGACTGAGACTCTCCCTCTGCTTCTCTTAAGCGCCTTAGTTGATAAGACTTTTGGGATTATCTCCAGACCCACACCTTCTTCTCGAGTGTCCATCTCCAAGACAATGAAAGGACCAGGTTGTCCCCAACTCAACTTGACAGAGGCCCTCATGCATATCACTTCACCCAGTTGTACTACAAAAGAAGGCAGGGAGTAGGGAGTGCCGCAGTTCGCTGCTTCTGTCGGCAGGTGTCCCAACCCCCCACACACAGGGAAAAACACAGGGGACTATTTCGGTACTGAAGGTAGTAGGGTATTAGTACAAAAGGGTGAAGAGGAGATAATAGGATAAAAACTATATTTTTAATAGAAATCCATTTTAAAAGAATGTATATAACACAATAATGCAATGACATATACAGTTGCAATACAGGACAAGGCAATATATACAACCGCATGAATTGCATCCAGTAATAACAGAGATTGTAACAATGACTTGGATTCTCGACCGGTTTCGCGGTATTCACCGCTTCCTCAGGAGAGTAAAGTCTAAAATGTAGCATAAAAAACAAATAAATATACAAAGATTCACAGATGCGTAAAGTTTTTGTAATGGTGGCAGCGAGGTCATTGAAATTACATTGAACAATAATATACAGGTTGAATAAAGAAAGGACAGGCTCACCCGCTCAGGTATTCTCTGTAGATATATGGGGCCCCATACAATTCCCCCTGCGACGAACACAGGGGATAACAGAACAGCCTCTGGTGGGTAGAATATTTAGGTAATTGGTATATGTGTGGGTCATTAAACCACAACACAGAGTAAGGCGTGAAAAAGTAGAGGGGTACCCATAAATTACCTCTAAGTTTGGAACCCAGTGTGCAAAGAACAGAGACTAGAATTAGAGTAGTTGAGGGAAAAAAGGAAGAGAGAGAAAGAAAGAAGAAGGGAGGAAGGTAATAGGAAGGAGGGGAGGGGGGGGGAAAGGAAGGGGAGGGACAGGGAAGGGGGGAGGGGTTGGGGGTGGGGGGGAGGGGGAGGAGGAGGAGGGGGAGGGGGAAGTGGGAAAAGGGGGGGGGGGCGGGAAGGGGGGAGGGGGAAACCGGGGGGGGGGGAGGGAACGGGGGGGGGTTTAGAGGGGAAAAGGGGGGAGAGAGGGGGGGAAAAGGTGGGCGAGTGGGGAGGGGGGGGGAGAGGGAAAGGAAAGATAGGAGGATAGAGTGGTGAGCAGGGCCTAGGATTAGGTCCAAGTGAAAATTAGGCAAGGCTGAAAGAAAAGGAAGGAGAATGCACACAGGTAATAGGGACCATAACTTACCCCTGCAACGTGATCAGCGAGGGCGGTGAAATACAGTGAAAAGGGAGCATACAATGGTAAGGATCGGGGGGTACAATCGTTTAAACGATCCAGGCGCTCATGAAAGCTCCACACAGCTGGAGTCACTGATATGTGCAAAAGGGATAATGGCCATAGCAGCTGTAATAAAGTAAGGTAAATTATATTCCAAAATGACAGGAGGGGGGAGAACAGTGCCCACAAAACAGAGCGACATAAACGGTAGCTCAATAAAGGGTATCAAAACATAGGTAATGAGAATAAGTAACAGTTACCAAGAGGTGTGAAGGTAACAAATTATATATATATTCCCCCATGAAGAAAAGATGGTAGCATATCAGTATGGAGACACATATAGGTGCTGGGAGCAGCCGCTGTGTGTGGAAAGGCAATGATTCACCAGGTCCAGAATGGGTGAGAAGAGAAACCGAGGAGAGAGGTCAGCCACCAGGAAAGAAGTAACAGGGAAGGGACGGAAAGGGGAGCAGGGAGGGAGGGGGGAGAAGGTAAAACTTACCCAGATGCTGCTCCTCGTTGAGCGCCACGTCAGAGGACTGTAGGCCTGTACAGCGGCCGTGTCCGGCCGCTATAAAAGCACCCCAACCCGGAAGTCAGGGACGGCAAGAAGAAGGCGGTCCCTGACGTCACCGGGTCAGCTCGCCCGCACTGCGCAGGTGCACTGTAAGTGCTACTGCGCAAGCGCGCGCTCCTGACAAAGGGAATCTAGTTCCCAAACAAGGAGACGCAAGCAGTCACGAGACTGCCAGGGCGAGCATGTGTCCGTCGCACAGGAGGAGGGTCGGGGCAAGACATACCAACAGAGTCTGATAACGGGGAAGGGAGCCTGACCTTGTACAGCAACACAGTAAAAGAGCATGGTACAGCATAATGAAATAAAAAATAAAACGGATATAAATACAAATGTTGTGTGAAGTTAAATGGAGTGTCAGCCACCCATAGCTTTGGAGAATGAAGCTCAGGCAGACATGGTCAATACATTAATACTTGGCCCTAAGGGTGCCACGGTGGGGGTAAAAGAAGGGGGGGAGGAATAAGGGGGAGTGGGAAAAAAAAAAAAAAAAAAAAAAGGGGGGGGAGGGGGGGAGGGGGGAAGGAGGGAGAAAAGGAGAGGGAAGGTGAAGGGGGAGGGGAGGGGGGGGAGGGGGGAGGGGGGGGAAAGGGGGTGGTGGGGGGGAGGAAGAGGGAAAGGGGGGGGAAAAAGAGGGGGGGGGGAAAGGGGGGAGAGGAAAAGGGGAGGGGGACGGAGGGGAGGAAGGGAGAGCAAGGGGAAAGGGAGTGAACGTGATCTCATAAGAAAGCCCTATAGGACACCGACTCGTTTAGGCCAGGCGGGGTGGTGGCGTTGAGTCGCTCGATCCAGAGGGACTCTCTCTGCAGTATCGAGCGATCCCAATCGCCACCTCTAGGGCTGGGTTTCACCACCTCTAATACCAGAAATTTGGCCACGGAATTATCGAATCTATGATAAAATCCGATGTGTCGGCCAATAGTAGTCAATTTACCGTTTTCTGAGTCGTAGAGGTGGTCACCAATTCTCTGCCTGAGTTCCCTAATAGTTTTGCCCACATAGAAGGCTTTGCATACACACTTCATGAGGTAGATGACCCCCTTTGTAGCACAGTTCGCGAAGGTCCGTGGAACCAGGATTTCTCCGTTAGGTAGGGTCACTGTTCTGCTTTCGTGGACCCAAGGGCACCGGGGACATTCCCCACATTGGAATGTGCCATTGGGGCCACTACGCGCAGGTTTGGTGGGATTGTAGTGGCTCGCAGTAAGTTGATCGCGTAGCGATCGAGCTCTGCGAAAGACCACTTCAGGTGTATGTCTAATGTATTTATTTAAAGTATGATGTTCAGCCAAAAGGTGCCAGTGTTTGGCTAGGATATTCCGCAACACATGATGGTGTGCTGAGTAAGTGGTAATAAATCTTACAGTTTCTGTAGGGAGCGACGGTTTCCTATCTTTAAAAAGGAGAGAGGTTCGTGAACGGGACAGGGACTTGTTATACGCTTTACGCAAGGTGGTAGAGGAGTAGCCTCGTCGTAAGAGGCGAACGCGCAAGGCTTTAGCCTGGCGTTTAAAGTCAAGGTCATGTGTGCAGTTCCTGCGTAGGCGTAGGTATTGGGCATAAGGTATGCTCCGTATCAAGGAAGTGGGATGGGCACTCGTGGCAAATAGTAAGGTGTTCCCCGCCGTGGGTTTTCTATACAGGTCCGTTCCTAGGGTACCATCCGGATGTTTAATGATTAGTAGGTCTAGAAAGGGGATTTGTTCAGTCTCGATTTTGAAGGTAAATTTAAGATTTAGGTCATTATTATCGAGTTGACGTAAGAATTGCAAAAGTTTTTCCCTGGAGCCCGACCAGACCAGGAACAGGTCATCAATAAAGCGAAACCATACCAAGATGTCGTTTAGGAACTCTGTGTATTGGTCATGAGCATGGATCTGTCGCTCCCAGCCCCCCAAGTATAAGTTGGCATATGCTGGGGCGCAGGACGTCCCCATTGCAACACCCTGTATTTGCAAAAATAACTGATCGTCAAAAGTAAAGTAGTTCTTGGTTAAAATAAAGTACAGTAGTGTCAATATGAACTGGTTCAGGGGCCAGGTCGTTGTATCTTGTTCAGCCAGGAAGGATCCAGCCGTCCGTACGCCCTGCTCGTGGGGGATACTAGAGTAAAGAGCCTCAATATCAACAGCCACGAGCAGGGCGTCGGGAGGGATCTGGATACCCTCAAGGTGTTGTAGCAGGTCGGTGGTATCCCTGATGTACGACGGGAGGCTACGGACATGGGGCATAAGGAAAGCGTCAACAAATTTGCTTGCATTGTCTGTTAAGGAGCCTATCCCCGACACTATGGGTCTTCCGGGAGGGCGATGCATATCTTTGTGAGTCTTGGGTAAAGAGTAAAAGGTAGGGGTGCGTGGGAATTTGGGGACCAGGAACTCCAAGGTGTCTTTGTCAATGAGGCCTGAGAAATAGGCCTCAGTGCAAAGAGCCCGGAGTTCCTGTGCGAAGGACAGAACGTGAGTAGGGGAGATGGGTCTATACCAATGTTTGTTGTTCAAAATAGCAAGGCACATAGATTGATATTGGTGATTGGTCATGAGGACAATGTTCCCACCCTTGTCTGATTGTTTGATCACAATATCAGAACGTTGCTGTAGGGACCGGAGGGCTCGAATTTGACTATGATCGAGGTTTGGGGAGAAGTCGGGCCATTTTTGTTTCTTAAGGTCGCTAATTGTGGCTCGCAGGAAAGCCCATATCTCGGGACAGGTGTTGAGATCGGGGAACCTGCGGGATCGTAAACGGAAGGATTTCGGTAAAGGTATATGTTTAGGGTCGACCGGAGGGTCACACCTATTGGGTGCAGGGGAGACAGGTAGATCTGTCCCTGCTAGCGATACACTTGGGGAGCTAGTGACACAATCCATGCTATCCTGTGAGGCTGCGGTGTCTCCGGTATTTCCCTCGTCAAAGAGGAGCATTAGGTCACGGAGCGCCCTGAATTCCTCCATCGAGAAACCCTTGGTGCGCTCCGTGAGCTCGCGCTCCAGTCCCTGATTGATGCGGTCTTTATCATACATGAATCTAAAGGTTAAATTACGTGCAAATAAGTAAAGATCTTTAATTGTTTCAGTAACCTTAAGCGCATCAAGGGGACAAAAGCCCAATCCTAATTGAAGTATCGAAATTTCCTCATTGTTAAGTGTGTAGGGAGTGAGGTTAATGACATTGTGATCAGTGTAGTGTGAGGAGGGAGATGTTATTGGGACGGTGGGGGTTTTAGGACGTACGCATCTAGGTTGCTCTGTTGTTTTTTTAGATCTAAAAAAATAGCATCTTCGTTAACCTTAGTGTATTTATTGGTCATTAGACCTGAATTCAAAATTTTAGGAATGGTGCCGTGCAGTGTAGAGTAACCAGTTGCCCCTTCCACGGGGGTATTGGTATCCTGCGAGGTTTGTGTAGGAGGTGCCTGGGTAGGTCTAGGGCCTCTAGGGCCTTTCTTATCTTTTTTGGGATTTGTGGGTGGGGTGTTGCCTCCAAAGCGGAGTCTCTTGCGTGAAGCATTAAGTGCAGATGAAGTGGTGGGTTGAGTGATATTTAAAGAAGATACCGTAGAGGATAATGATGAGTCTGATTCAATGTCAGTGGTGAAGTTTCTATTATTGGTACGGGGGGGGCCTCGTCTACCTCGGCCTCTCCCAGGCCAACGGTAGGCCAAACCCTCAGTGAAAGCAGCTTTATCCTTTCCAAATTTAATCTGTTTCTTGACGATGATATCTTTATTCATGATTTCCAAGCGTTCTCTAAGGTCTTTCCACTTGGTTTTAAAAACCGTATTGTCGGTCAAGTGGGAATATTCAGCATTCAGTCGCTCGATATCACCGTCAAGAAGGCTCATTTCGAGGGTATATTGAGTAATCAGTAATCCGATTAATTCCAGACTATTTTTGGTTAGGATGTCCTCCCAAGTTTTTTTAAAATCCACTGAGGGGTCCTTGAGGGTAGGGAAGATCTGCCCCCTCAGGCCCAAGGGGCAGACTTTCTCGGTGACATAGAGTTTAAAATATTCAATGTGCCAATGTAAATGGGACTTACGTTTAAGGAGTTTAGACATTCGCGCAAAGAACGTTGAAATATCGTCATCAATTTTATGTTCATTCAGACAGGTGGTTTTCAAGTTGGACATGAAGCCCGTCCAGTCTGTACCTAGAACATCCATATTGTCCCAGGCTGCCGACGGCAATCCCTAAAGTGAGTTGTGCTGACACAATACAAAAAACTGAAAAATATGGTGAAAAGTAAAATTTTCACCTTGGTCTAAACGCCAAACTTTTCCCACCCCTTCTAGTGGGGCCCTCTTTTCGTGTACTATATTCTTGTATACTTGGGTTAGCATGGGGTGTACCTTCATGGCCGTGGCACTTTCCTTCTGTACAAGCGGTGTCAGGAGTCTTCTGACCAGATCAGTATGTGTTCCAATGATAAGGGAACTTCTATGAGCCCCAGGGGGCCGAGGACACACTACTGCCAGGGTGTCGAAAGTCTCCGCCTTTCCTGCCACACTCGGGTCAAAGGTAAGTTTGATAGGGATATATCCCTCGTAAGGAAAGTTCTGTGTACCCAGGCCCCATATCTCTAATTCTTCCAACTTTTGCAGGGGCAGATGTTTGAGATGCTTCATATAGAAATCTTTGTATAATAAGGTCACTTGGGCTCTGGTATCCAGCAGTGCTTTGGCGTAGATTCCTTCTACCTGGATTGGGATGATTGGAGAGGGTCCTACTAGATTGGGAGGAAATCCACCATGAATGTTTGGCTTAATTTGCTTGTTAGTGCGCATCTTGACTCCTCATTTCCATGGGCGCTTATTCAACTTCATTCCCTCTCTTACTCTCAGAACTTTGTGAGCCTGGGTTTCGTTGGAGTTGACGACTGTTACAGGGCACCCAGTTGACTCCTTCACTGGGGCCCTTTGAAGTTTTCCGCCGGCTTTTGGTGTTGTACTGCTGCCCTTGGGTCCAGTCCCTCCACAGTTAAAACAGAGTCCAGATTCCCTTCTAAGGGTGAAGTCTGATACTTTTTCAGTTTTTTTAATTCCTCCGACAGGCGGAATAAGGGAATCTTGCGGTCAGCAAAGCCATCATCTCCATTAACTGTGCCACCTGAGTCTTAAGAAGCTCAATCTGAGGATCCTCTTCCATCACACTAACTGTTCTGACTCCAACAGTGTGTTTTGGTTCTTGAATTTTTTCCTTCTTCCTTTCTAGGATAGCTTCTTCCTCCCGTACAATCTGAATTAGATCTGGGTACTTCAATATGCCTCCATCTTGACAAGTTCTTAATTGGAGAGTGATGGGGTCCAAAGGCTGGGCACCTCTTAAAACTTGCTTGGCTCGAATTTCATCCACCTCACGAGGATCTATTCCCTTCTTCAACAAGATCTGGTGAATTACCTTGTCCAACCGTCTCATATATTCTGACAACTTCTCTCCTGCTTCTTGATAGGTGTATTCTAGTTGATAAATTAAGTCAGAAACCTTTTCAGTACGTCCGAACACATCTTGCAAGATATCTAAGTAGTCTTGGGCTACACAATTCTGTTTGCTGAGCTTCAGATTTCTAATAGCCTCGGAAGCAGGCCCTTTCAAACTCTCAGTAATCTGCTGTTTTTTGTGTGTTTCAGGGATGTCCCACTCATCCAAAGCTTGCGTGGCCTGTTCCAACCACTCTTCAAAGGTGTCTTCTCCTTTGGGTACAGGCCGTTGGCACGAGAAAATGCCCAGTTTTCGGTACCCAGTCCCTGAGTATGTTGGGTTCTCTTTTTGGCATTGGGACACCAAATTTCCCAGGGCTGTGAGGAGTTCTGGCTCAAATGCAGCCGGTGCTGACTGTGATGGAACCTTGATTTCTGCTGAACTCACCTGGGGGAAGGTGGCAAGATTCTCCCCTTCCTCCCTTGGGTGAGTCAGATAAAATTTGGTCTTGTCAGCAACTTCAACACTTGCACCCTTGAAATTTTCCGGAACTCCCTTCCTCCACTCCAATAATGCATAAGTGCGGAATGTCTCATTAATGGGTCTTAGTGCAACCACCTTGGCTTTTTGTTCTGGGGATAGTGTTTTTACCACCTAGTTAATGTGTTCTTTCTCACAGATATCTCCCCAGAGTTCCATGGCCACGCTGGTTTCTTAGCGGGTCCCTTCCACCTCACACTACTGTGGCACAGTGGGGGGATCCATTCTATGGTTCTTAAGGGGGTGCTTGAATTAAGAGTGACAGTTATCCCGGAAGAGCCCCCACATGTAGCAATAACTCTCGGTGGAGCTGCTGGTTTATTATTGGGCCTGTCCTCTATTCTCTTCACCCCTCTTAAGTTGTTCAATCCCCTTGACACAGCTGTAGTGCAGTGTTGTAATGATATTAGTACCAACTAACCCACAATATACATTTATATTTATACTTACCTCTACCTGGGTGCTTGTAGCTCCACCTGCAGGAGAAATAACAACACTGCACACAAACTTCTGTAATAAAAAATTAACTTCTTTCTTTGGGTAAATGATATATTTTATATAGAAAGTTATTACAGTAACTACACTATCACACCAACGTAGTGTAACAGTATAGTAAATAGTTATGACAATATTGATAACATACACAGAATATACCTAAATATATATTTATACCAGGGAGCTCCCCCTGCTCTAAACCGTAAAGTCACTACTCTTTGTAACTAGATGCAGGGCCCTGCAATAAAAAGAGATAGTCTTGACATCTTCAATCTTCGCTAGCTAATAACTGGTAATTGTAATCCACAGAGAGTTTCTTCTGAGGTGTTGCGCAGTGTAAGGTAATACACAAAGGCAATTGTAATCCAGCAAACTGATTAAGTGTTCTTATACGAAGAAGACAAACATCCAGTGTCAGCTCTTGAATATTGTAGTCTATGCAAATGTAATATTCTCCAACTCAACTTGTTCCGTGGGACTATCTGTCCCAGCAACAATCTGTAAAAGTTCTAAGTGTGTGTATAGTATTATACAAACTTCCGGGTGTTAACCCTCTCACCACACGGGATCCGGGCAGATGGATGTCTCCGTTTCAGCAGTTCTCAGTCCGTATGGAGTCACCATCACGCCGTCACACTGTTCTGTTTGCTAACGACCGGGAGTCCTCGGTTACCTCCCCCACGGGTCTCTGGAACAATCACTTCTGCTGCTTCAGCACACTGTGATACGATGGCAGGATCCTTGCTGCTGCTCCGCTCCTTCACAAGGTAGGCCGCAACCCTGTGGGACACACACACCCACAGAGTCCTGCTGGCAGGCCACCCGTCCCAGGAACAAGAGAGCTAAGATGGCCGCTCCCAAACCTTTTATACCCACCCACAATGCAGTTCAATTCTCCTCTGGTCCATATGCATTGTGGGTAGGTCATAGTTAATGTTCAGATGTAAACAATCAATCACTTCCATGTCACTTCTCTTAATGCTGAAACATAAAAGTCTTGTACCTTTTCAATTGTCCACAAAATGGCACTATATCAACTTATGTCCTTTATAACACACATATGACTAAAAACAAAAGTTGTCAGCGCTACACATGTTTCCCCTTAAACCACTCAAGTGTTGCTTTGGCAGTGTGTTTGGGGTCATTGTCCTGCTGGAAGGTGAACCTCTGTCCTAGCCTCAAATCACACACAGAGTGGTACAGGTTTTGCTCATGAATATCCCTGTATTTAGCACCATCCATCTTTCCCTCAACTCTGACCAGTTTCCCTGTCCCAACTGCTGAAAAACATCCCCACAGCATGATGCTGCCACCACCATTTCACTGTGGGGATGGTGTTCTTTGGGTGATGTGATGTGTTGGGTTTGCGCCAGACATAGCGTTTTCTTTGATGGCCAAAAAGTTCAATTTTAGTCTCATCAGACCAGAGCACCTTCCTCCATACATTTTGGCAGTCTCTCACATGCCTTTTCGCAAATTCAAAAAGTGCCATTTTGTTTTTTGCTGAAAGTAATGGCTTTCTTCTGGCCACTCTGCCATAAAGCCCAACTCTATGGAGCGTACGGCTTATTGTCGTCCTATGTACAGATACTCCAGTCTCTGCTGTGAAACTCTGTAGCTCCTCCAGGGTTACCTTAGGTCTCTGTGCTGCCTCTCTGATTAATGCCCTCCTTGCCCGGTCTGTGAGTTTTGGTGTGCGGCCGTCTCTTGGCAGGTTTGCTGTTGTGCCATGTTCTTTCCATTTGGTTATGATAGAATTGATGGTGCTCCTAGGGATCATCAAAGATTTGGATTTTTTTTATAGCCTAACCCTGACTTGTACTTCTCAACAACATTGTCCCTTACTTGTTTGGAGAATTCCTTGATCTTCATGGCAGTGTTTGGTTAGTGGTGCCTCTTGTTTCGGTGTTGCAGCCTTTCAAAAAGGTGTGTTTATGTAATGACAGATCATGTGACACTTAGATTGCACACAGGTGGACATCATTTCACTAATTATGTGACTTCTGAAGGTAATTGGTTGCACCAGAGCTTTTTATGGGCTTCATAACAAAGGGGGTGAATACATACGCACATGCCAATTATCAGTTTTTTATTTCTGAAAAATAGTTTTATGTATATATTTTTCTAATTTTACTTCACCAACTTAGAATATTGTGTTCTGATCCATTACACATAATTCAGATTACAAAAAAAAACATTGAACCAAAGGCTGTAATGTAACAGAATAGGTAAAAAGCCAAGGGCGTGAATACTTTTACAAGGCACTGTGTATGTATATATATATATATATATATATATATATATGAATGCAGAGTATATATATATATATATATATATATATATATATATATATATATATATATATATATATATATATATAAAATAAAAGGAAAAAGAATTGCGCTTAGTGCGTGAAAAAATCAAAAAATAGAATTATATAAAGATATTATGAAAAAGGTCCTGCTGCTGTGCACTATAACCCCGATATGAGGGCACATAGAACAAATGTAGAAATAGGAAGTGCAGCGCTGGACTTGTGACAAAAACACATGTGAGTAATAATAAATCAGTTATTCAATCAATTAATCAAGGTAGTAAACCACAATAAAAAAATATCCAATCATTGATCATAGATCAACAACAGTTAGGTGCTCAAAAATATTAAGTGTTGAAAAAAACAAATAAATCAATAACGTAAAGTCCGAAATTAGTGATGTGTAGAAATTCAATACAGGGTCCGGGTTCAGTTATCCACCGTGTAGTGCTGCCCACTACCTAATGGTAAAAATTAAGGCTTACCAGAAAGCCTGTGACCGCCCTTACTCAGGGCTTAGTAGAAGTAGACCATCAAGGGAATACTCCAGGACACACTGCTGGGAAGAGACATCAACCTCCTGCATGGACAACCAGCTGAACAGGTGAACACAGAAAATCCAAGATGGTGACTAGTATGAAGTTTTTCTGCTAACCGGTCAACTTGGAAGTGACACCCGGAGTGGAGATTCCTTTCTGCCGACACCTTGTACAGACACCGGAGTGAGGTTAATACCCCCGATTCACAGGAGCTTCTTTAAATTAAGTGTGCAGTGCCTGTATAAAGACTGCAAGACTGAGATTTTTTGTTAGCGGAACGAAAACATGTTTTGTGATCAAAGACTTTTCCTACTTAGAGACTTCTGGATGCCTTCTGCTTTCCTCAACATAAGCAAACCAAACATGTCCGCTGGCAGGAAACTACCACCATATGACATAATGAAAATTTTCAAGTGATAAACCTTGAAGTGCAGATCATGAACATATTGACTGCTCTATGAGAAGCGATCCTGGGACAGCACCTTGTGAAGCACTTCGTCAGCTGGTCGTCCATGCAGGAGGTTGATGTCTCTTCCCAGCAGTGTGTCCTTGCGTATTCCCTTGATGGTCTACTTCTCCTAAGCCTGGTTTGACCCCCCTGAGTAAGGGTGGTCACAGGCTTTCTGGTAAGCCTTAATTTTTACCATTAGGTGGTGGGCAGCACTACACAGTGGATAACTGATCCCGGACCCTGTATTGAATTTCTACACATGACTAATTTCAGACTTTACGTTATTGATTTATTTGTTTTTTTCAACACTTAATATTTTTGAGCACCTAACTGTTGTTGATCTCCGATCAATGATTGGATATTATTTATTGTGGTTTACTACCTTGATTAATTGATTGAATAACTGATTTATTATTACTCACATGTGTTTTTGTCACAAGTCCAGTGCTGCACTTCCTATTTATATATATATATATATATATATATATATATATATATATATATATATATATATATATATATATATATACATATACATAGATTAAAGACACTGTCACTAACTAACTAACCTGCCTGCCTAATCTAACTTAATCTCTCTATCTCCATTCACTATAACACACTATACCGGCGCTGTGTAAGCAGCCTTATATAGTGTGGGGCGTGGACTTAGTCCCCCTGAGCCACGATTGGCCAAAGCCACCCTGCCTTTGGCCAATTATGGCTCTCGCTGAGGAGCGCACTGTGCTTGGCTAAAGCATGCAGGTCAGGTGTATGCTTTGGCCAATCATCATACAGCAATGCACTGCGGTCTTGCAGTGCATTATGGGGCGCTCAAATTTGCTGCGAATGCCCCATAAAATTTGCTGTTCGGCGAACGGGCGAACACCCGATGTTTGAGTCGAACTTGAAGCTCATCCCTATTGATTGATAATAAATGGCTTCAGCCAAATACTAACCATGAGTGAAAGAAATGTTTTTGTGTTATCATTAATATTCTCATTAATATTCTCTGAAAAATGGGCAAGAAATCATAAATTCTTCCAGGTTATGTAAACTTATGAGCACAACTGTATACTGTATAACATATACATATAGGATTTACTACATACCTCATGTATATTGTTATGGGACACATTACCCCCTTACTAGTCAGCCTTTAAAGAGTAATGACCTCTATCTGGAGGCCTACGCAATGGTAACCTCATTCTCATTTTTGGATTAGAGCCTTTTCTTTTTTGACATATAGTATGTCATTATCTTTATTTCATAAACTTCATTACTTTACATGTGGACTCATTATTGGCTATTTAACCTTTCAGGTCTGATCAGGCCATTTTATGTCTACATACCTTTGACCCAGTAGGACATTTTCCATTCTCCCTTTATATTGTAAAATATGTGGTTTCTAAACCTTTAAAGGGTCTGGGTTTGATAATGTTTTATTTTTTCTTTGGCCTTATTTTTACCACCTGCATATGGCTTATGCATATCTTATTTTTTTTTATTAATCCAGCTTTATGACAATTACCATTACATCTTATGCAGGGCAATACTGTATGTCTAGATTGTATCCTTGAATATATCTTCTGTCTATCTGTTGAGGGGTAAGCTGGCTTTGTTAGACCCTATTCCATTTTTTGAATTATGCCCCAACCCTTACCATCTATTGCTATTAGTATTAGCTTACATCTATATTTTTCTATTCTGCTGATACAATTTAATCTACTTATTTACATACCTGAGGGGATTTCCTCCCATGGGCCGGCAAACTATAGATGACCTCTGATCTCTTCCTTCACTTTACTCTGCATGTTAGTTTTTTACCTATTGGGGTATGTAATGACCTCTTATACATGTCTTTGTTGGGGCTAATTACTCTTTAAAGGCTGACTAGTAGGGAGGTCATGTGTCCCATAACAATATACATGAGGAAAGTAGTGAATCCTATATGGATCTGTACTAATATATTTTGAAGATGTAATATCTAATTGAATATTTTGTGTTGATTATCCCCACCCCCCTTTGTTGTACATCTGTTCTTACTCTGTAAATAGGCTTTTCCAATATCCAAAATTTTACTGGTCCTGAAGAAGCAGACTTTCCGCAAAACCCTGCTAAACTATTTAGTATGACTAATATTGACTAACATTTTATGTGGACAATAATATATATATGTTTGTATGTTTGTTGTATTTTTTTCTGTACTGTATGAAATAAAAGACAAAGCTTTTAGATAATGTTTTTTTCCATTCCCGTTTGTGATTATAGAGGTATGTTTAAAGTCCCAATATCATTTCACATTTGACCTTCTTAAACACATCGGGGTTATGCCTCTATATCACTATTATTATTAGAGATACACTCCATTCCACAAAAAATAGTCCCTATTTCTTTATTTGTATTTGTTTTAGTCATGCCCATTGTAGAATATTCTTCTAACTCCCATGGTCATATTCATCGCTTTTGACTCCTGTACTCACTCTAGCTAATGCTAATAATTTCTCTACAAGTATCATTTTTACCCATGTGCAGCATTAGTCTTTGTGTGCTGACCCCATCCTCCAACTCACCATTGTATCCTTGTGTGCTGACCTCATCCCCAACTCACCATTGTATCCTTGTGTGCTGACCTCATCCCCAACTCACCATTGTATCCTTGTGTGCTGACCTCATCCCCAACTCACCATTGTATCCTTGTGTGCTGACATCATCCCCAATTCACCATTGTATCCTTGTGTGCTGACCTCATCCCCAACTCACCATTGTGTCCTTGTGTCCTAGTCCATCTCCTACTTTACCCAGTAGTCACTTTGGACACAGTAACCCTATAAAGATTTTATTTTGCCTAACATTTTATTCTTCAGTACTAGTCCTAGTCTTTTTACTTGTTTTTACTTTTACTAGCCCCTACTATAATTCGTTTTGGTTCCTGGTATAATGGTCCTAGCTGAGCTCAGCCTTGTGTCCATATAATCATCTAGGCAGGATTTCACCTGTTTTCCTTCTTCACCTTTCTTGTCATTTTTCATTGTTGGTTTGGGTAATGGCTCTCGTGATTCTCAGTGTCAGGTCCCCTGTATCCAGGTGACAGATGCACCCCGTTGGGGTCAGGAGTGCACTGCTATGATAGTGGACACTAAGGCTGACTGCTGCAGATGGAACTTGGGGTGGGTCAGGAAGGCAGAACCCCTGGAGCACCAACACGGATCCCACAGTGAGTTAGAGCATAGATTCTCCAGAGTGCGGAGTCTAAGAGCCAGTTGGTGTTCACCAGAGCCTCTAGTGGTGAGGATGGACTGGGCTGCAACTGGCTCCAGGTCGCGGCCCCCAGGGTCTCCCAGCTCACGCTCACGGTAGGCTACAGGAGGATGGAGAGGAAACAGCAGCCCAGGACAGCAAGAAATAGTAAGGAGGTAGCCAAATGTCGGGGGGACTAGCAGACAAGGACAACAGAGTACACGCCAAAGTTCAGGGTCACAGGCAAACAGGGATGGTCGGGAACACACCAAAGGTCAGGGTCACGAGCAGACAGGAATAGTTAAAAACAGGCCAAAGTCGGTAACAGGAATCAGGTATAGGAAACACAGCAAGTACACACGTAGGCTAACACACAATGGTTGATCAGCACTGCTGGCTTGCAGTGCACAGGTTAATATAGGGTTCCCTGATAGGGCCTGGGGTGGGGCCATGCTTAGAGGAGAGGTTACAAAAGCAGTCAGGTGAGGGTCAGCTGTTCTCTAGAGATGAACACATGGAGACAGGTATGCTGATCGACAAACTCTATTGCATAACCATGACACTCAGCTGGGCTTCCTGGTATATTAGTCTAAGCAGGTATAGCACTTCTCTACCTGTATACTAGCCATGTCCAACCTTGTTTTTTTTTGTATACAACCTCTAACAATACTTTGTCTTTTTACACTTGGCAGTCATGCTCAGATGTAAGCTATCTATATCTCTTTTTGCTTTACAGAGGATGACTTCATACGTGAATATATGTTTCTAGAAGCCTGGGTTACTTCACTTGGACATTCATTTACCTCTGAGGAAGTGATATTGAGAATTACTCCCAATGTGAGTCTTGTGCTTATGAATGTCAGTATTCAGGTCTTTACACTGGATTTTGGAAGAGGTAAGCCACATTAGGGTGACAATATTGACATTCGTTATGTAATATTTTACCTACACCTTTAGCTCATGGTGATCTGATCTCACTGTTGTAGATGGGATTATCAAACTGCAGAATCCTCTCATTAAGTTGTTTGTTACATTTTCTTTGTATTCATAACAAATGTGCTACTTTTCATTAATATTTCAATGTCAGGGGCACAGCATTTTCTGATGAAGGGTTTGTGTCCCGACTCTCTCACCTTAACTAAACCTTCTCCCACTCACTGTCTACACCACCCAGAGGAAACCTGGAGCAAGAGTCATTAATGACCTTTCTTTTGAATATGCTGTTTGCCTGGCTGACCATCTAACTTTAGTATTTCAAGTAGACAGACCCTGAACAGTTTACAGATCAGTAGTTTTATCCTTGATCTATCTTTCCTTGCTGCATGCTAGTGCTAAGTCAGTCACCAAGGAAGACCAAAACCCAGAAATATCTAACATTTTCAGAACTCAGCTGCAGAATTCGGAGTATTTCCATTTTTAGGAGAGCTGCACTCTCCTCCAGGGCATTCGCTGACATATAAACCCTTCTTGTAAGAAAAAGCATAGAAGTTGCTGGGATAGCTAATCAGTGGACAGCACAGTTCCCAGGTGCCTAATGGAAAGCTCCAGATCGCTACTTGTGATTTAGAGCTTTCCAATCATGTAACCACGTCAATAGGGAATCACAGGGGTAACATAAAGCCTGCCCCACCTCCTGGCATCAGAACCCCCTTAAAGGGCAATGGAAAATGGAAAAATAGCATTATCTTATTGGTATTGCTGTCTTAAAGCATTTTAATGTTGAGCTAACGAATCTGGCATCAGGGCAGATCAGCAGTATCAAAATAGAAAAACCAAAAGGTGAACGTAGCGCTAGAAAAAGTAAGAATTATTATTTTTAAACCAAAGAAAATTTGAATTTCATCAAAAAAAGCTGCCAGCATCTGGAAAGTTCTAATACAAACTCCAAGACATGAGAAAGAATATATGTGGATGCGGCGCTAAAAATATTGTGACAAAAAAAACTAATTATTAAATTGTGTCAAATATTCAGAAGTGGTGAAAACATACTGAAAAGAGAAAACTAAAGCAGTGTCACATTGGTCAATTTATTTATTACCATATATTCACCTATCAACTATGAGTGAAGGGTTATCAATCCTCAATCCAACTAGTGATTACCACTCCACAAACATAATCAAAATAATACAATATATATAATAAAATTGTCCATAGAAAGAAATCAGCAAGTGTCCAAAAAAACTTCATATAGAGTGATGGTTGCAACCCAAAAAAGAAGTGATATGCATATGAATATATAAAACTTCTTCCAAATTCCAATATAATAAGGTATCCATGCAAGATTGTGACTTGAAAGATTTACAAAGAAGATCCCAATCGCCAAGGAATGGTGTTCACCCGATGTAAGTGATCTCCTTACCAGAAGCAGAGACCGCTACGGCAGTCACACCAAACACAGGGATTAGAGTCTCCCAAAACTCATTGGTGTAAATCCCCAGCCTCTTGGTCCTGAATATGTGTGTAGTGTCTGGGCCCCGCCCCTCAGCCTCGCTCTCGCCGCCCAGCTCAGGCTTCCATGCACTGCACGCTGCTCCGGCTGCTTGTGTTGCCCGGGTGCCGCACCTGACCGTGGGTGTGCGGAGAGGAGCCGTCCGGGGTGCCGGGGAGAGGCGCGGTGTGGGAATGGGAGGTAGCCAGGCCTCCGCTCAGTGGTGCTCTCAGGGAAGATGTGACCTGGTCCCCCGCACTTCAACTCTTCTCCTCCGCTCAGCAGTATCAGCAGACCAGAGGATCTCCACAGTCTCCTTGGCTTGTAGTGTAATGTGGCAAAAATTGAAATTGAAGCACCACTCCACTGCTAGGTGGTGAATGCCAAGCCAGCTACTGACAAGCTCTGTGCTTGTAATCACATTGCATCTGGACCTCTTAGCAGTGGTGTGGTGTGGAGCATTTGTGAGGTCAGGTACTGATGTTGGATGAAAAGAGCTGGCTCATTATCAGGGTTCCAACTCATCTGAAAGGCATTCAGTAGGGTTGAGGTCAGGGCTCTGTACAGGACAGTCTATGGATCTGGCTTAGTGCAGTCATGCTGGAAGAGAAAAGAGCTGTCCTCAAATTGTTGTCATAAGTTTGGAAGAGCACAATTGGCTAAAGAGTCTTTGTATGCTGCAGTGTTAACAGTTCCTCATACTTTTGGTCATATAGTATTAGGAGATAGATAGCTAGATACAGTAGATAGATACAGTAGATAGATACAGTAGATGGATAGATAGATAGATAGATAGATATGTAGCACTAACTCTCGGTGGAGCTGCTGGTTTAAAGTGGGCTGTTACCTTCACTCTCGATACCCCTGTTTCAACGGCACCGGGTCTAGGGTCCCGTTGAGTTTACCTCTGGACGATATAAGCACCAAACACTTGAGTATATTTTCCGATGCTTTAATGAACAAGTAATAAAGGAAGAAAAATAGATATGGTGGGACTTTATATGAGGATGGGGGGCCGTACAGATCCCATCCTCCATCCCGTTAAGTTTAAAGGAGAATTGAGGGGTGGGACTTTAAGTGAAGCACACGGATGCAATAGAGAAATAAATTGGAAAATGGTTTATTATTTGAGTCAATTCATAGGACAAAGGTTGGGGGTATACAATTCATTACATAATGTATATTAATACTTCAAGATAAGTCATCACACATAAATACATTGTCCAACCAGAGTTTAAAACAGTATTTTACAAATACACCGGTCATGTAATAACATGATTAATTGCATTGTAGAAAATACTCATAAATATAGCTTGCGCATTAAAGCGTCAATAGAAATACTAGTTAAGGTAAGATAAGTAGGAAAAATAATAAAAAAACTTACATCATGACTCTATTAGGAAATATAAAGCAGTATTATACAGTTGCACAGGTCACATAAGTACGTGATTAATTGCAGTGTAAATAATACTAAAAATGGAAATATGATGCATTAAAGCATCACTTGAGGATAAAGGAGAAAATAAGCTTGGTGGAGAGGAACGGCCATGGTGAATTCATGAATAAGTTGTTATAACGGTAGTTGTTAGCTCTACGCATTTCGGGACCTTAAAGTCACTTGTCAGGAGCAAGACCGTAATAATCATCTAAAAAATGGAGATAAGGACATATTGGTAATCTGAAAAATGAGTGGGCAAATGCAGAAAATGTGAAAACCCCCACACATCCATACATTTGTCCCACAAACTTACATGATTGTGTCCACACAAAGGGGAGAGCACAGCCGCGTGAGTCATACCGGCCAGAGATGCCACATCCCGGAGCTGAGGGGGCACGTCCGGGCAGCACAAAACCAGCAGGGGCAACATCCCAAATTGGTCAAAAGTGGAGAAGTGAGGATGGTGTATGGTGAATGGAAGAGAGGAATGGCCCCAGGAGGGGGAACCTGCTGGAGGAAAAAAGCCTGTGAGTGAAGTGCACTGAGGATATGGGAGGGAATGATTAGAAAGTGAAGTGATAAAGAGTGAGAGAGTGAAAAGCAAAGTGGAGAGGAAAAGTGGAGTAATGGAAGGAAACAAAGAAAAGTACGAAGTAGGAAGAAAAGGAAGAGAGAGAGGGGGGGAGAAAAGAATGGAAAGTGAGGGTAAAATGGTGAAAATATAATTACCTGCTGCAAAGTAAGTTGGACAAGGGAGCCAAAAGAGGAGTGATGTGATGAGGGAGATATGCACCAGAGACAAAGGTGCAAATCCCAACTTGGGGGGAAGCCCCCCGCAGGGAGAGCCGTCCAAGACCAGCCTCCAACGTCATGGGACAGCAGGCTGGGGAGCAGGGGACACACCAGGAGTCTGGCTGCCAGCTAAGCCCAGCGTGACAATGGAATTCACTTTCTAATCATTCCCTCCCATATCCTCAGTGCACTTCACTCACAGGCTTTTTTCCTCCAGCAGGTTCCCCCTCCTGGGGCCATTCCTCTCTTCCATTCACCACACACCATCCTCACTTCTCCACTTTTGACCAATTTGGGATGTTGCCCCTGCTGGTTTTGTGCTGCCTGGACGTGCCCCCTCAGCTCCGGGATGTGGCATCTCTGGCCGGTATGACTCACGCGGCTGTGCTCTCCCCTTTGTGCGGACACACTCATGTAAGTTTATGGGACAAAAGTATGGATGTGTGGGGGTTTTCACATTTTCTGCATTTGCTCACTCATTTTTCTTTTCAATATTTTTATTGAGATTTTCAGTACATAAATAACAAAAGCAATACAGTTACAGTATCCTCCTGTAGGCCAACATAGCCTACTCAGAGTATTGAACATAAAGGGGTTAAATATTTAACAAATAGTATATGTTATACATTTGTGTAAATATCTGAATATGTGATTCATTACCCAATATAAGTCGAGAATATAACATTAATCTTCTAATTTTCAATACTTTCCCTTGTAAACAGATAAGACAATTAACATTAACAACACTGTGTCATATAGCTAGATGGGCTTATAGGCAGTCAGTAGACCCAACAATCATGTTGGCATGTAGTTGGTTTAGAGAATAAATGCGCATCCCCTGTTTCTAGGGATTTTCAAAATCTAGGTGTTATGTATTCATCTAGACCTTTGTAACCACTGAATATGTATATGGGTCGATCAATCAAATCATTGTGTGGAATAGTCCCTGTGTAAAAGGCTCAGTTAGAATTTCACCACGTCAGGGTCTCCGGGACCACCACCCCACCCCTATGGGTTCACACTGTGGGGTGACAGAGCCCGTGGCCCCAGCCCGATGATGTATTCCACCCGCGATCCTCCCTCCCAACCCGGGGATGCCCGTCACGGCTGACTTCCGGATCGCAACATTCCCCCGAATGGGGTGAAGAGGGCCATACGAGTTGGGGTAGTTCAGTCACAATCGAGAGCCTAGTTATCAGGAAAAACTATGAGTGACAAATTGTTCTATGAAGATCGAGGTGTAAAGCCCACGATATGCCGATAATAAATCTGATGTAACACACCATGAGAGATATGTAAGAGAGAAAGTGGAGGAGAGTAATAGGAAAGAAAAGAAGGAGGGAAGTGGGAGAGGGAAGTGGTCTTACTGGAAATTCCTTCATGTATGAAGGCGATGGGAGGGAGGGTCCAGAGACAGTGATAGCCAGCGCGGAAGATATTCCAGAGGGTAGTATTGGGGGCATTAGTGGTAGGTTAACCAAAGCACAAAAACACAAGGTGAGTATAGTAGCAAGTCCTAGTTGCAATCTTGAAACACCCAATACGAGGACAATATGCGAGCGGTCTAAACTATGTGGCATGTTCACCAATGCCAGGAGCATGGCGGACAAGATGGGTGAACTAGAGATACTGTTGTACAAGGGGGATTTGGATTTTGTGGGAATTTCAGAGACCTGGTTCAACAGCTCTCATGATTGGCTGGCAAACATTCAAGGGTATACCCTATACCGCAAGGATAGAGAGGGTAAAAAAGGGGGAGGGGTATGCCTATGTATTAAGAATAATGTACAAGTGAATGTGAGAGATGACATCACTGAGGGGGCTAGGGAGGAGGTGGAATCTTTATGGGTAGAGCTCCAAAGGGATGAAGCTAAGGGGAAAATAATACTGGGAGTATGCTATAGGCCCCCTAACCTGAGGGAGGAAGTGGAGACGGATCTCCTATCACAAATTGGATTAGCAGCAAGGATGGGAAGTGTTATCATAATGGGGGATTTTAATTATCCAGACATAGACTGGGCGGAGGGAACCGCGCATTCATTTAAGACTCGCCAGTTCCTTAATGTCTTGCAGGACAATTTTATGGGTCAGATGGTAGACGCACCAACTAGAAATAAAACATTACTAGATCTACTGATTACCAACAATACAGACCTGATAACAGATGTGGAAATACGGGGCAATTTAGGTAACAGCGATCACAGGTCAATTAGTTTCAGTATAAATCACACAAATAGGAAACATGAAGGGAACACAAAGACACTGAATTTCAAAAGAGCCAACTTCCCTAAACTACAAACCTTGCTAAAAGGCATAAATTGGGATAAAATATTAGGAACAAAGAATGCAGAGGAGAGATGGGTTTGCTTTAAGAGCATATTAAATAAGGGCATTAGCCAATGTATCCCATTGGGTAATAAATTTAAAAGAGTGAACAAACATCCTGGATGGCTTAACTCCAATGTAAAAATGCATATAAAAGCAAAGGAGAAGGCCTTCAAAAAATACAAGGTTGAGGGATCATCCTCAGCATTCAGAATTTATAAAGAATGCAATAAGAAATGTAAGGGTGCAATTAGGATGGCTAAGATAAAACATGAAAGACACATAGCGGAGGAGAGCAAAAAAAATCCCAAGAAATTCTTTAAGTATGTAAACAGTAAAAAAGGGAGGACAGACCATATTGGCCCCATAAAGAATGAGGAAGGACATCTGGTTACAAAGGATGGGGAGATGGCAAAGGTATTGAATTTATTCTTCTCCTCAGTCTTCACGAGTGAATCAGGGGGCTTCAGTAACCAAAACTGCAGTGTTTATCCTCATGACACAACACAGGAAGCACCTACATGGTTAACAGAGGACGGAATTAAAATTAGACTTGAGAAACTTAACATTAATAAATCACCGGGACCAGATGGCTTGCATCCGAGGGTACTTAGGGAACTCAGTCAGGTGATTGCCAGACCGTTGTTCCTAATTTTTACAGACAGTCTATTGACTGGAATGGTACCAGCTGATTGGAGAAAAGCCAATGTAGCACCAATATTTAAAAAGGGCCCAAAAAACATCCCTGGGAATTACAGACCAGTTAGCCTAACATCAATAGTATGTAAACTCTTGGAGGGGATGATAAGGGACTATATACAAGATTTTAGTAATAAGAATGATATCATTAGCAGTAATCAGCTTGGATTCATGAAGAATCGTTCTTGCCAAACCAATCTATTAACCTTCTATGAGGAGGTGAGTTGCCATCTAGATAAAGGAAGGCCCGTAGATGTGGTGTATCTGGATTTTGCGAAAGCATTTGATACAGTTCCCCATAAACGTTTACTGTACAAAATAAGGTGCGTTGGCATGGACCATAGGGTGAGTACATGGATTGAAAACTGGCTACAAGGGCGTGTTCAGAGGGTGGTGATAAATGGGGAGTACTCAGAATGGTCAGGGGTGGGTAGTGGGGTTCCCCAGGGTTCTGTGCTGGGACCAATCCTATTTAATTTGTTCATAAACGACCTGGAGGATGGGATAAACAGTTCAGTCTCTGTATTTGCAGACGATACTAAGCTAAGCAGGGCAATAACTTCTCCGCAGGATGTGGAAATCTTGCAAAAAGACCTGAACAAATTAATGGGGTGGGCGACTACATGGCAAATGAGGTTCAATGTAGAAAAATGTAAAATAATGCATTTGGGTGGCAAAAATATGAATGCAATCTATACACTGGGGGGAGAACCTCTGGGGGAATCTAGGATGGAAAGGGACCTGGGGGTCCTAGTAGATGATAGGCTCAGCAATGGCATGAAATGCCAAGCTGCTGCTAATAAAGCAAACAGAATATTGGCATGCATTAAAAGGGGGATCAACTGCAGAGCTAAAACGATAATTCTCCCGCTCTACAAGACTCTGGTCCGGCCGCACCTGGAGTATGCTGTCCAGTTCTGGGCACCAGTCCTCAGGAGGGACGTACTGGAAATGGAGCGAGTACAAAGAAGGGCAACAAAGCTAATAAAGGGTCTGGAGGATCTTAGTTATGAGGAAAGGTTGCGAGCACTGAACTTATTCTCTCTGGAGAAGAGACGCTTGAGAGGGGATATGATTTCAATTTACAAATACTGTACTGGTGACTAGGGATGAGCCGAACACCCCCCTGTTCGGTTCGCACCAGAACATGTGAACAGGAAAAAAGTTTGTTCGAACACGCGAACACCGTTAAAGTCTATGGGACACGAACATGAATAATCAAAAGTGCTAATTTTAAAGGCTAATATGCAAGTTATTGTCATAAAAAGTGTTTGGGGACCTGGGTCCTGCCCCAGGGGACATGGATCAATGCAAAAAAAAGTTTTAAAAACGGACGTTTTTTCAGGAGCAGTGATTTTAATAATGCTTAAAGTCAAACAATAAAAGTGTAATATCCCTTTAAATTTCGTACCTGGGGGGTGTCTATAGTATGCCTGTAAAGGGGCGCATGTTTCCTGTGTTTAGAACAGTCTGACAGCAAAATGACATTTTGAAGGAAAAAACTCATTTAAAACTACCCGCGGCTATTGCATTGCCGACAATACACATAGAAGTTCATTGATAAAAACGGCATGGGAATTCCCCAAAGGAGAACCCCGAGCCAAAATTAAAAAAAAAAAATGACGTGGGAGTCCCCCTAAATTCCATACCAGGCCCTTCAGGTCTGGTATGGATATTAAGGGGAACCCCGGCCAAAAAAAAAAAAAAAAAACGGCGTGGGGTCCCCCAAAAAATCCATACCAGACCCTTATCCGAGCACGCAACCTGGCAGGCCGCAGGAAAAGAGGGGGGGACGAGAGTGCGGCCCCCCCTCCTGAACCGTACCAGGCCACATGCCCTCAACATTGGGAGGGTGCTTTGGGGTAGCCCCCCAAAACACCTTGTCCCCATGTTGATGAGGACAATGGCCTCATCCCCACAACCCTGGCCGGTGGTTGTGGGGGTCTGCGGGCGGGGGGTTTATCGGAATCTGGAAGCCCCCTTTAACAAGGGGACCCCCAGATCCCGGCCCCCCCCTGTGTGAAATGGTAAGGGGGTACAAAAGTACCCCTACCATTTCAATAAAAAACTGTCAAAAATGTTAAAAATGACAAGAGACAGTTTTTGACAATTCCTTTATTTAAATATTTCTTCTTTCTTCTATCTTCCTTCATCTTCTGGTTCTTCTGGCTCTTCTGGTTCTTCCTCCGGCGTTCTCGTCCAGCATCTCCTCCGCGGCGTCTTCTATCTTCTTCTCCTCGGGCCGCTCCGCACCCATGGCATGGGGGGAGGCTCCCGCTCTTCTCTTCTTCTTCATCTTCTTCTCTTCTTCTCTTCTTCATTTTCTTCTCCTGGCCGCTCCGCATCCATGCTGGCATGAAGGGAGGCTCCCGCTGTGTGACGGCGCTCCTCGTCTGACAGTTCTTAAATAACGGGGGGCGGGGCCACCCGGTGACCCCGCCCCCCTCTGACGCACGGGACATGACGGGACTTCCCTGTGGCATTCCCCGTGACGTCACAGGGAAGTCCCGTCAAGTCACCGTGCGTCAGAGGGGGGCGGGGTCACCGAGTGGCCCCGCCCCCCGTTATTTAAGAACTGTCAGACGAGGAGCACCGTCACACAGCGGGAGCCTCCCGCCATGCCAGCATGGATGCGGAGCGGCCCGGAGAAGAAAATGGAGAAGAAGAGAAGAAGAGAAGAAGATGAAGAAGAGAAGAGCGGGAGCCTCCCCCCATGCCATGGGTGCGGAGCGGCCCGAGGAGAAGAAGATAGAAGATGCCGCGGAGGAGATGCTGGACGAGAACGCCGGAGGAAGAGCCAGAAGAGCCAGAAGAACCAGAAGAACCAGAAGATGAAGGAAGATAGAAGAAAGAAGAAGTATTTAAATAAAGGAATTGTCAAAAACTGTCTCTTGTCATTTTTAACATTTTTAACAGTTTTTTAGTGAAATGGTAGGTACCCCCTTACCATTTCACACAGGGGGGGGGCCGGGATCTGGGGGTCCCCTTGTTAAAGGGGGCTTCCAGATTCCGATAAGCCCCCCGCCCGCAGACCCCCACAACCACCGGCCAGGGTTGTGGGGATGAGGCCCTTGTCCTCATCAACATGGGGACAAGGTGTTTTGGGGGGCTACCCCAAAGCACCCTCCCAATGTTGAGGGCATGTGGCCTGGTACGGTTCAGGAGGGGGGGGGCGCACTCTCGTCCCCCCCTCTTTTCCTGCGGCCTGCCAGGTTGCGTGCTCGGATAAGGGTCTGGTATGGATTTTTGGGGGGACCCCACGCCGTTTATTTTTTATTTTTTTGGCGCGGGGTTCCCCTTAAAATCCATACCAGACCTGAAGGGTCTGGTATGGAATTTAGGGGGAACCCCACGTCATTTTTTTTTTTACATTTTGGCCGGGGTTCCCCTTAATATCCATACCAGACCTGAAGGGCCTGGTATGGAATTTAGGGGGACTCCCACTTCATTTTTTTTTTTTCATTTTGGTTCGGGGTTCCCCTTTGGGGAATTCCCATGCCGTTTTTATCAATGAACTTCTATGTGTATTGTCGGCAATGCAATAGCCGCGGGTAGTTTTAAATTAGTTTTTTCCTTCAAAATGTCATTTTGCTGTCAGACTGTTCTAAACACAGGAAACATGCGCCCCTTTACAGGCATACTATAGACACCCCCCAGGTACGAAATTTAAAGGGATATTACACTTTTATTGTTTGACTTTAAGCATTATTAAAATCACTGCTCCTGAAAAAACGGCCATTTTTAAAACTTTTTTTTGCATTGATCCATGTCCCCTGGGGCAGGACCTGGGTCCCCAAACACTTTTTATGACAATAACTTGCATATTAGCCTTTAAAATTAGCACTTTTGATTTCTCCCATAGACTTTTAAAGGGTGTTCCGCGGCATTTGAATTTGCCGCGAACACCCCAAATTGTTCGCTGTTCGGCGAACTTGCGAACAGCCAATGTTCGAGTCGAACATGAGTTCGACTCGAACTCGAAGCTCATCCCTACTGGTGACCCCACAATAGGGATAAAACTTTTTCGCAGAAGAGAGTTTAATAAGACTCGTGGCCACTCATTACAATTAGAAGAAAAGAGGTTTAACCTTAAACTACGTAGAGGGTTCTTTACAGGTAGAGCGGCAAGGATGTGGAATTCCCTTCCACAGGCGGTGGTCTCAGCGGGGAGCATTGATAGCTTCAAGAAACTATTAGATAATCACCTGAATGACCGCAATATACAGGGATATGTAATGTAATACTGACACATAATCACACACATAGGTTGGACTTGATGGACTTGTGTCTTTTTTCAACCTCACCTACTATGTAACTATGTAACTATGTATGTAGGTGACCCGGGTAAAGCGGGATCTTGATATGGGAAGCCCATGGTTCCCAGACCCTTTCAAAGCATTGGACCGTGTCCATCAGCTTCGCTACTATCTGTTCCTGTGTCATGATCCAGGAAATTTTTCGTTTGGCAGCTAGCAGCGAAACCGCTGATTTTTTCCAGGCTTTAGCTAAGGTAATCTTAGCTCCCAAGCACATAAAGAATATAAGTTGTTGAGTGCTCTTAGAGGCATTGTGCACCCTGCAGTTCAAGAGAATGTACGCGGGGTCTTGAGGAACTTGGGTTTTTGTAACTTGTCGTAATACATGGAGGAATCTGTTCCAGAAGCTTCTTATACGGGGACAGGTCCACCATATATGGAGCATCGTGCCTACATGCCCGCATCCTCTAAAACAGAGGGGGGAGGCATCTGGGTAAATCTTGGAGAGCCGAGCTGGCACATAGTACCATTTAGTGAGTACTTTAATGTTAGCTTCAATCAGTGAGATGTTTAAAATACCTTTACTTGATCTGCGGAAGGCCTGAAACCATTGGGCGGGGTCCAGCTGGATGTCGAGATCTTCTTCCCAGGATCGAGCGTATGTCGGGGAGTCCTCCCTATCCGCCAGAGAAGCGTATATGATGGAGATTCCACCTCTTTGAGCTCCAATGTTGGAACACCATTGTTCATATATAGTTGCTTTGGGAGGGGTCGACTTGTCAGACCAAAGGCTATGCAGGAAGTGCCTGATCTGTGAAAGTCTGAACTTTTCAGATGTTGGCATGTCCATTTTGCTCTGACAATGCCCTAATGTTATGGGACCGTTTGATGTTAGGAAATGTCCTATCCTGAAAAGTCCCTTGTTCAACCACCAGCGAAAGGCGTATATATTCATACCTGGGAGAAAGTCTGGATTGTGGAAGAGATGAGCAAGTGGTCTCAGGGGAGATATCAGTTTTGTGTGTGTATGTATCTTATCACAGAGTGTCAGGGAGTGAGATAATGTTGGTGCTAGGATAACTGGTCTGTGTTTTGTCGGTCTCCAGATTAAGTAGTCGAGTGTGTAATGTGGGACTGCCTGCCTTTCTATGGAGACCCAGTCAGGTTTGTGGCCCCTAGAATATATGATGGAAAACTGAGCTAGTTGGGCTGCTTGATAGTAGAGCCATAGGTTGGGGAGTCCCAATCCGCCTTGGGTTTTAAGTCGGAGAAGAGTCTCTTTCGCAAACCGGTGACCTCGATCCCCCCAGACGAAGCCGACAATCTTGGATTGCAGTTTGGTCAGAGTGGATTTTTTAATAGGGATAGGGAGAGAGCGGAAGAGGTATAGTAAACGGGGCAGTAATGTCATTTTCACAGCATTTAGTCTGCTGAGCCAGGATAGTCCCCCCTTCGACCACCTTTTAAGGTCTGCTTCAAGAGAGCTGAACATAGGAGGATAGTTGGCATTATAGAGACTGCCTATACTGTTGGTTAGTTTGATTCCTAGATAGGGAATCGCATCTTCTGCCCAAGCGAAGGAAAAGTGTTGTTTGAATTGGTCTATTAATTGTGGTCGTACAGATATGTTTAGGGCTATCGATTTGGTTACATTTACTTGGAGACCAGAAATATTCCCAAACTCCCTAAGTAGTCGGAACACATTGGGGGTGGAGATTAGTGGTGACGTTAGGAACAATAGCATGTCGTCAGCAAAGAGGGCGCACTTATGTTCCTCTTGGCCGCATTTAACTCCTTTTATATCAGCGTTTGTTCTGATGGCTATGGCCAGTGTTTCTATCACTATCGCGAAGATCAAGGGAGATAGAGGACATCCCTGCCTTGTTCCTCTGTTAATTTAAAAGGGCGCAGAGTAGAGCCCAATTAGACGCACTTGTGCCGTCGGGTTAGAGTAAAGGGTGTGTATTAGTCTAAGGAATTTAGCACCAAACCCCCATATATTCCAAAATATCAAATAGGTACGGCCAGGACACAGAGTCGAAGGCCTTCTGTAGATCTAACGATAACAGGAATCCTTCCTGATGTGGCCCCCCGTCCCATTGAGATTGTAGGAGGGAGATCAGGTCAACTGCCCTACGAATTTGGTCCGGTCCCTGTCTCCCCGGGATGAAGCCCACCTGATCCCCGTGTATGTATCCGGCTATGAAGCCAGACAGTCTCGTTGCTAAGATTTTTGTCATAATCTTGAGGTCGTTATTTATCAACGAGATGGGCCGATAATTGCCCACCTCGCTCGTGTCTTTCCCTGGTTTGGGTATAACTGATATAAAAGCTGTATTTGAATCACTAGGTAGGGGGGCTCCATCCCGGATAGAGTTAAAGAAGCGAGCCATGTAGGGAGCCAGGCGTACTCCAAATTTTTTATAGTAACAGACCGAGAAGCCATCAGGTCCCGGAGCAGAGGCTAATTTTAAAGATTTTATCACGTCTACTATTTCGTCTGAGGAGAAAGGTTTATCTAGTACAGTGGTTCTCAACTCCAGTCCTCAGGACCCACCAACAGGCCAGGTTTGCAAGATAGCTGAAATACATCACAGGTGATATCACTTGCTGCTCAGTGATTGCAGTATTCTAGTCTGCAACTCCCCAAGGTAATACTTAAAATCTGGCCTGTTGGTGGGTCCCGAGGACTGGAGTTGAGAACCACTGATCTAGTAGTTCTTGGTGGGTACGTTTTAGGTGGGGCAAATTGAGATCTTGGAGAAATGCCGATCATGTCTTGGGGTGTGATTGAGGTAGGGCCTTATAAAGGTGCGAATAGAAGTCGTGGAAGGAGTTCATGACTTCCATTGGATTTTGGGTTAAATTCCCCGTCTTGGTGCGAATTTTTGGGTAGGCAAGGACGTGCGTCTTTGGGCTCAGTTTAGCTGCTAGTTTAGAGCCTATCCTGTCTTTTTGGTAATAAAAGCGAGCCCCTGTCCATCTTAGATGTTTCTCAGCTGAGGTAGTGAGGGAGAGATTTAGTCTGATTCGAGCTGAGTCAAGTTTAGCCAAACTGTCTGGGGTGGGGTTGCTTTTATGGCGTTTACTGAGCGCACGAAAGTCTTCCGTCAACTGTTGTATTTCTGCCCTCCTTTCCCGTCTAATTTGGGATGAAAGCTGGATGAGTCTACCTCTCATCACCGCCTTATGCGCCTCCCACAAAGTGCCTGGTGAGATCGAATCAGTGTCGTTGTCCTGAAAGTATTCCGCTAGTGTGGTGTCTAGTAGTGTGCAATGTGCCAGATTGCTCAACAGAGCTTCATTGAGGCGCCATTTGAAGGGCCCCTCTCTCCGACTCCACCCCTGAGGGTAAGGGTCATCATGGAATGATCAGATAACGAAGTATCGTGTATTTTGCAGGCCTCCACCATTGGGATTGTATGTGAGAGAACAAAGATGTGGTCTATCCTGGAGTGCGTGCGGTGTGGGATGGAGTAGTGTGTGTAGTCCCTGGTTCGGGGGTTCATTTCCCTCCATATATCAACCAAGCCATGAGATTGAATGGTCTGCGCTACCCGCAGGCTACGTTTAGGAGGTCTCTTGACTTTTGGGATCTGGGGGTTGGACTTGTCTGAGGAGAGATCAAAAGGTGTGTTAGAGTCCCCACCCAGAACTACTGTGCCAAGAAAGTGAGGTTGCAGGGTATGAAGGACAGTTTCAAAAAATTTGTCTTGGTGTGTGTTAGGGGCGTAATAGGACACAAATGTGTACGTCTCCCCGTTGATTGTACCAGTAATTAGGATGTACCGGCCATCTGGATCTTTAACTATTTTGGTGAGAGAGAATTGAACCTTGTTCGAGAAACATACTGCAACCCCTCTTGTCTTGTTGGCCGCGTTTGCTAGGTAGAATTGAGTGAAGTTTTTGTGGAGGAATGAGGGATTGTAGGTAGCTGGGAAGTGTGTCTCTTGAAGCAACGCTACATCCACGTGTAGTGTGTGGAGCTGTTGCATAATTTTGCATCTTTTTACTGGGGAGTTGAGTCCCTGCACATTATGGGAGAAGATCCTGATGATCGGGTTCATTGGTTGGGCGTCAGTCATGGTGTAGTTGTACGTTTGAAGCTGTGTGTAAGGTAAACTTACCCGTTGTTGACGCCTTCTCTGGCAGATGAGAGCCCCCCCGATCACCACTGCGATCCGATCTCAAGGTAGGAAGTCCAGCAAGACCCTGTATTTGAGGAAGGATAGGGGGGGTGGGGAAGGAAGCAGGGGGAGGGAAGAGCGTAGCAAGAAATGGAGTAAGAAAAAAAAGAAGATGTATTAGAAAAATCATTTTACAATACGAACCCAGTCCCACTAGGCCTGGGGAGGGACCCATCCCTGCCCCATCCTTTTCCCAGAGGAAATCCAAAACGTCCTAGAGTGGACGTGGAGATCTGACTCCGACAGGTGATCATCCTTTGATTCCCCTATCGACGTCAGACAGAGGTGCACGGTGACCACTCCAGTCACCCCCACCTTAATAGGTAACGAGAACAGTGTAAGGATCTTAAAGTCTGAGCCCTGTGGGCGTAAAAATAGTGCGTATTCAGGTATGAATGGTCTATCCCCCACCCCCCACTCAGCAATACTCGTCACCTCTTAGCATGGTGGGTATGGATAGTAATAGCGTTGTGGTAACGTCCGTTACCAATCATGGGAGAGGACGAGACACCCACAATTGTCCTTATAGCCGATCATCTGGGGCAAAAAAAAAAAGGGAAAATTTTATACATTTAAAATAAAAAAAAAAACCCAGAAAGAGTCCTTAATGTAGAACAAGAAAACTTGTATGTAAAAGAAACCAGGAAACACGGGTATCTAGGGGGTTGCAGGAAAAGCCAGTTGAATGGAGCAATCTTCCCTTGTGGAACTTGGGGCCATTCCCGAAGTAAACTCAATGGCATCATAGCGCCATTTCGATGGCGGAAGGTTGACCGCGAACACAGTTCCAAAGGGAAGCGGGAAATTGAAGAAATGTTGATAGTAGTCAAGCCAGCTCATGGTGGAAAGGACTCTCATGAACGTTTAGGTTGCTGTTTTAGCCACACTTGGGACAGCGGGCTAGCAGGCGGCGGTCGTTTAGAGGATTGCGCTCCTTTATGGATCTGGGCCTAGATGTAGGAATAGTCGTTCACCTTCAGAAAAGGAGGAAAAGTTATAAGGTTTGTTGCGGTACGTGAAGTTCAGGCGAAGCGGGAAAGCCCATCTGTAAGTGATATCTCTGCTAGCTAGGACTTGAAGCAGTGGTTTCAGCGATCGTCGCTTTTGTACCGTGTATGGGGAGAGATCCGTAAAAATTTGGATCTGGTGACCCATCATCTCCAGTTTCTCCGCCGAGCGGGATAGCTTCATCACTTCTTCTTTGACCACATAGAAGTGCGGTTTCACTATAATGTCCCTTGGTAGGCCGTCAGGACGGGGGGGTTGGAGCGCTCTGTGGGCTCTGTCAAACTCCAGGCGGTGCGCCGGGATATCAGGTATTAGAGTTTTGATGAATTCCTGAACCGCCGGACGAACTTCTTTAACTGATTCTGGGAGTCCTCGTATTCTGAAATTGTAGCGTCTCGACCTGTTCTCGAGGTCATCAATTTTAGAAGTCGCCACCTCTAGTTGGTCTTGGAGCTCCTGGATTCTGGCAGTATTCTGATTGATTCTCAGGGCTGCTTGGTCAGATTTCTGTTCAATCACCTCTATTCTTGAACCTATTTGCTGCAGATCACCATGGATGGAGGCTGTGATCTGTGCTGCATTATGGGACAGGCCTCTAGTCAGCATTTTAGAGAATGCTGCCATCATGGAGGGGAAGTCTGTGGGTGTGAGAGAGGGGTCCCATGCTTCCTGCTCCCAGGGGTCTGGGCTGAGCGGCATCTGCTGCAATGGTGTGTGGGTTAATCCTCCCAGTGTTCTCCTCAATAGGGACTCAGTGGATGCAGGTGAGGGGGCCGCTTGTGGTGGAGTACTCACTGTGTCTGTCAGTGGATGTGAGGCAGGGAGATCGGCATGATCCTGGTCTGCAATGGATTCCTCAGTGTGTGCTGTGGCTCGTGAGGTAGCGGCCGCCATCTTGGATTGGCCGGGCCGCGCCGCTGCTGATTCCGATTCACGGGCCAAATTTCTTCTGGCAGTGCCTGAGGACATCGGGCGGTGGTAGGGGGTGTCCCCGGTCGGCTGGTGCTGTTGCCGAACCGCAACGAGGGCTCAGACGGCCGCGGTGTGGGATGTTAGGCTGGAGTGGCGCGGAGCTCCCGGTCTAAGTGGCCATATTGGACGCTGCCGCGCATGAGCCCTCTGCTCACTCATTTTTCAGATTACCAATATGTCCTTATCTCCATTTTTTAGATGATTATTACGGTCTTGCTCCTGACTAGTGACTTTAAGGTCCTGAAACGCGTAGTGCTAACAACTACCGTTATAACACCTTATTCATGAATTCACCATGGCCATTCCTCTCCACCAAGCTTATTTTCTCCTTTATCCTCAAGTGATGCTTTAATGCATCATATTTCCGTTTTTAGTATTATTTACACTGCAATTAATCACATACTTATGTGACCTGTGCAACTGTATAATACTGCTTTATATTTCCTAATAGAGTCATGTTGTAAGTTTTTATATTATTTTTCCTACTTATCTTAACTTAACTAGTATTTCTATTGACGCTTTAATGCGCAAGATATTTTTATGAGTATTTTCTACAATGCAATTAATCATGTTATTATGGACCGGGGTATTTGTAAAATACTGTTTTAAACTCTGGTTGGACAATGTATTTATGTGTGATGACTTATCTTGAAGTATTAATATACATTATGTAATGAATTGTATACCCCCAACCTTTGTCCTATGAATTGACTCAAATAATAAACCGTTTTCCGATTTATTTCTCTATTGCATCCGTGTGCTTCACTTAAAGTCCCGCCCCTCAAGTCTTCTTTAATAAAGGAAGTAGCAGGAAAGAGGCAGAAGGAAAGTTGCCGGGAAGCTCAAATACCTTTCCTTAGTATTCTTTAGAACATTCTTTGGAATTGAACACTTGTAGTTGAATGCACTCCCCTTGTGGGATTCAATCTTTGCCCACCTGGATAGGCCTCTCTCACTTGCCTAGCAGCCAGTACGCAGCACAAACAAAAGTCTCTGCCACAGACTTGTTTGAAATAAAACCTGTACGATCCTCTGCCACAGGATGTATTGGTTTGCGATGAATGTCAGACACAGTACTTGAACCTTTAAGCCAACCTGGCAGTACTATGCAGTAAGATTACTTCAGGATGCGTCCTCCAACTGAGTCACCAGACCCCTCTCCAAACCAGCACTCTGCATGATTCTTCCACGAGGTGGTACTCTTAACGCATACCTGTCGGCCAGGAGGGCCAGCAGGTGGCTGAAAACGAACCCCTAAACATGGCGTCTGTCCCATAAATACCCCCTCCCAGAATGCAACTCGGAGGACCACCTCCACCGAGTTGTCTCCGGGACAGAGGAGCACCCATACGCTTCAACACATTGCCTTTCCAACACCAGCCCATGGTGACAACGACACCCACCGGCACAGTGTGGAACTATACGCAACTCAGCCAAGCTGGAACAGAGGCAAATCTGACTTCCTCTAACAAGTAACCCACAAGATTTACCTATCAGCGGTAGATTAAAAATCTACCAGCGCTATAGATAGATAGATAGATAGATAGATAGATAGATAGATAGATAGATAGATAGATAGATAGATAGATAGTCAGGAGAGTACAAACTGTAAACAAAATTAACAAAAAAAAAGTTTGTCTTTAACTGAAAACGAAATTGTATTTTCTTTTGTATTATCCAACACAGACTTTGCAGAGTGCGGAGGGAACTCAGTTGTCACTGGTAAGTAGCTCATCATAGAATTCAATTTACATTTTAGTATATTGTATTTTTCACTCAAAGTTTATAAGATTATGTAATCGTTAGGGACAAGAATATACCTGGATAAGATTTATGCCCAGTATGTTGAAATGTCCTCAAAATTCAGAAAATACAAACTTTTCTCAAAGTGTATGGTGGTGTATCTTGGTATTCAATGCATTGTTTTTGAGGGGCAAATATACAAACTATTGTTAAAAAAGATGCATAGGAAGCCAGACACTGCCATTGGGGGTACTGTATGCACCAAAGAAAAACAAAACAAAACCTCACCCTGTGCACTCACCCTGTGCATTTAGTTTGTATGCCAAACCCAAACTCCATTAAAATCAGTGGGAGACAAATCTGTCATTTTAAAAATGCCCGTTTTCTGGGCTAACATGCAAGGGGCATGTTGAAAAATTTCAAGGATGTGGGCACTGCCCTGTGAACAGTGGTGTATTTTGGTTTTGTGCTGTCCCTAGGCAAGACTAAAATTGGGCGTTCCTCCATCTAAATTTGTTCCACCCCAGCCACGTTATATCATTCTTGTCCCAGGGTCTGATGAGGAAGCTGCAGCCATTCACAGTGAACAGCTGTGGCTTCCTCATCAGACCCTGAGACATGATTCCTCCTAGTGCCACATATGTGGTCAATGGAGCAGATGGGGTCAGTGGGACATAGGAGGTACTGCACTGGTGGGTACTGATGAGGATGCACTGATGAAGCTGTACTAATATGCAGCACACATAGACACTGATAAGTGACACTGATGGGCACTGAAAGGCGTCACTGATGGCCACTGGTAGGCAGCACTGATGGGCAATAATAGGAGGCACTGATGGGCAATAATATGCAGCAGTGAATGACACTGATAGGCGGCACTGAAGGGCACTGATAGGTGGCACTCATGGGCTCTAATAGGAGGCACTGGTGGCACTGATGGGCACCAATTGGAGGCACTGATGGACACTTATAGGTGGCACTGATGAGGAGCCACCGATTGGCAGCTCTGATGGGCAGCACTGATATGAACTCATTGGCACCACTGATGGGCAGCTCTGATTGGCAGCACTGATGGGTGCTGTTGGGGCTGCACTGATAAACAGCACACTGATTATACACACAGTGCCCTATTTATCAGTACAGATGTCCCCTTTTATACTTGCCAGTTCCCTGCCCTCCTCTCCTTGCACTGTGACAGAGCGAGGAAAAGAATGCCGATAACTGGTAGGTTTTTTTAGATCGTGATCAGCTGTGATTGAACACAGCTGATCACATAGTAAAGAGCCTCTGTGATTTGCTCTTTATCCCAATCTGTGATCAGCTCTGTCCATAGAACAGAGCTGATCACAGATCGTGCCAGGTGCGAGCCGCAGCAGGCGCTCGGTTCTAGAAGGGTGTAAATAGATGACCACCTAGAACTGGCCAACTGAGCTATAGCTGTCTTTCGGCTATAGTAGGGCCGCCGGGGGGGCGTCAACCTGACAATTCAACACAAAGCAAACGCCTTGTTTTCCTTGTGGCAGATACGCCCCTGCCTGGGGAACATGTACAGTGCAAAAAATGTTTAAAAAAATCCCATTCGAACAGGGGTAATGATTTTTAAATGCTTAAAGAGAAACATAAAAAATGTCCAATTCCTTTAAATGACATGCCTGGTGGGTGTTCTAATCCTGCCTGTGAAGGGGCATCTCTGTGATGTACAGAAAGTGCTGCAGCAGTGCTGACATTTACAAGGGAAAAATGTTTTAAGTTTGTCGGCAAATGACTTTGACAGCTGTCATTGACAGCTTTGTTTGTTTAAAAAAAAAAAAAAAAAAAACACACAGACCTCTCCAAGGATCTGCTATGTATTATGGGGGACCTTTGGAGGGATCTGTGTACTTTTTTAGAAGCTGACAATGAATGTCATTTGTTTACAATTTTAACTGTGTAATTTTTCTTCCTCTGTAAATTTTTGTTTAGGGATGGGCCGAACGACCCCCTGTTAGGTTCGCACCAGAATAACGCAAAAGTTCGAAACCAAATAATGAACCCCATTGAAGTTTATGGGACCCGAACTGTAAAAATCAAAAGTGCCCATTTTGAAACCTTATATGCAAGTAATTAGACATACAATGGTTATGGGGGTCCGGGCACTTCCCTGGGAGACATGTATCAAGAGATTTAATCTTCTACAGCCTCTGTGGGGATGAGTTCTGAGAGTTTCCCCTTGTAATGGTGGTCAAGGAGGGTTGACAACCAATAGTGATCCTTCTCCTTGATACCACATATTCTTGGGTCCTTTCACAGGCTTTTAAACATGAGGGAGCCCATGCATCGCAAGTTTGCGGAGGCATGAGAAGCAGACTCCTCGGGGTCACTAAGGATTATGGTATCTGGAACTGCCTTATCCCAGCCACGTACAACTTCCAAGGGTTCTGGGCATGGAAAACCATCTCTTAAGGTTTGACGTATGTCTTCCTCTGCTTCAATGCATCCAAAACTGCCAGAATGCTCCTCCCTCTCCTCTTGTGTGTTCTATGGCATAAGAACAAAGTAAAGTGGGTCTTCAGAGGAAAGGAAGTCCTCCTCTTCCTCCCGCTCCTCTGCCTCGAGTGACCTATCCATAATGCCACGCAGAGTTTGCTCCAGCTGGAACACACCAGGAATTGTGTCACTGATGCATGCATTGTAACGACTTACCATATTTGTGGCCTCCTCAAATGGTGACAGTACAGTGCATGCATCCTTTATCAGCAGCCATTGGCGTGGGGAAAAATAGTTGAACCGGCCTGAGCCTGTTGTTGTGCCATACTCACATAGGTACTCAGTGACGGCCCTCTGCTGCATGGGCAGCCACTGTAGCATTGCCAAAGTAGAGTTCCACCTGGTGGGCATGTCAGAAATCAGGCTTTTATGGGCAGATGGAATTCCCACTGAATTTCAGCCAACCCAGAACTGGCACTATATGACTGCCTGAAATGGCTACAGACTCTTCTGGCCTGCTTTAGCAAATATTCCAACCCTGGGTACCTATTTAAGAAATGCTGCACCACCAAATTGAGGACATGTGCCAGGCATAGTACATGTGTAAATTTTCCCTGTCTAAGGGCAGACAGGAGGTTTGTGCCATTATTGCACACCACCATTCTTGGCTCCAGCTGGCATGGCGTGAGCCACCTCTAGGGCTGCCCCTGCAGAGCTGCAAGAATCTCTGCTCCAGTGTGGTTCCTGACCCCTAGGCACACAAGCTTAAGTGCTGCATGGCACCTTTTAGCCTAACTCATTGAATAGCCCCTTGAACGTTTAGGGGGTACTTGTGGTTCATAGGACAATTTAGCAGAGGAGGCCATGGAGGAGGAGGAGGGGATAGAGCTGACAAATCTCATATCATCACCACTAGCTGCATGGAAGCATGGGGGCACAACAAGCTACAGCACTGAGCCCTGTCCTGCATCCTTCTGAGTTGCAAGCAGAGTTACCTAGTGTGCTGTGAATTAAATATATTGTCCCTGACTATACTTGCTGGACCATGTGTCAGCAGTAATGTGGACTTTGCGGCTGACTGTCTTGCCCAACGATGCCACAACATTGCCTTCCACGTGATGGTACAGAGCTGGAATGGCCTTACATGAAAAGAAATAGGGCCTGGGAACCTGCCATTGTGGTACAGCATATTCTGCAAATTCACAGAAGGGGGTAGAATCCACCGGACGGAAAGGAAAAAGTTGTAAAGGCAGCAGCTTTGACAAGCTTTCATTTAGATGCTGGGCTTGTGGGTGGAAGTGACTGTATTTGTTTTTCGCTGCAGTAGATGAGGCACAGAAATTTGCCAGCTATAGTCTACAGATGGTGGTGTGCCACTGGCAGATGTGCTGCAAGGACCTGGGACACCCTGCGCTATACCATCATCCCTGTCAGTGGAGGCTGCTGAGAGGTTATGAGGTATAGCATGGACAGACTGAGGTGAGGAAGGAGGAGGAACAAGTTTGCACCGCTTTAGTGTGGCTTTCAGATGCTCTTGCCAACGGGCTGAGTGGTGGAAGGTTAAATGCCTTGTCAAACATGTGGTACCCAAATGGTTGGTGTTTTTGCCACTCTTGATGTGTTTGAGACAAAGTTTGAAAATTGCAACAGTGCGATCGGCTGTACATGTACTAAAAAAGGCCCAGACAGCTGAGCTGTGGGAAATTGGCCGGAAGATAACAGTTCCACAATGTGATGGAATAGGGTGACTGCTCTCTACTCTTCCATGATGGCTGCATCGTTGGAGTTGGGCCTCAACTTCACTTTCACCCTCTGATCTATCTGGTACCCAAGTTGTGTCAGTGAGCTCATCATCATCATCATCATTTCCTCCATCCTCATTACCACTGGAGGCAACTTAGCAATACACTGTGGCAGGGTGAACATGACTGCCAATTTGTGTACCAGTGTTCTCCCCTCTCTGTAGGCTCATGTTCCTGCCTTCCTCAATCTCAGAACCAACATCTGAATTGAGTAATGGCTGTGCATCATCAAGGAGCAAGTGGCTGACACTGTGTTCAAATAAATCAGCTGACTCCTCCATGCCTGATGCTGGGTCTATGGCTGGAATAACTGTGGACAAGGAGGCAGAATAAGCTGCTCTGGCAGCTGTAGTGGACTGTGTACTAGTCTCTGCTTGGGTGATGGAGGATGAGGAGGATGATGAAGGTTTAGTAAGCCAGTCCACCACCTCCTCTGCATGTTCTGACTGAATAGCATGGGCAACATCACTAAACAGAGGAAATGATGCCCTGCCTGAGGACTGACCATGTCCACCTCTGCCTGTGGACACATATGCTGCTGGCCCCCTCAGTGCTATGGGAATGTTTGCCTTTCCTTGTTGGGATCCCAGACACGATGGGGGTGCTTATTAACAAAATGTAATAAAGATGTGGAAATATGTACGTGGATGCACTTTGGTGGCATTTGGTGGTGTACTCACTACACAGACACACTCCACTGACACACTATAATATACTGCAGTAAAACTGCACTGAGGCACTGCAATATACTGCGTTAAATGTGCAGTAACGCACTAAAATATACTGCGTTAAACGGCATGTAACACACAGAAATATACTGCGTTAAATGCGCAGTAATGCACAGGGATGTTCTCAGGGCTGGGGTCAGCCCTTCCTTCTCTGAGGTGGCCGCTCAGCTGTCAGCTAATTGCCAGCTCCTATCTCTCCACAGTGACTCACCTGTTGATATCCTGCTTGTCAGTCCTGCCTACTTAAACTGTCCAGCACAGATGATCTCTGCCTTCGCCTTGGTCACATCTTTAGAGACGCTCTCCTGCGTTCCTGTTAAAGACTTGCTTGGCTGACATTCCTTCTGGCTCCAGATCCTGCTTGCTCTTCTACTATGCTCATCTCTGGCACCCTGAAGTTTTGGCTTGTCTGACTATCCGTTCCAGTTCCTGAACTATGGCTATGTTTTGACTATGTTTACCTTTATTTTATTATTATTAAACAAGTGAGATTTACCTGTACTTCTGTCTCAGTCTGATTCATGTTTTCTGACAGTAGGCGAAGGCCATGAATTCAGAAGATGCAGTCAATCCACTTGTTGGTAATATGTTTTCCAGATTGGATGAGCAGGATCACCGCATGGATCAGTTTGCCGTGGCGTTAAAAATGCTCCCGAGCCGCACGGCTCACCTGGAATCTTCCACTGTGGCTGCTCTGGTACAACCTGTGTTGCAGGCTGTCCCTGCTGCTGCTCCAGTCTCTGTGCAGGCACCCACCTCGAGTATTACCTCTACAAGTGGTATGTCTGGTTCCGCTCCGCTTCCCCAGCTATTTGGGGGCAATCCAGTCCAATGCAGAGGGATTCTCCACCAGGTTGTGAGTTACTTTGAGATGCTGCCACAGGCGTTTCCCATGGACAGAAGCAAAGTAGGTTTTGTGATATATTTGCTTTCTGAGAGAGCCTTGGCCTGGGCAAACCCTCTATGGGAGACGCAAAAACCTGTTGTCTTGAGTTACCCTGAGTTTGTGGCCTCCTTTAAAAGGGTATTTAATGTTCCTGCATGCTCCGCTTCTGCTGCCAAGTGCCTCATGTCCATCAAAGAGAGTACGAGAACTGTTGCAGATTACGCCATTGAATTCCGTACTCTGGCAGCAGAGGTTGCTTAGAACAATGAGGTCCTCGTGGCTGCTTTTTCTCATAGTCTCTCAGATACCATCAAGGATGAGATAGCAGCCCGAGATATACCCACTGAGCTGGAGAAATTGATCACCTTTGCCATCCTCATTGACTCCAGACTCTCTTTTAAGAGAAAAACTCTCTTTTAAGGAGCACTTGCGGAAACCTCCTGTATATTTGTCTCTGAGCTTTGCCTCCCTCACCTCCCATGCCTCCTTGTACTGAGTCAGTCTGTGAAGATAAACCCATGCACTCGGGCTTCACGTGGCGTTGTTTCATCCCCAGTTATCCAGAAGGATAAGCCCTTGGTTTCGGATACCCTTTCTTGGGCTGATTCGTCTGTCAAGATACAGGCTCTAATCGACTCTGGGGCTGCAGGCCTGTTCATTGATGCTACCTGTCAGGGACGTACTGACCGTTCCAGAAGGCGTGCGCCTATGCGCACACGCGAGTTACGGACTTCGCGCACGAATGTTAGCATGCTTGTGCATTAGATGTGCTTTGGCACCCAGCGGTCCATAAAAGACGCTCAGTGATGCTGCCCCTTGCGGTTTGATCTCTTTTTCTGTTCTTTGTGTTTCTGATTCTGTACCAGTACTCTGTACCTGTGTTTGACCCGGCTTCCTGACCTTGCTTCTGTCTCCACTCCTGACCTCGGCTTGTTTGACCCTGCTCTGTTAGCTGCCTGATTGCCTGTTGCCAAGACCCAGCCTGGACTCTGACTATTCTCTGCCTGCCATTTTTGCTGTGTTCCCTGGTGTGTATGACCCGGCTAGTCTGACTCTGCTCCTGCCTGCTGATCTGCATCTGCTGTTCTGCAAACCTGCAACTGCTGACCTGCATCTGCTGCTCTGCAAACCTGCATCTGCTGACCTGCATCCGCTGCTCTGCAAACCTGCATCTGCTGACCTGCATCCGCTGCTCTGCAAACCTGCATCTGCTGACCTGCATCCGCTGCTTTGCAAACCTGCATCTGCTGACCTGCATCCGCTGCTCTGCAACCTGCATCTGCTGACCTGCATCTGCTGCTCTGCAACCTGCATCTGCTGACCTCCATCCGCTACTCTACAAGCCTGCATCTGCTTACCTGCACCCAGCTTCCACTTGACGAAACCACTCCAAGCAGTAAGGACTCAGCAGGCACCTTTACCTCACTGTGCTCTTACCACCACTGTTCCCACTCCAGTGGTCTCTGAGCCAGGGTGGTACGGGAGGTCTCCCTTCGCACGTCAGGCTCACATCCAAGGTAGGTTACACTACCTTTGTATGGAAGCACTCGATTTCGCTGCAGCTGCGTGACACTCCACTTGTCATTGAGGCTCTTGATGGGAGACCTCTACAGCCTGCCCGTGTGACTCATGTTCCGTTGTCCATGGCTGTAGGGGCTCTTCACCATGGGATCATCCAATTCCAAGTTATTTCCTCAGCTAAGTTTCCGCTGGTTATTGGTTATCCTTGGATACAGAGGCACAACCCATCTTTTTATTGGCTCCATGCTGAGGTTCTCTCCCGGTTGCCACAATGCAGTAGGATATGCTTCCAGAAGGTAGCCAAGGTCTTGTGCACTTCTCTCTCTTCTCTGCCAGAGGAGTACCGTGATTTTAGCGATGTCTTTTACAGAGGTCAAGTCGCTAGTTTGCCTCCACACTGGTCGTATGATTGCACAATTGACCTTTAACCTGGTGCAATACCCCCTCGTGCCCGGGTTTACCCTTTGTTGGTCTTGGAGGATAAGGCCATGTAGGAGTATGTTGCAGACGCACTTTCTCAGGGTTTCATCCGCAAATCCTCGTCTTCTGCTGGTGCTGGTTTCTTCTTTATGAAGAAGAGTGGTGAACTGAGACCTTGTATTGATTATAGGGGTCTCAATTGTTTCACGATTAAGAATGCCTATCCGATTCTGTTGATTACGGAGTTATTTAATTGCCTCAAGGGAGCAACGAGTGGAAAACTGCGTTTAATACCAGAACAGGCCATTATGAGAACCTTGTAATGCCTTTTGGCCTTTGTAATTTCCCAGCAGTTTTCCAGGAATTTTTTAACGATGTCCTCCAAGATTTGTTGCAGTTATGTGTGGTGGTTTATCACAACAATATCCTCATATTTTCCAAGTCCCTGGAGAGCCACCACACAGATGTCTGTTGTGTGCTTAAGAAACTAAGAGAGAATAATCTCTATTGTAAATGGGATAAGTGCGAATTTCATCGTGAACAGGTTAAATTCCTGGGTTATGTAATTTCCACAGAGTTGGTCTCCGGAGTCCATTAAGGCCTTTGAAAGTCTCAAGGCTGCCTTTGTTTCTGCTTCTGTGTTGACACATCCTGATCCTACGTTACCTTTTATCCTTGAGATTGTTGTTTTGGAGACTGGAGTTGGTGCCCTTCTGTCTCAGCGTCATAACTCTGAGAGTGCTATGCATTCTTGTGGTTACTTTTCCAAGAAATTGTCATCTGTGGAGTGCAATTATGAGATTGGTGACAGAGAGCTGTTAGCAATCATTTTAGCCCTGAAAGTATGGAGACATCTCCTCGAAGGTACCACTGTGCCGGTTCTCATTCTTATTGACCATAAGAATCTCACATTCTTGTCTGAGGCTAAACACCTCTCTCCCAGAAGGGCGCAATGAGCTCTTTTCTTGTCTAGTTTCAATTACATTGTCTCATTCATACCCAGTACTAAGAATGGAAGGGCTGACGCTTTGTCACGACAATTTTCCTCCACTTCCAAGATGGAGTTCCGGTTCCTGTGATTCCTCCTGATTGTATTCTGGCTATGGCTCGCACCAGTCTCACTTCTTTGGGTGACAAAAGTCTTGCTGCTCAGGTTCATGCTTCTCCTGAGAAACCTTGTGACCGCTGCTTTGTTTCAGAGAGTCTCCGTACTGCCGTGCTCCAGGCTTACCATTCTCCTAAGGCTGCCAACTCGGGAGGAATCAACTCTTTTGTCCCAATAATTCTGGTGGCCTAGTCTACGTACTGATGTACAGTATCTCACAAAAGTGAGTACACCCCTCACATTTTTAAAATATTTTGTTATATCGTTTCATGTGACAACGCTGAAGAAATGACACTTTGCTACAATGTAAAGGAGTGTACAGCTTGTATAACAGTGTAAATTTGCTGTCCCCTCAAAATAACTCAACACACAGCCATTAATGTCTAAACCACTGGCAACAAAAGTGAGTACACCCCTAAATGAAAATGTCCAAAATTGGGCCCAAAGTGTCAATATTTTGTGTGGCCACCATTATTTTCCAGCACTGCCTTAACCCTCTTGGGCATGGAGTTAACCAGAGCTTCACAGGTTGCCACTGGACTCCTCTTCCACTCCTCCATGACGACATCACAGAGCTGGTGGACATGGGCGTCCGCAGAACTTTTTTTAGGGGGGCATCATTTTAAGGTCACTCATGCTCCGCCCCTTTTCAATGATGTAATGAATGGGGGGGCTTAGTCATTATCACAAAAAGTGCAGGCATGCAAAGGTTTGAGAAACCTGATGCAAAAGCTTCATAGAAGGATCAAGCTGCCATTGTCTGAATAAGTATTTCTAATTTGCACTGGAAAGATATATGTGTTATATAAGAGATAATTCATCTTCACTTTGTATTGGAAGTTACTCAGACATACTATGCCCATATAAATAGCTTAGAGAATGTAGATCTTTTTACATATATATGTTGTGGGTGCCCATATTTGGTCTTGATGAAAGCATCTATACTGTATGAGTATTAGAGCCAGTGTACTGTAAAAATCCACGGAGAATCAAGCTCATAACCTAGGGTGGTGCTTGCCGGATCTACATCTTCTCGACTCTCTCTACACAGTGGGGTAGGGACTGGAGGCGGAGCCGAGCGGCCAAGCGAGTGAGACTGAGTTAGATCATGTCAGAGAGCAGCAGCAGTCAGCAGACTCAGAAGAAAGTGTGCAGCGGACCGCTCAGCTCACGGACACCCACTTGTCTTGTGCGGACACCTTGCTGATTCCAGGGGGGGGCACTTGACCCCCCTTGCCCCCTGCTATGGACACCTATGCTGGTGGATGTTAGAGACCTTGCGTTCCTCTACCTTCCGTTTGAGGATGCCCCACAGATGCTCAATAGGGTTTAGGTTCTGGAGACATTCTTGGCCAGTCCATCACCATTACCCTTAGCTTCTTTAGCAAGGCAGTGGTCATCTTGGAGGTGTGTGTGGGGTCGTTATCATGTTGGAATACTGCCTTGTGGCCCGGTCTCCGAGAGGAGGGGATCATGCTTGGCTTTAGTATGTCACAGTACATGTTGGCATTCATGGTTCCCTCAATGAACTGTAGCTCCCCAGTGCCAGCAGCACTCACGCAGCCCCAGACCATGACACTCCCACCACCATGCCTGACTGTAGGCAAGACACACTTGTCTTTGTACTCCTCACCTGGTTGCTTCCAAACACGCTTCACAGCATTTGAACCAAATAAGGTTATCTTGGTCTCATCAGACCACAGGACATGTTTCCAGTAATCCATGTCCTTAGTCTGCTTATCTTCAGCAAACTGTTTGCGGGCTTTCTTGTGCATCATCCTTAGAAGAGGCTTCCTTGTGGGACGACAGCAATGCAGACCAATTGGATGCAGTATGCGGAGTATGGTCTGAGCACTGACAGGCTGCCCCCCCAGCCCTTCAACTTCTGCAGCAATGCTGGCAGCACTCAAACATCTATTTTCCAAAGAAACCTCTGCAAGTGACGCTGAGCACATGCACTCAACTTCTTTGGTCGACCATGTCAAGTTCTGAGTGGAACCTGTCCTGTTAAACCGCTGTATTGTCTTGGCTACCATGCTGCAGCTCAGTTTCAGGGTCTTGGCAATCTTCTTATAGCCTAGGCCATCTTTATGTAGAGCAACAATTCTTTTTTTCACATCCTCAGAGAGTTTTTTGCCATGAGGTGCCATGTTGAACTTCCAGTGACCAGTATGAGAGTGAGAGCAATAACAACAAATTTAACACACCTGCTCCACATTCACACCTGAGACCTTGTAACACTAATGAGTCACATGACACCGGGGAGGGAAAATGGCTAATTGGGCCAAATTTGGACATTTTTAATTAGGGGTGTACTCACTTTTTGTTTTAATAGTTTTTATTGATTTTCACAGAAATAACAGAGGAAACATTATCTGTCACATAACAAAACTGAGAAAAGGTATACAGCAATTGAATACAGATGTCAAAATCATGTATGTTGGAGCTCGATAGGTGCATTCAATTACTTGTTTAGAAAGAGGTGTAGGTTGTTGTCTCCTACTGCAAGCACCCCATATTGGGAACACACTGTGTCTAGCAGCGGAGACCACTCCCCCAACCCCTATTTATTCTTTCAAAGGACAAGATGCTGGGAGGAAAGGAGGGAGAACAGGACAGTATCAGCAATTGTAGTAACAATGCAGGAGTTCAATAATGTGGTGTACATTAGTCATAGGTTTAACGTTTTCCATTTAGTCCACGGTTGCCACTTGTGAGTGGATTGTTTTAGTTTGTCTAAGTGAATTGCAGTGATTTGTTCATGGGCATAGTGTAGTTGGGTTGATTCTATCACATCTCGTATGGTGGGAGGGTCTGGATTTTTCCATCGTTTTGTGATGGTAAGTTGTAAGTAAGTAACATGGCATGGAGGGAGGCTCCTGCTCTTCTCTTTATCTTCTTCTTTTCATCTTCTTTTCGGGCCGCTCAGCATCCATGCTGGCATGGAGGGAGGCTCCCGCTGTGTGAAGCTTCTCCTTTTGTGACAGTTCTTAAATAAGGGGGGGCGGGGCCACCCGGTGACCCAGCCCCCCTCTGACGCACGGGGACATGACGGGACTTCCCTGTGGCATTCCCCGTGCCGCCACAGGGAAGTCCCGTCAAGTCACCGTGCATCAGAGGGGGGCGGGGTCACCGGGTGGCCCCGCCCCCCGTTATTTAAGAACCGTCAGAAGAGGAGAAGCGTCACACAGCGGGAGCCTCCCTCCATGCATGGATGCAGAGTGGCCCGAAAAGAAGATGAAGACAAGAAGATGAAGGGAAGAAGATGAAGAGAAGAGCGGGAGCCTCCCACCATGCCATCATGGATGCGGAGCGGCCCGAGGAGAAGAAGGGTAGAAGACGCCTCGGAGCAGATGCTGGACGAGAACACCGGAGGAAGAACCAGAAGAACCAGAAGAAGAAGAAGATGGAGGAAAAAACCGAAGGAAGATAGAAGATAGAAGAAAGAAGAAGCATTTAAATAAAGGAATTGTCAAAAACTGTCTCTTGTCATTTTTGACACTTTTTTTGTGAAATGGTAGGGGTACTTTTGTACCCCCCTTACCATTTCACACAGGGGGGAGGGCCGGGATCTGGGAGTCCCCTTGTTAAAGAGGGCTTCCAGATTCCGATAAGCCCCCCACCCGCAGACCCCCACAACCACTGGCCAGGGTTGTGGGGATGAGGCCCTTGTCCTCATCAACATGGGGACAAGGTGTTTTGGGGGGCTACCCCAAAGCACCCTCCCAATGTTGAGGGCATGTGACCTGGTACGGTTCATGAGGGGGGGCGCTCTCTCATCCCCCCCTCTTTTCCTGCGGCCTGCCAGGTTGCGTGCTCGGATAAGGGTCTGGTATGGATTTTTGGGGGGACCCCACGCCGTTTTTTTTTTTAATTTTGGCGTGGGGTTCCCCTTGATATCCATACCAGACCTGAAGGGCCTGGTTTGGAATTTAGGGGGACCCCCCACGTCATTTTTTTTTAAATTTTGGTTCGGGGTTCCCCTGTGGGGAATTCCCATGCCGTTTTTATCAATGAACTTCTATGTGTATTGTCGGGCCGGCAATGCATTAATAGCCACGAGTAGTTTTAAATGACTTTTTTTCCTTTGAAATGTAATTTTGCTGTCAGACTGTTCTAAACACGGGAAACATGCGCCCCTTTACAGGCATACTATAGACACCCCCAGGTACGAAATTTAAAGGGATATTACACTTTTATTGTTTCACTTTAAGCATTATTAAAATCACTGCTCCTGAAAAAACGGGCGCTTTTAAAACTTTTTTTGCATTGATCCATGTCCTCTGGAGCAGGACCCAGGTCCCCAAACACTTTTTATGACCATAACTTGCATATAAGCCTTTAAAATTAGCACTTTTGATTATTCATGTTTGTGTCCCATCGAACATGCGAACACCGTTAAAGTCTAACAAATTTTTTGCCTGTTCGCATGTTCTGGTGCGAACCAAACAGGGGGGTGTTCGGCTCATCCCTAGTGTAGTGCATCCTCTGAACAGTGTTCAGCTAAAGCTACAAGTTAGTGTAGTGTGACCTCTGCACAGTGTTCAGCTAAAGCTACCTGTAGAAGGTTGGTGGTGTTTTCCTGATCCCATCACTACCGCAGGCAGCTACATTATTTTAACGTTAGTGTAGTCCATCCTCTTCACAGTGTTCAGCTAAAGCTATCTGTAGAAGGTTGGTGGTGTTTTCCTGATCCTATCACTACCGCAGGCAGCTACATTATTTTAACGTTGGTGTAGTCCATCCTCTTCACAGTGTTCAGCTAAAGCTACCTGTAGAAGATCGGTGGTGTTCTCATACTACAGACAGGCAGTTGATTTTGCTAGCTGCAGTATCAGTATATATTTATATATCCCAGCTTAGTGCAGCTACATCTCACTGCAGGCCATTAGTATGTCTGGAAGGCCAACAAGGAGAGGCAGACAGTCACAAGCCAATAAAAGAGGGCAAGCAGGCTCTGTGTCTAGAGGCAACAGTGCTGGTCGTGGAGACGGTGCATCCTCATCAGCACGTGGCCGTGGGACACGCTTGGCCTTTTTTTCGGCAGCTGGCCGTGTTGAGCCGCAACATGCGGAAGACTTGGTCGAGTGGATGACCAAGCCGTCCTTATTCTCCTTATCCTCTCTCATCCATGCTCAGGGTACTTTGTCTGGCAAAGCAGCTGCCAACGCGGCCTCTTCCCTCGGCTCAATGGCATCAGTGACTCCTTCCCTAGCCCCACCATGTCCTCCTGAGGACTCCCTCGAACTGTTTGACCACAGTGTTGGGTACATGCTCCAGGAGGATGCCCAGTGTTTAGAAGGCTCTCATGATGATACTGAGCTAGATGAAGGCAGTAACGTGAGCACAGACAGAGGGGGTGCCCAAGAAGGACAGCAATCTGGCAGTCATGCTCCCCCTGCTGCAGCATACTGCCAGGTTTGCTCCAGTGATCAGGAGGGAGGGGATGATGAGGTCACTGACTCAACGTGGGTGCCTGATAGGAGAGAGGAGGTGGAGGAGGAAGAGGCACATCACCAACGAGGCAGGATGCCCTCCAGGGGGCAGCCTAAGGGCAGCACACTGACTGCATCACACCACAAAGCTCCGCATGTGCAGGGCGCTGCTGTCTCTGCGTTATTCCAAAAGTTCTTTAGTGTGGGCCTTTTTTGAGACGAGTGCATCAGATCGCACCGCTGCTATTTGCAGCATATGTCTCAAGCGTATCTCGCGTGGCCAAAACATCTCCTGCTTGGGAACCACATGCTTGACCAGACATATGTTGACCTGTCATGCAGTTCGTTGGCAAGCATATCTAAAAGACCCACACCAAAGAACAAAGAGGACCTCTCCTTGCTCCTCATCAGCTGAGATCTCCAACCCCACTATACCTTCAGTCCTCTCTGAGACCTGCACTGAGAGGAATGAAGGTGTAGAATTAGGTGTGTCACAGCCAAGTACTTGTGGGCAATCTGCTTTCGGTACAACGACGTCAGATTGTACCAGGCAAATTTCCCTGTCCCAACTGCTGCACCGCCGAAAGAAGTTCGCTCCCAGCCATCCACATGCCCAGCGGTTGAATGCTAGCTTGGAAAAATTGCTAGCACTTCAACTGCTATCTTTTCAGTTGGTAGACTCTGCCCCCTTCCGTGAGTTTGTGGAATGTGCAGTTCCTCAGTGGCAGGTAGCCAAACGCCACTTTTTCTCACGGAAAGCGATTCCGGCTCTCTACCGGCATGTGGAAGGCAATGTCCATGCCTCGCTGGACAGGGCGGTCAGCGGTAAGGTGCATATTACCGCTGACTCATGGTCCAGCAGGCATGGACAGGGACGTTACCTAAGTTTCACCACGCATTGGGTGACTCTGCTGGCAGCTGGGAAGGATGCAGGACAAGGTGCATTAATGTTGCAGGTTGTTCCGCCACAACGCCTCCAAAATGCCACTACTAATGATTCTGACACACCTCTCTCCTCCACCCCTCCTCTTCTTCTTCCTCCATGGCCTCTTCCTGTGCTTTGTCCGCGGAACCAGTGGTGCTCCGTAGGCGTTCAAGGGGCTACGCAAGTATGCAGGCCAAAAGATGCCATGCGGTGCTTGAGCTGGTGTGCTTGGGGGACAGGAGCCACACTGGGGCAGAGGTTCTGTCAGCTCTGTAGGGGCAGGTTCAGAGGTGGTTGACACCACGCCAACTTAAGGCAGGAATGGTGGTTTTGCGACAATGGCACCAACCTCCTCTCCGTCCTCCGACGGGGACAACTGACCCGTGTGCCCTGTTTGGCTAACGTCCTTAACTTGATGGTGCAGCGGTTCTTGAGCAGGTACCCGGTCTTACAGGATGTCCTGAGGCAGGCCAGGAAAGTCTGTGTGCATTTCCGCCGGTCATATAATGCCAGTGCTCGGCTGGCAGACCTCCAAAAGGAATTTAACCTGCCCAAGAACCGCCTAATCTGTGACCATGATCAGGGATGCATGCACTGTGCTGTCACCATTTTGAGAAGGCCACGAGGATAGTGAGCACTAACAGTGCATGCATCAATGACACTGTCCCCCTTGTCCACCTGTTGGAGCACACACTGCGTGGAATAATGGACAGGGCACTTGAGGCAGAACAGAGGCAGGAAGAGGAGGACTTCCTTAGCTCTCAAGGCCCCCTTTATCCAGACAGTGTTCCTGCGTGCCTGCCAATCACACAGGAAGAGGACAAGGCAGAGGAGGAGGAGGAGTAGGATTGTGTCAGTATGGAGGTGGAGCCTGGCACTCAGCATCAGCAGCAGTCTTTAAGGGATCATTTACAGTCCCAAGAAACACATGGACTTGTAGGTGGCTGGGAGGAGGTGGCTGCGGATCATGTCATCCTTAGTGACCCAGAGGACTCTGGACTGAATGCCTCAGCAAACCTATGCTGCATGGCCTCCCTGATCCTGCAAAGACTGCGGATCCTTGTATTCGTGGTATCAAGGAGAAGGAACAATACTGGCTGTCAACCCTCCTTGATCCACGTTACAAGGGTAAGGTTGCGGACCTTATCTTGCCGTCGCAGAGGGAGCAGAAGATGAAACATCTTCGAGAGGCCTTGCAGAAAGGTCTGTGCAACGAGTTCCCAGAGACTGGGAGGTTACAAACTCCTGTTTCTGGACAACGTGTTGCTGAGGCTTCGGTCAGTCAAAGAAGGAGCGGTGGAGAGGTGGCCGTCTGACCGAGGCGTTCAGACAATTTTTTAGTCCGCAGCCCCAAGGTATGATCGGTTCCAGCAACCATCGCCAGCGTCTGTTTTACATGGTGCAGGAATACCTAGTGGTAAGATCTGACTTGGACACCTTTCCCACCTAAAATCCTTTGGGTTACTGGGTCTTGAGGATGGATCACTGGCCAGAGCTTGCACAGTATGCAATTGAGCTGCTGGCCTGTCCTGCATCCAGCGTTCTTTCGGAACACACATTCAGTGTTGCTGGAGGCTTTGTAACCGATCACAGGGTGCGTCTGTCCACCGACTAGTTCGATCGACTGACCTTCATAGAAATGAATCAGTCTTGGATCACCACCAGCTACCAAGCACCTGATGCTGATGTAACCGAATACATTTTTTTGAAATGTCAGATCCCTTCAAAGACTGCCTATGCTGATGCTGAGTGAATATCCTGTTATATTGAGTAATTATCCTCTTCCTCCTCAATGATCATGCTGATAGCTTTTAAGGACATTTTTGGTTCTGGGTGCCGCCACCAGTGCCTAAGGCCCAATTTTTCAGCCCCTGTTTAACAGGGGCGTGTAATTACAATTTTTTATGCCATTCTTTGCAGCAGGGCTAGTTCCTGCGCTCCAACTAGAGTATCTGTGAGGGGTTGCAGTGTTGTGGCACCAGCACCAGTGCCTAAGGCCCATTTTTTCAGCCCCTGTTTAACAGGGGCATGTAATTACAATTCTTGATCTAATATTTCACAGCAGGGCCCTATGAGGGCCCTGTGAGGGCTTACAACAACACCTAAGGCCCAAATTTCTGCTGAGTATATAGGGCAGGCCCCTACTTTCAAACATCCAACTTACAAATGACTCCTACTTGCAAACAGAAGGAGACAACAGGAAGTGAGATGAAATCTACCCCTAGGAAGGGAAATTCTCTCCTGTTTGAGTTAATATGGGAAAAACTTTCCACTTATGCTTTATCACCAATCCTTGTTTCACAAAAAAACCTAAATTTTCAAAAAACATTTGTCATTGGGACAAAATGTGAGGTGAAATCTTCTGAAGAGGAGCACAGACAGCAAAACTAATGTCACAGGGGGGTGATAACCCTTCCCCAGGTTTTCCAATAAGCTTAAAATAGATTTTTTGGCTGGAGCTAAACACGTTAAAAATGTACCAGTTCAAAATTACAAACAGATTCTACTTAACAAACATACAGTCCCTGTCTTGTTTGCACCGCCTGTATACTGCTGTTCAGAGTATATAGGGCCTGGGGGCCCCACACCTTTCCTTTTTTAATTTGGGTGCGGGGTTCCCCTAATATCCATACAAGACCCAAAGGGCCTGGTAATGGACTGGGGGGTACCCATGCCGTTTGTCTCACTGATTTTCATCCATTTTGCCAGGACCCGACCTTACATTAAAGCCGCAAGCCGTTTTAAATGACTTTTTTTCCTTTAAAAATGACATTTTGTACAGGGACTGTTCTAAGCACGGGAAACACCTGCCACTTTACAGGCATACTATGGACACCCCCCAGGTACGATATTTAAAGGAATCTTTCACTTTTTTTTAACTTTAAAATCACTGCTCCCGAAAAAACGGACGTTTTTAAAAGTTTTTTTTGCATTGATACATGTCCCCTGGGGCAGGACCCGGGTCCCCAAACCCTTTTTAGAACAATACCATGCAAGTTAGCCTTTAAAATGAGCACTTTTGATTTTGAACATTCAAGTCCCATAGACGTCAATGGGGTTCTAAGGTTCGTGCGAATTTTCGGTCTGTTCGCAGGTTCTGGTGCGAACCAAACTGAACCGGGGGGTGTTCAGCTCATCCCTACTCCTGTTGGCGATATGGGCGCATACAGTACATGGTGCATTGGAAAGGGTACGGTCCGGAGGAATGCTCTTGGGTCCCATCCTCGGATGTACATGCCCCTGTCCTCATCCGTGATTTCCATAGATGTTTTCCCCTCAAGCCTGGTGGTTCTCCGAGGGGGAGGGGTCGTTGATGAGTGATTACTGTCAGGGCTGGGCTCAGCCCTTCCTTCTCTGAGCTGGCTGCTCAGCTGTCAGCTAATTGCCAGCTCCTATCTCTCCACAGTTACTCAGCTGTTGATAATATCCCGCTCGTCAGTCCTGTCTACTTAAGCCATCGAGCCCAGAGGATCTCTGACTTCGCCTTAGTCAACTATACAGAGACGATCTCCTGCATTCCTGTTAAAATACTTGCTTGGCTGACATCCCTTCAGGCTGCAGATCCTGCTTCCTGTTTTACTACGCTCATATCCGGCTCCCTGACATTTAGCTTGTCTGACTATCTGTTCTGGTTCCTGAACTCTGGCTATGTTTTGACTACGTTTGTTCTATTTACTTTTATTATTAAACAAGTGTGATTTAACGGTACTTCTGTCTCAATCTGATTTCATGGTTTCTGACAATGATGCACTGCTCCCCCTGAATAGGGGTGTCATGAACAGGTGTGACCAGATTGTGTGGACTGCAAAGAGGAAACCAAAACGCATGTAAAGTGAAATAAGAATAATGTTTATTTAAGATAAGCGATATAAATAAACAAACACCCAAATACAAATAGTTCTCAACCAACCAACAGAAACCCACAGACAACAGATAATATATACAGCCAAGGGAAGTACCGAAATCAAACACGTTAGCCAGGCCAGGGTCATACACAGGGGATCAGCAATTGAACAAGGGCAGGATAGGAGAGGGAGGTAATGGATGGAATATGGATACAAGGGAATAGGAACACAGGAGGGACAGGATCAGGATGGGATCGGATACAGGCTCAGGAGCAGGCTCAGGTTCAGATACAGGTTTACAGATACAGGTTACAGGTCAGGGCACAAGGAAGAAAGATACCAAGGCAAGCATATGAGGGCTTGCCGGGTATTTATAAGGCTGTAGTAATTGACCTCATGTTACAGCTGAGCGCAGAGGGTGCTGTTTGCTCCACACTGCTGGAGTGCACCCACTGGTGGACACTGGTACTACGGCCCAAGGATGCAACAGTGCCACCAGCAGGAGAGTCTTCTTACTACAGGTCCTAGGTGTTGGAAGACACCCGCTGGTGGACACTGGTACTGGGATCCAAGAGACTGATAGCGCCACCAACGGGTAAACCCTCTCATGACAGTTCCCTCCCCTCAAAGGAGCGGCCTCCGGACGCTCCAACAAGATGAAATTGTCCAACGTTCATGGCCTCAAACCGAACAACAAATGAGGGCACATCAGGCTGGGCATCGGGTACATCAAACTGGACATTGGGTACATCCGAGCAGACCGCGGGCACATCCGAGAAGACAGCGGGCAGGAACACACCAAGCTGGGCAGCGGGCATGGACACTTCGAGCTGGGCAGCAGGCATGGGCACTTCGAGCTGGGCAGCAGGCACGGGCACTTTGAGCTGGGCAGCAGGCACGAGCACTTTGAGCTGGGCAGCAGGCACATCAGGCTGGGCAGCAGGCACAGGCACTTCAAGCTGGGCAGCAGGCACTTCGAGCTGGGCAGCAGGCACGGGCACTTCGAGCTGGGCATCAGGCACATCAGGCTGGGCAGCAGGCATGGGCACTTCAGGCTGGGCAGCAGGCACAGGAACTTCAAGCTGGGCAGCAGGCACATCAGGCTGGGCAGCAGGCACGGGCACTTGGAGCCGGGCAGCAGGCATTTCGAGCTGGGCAGCAGGCACGGGCAATTCGAACTGGGCAGCAAGCTCATCTGGCTGGGCAGCAGGCATGGGCACTTCAGGCTGGGCAGCAGGCACGGGCACTTCGAGCTGGGCAGCAGGCACATCAGGCTGGGCAGCAGGCACATCAGGCTGGGCAGCGGGCAGCAGGCACATCAGGCTGGGCAGCAGGCACGGGCACTTCAGGCTGGGCAGCAGGCACCGGCACTTCAGGCTGGGCAGCAGGCACTTCAGGCTGGGCAGCAGGCACTTCAGGCTGGGCAGCAGGCACATCAGGCTGGGCAGCAGGCATGTCAGGCTGGGAAGCTGGCACTGGGACAATATCCTGGAAAGCAGGCACATCAGACTGAGAAGCTGGCACATCAGTCTGGAAAGCTGGCACATCAGACTGGGAAGCTGGCACACCAGCCTGGGAAGCTGGCACACCAGGCTGGGAAGCTGGCACATCAGGCTGGGAAGCTGGCACTGAGACATCAGGCTGGAAGGCAGGCACTGGGACAATAGGCTGGAAAGCGGGCACATCAGGCTGGGAAGCTGACACATCAGGCTGGAAGGCAGGCATCGAGACATCAGGCTGGAAAGCAAGCTTCGAGACATCAGGCTGGAAGGCAAGCTTCGAGACAACAGACTGGGAAGCTGGCACATCAAACTGGGAAGCTGGCACATCAGGCTGGAAGGCAAGCACATCAGGCTGGAAGGCAGGCACATCAGGCTGGAAGGCAGGCATCGAGACATTAGGCTGGAAGGCAGGCACTGAGACATCAGACTGGGAAGCTGGCACATCAGGCTGGGGAGCTGGCACATCAGGCTGGGGAGCTGGCACATCAGGCTGGAAGGCAGGCATCGAGACATCAGGTGGAAATGCAGACACCGAGACATCAGGCTGAAAGGTAAGCTTCGAGACAGACTGAAAAGCGGGCACCGAAACTTAGGGCTGGAAGGCAGGCATCAGGACAGACTGGACAGTGGGCACATCAGACTGGACAGCAGGCACATCAGACTGGGAGGCAAAGACATCAAGCTGGGAGGCAGGCATCAAGACATCAAACTGGAAAGCGGGTACATCAGACTGGAAAGTGGACACATCAGACAAAGGTAGGCACCGAGACTTTGGGCTGGAAGGCAGACATAAAGACATCAGACTAGGAAGCGGGCACATCAGACTGGAAGGTAGACACATCAGACTGGAAGGCAGGCACCGAGACTTTGGGCTGGAAGGCAGGCATCGGGACATCAGACTGGAAAGCGGACACATCAGACTGGAAAGCGGACACATCAGACTGGAAAGTGGACACATCAGACTGGAAGGTAGGCAGATCAGGCTGGAAGGCAGGCACCGTGACTTTGGGCTGGAAGGCAGGCATCAGGACATCAGATTGGAAAGCGGGCACATCAGACTGGAAGGTAGGTACCTCGGGCTGGAAGGCAGGCACATCATGCTGGATAGCAGGTACTGGGTTGGCAGGTTTAGGTGGGTCATCAAGTTCAACTGGCATGAACGCAGGCTGGAACAGGTTGGTTGGTGTGGAAGCAGGTTGGGTTACTGGCAGGATCCTGAGAGTGGGGAAGAACTTCCGTTTCTTCTTTGGCTTAACTGCTGGAGATCTGTAGGTGGCTGTAGGACTGAAGACGGGAGGTGGGGCATACTGAAACGAAGGGCTGGAATATGGCAAGGAAGGGGGAACAGTGGCCAGAGGAAGTTCTTGTGGGGAAGTTGCAGGTATTAGAGAAGAGGCAGGTGGGTTAAAGGCAGGATAGGTGCAGGCAGTAGAAACAGGGTATTGATACTTGGTGGGGAGCAGGGTATATTGGACTGTAGCTGAGGTTGCCAGGGGTGATGGGGGAAAGGACATCTGAGCAGGCAGGTGTTTAGTAGCAGGTCTGGTTTGCGGAGAGCTGACAGAAGCTGGGCATAACAGGTCTGACCATGCCTGAAGTACAGGTAGCACAAAAGTGGGCTCACATACCCTCTGTCTGACCAGGGACTGCACTTCATCTATACAATCTTTCAACAACTGTTTGGGACAAACCGAATAATGCTCCAAAAAGGATGCAGAGTCATCCTCCAACAGCCATACTAAGGACGCAACCTGGTTAATGCTGAAGGGGGGAGAAAAGTCATCATGGCCCTTTGGGATACAAGGCAGAGCCAGCTCTGTACACATTCCAATCAAAGGCTGAACATCCTTAAACAGTATACTGCCCTGATCGACCGCAGAGTGAGCTAAACGGATAATCTCCAGCAGCTGATCACTGGACCACCCTTTCAATGTCTGGTGGAAATATTCAGAACTCTCTGTTGCCAGCAGAGCATAATAAACAATTATATCTGAATTCATCCCAGCAACGTGAAACAGAACCGAGATGGTTCCCCTGTGCAGCCACTTCTGGTCAGAGATGGCCTTGGTATACTGTCATGAACAGGTGTGACCGGATTGTGTGGACTGCAAAGAGGAAACCAAAATGCATGTAAAGTGAAATAAGAATAATGTTTATTTAAGATAAGTGATATAAATAAACAAACACCCCAAATAGAAATAGTGCTCAACCAACCAACAGAAACCCACAGACAACAGATAATGTATACAGTCAAGGGAAGTACCGAAATCAAACACGTAAGCCAGGCCAGGGTCATACAGAGGGGATCAGCAACTGAACAAGGGCAGGATAGGAGAGGGAAATAATGGATGGAATATGGATACAAGGGAATAGGAACACAGGAGGGACAGGATCAGGATGGGATCGGATACAGGCTCAGGAGCAGGCTCCGGTTCAGATACAGATACAGGTTTACAGATACAGGTTACAGGTCAGGGCGCAAGGAAGAAAGATACCAAGGCAAGCATGTGGGGGCTTGCCGGGTATTTATAAGGCTGTAGTAATTGACCTCATGTTACAGCTGAGCGCAGAGTGTGCCGTTTGCTCCACACTGCCGGAGTGCACCCGCTGGTGGACACCGGTACTACGGCCCAAGGATGCAACAGTGCCACCAGCAGGAGAGTCCTCTTACTACAGGTCCTGAACCTAGGTTTTGACCAAACCGTCAGCTCATCCCAAGCTGGTATTTATAATAGTGACCAGGGTAAGAGGGCCTATAATGCTATGTGAAAAGAGAGGGAAGGAATCAAGCAGTGGGATAGCTTGTTCCAGGGTCCCTCAATGGACTATTTTCTCAAATGTAATGGTCTATTGGAGTCATGGGGTTACAAGAGATATGAGATTGTGGCTTGATCCGGCTAAAAAAAGCCAGGATGCAGAATGCCATCTCATATCTATCTGTTGACCTTAGACATAAGGTGCTTTTAGATTTGGCAAAGTTAAATATTTGTGTTTATATTAAAGCGGTGAGCTCTTCCATTCTTTGGGACAAACATGTACATTATTCCTGAATTTGCAAAAAAAAACTTTTTTGGATAGTGAGAACAAATAGGTGGGTTCCCATATATTTAACTGTCATCAGTAGTCTACAGGATGAATTAATAAACATTTTTCTAAGTTTACAAAGTATTAAAAGTAAGAAAATATATAGATAAAGATACAGTAGGTCTGATGAGTCCCAAATTGTGTGGAAAGAATGAGGTTGTTGTATGGAGCACTGTGCCACCCTCATTTTCCACAAAATACACATTCATTCCATTTACCAGCGCAGGGTTTTCAAAAGACTTCATATGATCCCCTGTCATAAATGTTGACGTCATAAACAGCCTAGAGAGAGCAGTTTGAGCAACACACATCCATGAGTCAAATTGTTTATCTAAATTGAAGTTTCATACATCTCAAACTCTGAACTCTATGGCTGCATTCACACTACAGCGTTTTGAATCACAGGCAGATTTGCCGTGGATCTTCCCGCGATTTGACAGCACCCACGTGTGAATGACAAAACACGGGACTCGCATTGAAGATGCCATTCATTTGAACGACACCTCAAATCATGGTTCGGGTCTACCGCGATTGTCACGCAATAAAACGTGCTGCAATCGCAGCAACCCGCATCGCGGGAAGCATGTCACCCAAAAATAGTTCAAGAACTACTTTTGGGTGACATGCGTCCCGCGATGCGGGTCAAATGAATGGCATCTCGAATGCGAGTCCCACTTTTGTCATTCACATCTCGGCACTGTCAAATCGTGGGCAGATCCACGGCAAACCTGCCCGCGACTCAAAATGCTGTAGTGTGAATGCAGCCTTATTTATATTCCATAACTTTTAATGTAATTGACATACCTTCCTAAAAAGTGAGTACACAAATAAGAAGATGCCAGTCACACACCAAACATATCTACATTACAAGGTCCAGAAGGCTAATAAGACCCTTCAGATTGTCTTAGAAAAATATACACAGTATTTGGTATCTGGAAATTCGTAATTTTAAAATAAAACTGTTCCCTTGTTGAGCTTTGCTTTGACATCAAAACCACCAAGGATAGTGCAAGTCACATTTTGGGGGTCAGTGACTGCCATATCAGACAGAACTTACTGTGCAAACAATCTAAACTCTATACTGAGCCAAAGACCAGGCAAACCCCATTTAACTATTTTTCTCTTCAAACCTTATTTTATTGTTGCTTATATCAATTTCATAACATCAATTTTTTTTTTTTTTCCATGTAAAAGTTTCCTGCACTGTTTTTCTCTCCTTTTAATTAACCCTTTTTCTGCCAGAGCCATTTTTCCATTTTTTAGACACATAGAAAAATGCACATTTTAGGCCCAACGATTAGTGAAAACCTTAAAGTAGAACTATAGGCATTTTTTTTTTTTCATTTTGGAAAGAGCAAGGGAGGGTTATAATCCCTGTCTTATTTTTTTTTCGCCATCTGTGTCCCATTGTGGAAATTTGCCTTCACTGTTTTGGCTATGGGGCAGGAAGTGAGAATAAATCCCTGCAAATTAAGGGAATTCCTTGGGGAACCTCAGGTCACCGGAACTAGTGTCCCCATTGGGAGATATCCCCAATATTGCTTTTCTGGGGACAACCCAAAATTTGGGATCTTCTTTTACTTTCACTAATAATTGTAAACCAGACAAATAGTGAGGACAGATCTCTGTAACGGGGACACAGACAGCAATAAAAATTGACGTGTTCTAATCTCTCTCCACTCCATCCAAAACTGCCTTTAGTTACACTTTAAAGAATAAACAGGTGGTAATTACACATTCTTATGTTACATGATATTAGTGTGCATGTTTATCAAATCCATTTTTTCAGTAAAAAATACAAAAAGGTAGTTTTAGTGTACAAATACAATACATTACAATTTTTTTTAGGTAAAACATAAACCATGAGATTGTCATAAGTATATAGATACCAAAACATGTCAAGCCTTAGAGCTGTGAGCGCTTGTGAAAATACAACAAACTACAGTACCCAAAATTGTCCAAAGTGATGCTTTAAAAGCCTTTACAGCCCATTAGCTTAGATCTAACCATGATTGATACTCCTAGAATACCTGCTCTCACTCTGGCATGTGTAGTGATACTCAATCATCATTTTACTTTTTTTTAACACACACACACACAACACACTTTTTTTAAATGTTTGCATGGAGCCTAATATTATGGCTATCATATAGGGGGCTTACAAGGGTTAGGGGTTGGGTAGGGTGGGTGACACCTTCCAATACAGTCATCCAAATCACTTTCAACAGAAAACCAACAGTCGGTAGAACAAGTGTAAATACAGGCAAAATGTGTCTAAAAGCACATATTGCCACTGACATAAGCCTTACATTGGTGTGATTGGTGGCAGCAAAAGGGTTAAAACAATATTTTAAAATAGTTAAAGAGAAACTGCAGTCGGCTCACATAATTTGTAATAAAAACATCTTTGCCATTCTGAAGCTTCCCTCCAACCACTTTGCATATTATTTTATATATACTGTGATTCTGCACTTGCCAAATATGCTGCAGAAATCTCCCTCCACTGAGTCTGGCTGCAGCCATTTTAACTGTGGGCAGCTGAAGCTGCTGCCTGTTCACTTCCTGGATTTACACAGAGGCACACCTCCAAATCATCAACTTTCATTGGCCCTCTTATGACTCCCCCCCCCCTTCCTGGCAAACTCTCATGAGAGTGAGAGAGCTGTGCATGATGTCATAAGCCTAGTCTAATGACCAGACAAGAAACAGGAAGTGGGCTGTATAAGGGATTTACTGGTAGAAAAAAAAAATGTTTTACTATCCAAAGTTAAAACAACAAGCGCAGAAGATTTAATAGATGGAAAGTTGAAAAAATGACTGAAGGTTCGCTTTAAACTGAATCTCTGAATGTTCTTATTAGAAATTCAAGACACTTTTCCTCTTTGTAGAAGCTACTGTAGAGTAAACTGTTACATTGCTGTCTGGGTGTGACAGCAATTGACAGATTTTTATGCAGGTCAGAATTGCAAAAACAAATGCAGTGAATGGTGCACATTTCTGTATAACATGTGTTGGTGGCTACTGTGTCTGTGTAAAGGATTAAGTGCCCAGTTAATTTGCCCCATGATGATGGTCATTCTCACATACCTTCCAACTTTTTGAGATGGGAACGAGGGACACCTATTAGCAAAAGTACTGTATGTAGGCTTCAGTGCCGTAGATTATTTTTTGTTCAGGGGGGGGGGTTCAGCATCAGGTAGGCACAACACAACAGCAATTATAGAAGACTCAGCCCAGTGCCTCAAACAACTTTGCCAGCAGTTCCCACAAGATACCTAGTTATAGTATGAATCAATGACCAGAAGTAATTCTGCACTGCAGTTTTAGCCTGAGACACGCATATATATCTATATACTGGGGATGGAAAGCATTGAGACCCCCTTAAATATTTCACTCTGTTATATTGCAGCCATTTGCTAAAATCATTTAAGTTCATTTTTTCCTCATTGATGTACACACAGCACCCCACATTGACAGAAAAACAAAGAATTGTTGACATTTTTGCAGATTTATTAAAAAAGAAAAAATGAAATATCACATGGTCCTAAGTATTCAGACCCTTTGCTCAGTATTTAGTAGAAGCACCCTAAGCACAACTAACACAGCCATAAGTCTTTTTGGGAAAGATGCAACAAGTTTTTCACACCTGGATTTGGGGATCCTCTGCCATTCCTGCTTGCAGATCCTCTCCAGTTCTGTCAGGTTGGATGGTAAACCATTTTTAGGTCTCTCCATCGATGCTCAATTGGGTTTAAGTCAGGGCTCTGGCTGGGCCATTCAAGAGCAGTCACGGAGTTGTTGTGAAGCCACTCCTTCGTTATTTTAGCTGTATGCTTATGGTCATTGTCTTGTTGGAAGGTAAACCTTCGGCCCAGTCTGAGGTCCTGAGCACTCTGGAGAAGGTTTTCGCCCAGGATATCCATGTACTTGGCCGCATTCATCTTTCCCTTGATTGCAACCAGTCGTCCTGTCCCTGCAGCTGAAAAACACCCCCACAGCATGATGCTGCCACCGCCATGTTTCACTGTTGGGACTGTATTGGACAGGTGATCAGCACTGCCTGGTTTTCTCCACACATACCGCTTAGAATTAAGACCAAAAAGTTCTATCTTGGTCTCATCAGACCAGAGAATCTTATTTCTCACCATGTTGGAGTCCTTCAGGTGTTTTTTAGCAAACTCCATGCGGGCTTTCATGTGTCTTGCACTCAGGAGAGGCTTCCGTCGGGCCACTCTGCCATAAAGCCCCGACTGATGGAGGGCTGCAGTGATGGTTAACTTTCTACAACTTTCTCCCATCTCCCGATTGCATCTCTGGAGCTTAGCCACAGTGATCTTTGGGTTCTTTTTTACCTCTCGCACCAAGGCTCTTCTCCCCCGATAGCTCAGTTTGGCTGGACGGCCAGCTCTAGGAAGGGTTCTGGTCATCCCAAACGTCTTCCATTTAAGGATTATGGAGGCCACTGTGCTCTTAGGAACCTTAAGTGCAGCAGAAATTGTTTTGTAACCTTGGACAGATCTGTGCCTTGCCACAATTCTGTCTCTGAGCTCTTCAGGCAGTTCCTTTGACCTCATGATTCTCATTTGCTCTGACATGCATTTTGAGCTGTAAGGTCTTATATAGACAGGTGTGTGGCTTTCCTAATCAAGTCCAATCAGTATAATCAAACACAGCTGGACTCAAATGAAGGTGTAGAACCATCTCAAGGATGATCGGAAGAAATGGACAGCACCAGAGTTAAATATATGAGTGTCACAGCAAAGGGTCTGAATACTCAGGACCATGTGATATTTCAGATTTTCTTTTTTAATAAATCTGCAAAAATTAAATTAAATATGTTAAATTAAATTTTAAAGTCCAAATACAGAAAGGAATATATAGTGACAAATTGATGTGCAGAAGTAATAATCCTCTTCACAAGTGTTTAAAAAGCGGCCATATGAAAAGTGAACCTCCATCACCACCATTAACACATCCAAGCCGTGACACTGCCACCCTAATAAAGAGTGCAGGCTTACCGACTTTAAAGGACCTTCTAATTAAAGAGGCCTGCAAAACAAATGGCCAAACCACCCGGCCAGGGTTTTCCCAGGATGTTACTAAGGGGCTTCCTCAAGAAAGGACAGATATATTAAACTCATTAATCATCATCTTCATTGGATAATCATAGGCATAAAACAAAGCTTTGTAGTGTAAAAACCTTGAAGTGGTAGTAAAGGGGTTTTTGTGACTTATACATTTAGGAGATATTTACTGTACCTACAGGTAAGCCTTATAGGCTTACCTGCAGGTACAGTAAATATCTCCTAAATGTGTACAGTTTAGAAGATATTTGCTTAAGCAGCACCGACTCCTTGCTCTCAATGGATGGTTTGCATTCCATTGAGAGAGCTGTGCCATAGCTGTGACTCCCCCATGCATGGAGTCAGGACATCGCATCTCGGCCAATCAGATGCCCACAGCCCGTAAACCCAAAAAGAAGACTAGGGGAAGATAGAAGCCCTGTCAGCAGCTGCTGGAGGGCTTCCTTTTCAGGTAAGTTTTTCATAATGTGCTAGTATGCAATTCATACTAGCACACACTAACAAAAAAGAGGGTTTCACTATGTTAGATCAGTGTGATTACCACATCCCTGATAAACAATTTAAGAAAAAGAAAAATCCCCTTTCGTTGGGACTATGTAGACAACACACACGTATATATAAGCAAAAAGTAATATTTATTGAATATACATAAAACATACGATCATGAGGTGATCGATATTAAAAGGACATCAAAATGTGGCAAAAGTGTGCAAACATAAAACACAACAAAAACAAAAGACAACAAGTTACATGAAAAATATGACAGCAAAATAAGTACTCTCCGGTATATATTAATCCCCGGTACCGGGAATTACCAGCACACACTATGCCATTAACTTTCAGGGAGATTTTATTTTGTGGTTTACTACCACTTTAGCCATTTCAGCCCCGGAAGGATTTTACCCCCTTCCTGACCAGAGCACTTTTTGCGATTCGGCACTGCGTCGCCTTAACTGACAATTGCACGGTCATGTGACGTTGTAACCCTAACAAAATTGATGTCCTTTTTTTCCCACAAATAGAGATTTTTTTTGGTGGTATTTGATCGCCTCTGCGGTTTTTATTTTTTGCGCTATAAACAAAAAAAGAGCGACAATTTTGAAAAAAAATCGCAATATTTTTTACTTTTTGCTATAATAAATACCCCCCAAAAATACATAAAAAACAATTTTTTTCCTCAGTTTAGGCCGATATGTATCCTTCTACATATTTTTGGTAAAAAAAAAAATCACAATAAGCGTATATTGATTGGATTGCGCAAAATTTATAGCGTCTACAAAATAGGGGATCGTTTTAAGGCATTTTTATTTTTGTTTTTATTAGTGATAGAAGCGATCTGTGATTTTTATCGGGACTGTGACATTATGGCGGACACATCGGACACTTTTGACACTAGGACCATTGGGGCCATTGACATTTATACAGCGATCAGTGCTATAAAAATGCATTGATTACTGTGTAAATGACACTGGCAGTGAAGGGGTTTACCACTAGGGGGCGGTGAAGGGGTTAAGTGTGTCCTAGGGAGTGATTCTAATTGTGGGGGGATGGGCTTCAGCACACAGGACAGTGATCACAGCTCCCAATGACAGAGAGCAGTGATCTCTGTCCTGTCACTAGGCAGAACGGGAAAATGCTTTGTTTACAAAAGCATCTCCCTGTTCTACCTCTCTGTGACACGATCCCGGGTACCCAGTGGACATTGAGTCCGCGGGACCCGCGGTCACGGTCACGGATGCCACGGCGCACGCGCCCGAAACACCGCTTCTTAAAGGGTACGTACCTGTATGCCCTTTTGCCTACCAGTGCCATTTTGCTGACGTAAATCGTCGTGCGCTGGTCGGCAAGCAGTTAAGCTAAGACCAGTAGGCTTAGCATTGCTTGGAAAGGGTCATCAACTTTCTCAGCAAGACTCCAATGTAGCAGCATACATTAAAATAGGGATTAATAACCTCCAGGGCAGCATTCAATATAACAGCACAACACTCCATACAGCTAAGGGTAAATCTCAGAATCTTCCCACTGTTATGTGAATGTGCAAAGATATGATAGCACACACATGGGGGAAGAGGGCCTGTTCATTTGTGCCAATCTTTGCCTTCAAATAATAGATTACACATTTTCTGAAAACTACAGGTCAGAGGAAAATTAAAATAAAACTATATTGTTAAAATATGAAACAGAGCTTTGCATGCACACTGTTGGTCTTATGAAAAACTGGGGTACAGATGCCTCCACTTTTATTTTGACACTGATGTTAAACCTGCTAGAATTAAAGCTTTATACTGCACAGTGCACAGAGTGAACACTGCAGGACCCAAGTGATTTTATAAAATCCTTATCCTTGCATACAGAAAATATTGTCAACTCTGCAGGTAAGAGTGAATCCATTATACATTCTATTAGAGTTTAATTTTAGGACAGCAAGAGCAAAGAAAAAAAAGTCCAACCTGCCCTCTGCACTTATATTTAGAATGGCACAGGATTGGCTTTTATAAGAGATCATCAACCTTACATCTATTTTACACTCTGCTCTGGTGGTAAGCAAGCAGCATCATGCATGAAAGCATCACATGAGTCCTGAGATAATATGAAAGAGTTAAGTGGACTCCAGAACAGAAGAAAAAAAAAAACAACTCCTAACTGTTCTGGGCTGGCAGCCCTAACTTGGTCCTTGGTTGAAGACAGTTCAGATCTAGAATACAACACAGAAACACACACACACACACACAAACATACAGACAGACACATACATACAGACAGACACACACATACAGACACACAGACATACAGGCAGACAGACACACACATACAGACAGACACACATACAGACAGACACACACACATACAGACAGACAGACACACAGACAGACAGGCAGACAGACACACACATACAGATAGACACACACACACATACAGACACACATACATACATACAGAAAGACAGACACACACACACACACATACACACATACATACATACAGAAAGACAGACAGACACACACATACAGACAGACAGACACACATACAGACACACACACACACATACAGACACACACACACATACAGACGCACACACATACAGACAGACACACACACACATACAGACAGACAGACGCACACATACAGACATACATAAACACACATACAGACAGACACACACATACAGACAGACACACAGACAGACAGGCAGACAGACACATACAGGCAGACAGACACACATACAGGCAGACAGACACACACATACAGAGAGACACACACACATACAGACACACATACATACATACAGAAAGACACACACACACACATACAGACAGACAGACACACACACATACAGACACACACATACAAACAGACAGACACACACACATACATACAGACACACACACACATACAGACAGACACACACATACAGACATACAGAAACACACATACAGACACACATACATACAGACACACACACGTACAGACAGACAGACACACACACACACACACAGACACACACACACAGACACACACACATACAGACAGAGAGACACACACATACAGACATACAGAAACACACATACAGACACACACATACAGACACACACACATACAGACAGACAGACACACATACAGACAGACACATACATACAGACACACATACAGGCAGACACACACATACATAGAGACACACACACATACAGACAGACACACACACACAGACAGACACACATACATACATACAGAAAGACAGACACACACACACATACAGACAGACACACACACACATACAGACGCACACACATACAGACAGACACACACACATACAGACACACACACACACATACAGACAGACACACACACAGACAGACAGACACACACACACATACAGACACACAGACATACAGGCAGATGGACACACACACACATACAGACACACATATACAGTCAGACAGACACACACATACAGACAGACAAACACATACAGAAACACATACAGACAGACAGACAGACACATACAGACACACATACATACAGACAGACACACACACATACAGACACACACACATACAGACACACACACACAGACAGACACACACACATACACATACAGACAGAGAGACACACGCATACATACAGACAGACACACACATACAGACATACAGAAACACACATACAGACAGACACACACACATACAGACACACAGACATACAGACAGACGGACACACACATATACAGACAGACACACACATACAGACACACATACAGGCAGACACACAGACACACAGACATACAAGCAGACGGACACACACACATACAGACACACATACAGGCAGACACACACAAATACAGACAGGCACACACACACACACGCAGACAGACAGGCAGATGGACACACACATACAGACACACAAATACAGACACACATACAGGCAGACAGACACACACACACACACACACACACATACAGACACACATACATACAGTAAGACACACACACACAGACACACACATACATACAGACACACATACAAACAGACACACACACACACATACAGACAGACACACACATACACAGACAGACAGACACACATACATACAGACACACACATACAAACATACAGAAACCCACATACAGACAGACAGACAGACACACACATACAGACAGACAGACAGACAGACAGACAGACACACACACACACACAGACACACATACACACACATACATACAGACAGACACACACATACAGACATACAGAAACACACATACAGACAGACACACACACAGACAGACACACACACAGACAGACACACACACATACAGACAGAGAGACACACACATACAGACATACAGAAACACACATACAGACACACACATACAGACAGACACACAGACATACAGGCAGACACATACATACAGACACACATACAGGCAGACACACACATACAGAGAGACACACACACACACACATACAGGCAGACAGACACACACATACAGAGAGACACACACACACACACATACAGACACACATACATACATACAGAAAGACAGACACACACACATACAGACACACATACATACATACAGAAAGACAGACACACACACACATACAGACAGACACACACGCATACAGACACACACACACACACACACATACAGACAGACACACACACACACACATACAGACAGACACACACATACAGACATACAGAAACACACATACAGACAGACAGACACACATACAGACAGACAGACAGACACACACACATACAGACATACAGACAGACGGACACACACATATACAGACAGACACACACATACAGACACACATACAGGCAGACACACAGACACACACACACACACACACACACACACACACATACAGACACACAGACATATGGACACACACACACATACAGACACACACATAGAGTCAGACAGACACACACATACATATAGACAGACACACACATACAGAAACACATACAGACAGACAGACAGACACACACACACATACAGACACACATACATACAGACAGACACACACACATACAGACACACACACACACACACACACACACATACATACAGACAGACACACACACATACAGACACACACACACACATACAGACACACAGACATAAAGACAGACGGACACACACACATACAGACAGACACACACATACAGACACACATACAGGCAGACACACATACAGGCAGACACACACACATACAGACACACAGACATACAGGCAGATGGACACACACACATACAGACACACATACAGGCAGACACACACACATACAGATAGACACACACACACACACACACATGCAGACAGACAGGCAGATGGACACACACACATACAGACACACAAATACAGACACACATACAGGCAGACAGACACACACACACATACATACAGACACACATACATACAGACACACACATACATACAGACACACACATACAAAACAGACACACACACACATAAACAGACACACACACACACACATACAGACACACACACATACAGACACACACACACATACACAGACAGACAGACAGACACACATACACATACATACAGACACACACATACAGACATACAGAAACCCACATACAGACAGACACACACATACAGACAGACAGACACACATACAGGCAGACAGACACACACATACAGAGAGACACACATACAGAGAGACACACATACAGAGAGACACACATACAGGCAGACACACACATACAGGCAGACACACACATACAGGCAGACACACACACACATACAGACAGACACACATACACACACACACAGACACATACACACACACACACACATACAGACAGACACACACATGCATGCAGACAGACAGACACACATACACACACACACATACATACAGACAGACACACACATACAGACATACACATACAGACACACACACACATACAGACAGACAGACACACACACATACAGACAGACAGACACACACACATACAGGCAGACAGACACACACACACATACAAACCGACACACAGACACACATACAAACAGACACACACATACAGACAGACACACACACAGACACACATACATAGACAGACAGACACATAGAGACAGACAGACACACACACACACACACACACACAGACAGGCACACACACAGACATAGACACACACATAGACACACATACAGAAACCTGGTGGTTGGTGACCTGACCTGTGTGTGTGGAAGTCTGGAACTGCAAGCACATCAGCACTTCACAATTCAGATGATGATCTACATTCCACAACGATGACCACGGGGTTGGTCTGGGAGGCAGGCCGACAGCTTAGCAGCACCCAGGCTCAGCTCCTTCCCCTACGCTGCCAAAGGCGGGAAGCAGCAGAACTGTAAAGAGGTGGAGCCAATATAGATCAGACCAGTCGGTGGGTGGAATTAGTTGCCTGCCACTCCACTGCTCTCAGTGGTGCTGTGACAGTCTGTCCTGGAAGCTTCTGCTCTGTTTACTTGGCTGGACAAGTCAAGACATGTCTCTGGAGTCACTGTGGAAAGAAGTGGAGGCGGAGCAGAGAGACCAGACTAGAGGACTGTCAGCCAGACTCACCTCCCTTATCACAAGCCAAGCCTACAGTGCGCCAAGTGGTCAGACGGAGTAACAGCAGGAAGCAGCATTAAAATAACAGTGTATTAGTGTCGAGTGTGTGTGGCCAGCCGCTGGTGCACCAAATTAATCGCAACAGCCTGGCACAACAATTTAAAGCTACACTGATGCTCTGGGGGGTTTCAACCCCCAAACCCCCCCTTATCTATGTCCCTGGTAGGCTTAGGAAACACCCCCTGCCCCACCCCATCAGAGAATTATACAAAATAATGATTAGTTAAACCCACAAGTGCTTTTTTTACCACTACTATTCCTTTATGTTGGCTTTTGTGATTTAGAAATTGGATGAAAAGTTTAGCACTGGGAAACACTTTTTGATAGATAAGTAGTGCATTTTATATACATCTATATAGATCAAACCAAAATGAGGGACAAATGGGGGGGGGGGGGGAGAGGGGCAGAGGGACCTTGTTCCAAACCAGGGACAGTCCCCCAAAATCAGGAACAGTTGGGAACTATGTTCTCAGTCTGCTGGGCAAGAGGACCTCTAATGTTATTATGGACATCATTGGGGTAAGAGGACCTGTAATATTATTATGGACAGGATTGGGATAAGAGGATCTGTAATATTATTATGGACAGGATTGGGATAAGAGGACCTGTAATATTATTATGGACAGGATTGGGGTAAGAGGACCTGTAATGTTATTATGGACAGGATTGGGGTAAGAGGACCTGTAATGTTATTATGGACAGGATTGGGGTAAGAGGACCTCTAATGTTATTATGGACAAGATTGAGATAAGAGGACCTGTAATGTTATTATGGACAGGATTGGGGTAGGAGGACCTGTAATGTAATATGGACAGGATTTGAGCAAGAGGACGTGTAATGAAAGAAAATGTAGGAACCAATAGGTTCCAAACCCACGCAAATCAATAACCAAAAAACAAATAAACTACTAAGGGGCACTGTGTTGTAAAGTATAAAAACACCTATAACATGAAAAAAAAACATGCTCTTATATCATAATATCTTATATCATAAATTACATATCATCATAGTTATTAAACAATACAGTAAATACAACTTCATTTAAATTATAACAGATACATAAAAATTGTGAAGTCCATGTATAATTCCCACACGTGAATAACATCCTCAGTGAGTACAGGAAAGGTTCCTTTCCACCCGCATGCAGACAAACAATGCACTCACCAGACTTAATTAACCCCTATTACAGGGAGTCAAACTGTGCATATGGGAAAATCCAAGATGTCATACATGAGGTCACAGGAATGAATCTAAACTGCTGCTGTCATCCATTTTTATGATATATATATATATATATATATACACAACATATATATATATATATATATATATATATATATATATATATATACATACACACACACACAGATCAGCATGTATTGTATAGGAAACACCAGTTTGTGCTCCACCTGCATTCCAGCTGACCAGAAATTATGTATCTTAAACACCATCCAATGCCATTTCATCAGCCTACTGTACGTCTGACGTCTTTAGGGGTAACCTCTCCCTCTCTATATGGCAAAACTGGAGCTTTGAATACGTTATCTACATACATAGTGCTCAAAAGTTTGCATACCATGGCAGATATTGTGAAATGTTGGCATTAATATTGAAAATATGACTGATCATGCCTAAAAACTGTCTTTTATTTAAGAATAGCATCACATGAAGCCATTTATTATCACGTCATTTTTTGGATCCTTTTAAAATCATAATAACAGAAATCACCCAAATGGCCCTGATCAAAATAAAAAGATACCCAAAGCCTTGAATATGCCAGTCAGTACTGTTTAATCACTTATTAAGAAGTGGAAAAATTAGGGGCTCTTTTGATACCAAGCCAAGGTCAAGTAGACCAAGAAAGATTGCAGCCACAACTGGCGGAAGAATTGCTCAGGATACAAAGAAAAACACACAGGTAACTGCAGGAGAAATACAGGCTGCTCTCCAAAAATATGGTGTGGTTGTTTTTAAGGAGCACAATTCAACAATACTTGAACAAAAAAGAGCTGCAAGGTTGAGCTGCCAGAAGGAAGCCTTTACTGCACCAATGCCGCAAAAAAGCTAATGAGGCATGTCAAGGTGTTGGGCATATTGTAACCAGGCTTTTTTGTGGAACTTGTACTGTACAATAAAAGCCACACCATATTTTTCCAGAGCAGCGTGCATTTCTCCAGAGGTTACCTGTGGGTTTTTCTTTGTATGCCGAACAGTTTCTATGACAAATGTGGCTGAAATCTTTCTTGATCTACCTGACCTTGGCTTGTATCAAGAGATTCCCAAATGTTCCACTTCTTAAGTGATTGAACAGTACTGACTGGCATATTCAAGGCTTTGGATATCTTTTTCCATCTTTTTAAAGTTTCATTACCTTGTTACGCAGGTTTTTTGACTGTTCTTTTCTACCTCCTAATGGCTCAGTGCCTAGCCTGCTTAGTGCATCCATGTGAGAGCTAACAAACTCATTGACTATTTATACACAAACACTAATTGTGATTTAAAAAGCCACAAATGTGGGAAATTAACCTTTAATTACCATTTTAACCTGTGTATGCCACCGTCTATGTCTGTACCAAGGCCACACATTCCAGGGTATGTAAACTTTTGATCAGGGTCATTTGGGTGAATTCTGTTATAATTTAAAAAGGATCCAAAAAACTATGTGATAATAAATGGCTTCATGTGATTGCTATCCTTAAATAAAATACAGTTTTTTGGCATGATCAGTCAAAATTTTAATATTAATGCCAAAATTTTACAATTTCTGCCAGGGTATGCAAACTTTTGAGCACAACTGTATATACTAAATGGATGACAGTGGCAGTTTGGATTCATTCCTGTGACCTCATGTATAACATCTTGGATTTTCCCATATGAGCAATTTGACTCCCTGTAATAGGGGTCAATTAAGTCTGGTGAGTGCATTGTGTGTCTGCATGCGGGTGGAGAGGAACACTTCCTGTACTCACTGAGGACGTTATTAACATGTGGGATTTATACATGGACTTCACAATGTTAATTTATCTGTTATAATTTAAATGAAGAATTATTTGTTTATTCTGTATGGTGATATGTAATTTATGATACAAGAGCGCAGTTCCTTTGTTTCTTTTTGAGAGGGCCTGTAATGTTTTTTATGGACAGGATTGGGGTAAGAGGATCTGTAATGTTATTATGGACAGGATTGGGGTAATAGGACCTGTAATGTTATTATGGACAGGATTGGGGTAAAGGGATTCTATGCTGATCAATGAATATACCCCTCATTGTTCTCTATACATTCTAATAACAGAAAATAACAAGGATAGAAAAATGATAATTAAAAACATTTAAAAAAGTATAAGGAATTTCCCTGTGGGGTTTTGTATTGCAGCAAAAAATTCAAAATAAATTATAAAAAAGTATATTTTATTACAAAAAAGTATTCTACAAAATAGCACATGTCAGTGAAAGCATGAGCTTTAAAATTAAAACTGGAAGACATATATAGCATACATTGGGTACAGTGTTGAATCCATACAGTATTACATCAATACAATGAACCTTCAAAAATAACACAGTATCTGTAGAACATCATGTAAAGAGAGCCCCAATGCGTTTCGACCACATGTAGTATAGGTCTTCTTCAGAGGGGAAAAAGATACAGATTTCTAAAAAAATATATAGTATTTGAAGAAATACAGTGGGGACAGAAAGTATTCAGACCCCCTTCAATTTTTCACTCTTTGTTATATTGCAGCCATTTGCTAAAATCTTTTAAGTTCATTTTTTTCCTCATTGATGTACACACAGCACCCCATATTGACAGAAAAACACAGAATTGTTGACATTTTTGCAGATTTATTAAAAAAGAAAAACTGAAATATCACATGATCCTAAGTATTTAGACCCTTTGCTCAGTATTTAGTCCCACTAATAATAAATAAAATCGAATAACAATAGTGGGACTGCTAAAGCAGTCCCACTAATAAAGAAATAAAGAAATAATAAAAACTAGAAAATGCATTTCCTGCAGAAAATGCGTGGGAATGCTGAATAGCTAAAACTGCCCCATCAGAATTGCCACCAATAAAACTGCCCCATCATAATTGTCCCATCATATTCCTCTATTATAAATCAGTACATGGTGTGTCTGTCCCCTCCCCCGGGCTCTGTAATCAGAGCTGAGAGGCTCCAGCCACCTCCCCCCTGTGTATAACAGAAGCTTTGGTAACCATGGCAACAAAAGCAACACAGTACACTCTATTTAATGGTTAAAATTTCCTGAAGTGACCACTAAACAAACAGCTTTTTCACAAAAATCGTAAAAGATATCAAATTGAAAAGATATAGCCAGATAACTGAATATTTTGTGAACATTTTAAAGTTTATTTGGCGTCTGTAGGTGAAAGTATGAAGGAGCTGAAACTTTTGGGAGCGGAAGAAGATTTTAAGGATCTGAAGCATGCTCCCATTGACTTCAATGTTAAAAAAAAGTGTTAAAAAGTTTAATATTTTAAAAAGTATAAATAGTAGAAAAAAAGTTGAAAAAAGTCTCATCATCAGCTGAAAGAGACAAACATTTTAATAGTTGAAAGTATGCAGAAGTTACGCAGAACCAAAAAACATATGTAATAAAATGAAATAATAAATAATAAATAATAATAATAAAATAAATAAAATCGAATAACAATAGTGGGACTGCTAAAGCATTCCCACTAACTATAAAATGCATTTACTGGTGAAAATGCGTGGGAATGCTGAATAGCTGAATTGCTAAAACGGCCCCCATCAAAACTGCCCCCATCATACTGCCATCAAAACTGCCCCATCAGAATTGCCCCATCATATTGTCCCCATCAAAACTGCCCCATCATATTGCCACCATCAAAACTGCCCCATCAGAATTGCCCCATCAAAACTGCCCCATCATATTGCCACCATCAAAACTGCCCCATCAGAATTGCCCCATCAAAACTGCCCCATCATATTGCCACCATCAAAATTACCCCATCAGAATTGCCCCATCAAAACTGCCCCATCATATTGCCACCATCAAAACTGCCTCATCAGAATTGCCCCATCAAAACTGCCCCATCACATTCCTCTAATATAAATCAGTACATGGTGTGTCTGTCCCCTCCCCTGGGCTCTGTAATCAGAGCTGAGATGCTGCAGCCACCTCCCCCCTGTGTATAACAGAAGCTTTGGTAACCATGGCAACAAAAGCAACACAGTACACTCTGATTAATGGCTAAAATTTCCTGAAATGACCTCTAAACAAACAGGTTTTTCACAAAAACTGTAAAAGATATCAAACTGAAAAGATATAGCCACATAGCTGAATATTTTGTGAACATTTTAAAGTTTGTTTGGCGTCTGTAGGTGAAAGTATGAAGTAGCTGAAACTTTTGGGAGCGGAAGAAGATTTTTAGGATCTGAAGCATGCTCCCATTGACTTCAATGTTAAAAAAAAGTGTTAAAAAGCTTAATATTTTAAAATGTATAAATAGTAGAAAAAAAGTAGAAAAAGTCCCATCATCAGCTGAAAGAGACGAATATTTTAATAGTTGAATGGTTTTAATAGCTAAAAGTATGCAGAAGTTACGCAGAGCCAAAAAACGTACAGAATAAAATTAAATAACTAGAAAATGCATTTCCTGGGGAAAATGCGTGGGAATGCTGAATAGCTAAATTGCTAAAACGGCCGCCATCAAAACTGCCCCATCATACTGCCATCAAAACTGCCCCATCAGAATTGCCCCATCAAAATTGTCCCCATTAAAACTGCCCCATCATATTGCCACCATCAAAACTGCCCCATCAGAATTGCTCCATCAAAACTGCCCCATCATATTGCCACCATCAAAACTGCCCCATCAGAATTGCCCCATCATATTACCACCATCAAAACTTCCCCATCATATTGCCACCATCAAAACTGCCCCCATAATATTGCCATCAAAACTGCTCCATTAGAATTGCCCCATCAAAATTGTCCCCATAAAAACTGCCCCATCATATTGCCACCATCAAAACTGCCCCATCAGAATTGCCCCATCAAAACTGCCCCATCATATTGCCACCATCAAAACTGCCCACATCAAAACTGCCCCATTAGAATTGCCCCATCAAAACTGCCCCATCATATTGCCACCATCAAAACTGCCCCATCAGAATTGTCCCATCAAAACTGCCCCATCATATTGCCACCATCAAAACTGCCCCATCAGAATTGCCCCATCAAAACTGCCCCATCAGAATTGCCCCATCATATTGCCACCATCAAAACTGCCCCATCAGAATTGCCCTATCAAAACAGCCCCATCATATTGCCACCATCAAAACTGCCCCATCAGAATTGCCCCATCAAAACTGCCCCATCAGAATTGCCCCATCAAAACTGCCCCATCAGAATTGCCCCATCAAAACTGCCCCATCATATTGCCACCATCAAAACTGCCCCATCAGAATTGTCCCATCAAAACTGCCCCATCATATTCCCACCATCAAAACTGCCCCATCAGAATTGTCCCATCAAAACTGCCCCATCATATTGCCACCATCAAAACTGCCCCATCAGAATTGCCCCATCAAAACTACCCCATCAGAATTGCCCTATCAAAACTGCCCCATCATATTGCCACCATCAAAACTGCCCCATCAGAATTGCCCTATCAAAACTGCCCCATCATATTGCCACCATCAAAACTGCCCCATCATAATTGCCCCATCAAAACTGCCCCATCAGAATTGCCCTATCAAAACTGCCCCATCATATTCCTCTATTATTAATCAGTACATGGTGTGTCTGTCCCCTCCCCCGGGCTCTGTAATCAGAGCTGAGATGCTCCAGCCACCTCCCCCCCTGTGTATAACAGAAGCTTTGGTAACCATGGCAACAAAACAAACACAGTACACTCTGATTAATGGCTAAAATTTCCCGAAATTACCTCTAAACAAAAAGCTTTTTCTCAAAAACTGTAAAAGATATCAAACTGAAAAGATATAGCCAGATAGCTGAATATTTTGTGATAATTTTAAAGTTTGTTTGGCGTCTGTAGGTGAAAGTATGAAGGAGCTGAAACTTTTGGGAGCGGAAGAAGATTTTAAGGATTTCAAGCATGCTCCCATTGACTTCAATGTTAAAAAAAGTGTTAAAAAGCTTAGTATTTTAAAAAGTATAAATAGTAGAAAAAAAGTTGAAAAAGAGCACACATCAGCTAAAAGAGACGAACATTTTAATAGTTGAATGGTTTTAATAGCTGAAAGTATGCAGAAGTTACGCAGAGCCAAAAAACGTACGGAATAAAAATAAATGTAATCGAATAACAATAGTGGGACTGCTAAAGCAGTCCCACTAATAAATAAAATCGAATAAGAATAGCGGGACTGCTAAAGAATTCCCACTAATAATAATAATAATAAAAATAAATAAAATCGAATAACAATAGTGGGACTGCTAAAGCATTCCCACTAATAATAATAATAATAAAAACAAATAAAATCAAATAACAATAGTGGGACTGCTAAAGCAGTCCCACTAACTAGAAAATGCATTTCCTGGGGAAAATGCGTGGGAATGCTGAATAGCTGAATTGCTAAAATGGCCCCCAGCAAAACTGCCCCCATCATATTGTCATCAAAACTACCCCATCAGAATGCCCCATAAAAATTGTCCCCATCAAAACTGCCCCATCATATTGCCACCATCAAAACTGCCCCATCAGAATTGCCCCATCAAAACTGCCCCATCATATTGCCACCATCAAAACTGCCCCCATCAAAACTGCCCCATTAGAATTGCCCCATCAAAACTGCCCCATCAAAACTGCCCCATCATATTGCCACCATCAAAACTGCCCCATCATAATTGCCCCATCAAAACTGCCCCATCATATTCCTCTATTATAAATCAGTACATGGTGTGTCTGTCCCCTCCCCCGGGCTCTGTAATCAGAGCTGAGATGCTCCAGCCACCTCCCCCCCTGTGTATAACAGAAGCTTTGGTAACCGTGGCAACAAAAGCAACACAGTACACTCTGATAATGGCTAAAATTTCCTGAAATTACCTCTAAACAAAAAGCTTTTTCACAAAAACTGTAAAAGATATCAAACTGAAAAGATATAGCCAGATAGCTGAATATTTTGTGAACATTTTAAAGTTTGTTTGGCGTCTGTAGGTGAAAGTATGAAGGAGCTGAAACTTTTGGGAGCGGAAGAAGATTTTAAAGATCTGAAGCATGCTCCCATTGAATTCAATGTTAAAAAAAAAGTGTTAAAAAGCTTAATATTTTAAAAAGTATAAATAGTAGAAAAAAAGTTGAAAAAGTCCCATCATCAGCTGAAAGAGACAAACATTTTAATAGTTGAATGGTTTTAATAGCTGAAAGTATGCAGAAGTTGCGCAGAGCCAAAAAATGTACAGAATAAATAAATAAGAATAAAAACTAGAAAATGCATTTCCTGAGGAAAATGCGTGGGAATGCTGAATAGCTAAATTGCTAAAATGGCCGACATCAAAACTGCCCCATCATACTGCCATCAAAACTGCCCCATCAGAATTGCCCCATCAAAATTGTCCCCATTAAAACTGCCCCATCATATTGCCACCATCAAAACTGCCCCATCAGAATTGCCCCATCAAAACTGCCCCATCATATTGCCACCATCAAAACTGCCCCCATCAAAACTGCCCCATCATATTGCCACCTTTAAAACTGCTCCATTAAAATTGTCCCCATCCAAACTGCCCCATCATATTGCCACCATCAAAACTGCCCCATCATATTGCCCCATCAAAACTGCCCCATCAGAATTGCCACCATCAAAACTGCCCCATCAGAATTGTCCCATCAAAACTGCCCCATCATATTTCCACCATCAAAACTGCCCCATCAGAATTGCCCCATCAAAACTGCCCCATCAGAATTGCCCTATCAAAACAGCCCCATCATATTGCCACCATCAAAACTGCCCCATCATAATTGCCCTATCAAAACTGCCCCATCATATTGCCACCATCAAAACTGCCCCATCAGAATTGTCCCATCAAAACTGCCCCATCATATTGCCACCATCAAAACTGCCCCATCATAATTGCCACCATCAAAACTGCCCCATCATAATTGCCCCATCAAAACTGCCCCATCATATTCCTCTATTATAAATCAGTACATGGTGTGTCTGTCCCCTCCCCCGGGCTCTGTAATCAGAGCTGAGATGCTCCAGCCACCTCCCCCCTGTGTATAACAGAAGCTTTGGTAACCGTGGCAACAAAAGCAACACAGTACACTCTGATTAATGGCTAAAATTTCCTGAAATTACCTCTAAACAAAAAGCTTTTTCACAAAAACTGTAAAAGATATCAAACTGAAAAGATATAGCCAGATAGCTGAATATTTTGTGAACATTTTAAAGTTTGTTTGGTGTCTGTAGGTGAAAGTATGAAGGAGCTGAAACTTTTGGGAGCGGAAGAAGATTTTAAGGATCTGAAGCATGCTCCCATTGACTTCAATGTTAAAAAAAAAGTGTTAAAAAGCTTAATATTTTAAAAAGTATAAATAGTAGAAAAAAGTTGAAAAAGTCCCATCATCAGCTGAAAGAGACGAACATTTTAATAGTTGAATGGTTTTAATAGCTGAAAGTATGCAGAAGTTACGCAGAGCCAAAAAACATACAGAATAAAATTAAATAATATAATTAAAATTAAATAAAATCGAATAACAATAGTGGCACTGCTAAAGCATTCCCACTAATAAATAAAATCGAATAACAATAGTGGCACTGCTAAAGCATTCCCACTAATAAATAAAATCGAATAACAATAGTGGGACTGTTAAAGCAGTCCCACTAATAAAATTGAATAACAATAGTGTGACTGATAAAGCATTCCCGCTAATTAAAAATAAATAAAAAAACTAATAACAATAGTGGGACTGCTAAAGCAGTCCCACTAAAAATACATTTCCTCGGGAAAATGCGTAAGAATGCTGAATAGCTGAATTGCTAAAACGGCCCCCATCAAAATTGCCCCATCAAAATTGTCCCCATCAAAACTGCCCCATCATATTGCCACCATCAAAACTGCCACATCAGAATTGCCCCATCAAAACTGCCCCATCATATTGCCACCATCAAAACTGCCACATCAAAATTGTCCCCATCAAAACTGCCCCATCAGTATTGCCCCATCAAAACTGCCCCATCATATTGCCACCATCAAAACTGCCCCATCAGAATTGCCCATCAAAACTGCCCCATCATATTGCCACCATCAAAACTGCCCCATCAGAATTGCCCCGTCAAAACTTCCCCATCATATTGCCACCATCATAACTACCCCCATCAAAACTGCCCCATCATATTGCCACCTTTAAAACTGCTCCATTAAAATTATCCCCATCAAAACTGCCCCATCATATTGCCACCATCAAAACTGCCCCATCAAAACTGCCCCATCAGAATTGCCCCATCAAAACTGCCCCATCAGAATTGCCCCATCAAAACTGCCCCATCAGAATTGCCCTATAAAAACTGCCCCATCATATTGCCACCATCAAAACTGCCACATCAGAATTGCCGCATCAAAACTGCCCCATCAAAACTGCCCCATCATATTGCCACCATCAAAACTGCCCCATCAGAATTGCCCCATCAAAACTGCCCCATCATATTCCTCTATTATAAATCAGTACATGGTGTGTTTGTCCCCTCCCCGGGCTCTGTAATCAGAGCTGAGATGCTGCAGCCACATCCCCCCTGTGTATAACAGAAGCTTTGGTAACCATGGCAACAAAAGCAACACAGTACACTCTATTTAATGGCTAAAATTTCCTAAAATGACCTCTAAACAAACAGCTTTTTCACAAAAACTGTAAAAGATATCAAACTGAAAAGATATAGCCAGATAGCTGAATATTTTGTGAACATTTTAAAGTTTGTTTGGCGTCTATAGGTGAAAGTATGAAGGAGCTGAAACTTTTGGGAGCGGAAGATTTTAGGGATCTGAACCATGCTTCTATTGACTTCAATGTTAAAAAAGGTGATAAAAAGCTTAGTATTTTAAAAAGTATAAATGGTAGAAAAAAAGTTGAAAAAGTCCCATCTTTAGCTGAAAGAGACAAACATTTTAATAGTTGAATGGTTTTAATAGCTGAAAGTATGCAGAAGTTACGCAGAGCCAAAAAACGTACGGAATAATAAAAATAAATAAAATCGAATAACAATAGTGGGACTGCTAAAGCAGTCCCACTAATAAATAAAATCGAATAACAATAGTGGGACTGCTAAAGCATTCCTACTAATGAAACCAAATAGATAGCTAGATCATAACTGGGGAGATAGACAGACAGACAGACAATATATACAAATACAATGAAAGAGAGAGATATGGGCACTACCCATCAACCCAAAGAAAACAAAAATTGCAGTGTTCCAAAAGAAGAATACTAAATGAGTTCTTCCTTTACATTAACTACTTCTCACCCGCCCATATTACCCGTACCATGATGTACCAGTATGTCACTTAGTACATGCGCACTGGCACACCCACTGGGGTAAAATAAAACGTGTGAAAAATTAAATACCTGATCATCCCCCCCCCAGAGAAGTACAGTGACACTATGGTGACACTGAACTACTCTGATGACAGAATGTAAAAAAAAAATTGTTTAAGAAAATGGAATAGAAAATATTTTATTTTAAACATACTGTCACCAGTCAGTATCCCTGATCTGATCCCCACCAGTAGTATTGGACTTTTTTGTGCTGTCGGCTTTTACACTTTATCATTAATTTTATTCCTTTTTTTAGCACAGCGTTTAACCCTTGGTTTTTTTATGAGTCGTATGATGACGCTGTACTGCACTGGTGAAAGGATGCAAAAAAAAAAGAGGAAAAAAATTATTTAATTTCTTTGCTTTCCAAAAAATGATGAAAAATTACAACTTCAAAAAAACTCACCATGCCTTTTACTAAATGCCTCAGACTGTTTACTTTGCACAAAGGTCATTTGGAAGATATTTGTACCATCCTGGCATTTTAAGGGCCTCAAGAAATGAGATCCATCAGTATATCAGGATTGATCAATCTTCAGATATATTCCATACAGTAGTTTGTAGACACTATAACTTTCCACAAACCAATTATTCACTTATTGGGATTTTTTTTACCAAAGACATGTAGCAGAATACCTTTTGGCCTAAATGTATGAAGAAATTTGGTTTTATTGGATAAGTTTCCTAACAGAAAGTGGAAAATATTTTCAAAATCTTCAGTCTTTTTTCGTTTATATATTAAAAAATAAAAAAAACTCAGTGAAAATCAAATAACACCAAAAGAAAGCTCCATTTGTGTGAAAAAAATGATATCAATTTAATTTGGGCACAGCGTTGCATGTTTGCACAATTGCCAGTTAAAGTAGGGCAGGGCTGAATAGAAAAAAATGGCCTGGGGTCTCACCAAGAGCCTCAGGCCCCGTACTTTCGATCGGGATCTCCTGATTCCAGGTCACCTGATTGCTGTAATAGCCTCTGATTAGCTACCACAGGGATCAGTCACTGTGAAGCCCGCCCCTGTGTTTTTTTCTTTCTGTGAATGGAGAGGATACATTGAATGAAATGGATACATCGTATCTCTCTCTTTATTTGAAGAAAGGGTACTGTCATACCCTCCACACTCCTCTCCTGTACATACTGTCCACTGTCATACCCTCCAGACTCCTCTCCTGTACATACTGTCCACTGTCATACCCTCCACACTCCTCTCCCATTCATACTGGTCACTGTCATATCCACCACACTCCTCTCCTGTACATACCGCCCACTGTCATAACCTCCACACTCCTCTCCCATACATACTGTCCACTAAGGATGAGCCGAACACCCCCCCCCCGGTTCGGTTCGCACCAGAACTTGTGAACAGACCAAAACTTTGCACGAACGTTAGAACTCCATTGAAGTCTATGGGACTCAAACGTTCAAAATCAAAAGTGCTCATTTTAAAGGCTAATTTGCATGGTATTGTGCTAAAAAGGGTTTGGGGACCCGGGTCCTGCCCCAGGGCACATGTATCAATGCAAAAAAAAAGTTTTAAAAACGTCAGTTTTTTCGGGAGCAGTGATCTTAATAATGCTTAAAGTCAAACAATAAAAGTGTAATATTCCTTTAAATTTCATACCTGGGGGGTGTCTATAGTATGCCTGTAAAGGGGCGCATGTTTCCCGTGTTTAGAACAGTCTGACAGCAAAATGACATTTCAAAGGAAAAAAAGTCATTTAAAACTACTCGCGGCTATTAATGAATTGCCGGTCCGACAATACACATAAAAGTTAGTTGATAAAAACTGCATGGGATTTCCCCACAGGGGAACCCCGAACCAAAATTTTTAAAAAAATTGGCGTGGGGTCCCCCCAAAAATCCATACCAGACCCTTATCTGAGCACACAACCTGGCAGGCCGCAGGAAAAGAGGGGGGAACGAGAGAGCGCCCCCCTTCCTGAACCGTACCAGGCCACATGTCCTCAACATTGGGAGGGTGCTTTGGGGTAGCCCCCCAAAGCACCTTGTCCCCATGTTGATGAGGACAAGGGCCTCATCCCCACAACCCTTGGCCAGTAGTTGTGGGGGTCTGCGGGCAGGGGGCTTATCGGAATCTGGAAGAACCCTTTAACAAGGGGACCCCCAGATCCCGCCCCCCCTATGTGAAATGGTAAGGGGGTACAAAAGTACCCCTACCATTTCACTAGAAAACTGTCAAAATGTTAAAAATGACAAGAGACAGTTTTTGACAATTCCTTTATTTAAAGTCTTCTTTTTTCCATCTTCTATCTTCTTTCATTTTTAACATTTTTGACAGTTTTTTTGTGAAATGGTAGGGGTACTTTTGTACCCCCTTACCATGTCACACAGGGGGGGCCGGGATCTGGGGGTCCCTTTGTTAAAGGGGGCCTCCAGATTCCGATAAGCCCCCCACCCGCAGACCCCCACATCCACCGGCCAAGGGTTGTGGGGATGAGGCCCTTGTCCTCATCAACATGGGGACAAGGTGCTTTGGTGGGCTACCCCAAAGCACCCTCCCAATGTTGAGGGCATGTGGCCTGGTACAGTTCAGGAGGGGGGGGGCGCTCTCTCATTCCTCCCTCTTTTCCTGCGGCCTGCCAGGTTGCATGCTCGGATAAGGGTCTGGTATGGATTTTTGGGGAGACCCCACGCCAATTTTTTAAATTTTGACGCGGGGTTCCCCTTAAAATCCATACCAGACCTGAAGGGTCTGGTATGAATTTTGAGGGGGACCCCTACGTCATTTTTTAAAAAAATTTTGGCGCGGGGTTCCCCTTAATATCCATACCAGACCTGAAGGGCCTGGTATGGAATTTAGGGGGACCCCCACGCAAGTTTTTTTTTTAATTTTGGTTCGAGGTTCCCATGTGGGGAAATCCCATGCAGTTTTTATCAATGAACTTTTATGTGTATTGTCAGACCGGCAATTCATTAATAGCCGCGAGTAGTTTTAAATGACTTTTTTCCTTTGAAATGTCATTTTGCTGGCAGACTGTTCTAAACACGGGAAACATGCGCCCCTTTACAGGCATACTATAGACACCCCCCAGGTATGAAATTTAAAGGAATATTACACTTTTATTGTTTGACTTTAAGCATTATTAAAATCACTGCTCCTGAAAAAACGACCGTTTTTAAAACTATTTTTTTCATTGATACATGTCCCCTGGGGCAGGACCCAGGTCCCCAAACACTTTTTATGACAATACCATGCATATAAGCATTTAAAATTAGCACTTTTGATTCTCCCATAGACTTTTAAAGGATGTTCCTCGGCTTTCGAATTTGCCGCAAACACCCCAAATTGTTCGCTGTTCGGTGAACTGGCGAACAGCCGATGTTCGAGTCGAACATGAGTTCGACTCGAACTCGAAGCTCATCCCTACTGTCCACTGTCATCCTCCATACTTTTCTCCTGTACATACTGCCTACTGTCATACCCTCCACACTCCTCTCCCATTCATACTGCTCACTGTCATATCCACCACACTCCTCTCCTGTATAGGGATGAGCCGAACACCCCCCCCGGTTCGGGTTCGCAACAGAACCTGCGAACGGACCGAAAATTCGCACAAACGTTAGAACCCCATTGACGTCTATGGGACTCGAACATTTTAAATCAAAAGTGCTCATTTTAAAGGCTAATTTGCATGGTATTGTCCTAAAAAGGGTTTGGGGACCCGGGTCCTGCCCCAGGGGACATGTATCAATGCAAAAAAAAACTTTTAAAAACGTCAGTTTTTTCAGGAGCAGTGATTTTAACCACTTGCCAACCACCCACAGCCGAATGACGGCTGCAGGGCGGCTGGATAACTCTGGGATCACGCCATATGACGTGATCCTGGAGAACCGCTCCCGCGCACCCCCCCGGGCGCGCACACAGGAACATCCGTGTTCGCCGGGTCCAGGGGACCCGGCGCAACACGGATCGCGGTAAAGGGCCAATGACAGCGGCCCTTTACCATGTGATCGCTCCGTCCAATGACGGAGCGATCACAAATATAAACAAAAAGGCAAAGCAGGGTCATCAGGAGGTTACAGCTCTCCTCTCCTCACACCGATGCAGCGTGAGAGGAGAGGAGAGCTTTTACAGTGACAAACAGTGAGTTTTCTACCTTTATCAGTGTCCAACAGTGCCACAGCAGTGCCCAACAGTGCCACAACAGTGCCATCTGTGCCCAACAGTGTCATCTGTGCCACATCTGTGCCACCTGTGCCACCTGTACCACCTGTGCCACCTCTGTGCCACCTCTGTGCCACACCAGTGATTTTACAGTGCACACCAGTGCCACACCTGTACCACACCAGTGCCACCTGTGCCCATCAGTGCCACCTGTGCCCATCAGTGCCACCTGTGCCCATCAGTGCCACTTGTGCTTATCAGCGCCACTGCACTGCCACATCAGTGCCGCCTGAGCCCACCAGTGCAGCCTGAGCCCACCAGTGCCGCCTGAGCCCACCAGTGCCGCCTGAGCCCACCAGTGCCACCTCTGTGCCACACCAGTGCAACCAGAGCCACACCAGTGCAACCACAGTGCACACCAGTGCCACACCAGTGCCACATCAGTGCCACCTGTGCCCATCAGTGCCACCTGTGCCCATCAGTGCCAACTGTGCCCATCAGTGCCACTTGTGCTCATCTGCGCCACTGCAGTGCCACATCAGTGCTGCCTGTGCCCACCAGTGCTGCCTGTGCCCACCAGTGCTGCCTGTGCCCACCAGTGCCACCTCTGTGCCACCAGAGCCACACCAGTGCAACCAGAGCCACACCAGTCCCACTACAGTGCAACCAGAGCCACACCAGTCCCACTACAGTGCCACATCAGTGCCACCTGTGCCCATCAGTGCTCATCTGCGCCACATCAACCTCACCAGCCACCAGTATGGCAAAAAAATTATTTACAGCCGAGGAGGCCTACCAGCGTCTCAGCATGACCGATGAGAGCAGCGGGGAGCTCTCTGAGTCCCTGTCCGATTCGGATTCAGCCTATGAACCTGTGACAAGCAGCAAGTCTGATACAGATTTGGAAGAGGAACGTGTGCCCGTGAAAAGAAGGCGTTCTGGCGTGGAGCAGCAGCCTACTACCACCTCAAGCGCAGTGCCGTCCACCTCAAGAGCTGTGCCGTCCACCTCCAGCGCAGTGCCGTCCACCTTCAGCGCAGTGCCGTCCATCTCCAGCGCAGTGCCGTCCACCTCAAGCGCAGTGCCGTCCACCTCAAGCGCAGTGCCACCGCAACAAAGGCCAGGTACCAGAAGGGTGTCCTCTCAGCCACAAATTGATAGAGGCCATGCCACCCTTCCCTATGCCCTTCAAAACCCCCTGTGGCTTCCCCCTCATTCCGGAGCAGCAAATATCCCCCCTTTTACCGCCCAGCCAGGTGTCCAGGTGAACACCGATGATTTTGTGATGCTTGATTTTTTTTTATTTGATTTTCACCAACGACTTACTATCGTCCATTGTGGCCCAGTGCAACCTCTATGCACAGCAGTACATAGAAAGAAACCCTGGCTCTAGTTATGCCCGTCCCTTTGAGTGGAGAGAGCTTACCATAGCGGAATTTAAAATTTTCTTAGGCCTAACTTTTACAATGGGACTCACAAAAAAAACCGAAATGTACTCATATTGGTCAACTAACCCCGTCCACCACATGCCACTCTTCTCTTCGATAATGCCAAGATCAAGATACCTTATGATTTTGCGCTTCCTCCACTACAACGACAACACCCAGTGCCCTCCCCGAAATGACCCATCATTTGACAAATTATTCAAACTTCGGCCACTCCTAAATTATTTCGCTGAAAAATTTCCCCAATTATATACCCCCGAACAGAATATTTCCGTGGATGAGTCCCTTGTGAAATTCTCCGGCAGGCTCGGCATCAAACAATTTATCCCCAGCAAAAGGGCCCGATATGGGGTAAAAATGTACAAACTTTGCGACCGAGCCACGGGGTACATTTACTCCTTCCGGGTGTACGAAGGGAAGGACACCCAACTGAATCCCCCTGAATGTCCAGAATATATTGGAGCCAGCGGCAAAGTTGTCTGGGAGCTTGTTTATCCACTGCTTGGAAAGGGGTACCACCTTTATGTGGATAACCTTTATACAAGTTTGCCCCTCTTCCGTAATCTTCACCGGAGAGACACCCCAGCATGTGGTACCGTAAGAACGAATAGAAAAGGCTTCCTGCAAAAACTGGTCAATGAAAGGCTACGCCGAGGGGAGACGCCGTCTTTGCGGAACCAGGAGCTATTAGCTGTCAAGTGGAGGGACAGACGAAACGTCCACATGCTGACGACAATCCATAATGACACCTACGTGGAAGTCCCAAGAAGAAACGGCCCAGTCCAGAAACCTGCTTGTATTTATGATTACAATTTGTTTATGGGGGGAGTGGACTTCAACGATCAGATGATTGAACCCTACCTTCCCACAAGAAAATCCCGTCACTGGTATAAAAAAGTGTCCATTTATTTTTTCAGTTTGGCCATGTATAACACTTATGTTATTTACCAAAAATCGACAGAGAACCCCGTATCCTATCTGCACTACCAGGAACAAGTAATCTCCGCCCTTTTGTACCCTGAAAGCCCACCAGAAATTATTCGCTCTGATTATGTGAGCAGGCTCCACGAACGCCACTTTCCTGACAAAATCCCCCCCAGTGAAACAGGCCAGAGACGTCAGAAGAGATGCCGGGTGTGCTCCAGAGGAGGAATTAGAAGAGACACCTCATTTTATTGTCCCGATTGTCCTTCCCAACCAGGCCTCTGTATAAGTGAATGTTTCCACCGTTACCATACTTCTCTACATTATTAGGGAAGTATGGTAAACGTAATTCTCATTTCCTGTAATTTTCCTCCACACCCCTTATGCCACTGCACTGAACCTGACTTACCTCTGCCTTCTCCGGAATCGACCCTGGCCTGTTATACGACCAAGCTTCTGCCTAACGATAAACATACCTCTGCCTTCTCCGGAACTGACCCTGGCCTGTTATACGACCAAGCTTCTGCCTAACGATAAACTTACCTCTGCCTTCTCCGGAACTGACCCTGGCCTGTTATACGACCAAGCTTATGCCTAACGCTAAACTGTACCTACCTCTGCCTGCTCTGGAACTGACCCTGGACTGTTTGACCACGTTTTTTGCCTGCCTCTTGGACTGATCATTTACCCTGCTATGCTAGTGGGAACACAGGGGTCTCACATGTGTGAGGGGCTCCAGAAATGTTTTTCTGGATGAAGAAAACTAATTTTTTAGTTTTCTCATTCCCAGATTTAGGGTCTGGAGACTCGGAGGCTTCAAAGAGATTTGGGTGGGAGAAGCCTCTACCCCTGTCCCCATTCTTTCCTGGCCTGCTACTTGGACCATGTTCCTGCTTACTACCAGGACCAATATTTTGGCACTGCTGGCAATGTCTCTACTTGCACTGACCCTGGACTGTACAAGGACATTATCCCTGCCTGTACTATGGACAATATTCCTGCCTGCTGCCTGGACAATTCCATTCACTGTCGCTGACCATGTCCCTGCCTGCTGCCTGGATCAGGGCTCTCCTCCTGTGGACAACTGCACTACTAAAACCACAGGTAATCTTTTGTTTACCCTTTGCTCAGCAGAATGTATTTTAGGGTGTAATTCTTGGTATGTTCATGCTATGTGTTAGAAATATGAAGAGCCTTCAAAAATGTGATAGATTGTAAGGAAATTAGATGTGTAATTTATGCACCTAGAACGCCTGAATGTGCTACTTCAATGTTGGGCCTCTGTATGTGGCCAGGCTGTGTAAAAGTCTCACACATGTGGTATCGCCATACTCAGGAGGAGTAGCAGAATATATTTTGGGGTGTCATTTTTGCTATGTACATGCTATGTGTTGGAAATATCTTAGAAATGGACAACTTTGTGTAAAAAAAATGCATTTTCATTTTTTTTCCACATTTTCCAAAAACTTCTGGAAAAAAATGAACCGTTCAAAAGACTCATTATGCCTCATAGATTATACGTTGGAGTGTTTGCTTTCCAAAATGGGGTCACTTTGTGGGCGTTTCCATTGTCCTGGTGCTCCAGGGCCTTCAAAAGTGTAATAGGTGGTTGAGAGATTAGATGTGTAATTTATGCTCCTAGAACGCTTGAATGTGCTACTTCAATGTTGCGCCTCTGTATGTAGCCAGGCTGTGTAAAAGTCTCACACATGTGGTATCGCCATACTCAGGAGGAGTAGCAGAATATATTTTGGGGTGTCATTTTTGCTATGTACATGCTATGTGTTGGAAATATCTTAGAAATGGACAACTTTGTGTAAAAAAAATGCGTTTTCATTTTTTTTCCACATTTTCTAAAAACTTCTGGAAAAAAATGAACCATTCAAAAGACTCATTATGCCTCATAGATTATACGTTGGGGTGTTTGCTTTCCAAAATGGGGTCACTTTGTGGGCGTTTCCATTGTCCTGGTGCTCCAGGGCCTTCAAAAGTGTAATAGGTGGTTGAGAGATTAGATGTGTAATTTATGCTCCTAGAACGCCTGAATGTGCTACTTCAATGTTGCGCCTCTGTATGTAGCCAGGCTGTGTAAAAGTCTCACACATGTGGTATCGCCATACTCAGGAGGAGTAGCAGAATATATTTTGGGGTGTCATTTGTGTAATGTACATGCCATGTGCGAGAAATAACCTGTTATAATGACAAATTGGTGTGAAAAAAAATAAAAATAAAAAAAATCTTAATTTTGCAAAGAATTGTGGGAAAAAATAACAACTTCAAAAAACTCACCATGCCTCTTACTAAATACCTTAGAATGTCTACTTTCCAAAAAGGGGTCATTTGGGGGGTATTTGTACTTGCCTGGCTTGTTAGGGTCTCAAGAAATGAGATAGGCCTCAGTACATCAGGTGTGATCAGATGTGATCAATTTTCAGTGATTGGCACCATAGCTTGTAGACTCTATAACTTTCACACAGACTAAATAATATCCACTAATTTAGGTTATTTTTACCAAAGATATGTAGCAGTATAAATTTTGGCCCAAATTTATGAAGAAAAATTACTTATTTGCAAAATGTTATAATAAAAATGAAGAAAAATTCATTTTTTTACAAAATTTTCGGTATTTTTTCATTTATAGCACAAAAAATAAAAAACCCAGAGGTGATCAAATGCCACCAAAAGAAAGCTCTATTTGTGTGAAAAAAAGGACGAAAATTTCATATGGGTACAGTGTTGCATGACTGAGTAATTGTCATTCAAAATGTGAAAGCACCGAAAGCTTAAAATTGGTCTGGTTAGGAAGGGGGTTTAAGTGCCCAGTGGTCAAGTGGTTAATGATGCTTAAAGTAAAAAAAAAAAAAAGTGAAATATTCCTTTAAATATTGTACCTGGAGGGTGTCTATAGTATGCCTGTAAAGTGGCGCATGTTTCCCGTGCTTAGAACAGTCCACGCACAAAAGGTCATATTTAAAGGAAAAAAAAGTCATTTAAAACTGCTTGCGGCTTTAATGTAATGTCGGGTCCTGGCAATATGGATGAAAATCAGTGAGACAAACGGCATGGGTACCCTCCAGTCCATTACCAGGCCCTTTGGGTCTTGTATGGATATTAAGGGGAACCCCGCACCCAAATTAAAAAAGAAAAGGTGTGGGGCCCCCAGGCCCTATATACTCTGAACAGCAGTATAGAGGCAGTGCAAACAAGACAGGGACTGTAGGTTTGTTAAGTAGAATCTGTTTGTAATTTTGAACTGGTACATTTTTAACGTGTTTAGCTCCAGCCAAAAAATCTATTTTAAGCTTTTTGGAAAACATAGGGAAGGGTTATCACCCCTGTGACATTTGTTTTGCTGTCTGTGCTCCTCTTCAGAAGATTTCACCTCACTTTTTTGTCCCAATGACAAATGTTTTTTGAAAATTTGGGGTTTTTTGTGAAACAAGGATTGGTGATAAAGCATCAGTGGAAAGGAGAAAAGTTTTTCCCATATTAACTCTTCCAGGAGAGAATTTCCCTTCCAAGGGGTAGATTTCATCTCACTTCCTGTTATCTCCTTCCGTTTGCAAGTAGGAGTCGTCTGTAAGTTGGATGTTTGAAAATAGGGGCCTGCCCTATATACTCAGCAGAAATTTGGGCCTTAGGTGTTGTTGTGGCCACAACATTGTAAGCCCTCACAGGGCCCTGCTGGGAAATATTAGATCAAGAATTGTAATTACATGCCCCTGTTGAACAGGGCCAGAAAAATTGGGTCTTTTTTGGTGGTGGTGGTGCTGGTGCCACAACACTGTAAGTCCTCACAGTTACTCTTGGTGGTCACGGAAATGGGCCCTGTTGTGAAATATTAGATCAAGAATTCTAATTGCACGCCCCTGTTAAACAGGGGCTGAAAAATTGGGCCTTAGGCACTGGTGATGGTGCCACAACACTGCAACCCCTCTCAGATACTCTAGTTGGAGCACAGGAACTAGCCCTGATGCAAAGAATTGCATCAAAAATTTTTATTACACGCCCCTGTTAAACAGGGGCTGAAAAATTGGGCCTTAGGCACTGGTGGCGGCGCCCAGAACCAAAAATGTTCTTACAAGCTATCAGCATGATCATTGAGGAGGAAGAGGACAATTACTCAGCATAACAGGATAGTCACTCAGCATCAGCATAGGCAGTCTTTGAAGGGATCTGACATTTCAAAAATTATTTGGTTACATCAGCATCAGGTGCTTGGTAGTTGGTTGTGATCCAAGACTGATTCATTTTTATGAAGTTCAGTCGATCGACCGAGTCGGTGGACAGACGCATCCTGTGATCAGATACAAAGCCTCCAGCAGCACTGAATGTGCGTTCCGAAAGAACGCTGGATGCAGGACAGGCCAGTAGCTCAATTGCATACTGTGCAAGCTCTGTCCAGTGATCCATCCTCAAGACCCAGTAACCCAGACGTCTTGAGGGAAAGGTGTCCAAGTCAGATCTTGCCCCTAGGTATTCCTGCACCATGTAAAACAGATGCTGGCGATGGTTGCTGGAACCGATCATACTTTGGGGCTGCGGACTAAAAAATTGTCTGAACGCATTGGTCAGATGGCCACCTTCTCCACCGCTCCTTCTTTGACTGACCGAAGCCTCAGCAACACGTTGTCCAGAAACAGGAGTTTGTAACCTCCCAGTCTCTGGGAACGCGTTGCACAGACCTTTCTGCAAGGCCTCCCGAAGATGTTTCATCCTCTGCTCCCTCTGCGACGGCAAGATAAGGTCCGCAACCTTACTCTTGTAACATGGATCAAGGAGGGTTGCCAGCCAGTATTGTTCCTTCTCCTTGATACCACGAATACAAGGATCCTTCTGCAGGCTTTGCAGGATCAGGGAGGCCATGCAGCGTAGGTTTGCTGAGGCATGTGGTCCTCTGGGTCACTAAGGACGACATGATCCGCAGCCACCTCCTCCCAGCCACGTACAAGTCCATGTGTTTCTTGGGACTGTAAATGATCCCTTAAATACTGCTGCTGATGCTGAGTGCCAGGCTCCACCTCCATACTGACACAATCCTCCTCCTCGTCCTCTTCCTGTGTGATTGGCGGGCACGCATGAACACTGTCTGGATAAAGGGGGCCTTGAGAGCTAAGGAAATCCTCCTGTTCCTGCCTCTGTTCTGCCTCAAGTGCCCTGTCCATTATTCCACGCAGCGTGTGCTCCAACAGGTGGACAAGGGGGACAGTGTCACTGATGCATGCACTGTCACTGCTCACCATCCTCGTGGCCTCCTCAAATGGTGACAGGACAGTGCATGCATCCCTGATCATGGCCCACTGGCGTGGGAAAAAAAACCAAGCTCCGCTGACCCTGTCCAGGTGCCATAGTTGCACAGGTACTCATTGATGGCCCTCTGCTGCGTGTTAGCTGCTGCAGCATGGCCAACGTTGAGTTCCACCTGGTGGGCATGTCACAGATTAGGCGGTTCTTGGGCAGGTTAAATTCCTTTTGGAGGTCTGCCAGCCGAGCACTGGCATTATATGACTGGTGGAAATGCACACAGACTTTTCTGGCCTGCCTCAGGACATCCTATAAGTCCGGGTACCTGCCCAAGAACCGCTGCACCACCAAGTTAAGGACGTGAGCCAAACAGGGCCCTTGGGTCATTTGTCCCTGTCGGAGGGCAGAGAGGAGGTTGGTGCTATTGTCGCAAACCACCATTCCTGCCTTAAGTTGGCGTGGCTTCAACCACCTCTGAACCTGCCCCTGCAGAGCTGATAGAACCTCTGCCCCAGTGTGGCTCCTGTCCCCCAAGCACACCAGCTCAAGCACCGCATGGCATCTTTTGGCCTGCGTACTTGCGTAGCCCCTTGAACGCCTACGGAGCACCGCTGCTCCTGAGGACAAAGCACAGAAAGAGGCCATGGAGGAAGAAGAAGAGGAGGGGGTGGAGAAGAGAGGTGTGTCAGAATCATTAGTAGTGGCATTTTGGAGGCGTGGTGGCGGAACAACCTCCAACACTAATGCACCTTGTCCTACATCCTTCCCAGCTGCCAGCATAGTCACCCAATGCGCGGTGAAACTTGGGTAATGTCCCTATCCATGCATGCTGGACCATGAGTCAGCGGTAATATGCACCTTACCGCTGACCGCCCTGTCCAGCGAGGAATGGACATTGCCTTCCACATGCCGGTAGAGAGCTGGAATCGCCTTCCGTGAGAAAAAGTGGCGTTTGGGTTCCTGTCACTGAGGAACCGCACATTCCACAAACTCATGGAAGGGGACAGAGTCTACCAACTGAAAAGATAGCATTTGAAGTGCTAGCAATTTTGCCAAGCTAGCATTCAACCGCTGGGCATGTGGATGGCTGGGAGCGAACTTCTTTCGGCGGTGCAGCAGCTGGGGCAGGGAAATTTGCCTGGTACAATCTGATGTCGGTGTACCGAAAGCAGATTGCTCACAAGTACTTGGCTGTGACACACCTAATTCTACACCTTCATTCCTATCAGTGCAGGTCTCAGAGAGGACTGAAGGTATAGTGGGGTTGGAGATCTCAGCTGATGAGGAGCAAGGAGAGGTCCTCTTTATTCTTTGGTGTGGTTCTTTTAGGTACGCTTGCCAACGAACTGCATGGCAGGTCAACATATGTCTGGTCAACCATGTGGTGCCCAAGCGGGAGATGTTTTGGCCATGCGAGATACGCTTGAGACATATGTTCTAAATAGCAGTGGTGCGATCTGATACACTCGTCTCAAAAAAGGCCCACACCAAAGAACTTTTGGAATAATGCACAGAGACAGCAGCGCCCTGCACATGCGGAGCTTTGCGGTGTGATGCAGTCAGTGTGCTGCCCTTAGGCTGGCCCCTGGAGGGCATCCTGCCTCGTTGGTGATGTTCCTCCTCCTCCTCCCCTCTCCTATCAGGCACCCACATTGAGTCAGTGACCTCATCATCCCCTTCCTCCTCATCACTGGAGCAAACCTGGCAGTATTCTGGGGGAGCATGACTGCCAGATTGCTGTCCTTCTTGGGCACCCCCTCTGTCCGTGCTCACGTTACTGCCTTCATCTAATTCAGTATCATCATCAGAGCCTTCTAAACGCTGGGCATCCTCCTGGAGCACGTACCCAACACTGTTGACAAACAGTTCGAGGGACTCCCCAGGAGGACATGGTGGGGCTAGGGAAGGAGTCACTGATGCCATTGAGCCGAGGGAAGAGGCCACGTTGGCAGCTGCTTTGCCAGACAAAGTACCCTGAGCATGGGTGAGAGAGGATGAGGAGGATGAGGACGGCTTGGTCATCCACTCGACCAAGTCTTCCGCATGTTGCGGCTCAACACGGCCAGCTGCCAAAAAAAGGCCAAGCGTGTCCCACGGCCACGTGCTGATGAGGATGCACCGTGTCCACGACCAGCACTGTTGCCTCTAGACACAGAGCCTGCTTGCCCTCTTTTATTGGCTTGTGACTGTCTGCCTCCCCTTGTTGGCCTTCCAGACATACTAATGGCCTACAGTGAGATGTAGCTGCACTAAGCTGGGATATATATATATATATATATATATATATATATATATATATATATATATACTGATACTGCAGCTAGCAAAATCAACTGCCTGCCTGTAGTATGAGAACACCACCAATCTTCCACAGGTAGCTTTAGCTGAACACTGTGCAGAGGTCGCACTACACTAACTTGTAGCTTTAGCTGAACACTGTGCAGAGGACGCACTACAGCAACGTTAAAATAATGTAGCTGCCTGCGGCAGTGATATGATCAGGAAAACACCAGCAACCTTCTACGGGTAGCTTTAGCTGAACACTGTGCAGAGGTCGCACTACACTAACGTGTAAATAATGTAGCTGCCTGCGGTAGTGATAGGATCAGGAAAACACCACCAACCTTCTACATATATTGTAGTGCGTCCTCTGCACAGTGTTCAGCTAAAGCTACAAGTTAGTGTAGTGCAACCTCTGCACAGTGTTCAGCTAAAGCTACAAGTTAGTGTAGTGCACAGTGTTCAGCTAAAGCTACAAGTTAGTGTAGTGCGACCTCTGCACAGTGTTCAGCTAAAGCTACCTGTAGAAGGTTGGTGGTGTTTTCCTGATCCTATCACTACCGCAGGCAGCTACATTATTTACACGTTAGTGTAGTGTGACCTCTGCACAGTGTTTAGCTAAAGCTACCTGTAGATGGTTGGTGGTGTTTTCCTGATCCTATCACTACCGCAGGCAGCTACATTATTTACATGTTAGTCTAGTGCATCCTCTGCACAGTGTTCAGCTAAAGCTAACGTTAAAGTAATGTAGCTGCCTGCAGTAGTGATAGGATCAGGAAAACACCACCAACCTTCTACAGGTAGCTTTAGCTGAACACTGTGCAGAGGACGCACTACACGAACGTTAAAATAATGTAGCTGATGGCGGTAGTGATAGGATCAGGAAAACACCACCAACCTTCTACAGGTAGCTTTAGCTGAACACTGTGCAGAGGTCGCACTACACTAACTTGTAGCTTTAGCTGAACACTGTGCAGAGGTCGCACTACACTAACTTGTAGCTTTAGCTGAACACTGTGCAGAGGTCGCACTACACTAACTTGTAGCTTTAGCTGAACACTGTGCAGAGGTTGCACTACACTAACTTGTAGCTTTAGCTGAACACTGTGCACTACACTAACTTGTAGCTTTAGCTGAACACTGTACAGAGGTCGCACTACACTAACTTGTAGCTTTAGCTGAACACTGCGCAGAGGTCGCACTACACTAACTTGTAGCTTTAGGTGAACACTGTGCACTACACTAACTTGTAGCTTTAGCTGAACACTGTGCAGAGGTCGCACTACACTAACTTGTAGCTTTAGCTGAACACTGTGCAGAGGTCGCACTACACTAACTTGTAGCTTTAGCTGAAAACTGTGCACTACACTAACTTGTAGCTTTAGCTGAACAGTGTGCAGAGGTCGCACTACACTAACTTGTAGCTTTAGCTGAACATTGTGCAGAGGTCGCACTACACTAACTTGTAGCTTTAGCTGAACACTGTGCACTACACTAACTTGTAGCTTTAGCTGAACAGTGTGCAGAGGTCGCACTACACTAACATGTAGCATTTGCTGAACACTGTGCACTACACTAACTTGTAGCTTTATCTGAACACTGCGCAGAGGTCGCACTACACTAACTTGTAGCTTTAGCTGAACACTGTGCACTACACTAACTTGTAGCTTTAGCTGAACACTGTGCAGAGGTCGCACTACACTAACTTGTAGCTTTAGCTGAACACTGTGCACTACACTAACTTGTAGCTTTAGCTGAACACTGTGCAGAGGTCGCACTACACTAACTTGTATCTTTAGCTGAACATTGTGCAGAGGTCGCACTACACTAACTTGTAGCTTTAGCTGAACACTGTGCACTACACTAACTTGTAGCTTTAGCTGAACAGTGTGCAGAGGTCGCACTACACTAACATGTAGCGTTTGCTGAACACTGTGCACTACACTAACTTGTAGCTTTATCTGAACACTGCACAGAGGTCGCACTACACTAACTTGTAGCTTTAGCTGAACACTGTGCACTACACTAACTTGTATCTTTAGCTGAACACTGTGCAGAGGACGCACTACACTAACTTGTAGCTTTAGCTGAACACTGTGCACTACACTAACTTGTAGCTTTAGCTGAACACTGTGCAGAGGACGCACTACACTACTGTAACTTGAAATAGTGTAGCTGCCTGACTGTGGTACCAATAGGATCAGAAGAACACCAGCAATTTTCTTCAGGTAGCTGTACTGTAACAACACCTGCCTGCCTGTCAGTAGGAAGATAATAACAGGAATGGATCTAGCTAAACTGAATACAGTGTGCATATATATATATATATATATATATATATATATATATATATATATATATACACACACACACACACACACACAACACCTGGGATGCATATATTTACACAATGCACTGTAAGTGCAGCTAACTGACTGACTGTCCTGCCTAATCTAACTTAAATCAAATGACACTGTCTCTCTGTCTTTGTCTCTCTATGCCGGAACACACTACACAGAGCCGCCGTGCAGGCGGCCTTATATAGTGTGGGGCGTGTACTAAACCCCCTGAGCCATAATTGGCCAAAGCCAACCTGACTTTGGAAAATTACAGCTCTCTCTTCAAATGGCGCTGTGATTGGCCAAGCATGCGGGTCATAGTGCATGCTTGGCCAATCATCAGCCAGCAATACACTGCGATGCCGCAGTGAATTATGGGCCGTGACGCGCCACACGAATTTGGCGCAAACGGACCATATCGTTCGCAATTCAGCAATCGAACAGCCGATGTTCAAGTCGAACATGGGTTCGACTCGAACACGAAACTCATCCTAGTGGCTGCAGATGAATGGCACAAGTGGCTGCATATGATGTGGCACAAGTGACTGCATTTTCTGGGCACAAGTGGCTGCATATGATGGGCACAAGAGGCTGCATTTACTGGGCACAAGTGGCTACATTTGATGGGCACAAGTGGCTACATTTAACAGGCACAAGTGGCTGCATTTAACAGGCACAGTGGCTACATTTGATGGGCACAGTGGCTACATTTGATGGGCACAGTGGCTGCATTTGATGGGCACAGTGAGGATGCAATTGATATGGGGGTTCAGTATTTTTCAGTGGGCACAAGTGGCTGCATTTGATGGGCACAAGTGGCTGCATTTAACAGGCACAAGTGGCTGCATATGACGGGCACAGTGGCTACATTTGATGGGCACAGTGGCTGCATTTGATGGGCACAATGGCTGCATTTGAAGGGCACCGTGAGGATGCAATTGATACCGGGTTCAGTATTTTTCAATTTGTTTGCGCCCCCAAAAAAATTTTAAGCACCAGCCGCCACTGAATATAAGGCATAGCAGCTGCCAGTCTTGCAAACAGGGAGCCACGGGAAAGGAGCCCCTTTATTTAAAAAATGCACATGCTGTTTCTCAGAAACTACAGAGACAACCAGAAGATGGACTACATATTCTATAAAGGTAGGATAGCAGCAATAAAACTATGCAAAGAAGTTTATGCCCGGGGTTCAGCTTTAAGCGTAATTTTTTCTGGTGCCCTTTAAAATTCCTGCCACTGTTCGGACTTTTTTCTATATACTGTACGTATAGAATGCAGAGTTCAAGATTGTGCTATGTACAAAGTGCAGATTTTAGGGGTGTCCTATGTAAATAATGCATGGTTCAGGAGTGTGCTAGGTACAAAGTGCAGAATTCAAGAGTGTCCTAAATACAATGTTCAGGGTTCAAGAGTGCTCTATGTGCATAATGACATTTTCAGGAGTAATCTACATACAGAGAGCAGGGTTTAAGAGTGCGTTATGCAAAGTGTGCAGATTTCAGGAGTGTGCTACATACAGAATGCAATTTTCAGAAGTTTGCAACATATAGAGTGCAGTGTTTAGGAGAGTGCTATGTACAGAGTGCAGAGTTCAGGACTACACTACCCAAAAAGTGCAGGGTTCTGGAGTTTCCTACACACAGATTTCAGGTTTCAGGAGTGCGCTATGGACAGAGTTAAGGATGTAGAGTGTGCACAGTTAAGGAGCGTTAAAGAGTGTGCTACACAGAGTGAGCACAGTAAAGAGAGCACTATGTACAGAAGTAAGGAGTGTAGGACATACAGTGTGCAGGGTTCAAGAGCGTGCCATGTACAGAATACAGAGTTTAGAGATTTGCCATGTACAGTGTGCAGTGTTCAGAAGTGTGCTATGTACACAGTGCAGGGTTAAGAAGAGTGCTATGTATAGAGTGAAGCATTCAGGAGTGTGCTATGTATATAGTTCAGGGTTCAGGAGTGTGCTATGTATATAGTTCAGGGTTTAGGAGTGTGTTATGTACAGAGTGCAGAGTTCAGGAGAGTGCTATGTACAGAGTGCAGAGATCCTGAATGTGCTGTGTACAGCGTGCAGTGTTCTGGAGTTTGCCATGTACAGAGTGCAATGTTCTGGAGTTTGCCACGTACAGAGTGCAATGTTCTGGAGTTTGCCACGTACAGAGTGCTGGGTTCTGGAATTTGCCACATAGAGAGTGCAGGGTTCTGGAGTTTGCCACATAGATAACAACATAACCCCAACTTCTTACATTTCTATTGCTTTTGTATAACAAATATTAGGCTCGGTTCACACTACCGCGACTTGCCAGACCTCAAGTCGCCCCAAGTCGCTTGACATCAGAAATTGCATTCAAGGTAATGAGAGCCGTCTTAATGTACGCTACTGAAGTCGCTCTGACTTTAGAAAAGGTTCCTGTACTACTTCAAGGCGACTTCTAGGCGACTTGTACCCATAGATTTCAATGGAAGTTGCCTACAAGTCGGATCGTGTGTCTATAGTGAAGTGACTTAACAGGAAGAAGAAAAGATTTTACCCAGGTACTCCCCACTGCAGGCAGCCCTGTCCTTCCCACAGAGTACTTCCTGGATTATCTCTGTGTATACTAGTGAACAACCTGTATACACAATGTCGACCAGAGCCCACAGGGAAGTCCATCACAGAGAGCCAGTTGACAATGAGTCCTTAATAAGACTCGTGAAGCAGCGTCCCTGTATCTATGACAAGACTGATCTGAACTACAAGGATCAATATAAGAGGGACAGTGCCTGGCTGGAGATCTGTTGACTGACTATGGAGAATTGGGACACATTGATGACGACCGAACGTAGTGACAAATGTAAGTTTAACCTTTTATTTAATTTATGTATGTTATCCATGTGTTGTGCAATTCAGGCACTGACATAGTTGACTAGGCATGATGGGAATTGTAGTTTTGGAACAACTGGAGGACCAGAGTAAAGCCCCTTTCACACTGGGGCAGTTTGCAGGCGCTATTGCGCTAAAAATAGCGCCTGCAAACCGACCTGAAACTGACGCTGCTGTGTCTCCAGTGTGAAAGCCTGAGGACTTTCACACTGGAGGGCTTTCACACTGGAGCGGTGCGCTGGCAGGAGGGAAAAAAACTCCTGCAAACAGCATCTTTGGAGCGCTCCTACACCGCTCCTGCCCATTGAACTTATTGGAGCAGCGCGGCTATACCGCCGGCATAGCGCCACTGTAGCGGTCCTTTGCGGGCAGTTTTAACCCTTTTTCGGCTGCTAGTGGGGGTTAAAACCACCCCGCTAGTGGCTGAGTACCGCCGCTAAAATGACGGTAAAGCGCCGCTAAAAATAGAGCTGTTTTACCGCCGACGGCCCCACCGCCCCGTGTGTGAAAGGGGCCTATGGAAAACCCTGGTGCAGTCTTTCACTGATGCATACTTCTATTGTTAATAAATGTAGATAATGAATGATCAATATCAGCCAAAATAATGATTGCTTTATTATCACAGTTTATGTAAAATGTAACCAAAAAATAGTATTTAAAACATTAACGACAGTATAACATAGCATGACAAAATTAGAAATTCAATAAACTGCAGGCTCTAAAACTTTACAGATAAAGCAACAGCAGCAAAATATATATTTAAGGAAGTAATCAATGCAGTTAGGAAATGGCGTCCATTTGCCATTCTAATTCACCAGCCGGTGAAAGGAAGTACAAAGCAAATTGCTCTTGAACAGTGGCACCATCGCGGGATCCCCTTGTAGCAATAAGGTGTGCACTTTCCATGTCATGCATAAGGGAATCCTCGAAATGGTACCCGTCACGTATCCGGACATAATTGTGCAGCACGCAAGCTACTTTAACAGCAGTAACTGCATTTTCAATGTTTAATGCAATAGGCGTATGTAACAAACATCATTAATTGGCAAGAATTCCAAAACTGCATTCAACCACCCTTCTTGCCCTTGTTAGTCGATAGTTAAAGACTTTCTTAGGAGTAGTCAGATTCCCATTGGAGTAAGGCCTGGTGAGGTGTTCTCCCCATGCAAAAGCCTCATCTGCAATGAACACATAGGGTATTGGGGGTTCAGTTGTGCCAGGAAGAGGACAGTTCTCAGGAATATCTAACCGATTATCCCGTAGCCTTTCACCAAAGGAGGAATCAGCAAAAATCCGTGAATCGCAGCTACTACCGTAGGATCCTATGTCTATATAGGTGAAGCAGTAGTTTGCATCAGCCATGGCAAGCAGTACAAAAGAGCAATATTTTTTGTACCGTAATTGAAGTACGTACTTCTGCTACCAACAGGCTTTATAACACGCACATGCTTCCCATCTATAGCTCCAATGCAATTGGGGAAATTGCACCGACTCCAAAATAGTTTTGCAATATCCCGCAAATTCTCTGGTGTAGGCCTCTTCATAACTATGGTGTTAAGCACATCTCATAAGATTTGGCAGGTTTCTTTGATGATGTAGCTGATTGTCGACCTGCCCACCATGAACTCATATTGTAGGCTAATTAGGGAATGACCGGTTGCCAGGTATGTGAAAAACAAAATACATAATTCATTATGTTTCTATTTATGTTTTGCAGTATCCATATTACAAAATAGATGGAAGGGATTGCGCAACTGCTTCAAGCGGTACCTCTGAAAAATGAATGATGCCAGGAGTGGATCTGCAACAAAAAGGGTGGTACCCTGCGTATACGCAGACGAACTGGAGTTTCTGAGGCCTTTCATGGATCTGAGAGAGCGAGATAACTTTCATAATCTTTCATATTTGTAAAGTGATACTATACAATTCTATAAAGAAGGGGGTGCCTTAACTGTGCCTTAACAGTATTATATGTTTAATGCAGTCCAGTTGGGAAGTGCGTGATGAAGGGCAGGAGGAATCGCAAGAAGCTGCAACTCAAGAAGCAGCATCCCAAGAAGCATGAGGGTCGCTGTCGCTGGATCATTTTGTACTGGAATATTCTGAAGCAGCACAGGAGAGCAACCAAGGAGAGGCTTCATCAAATATACAGCAGCCGGCTCAGCCTATCCAACTCAGTAGTAGCAGACCACCAAGGGGTAGGCACAGTCATAATATGGACAGATTTGCGGACCTTGTAGAACGAATGAACCAAAAATTAGAAGACCTACAGTCAGAAGATCATGGCTTTGGTCTAATGGTCACAGGAATGCTTCAAAAAGTTCCCCAGGAGAGCAAGCATGATATCAAGAAGGCAGTGATGGACCTCCTTGAAGCCAGTATGCGCAATGAGCCATCAATTCCCACCTCACCCATGTTTGGACCACCACCACCATCTGGTCCCTACTATACATACCCTCCACCACCCAGAACCCACCCCTACTATCCCCCTCGCTTCCGTCCATACTCTGATAAGTATGACAATGCCATGAATCCTGCCCATCCACCAATCCCCTATCCATCTCCATCCCCAATTCCATCAACATTTGGCGCACCAGGGTACCAACCATTCAGTCAGCATTCCAACAATTTCCCACCAACACCCTCCCCAAGGCCTTCCACCAGCTCTGCAACCTACGGCTACGAACCAGTTTGTGAACAATTGTAAATTAAAAAAAAAAGTTTCTGTTTTAGATATGTATATTAGATATTATTATTATTATTCACGATTTATATAGCGCCAACAGTTTACGCAGCGCTTTACAATGTATAAGGGGGACAACACAATTACAGTACAGTTCAATAAAAAAGGTACAGGAGGGCCCTGCTCGTAGAGCTTACATTCTAAAGGGAGGGGGTGGTGGTACAAAAGGTAATAGCTGCAGAGAATGATTTGATGGGGGTGGCTCGGGGACAGTTGTTGGGTGGGTGTGGGATAGGCTTCCCTGAATAAATGAGTTTTCAGGGATCTCCTAAAGGTGGACAGGGTATCGGCTGATCGGACATACTGGGACAGGGAGTTCCAAAGGATGGGAGAGTCTCTGGAGAAGTCCTGAAGGTGAGCATGGGAGGAGGTAACAAGGGAGCTAGAGAGCAGGAGGTCCTGGGAGGAGCGGAGGGGTCGATTTGGGCGATATCTGCAGATAAGGTTGGTGATGTAGATGGGGGCAATGTTGTGATTAGCCTTGTAGGTTATGGTTAGCATTTAGAATTTTACGCAGTGGGGTAAGGGAAGCCAGTGAAGAGATTGGCAGAGAGGAGCAGCAGTCATGGATTGGTTAGTGAGGTGTATTAGTCTAGCAGCAAAATGTATAATAAATTGAAGGGGGGATAGCCTGCTTAAGGGTAGGCCATTAAGGAGAGAGTTGCATTAGTCAAGGCGGGAAATAATCAAGGAGTGAATAAGTTGTTTTGTGGTGTCATTAGTTAGGAAGGGTCGTATTCTGGAAAAATTTTTGCGGAGGTTAAGGTGGCAGGATTTAGCCAGTGATTGGATGTGGGGGCTGAAGGAGAGGTCAGAGTCAAGGATTACACCCAGCACCCTGGCATGTGTGGAGGGACCAATGGTTGTGTTGTTGATATTAATGGTGAAGTCACAGGGGGGGACCGTGAAGGAGGAAATATATATATATATATATATATATATATATATATATATATATATATATATACACACTATAATAAAAAAATGTTGTTATTCAAAAATTAATGGATGTTGTGTGCTAAATTTTGCAATATTTATTCAACGGTATGTTTTTTTTGAATAATCATACTTACCTAGGTGGATGTAGCATCGCACCGATACTGTATCTGTCCACTGCCGCTTCTTCACACAGAACTGAGTCAACAAACATTGTCGATGGCTCGGTTCTCTACCCTCCCCGAACTGAGAGCTTCTGACTGTCAGTCAGCTGCTCTCCTGCTCTGCTCCTCCACACTCATTGGAGCGCTGAGATGTGGAGGGGCGGAGAGCAGCTTGCTGAGTGGCTGGCACTGCCATCAGTCTAGGCAGCTGGTGGATAAAGAACTTCGGAAGTGAGGATGATGCTCTGCCTCAACTGATCTTGGTGACGTCTGCACAAAGTGGACTTCTGATCACTCTCCACTGAAGGAGGCGCAGGAGTGCAAAAAAATTGCACTCATGTGACCCGTTGGAGAAGCCAAGACAAATGAGCTCAGGCTGGACTTTACTATAATGTTGCAAATATAATACTAATGTGCATCAAAAAATAGATAGTTTACCTTAGTGTAATAATCAGTATTTCAGTAGGTGAGATACACCTGCTATATGATTCTGTCGCTCCAGATGAATGTAAACCAGACGAAGCAATTCATCGAAACTGTAAAATGAATAAAAAAGCTAATTTACTATATTGAAAATAAGAAATATCAGCCATTTGTAGCTACACGTACACATTACCACTTTAAGCCTACCATATGCAAATATGAGGCCTCTAATTGAAGGGGTTCTGCCGGGGTAATGCATGCAAGTTCAACCAACCACCCCAGTGACATCGATTAGAGTGGATGGTCGGCATTAGGTAGATAACAACCAATTCCGCTAAATAGCAACATTCGCCATTTTATTCTCTGGGGTCAATTATACAAAATATATATCTAAAATTTGGGGCTGAAAAAGACTTTATGTAGCAAAAGATACTTATTAAAAAATATATATATATGAAAAATAGGCTAGTTCATATGTGTAGATCCACATATAGCATATGTACTTGCCTTGCGATCCACATCCAGGTATAGTTGAAAAACTTGTCCTCAAAAACACGCAACTTCTCATACATGGCCCAGAACTGGCCTCTGCTATCTTTATTAGCAATAATAGGATGGATCCAGTAGTGACGTCTTCTTCTCATCCTCATTCTTCGCTTCCTCTCTTCCTCTTCTTCTTCCATCAATACTGCCACACCAACTGTTACCACAGTTGTCATTAAATAACACAAAGTGAACATTGTGGTCACAGAACACAGGAACAGGGAACCAGGAAGAGAACAGGAACAAGAATGATGTCACAAGAGCTGATTAGCTCTGGTTGGCCACAGGCAAAGTCGCCTGTCCTGGAGGCAACTTTAAGTCACTCAAAGTTGCGCTGAAGTCACCTCCAAGTCGCCTTGCTAAGTCGCGCTGTAAGTCGTGTTGCCCCGTGTGAACTGAGCCTTAATGTATAAACTCTTAACAAGCCTGCTTGAAGCTCTGAAAGCGTTGCCAACACGCTAAAGACTAGAGTGGCTGTGCACATCCCCCACACCGTAGTCTGCTGTCATAGGAAAGTACAGGACAGGGAGGGTTATGTGTGTGACACTGGGAGAGTGCTGTCCCTTCTAATCATAGAAGCCAGGCTTCTGAGCAACCAGCAAAGGGCCAGCGCTGGAGGTGGAAGAACTTTGTTTTGCCATATTCCAACAGAAAAAAGCCCTGTATATATAGCTATATAGAGGAAGAAGGGCTCTGGTTCAGAGTGATTGTTGTTTTTTTTTTGTTTGTTTTTTCTTAATTTTACCTTATATGAGCTATTCATTTTCTATTTTTTCAACCACAGTTCTGCTTTAACAAAAAGTTAAATGTATCAAGTTTATTTACTGTATTAATGCTAATACTGGGTGTTTACTTTCCAGATTTTGATTATGAAGTCTTCTGTATTTTAAGACATTGGAGTGTTGCCATTCTTGTCCCATCCATCTATACTGTTGTGTTCCTCGTGGCTCTTCCTCTCAATATCATGGCGATCATCATGTTTCTGGTGAAGATGAAGGTCAGGAAGCCAGCAATGGTCTACATGCTGAACCTCACCATAGCAGATCTCCTCCTTGTTTGTGTCCTTCCTTTTTATATTGTCTACAGATTCTTGGGATCTAAATGGATCTTTGGAGAAGTAATGTGCCGCTTTGTCACAGCAGCATTTTACTGTAACATGTACTGCTCCATCCTGCTCATGACAAGTATCAGCGTGGACCGTTTCCTGGCCATCGTCTACCCGGTGCGGTCTCTTCCCTGGCGCACAGTGACCCGAGCCTGGAAGGTGTGTGGTGTCATCTGGGTCATCTCATTGGCCAGCACTGTGCCTCTTATCATAAGAAAACAAGCCTGGAATATGGACAGAGACATAAAATTGTGTCATGAAAGTCAGCATTTAGGGAATTATATCACTTTTAGTTCTGTTTACTTCTCCACTGTGTTCTCACTTTTTAATTTCTTACCGTTATTCATTATAACTTTCTGTTACATCGGAATCATCCGCAGTCTCAGCAGATCAACATTCGATCGCACACATAAGAGATCACGATCTATCCGTCTATCTGTGATTGTACTGAGTGTCTTTGTCTTTTGTTTTGGCCCCACCAATGTCATCTATTTAATTCACTACAAGAAGATGATGTATAATTATGATCTCTCTCTGTATACTCCCTCCATCATCTCTTCCAGTATCAGTAGTATAAACTGTTGTCTGGATCCTCTTATCTATTATTTTGCATCCTCCCAGTGTCAGAGATACGTCTACAGCTTGATGTGGTGGAAGAAAAATGATCGCCCTCCAGTACACATAGAGCTGTCACCCTTGAGCACTCATTCTGCTCAGCTCACTAAGAGTGAATGATTTATTTTAACCGCTTTATGCCCAGCCCTGGAATCTCTTTAACTGGGTCTATACACCCAGAAAGAACTGCCCAATTATGTGACCACTGTCATTGGCTGTCACAGTGGTCACATGATCAAAAGCTCATCCCTCCAGCTCCCAATCATTGCTAGAGACTGTGAGCTGTCTATGACAGCTCCATCACTGTGGAAAGAGGGCACAGTGAGTTTAAGGGGCACTGATAAGGCAGTACAGCCAGCCCTCCTGTACTGGGCCCGGGCCCCATCAGTTCAAAAGGGGGGACCAGGCACCTACTGAGCAGGAGGGCCGGCTGTACTGTCTTATTGCAGACACTGATCCCCTTCTGCCTCCCCCTGAAGCACTGGCAGCTTCTCCTCCACTCCCTCCCTCCAGCTGGGATTGGTTCTAGCACATGTGCCCCCTCCATCTGCTGTCTGGGACCCCCTGTGTGCCCCTTTCCCCACGCAGTGGTGCCGGCTCCCCTCCTTTCCCACCGGCAGCTGCTGTGGGCACAAAGGGGGATTTTTCAGAATGGAGAGTAGGGGAAGGGGCTTGTAAATATTTTATTTACTGGCCCCTTCCTTTCCTGAATGAACACAGTAAGTGATCAGTACCAATCACTCCTGTGTCCATTCATCACTGAAGCATAGTAAACTATGCTTACTATGCTTCAGTTTGTGAATGAGCAGGAAGCCTCACAGCGCTTCCTATTCATTCATCTGTACAGTCACTTCCACATTACAATTATGTGCCACTTTGTGTTGGTCTATCACATAAAATCCCAATAAAATACATTTACGTTTTTGGTTGTAACATGACAAAATGTGGAAGATTTCAAGGGGTATGAATACTTTTTCAAGGCACTGTATTTACATTTTTTGTATGGTCTTTGTATTTTCTCAAAGTTTATTTTTTTTTTTTTGAGGGTGTGGGTGACTGATAGTATAGTGGACCTCTTTTTAAAGTTTAAGTATTACATAATGCATACAAACATGTAACTGGCTGGAAGCCTTATAAACGACATTATTTTGTCTAATGAAGTTTTGTCTTATAATCACCTTACATGTCTCCTTTCCCTGCTCTCCTCAATACACACCTCACTCTTAAGCCTCGTACACACCATCGGATTTTCCGATGGGAAATGTTCGATGACAGGCTGTTGGCGGAAAATCCGACCGTTTGTACGTTCCATCGGACAATTGTTGTTGAATTTTCCGCGGACAAATGTTGGATCGCAGGCTTTAAAATTTTCCACACAAAAGTTATAGCGTCTACAAAATAGGGGATAGATTTACAGCATTTTTATTTTATTTTTTACTAGTAATGGCGGCGATCTGCAATTTTTATTGGGACTGCGACATTATGGCGGACAAAGTAAATAATGATCAGCACAGCTTGATAATATATATAAAATATTAACAATAAGCGATAAATGATGTGCAAAATCGCTAATTGCGATTATGCAAATTGCTAATGATGCTGTGCAAAATAACTGAAGCAACAGTAGCCCCATGTTCAGTGTAGATGAATACTAAAGTGCCTATGTTGTAACTGTGCAAAACCGCATAATGATGCTGTGTAAAAATCACTAAAAAACAACAATAAACAGTGCTGAACAAACCAATCTGAGTATGTGCACGTAGTGTTGTGCAAATGCAGTAGTGATTCTGGGTATTAATATACTAATGTAAACGCAGAGTATATATTGAAGTGCCAATAGCCCTATGTTCAGTGTACATAAACATAGAATGACGATGTTGCAACTGTGCAAAAACGCATGATGCTGCTATGTAAAAATCGCTGAGTATATGCTAATCAGATAAGTTGCAGCTAGATCCAAAGTGTGTAAATGCACTTAAATGGTATAAAGTAAATAATAATCAGTGCAGTTTAATGATATATATGGAATATTTAACAATAAACGATAAATGGTGTACAAAATCGCTAATTGCGATTATGTAAATAAATAAATAAATAATGATGCTGTTCAAAATAACTGAAGCAACAGTAGCCCTATGTTCAGTGTAGAAGAATGCTAAAGTGCTTTTGTTGTAACTGTGCAAAAACACATAATGGTGCTGTGTAAAAATCGCTGAAAACAACAATAAACAGTGCTGAACAAACCAATAGCCCTATGTTTAGTGTACATAGACATTGAATGACGATGTTGCAACTGTGCAAAAACGCATGACGCTGCTATGTAAAATCACTGAAAGCAACAATAAGCAGTACTAAATAAAACAATCAGAGTGCGTGCGCTAAGTGCTGTGCAAATGCAATAATGATCCTAAATATTAATGTCCTAATTCCAGTGTAACCACAAAATATATAAAATAAATAAATAATGATGTATAATACCAATAAAACAATGCTTGTGCTAAAAATTGTGACTGTGTGCTGACAATTCCCAATACCACACAGTGACCGCAATACAGATGCGAAAGTTCACTTATTGAAAATGATAAAGTCTATGATAAATGAAAGTGCAAAATAGAGCTCCAATGTGCTCTTCAATACAGCCGCCAGTGTATCGCTCTTCAGTGTGTAACACTCAGTGTGTACTGGCCTCTTACCTCCATGGAAATGGTAACCAGCAATGGAGATGGGTGTGGCTGGAGATCTTTGCAGGGTGTTGTAATGGATATCCCTCTTAGACCGTGGTATGGTGGATGGTGGCTTAGGATGTGTTCATTTCCAGCAGATATATGCAAAGGATAAAGAAGAATCTCCCATATGATGATTCAACAATTCGGTCTGGAGATGTTACTAATAATATGTCAAGATCTGGGAAGATACTTTATCCCTTAGCTTAGATCAATTTTATTACCCTTTTCAATGTTTTGTAAAAATATTAGATCCAGAACATTTAAATATAATAGGAGATGAAAAGGAGGACGTTGTTAGAACATGGGGGTTTTGAAGTAATAAGAAAAATCGCTCAAATAAGGGTTAAAATGAGTATTTCTGCGGTAGATATGATTGTTCCAGAAGTTGAAATATGGGGTGTAATACTGAATAAGATAATAAATGTATTTAAAGCCAAGTGGGTACTTACAACAGTGTAAAATAAAAACAGCAAGTCTGTAAATTGTGCGGCTGTACAGGTGCCTCTGTGCGTCACTTCCGGTTCTCGTGCGGTCCGGTTACTCCCAACTGGTACCCACTTGGCTTTAAATACATTTATTATCTTATTCAGTATTATACTATGGGAGATTCTTCTTTATCCTTTGCATATATCTGCTGGAAATGAACTCATCCTAAGCCCCCATCCACCATACCACGGTCTAAGAGGGATATCCATTACAACACCCTGCAAAGATCTCCAGCCACACCCATCTCCATTGCTGGTTACCATTTCCATGGAGGTAAGAGGCCAGTACACACTGAGTGTTACACACTGAAGAGCGATACACCGGCGGCTGTATTGAAGAGCACATTGGAGCTCTATTTTGCACTTTCATTTATCATAGACTTTATCATTTTCAATAAGTGAACTTTCACATCTGTATTGCGGTCACTGTGTGGTATTGGGAATTGTCAGCACACAGTCACAATTTTTAGCACAAGCATTGTTTTATTGGTATTATACATCATTATTTATTTATTTTATATATTTTGTGGTTACACTGGAATTAGGGCATTAATATTTAGGATCATTATTGCATTTGCACAGCACTTAGCGCACGCACTCTGATTGTTTTATTTAGCACTGCTTATTGTTGCTTTCAGTGATTTTACATAGCAGCACCATTATGCGTTTTTTGCACAGCTGCAACATAATCATTCAATGTCTATGTACACTAAACACAGGGCTATTGGTTTGTTCAGCACTGTTTATTGTTGTTTTCAGCGATTTTTACACAGCACCATTATGTGTTTTTGCACAGTTACAACAAAAGCACTTTAGCATTCTTCTACACTGAACATAGGGCAACTGTTGCTTCAGTTATTTTGCACAGCATCATTATTTATTTATTTACATAATCGCAATTAGTGATTTTGTACACCATTTATCGCTTATTGTTAAATATTCCATATAGATCATTAAACTGCGCTTTATTATTATTTACTTTATACCATTTAAGTGCATTTACACACTTTGGATTTAGCTGCAACTTATCTGATTAGCATATACTCAGCGATTTTTACATAGCAGCATCATGCGTTTTTGCACAGTTGCAACATCGTCATTCTATGTTTATGTACACTGAACATAGGGCTATTGGCACTTTAATATATACTCTGCGTTTACATTAGTATATTAATACTCAGAATCACTACTGCATTTGCACAACACTATGTGCACATACTCAGATTGGTTTGTTCAGCGCTGTTTATTGTTGTTTTTTAGTGATTTTTACACAGCATCATTATGCGGTTTTGCACAGTTACAACATAGGCACTTTAGTATTCATCTACACTGAACATGGGGCTACTGTGGCTTCAGTTATTTTGCACAGCATCCTTAGCAATTTGCATAATAGCAATTAGCGATTTTGCACATCATTTATCGCTTATTGTTAATATTTTATATATATCATCAAGCTGTGCTGATCATTATTTACTTTACACCATTTAAGTGCATTGATACACTTTAGATCTAGCTGCAACTTATCAAATTAGCATATATTCACTTTGATAGCGTGAAGGATCTTACTTACATTTATTATGGCGGACACATCGAACACTTTTGACACCATTTTGGGACCATTGGTATTTATACAGCGATCAGTGCTATAAAAATGCACTGATTATTGTAAAAATGTCACTGGCAGGGAAGGGGTTAACACTAGGGGGTGATCAAGGGGTTAACTGCATTCCCTGGGAGGTGACTAACTGAAGGGGGAGGGGATGACTAGAGGAAGTGACAGATTGTGGTTCCTAGCTAATAGGAACACAGGATCTGTCACTCCTCTCACAACAGAACATGGATTTGTGTGTTTACACATGCACTTCTGTGTTCTGTCCCTCGTGCCTGCGATCGCTCGTGCTGGTGGTTATCGCGACCGTCGGCCACGAGCAACGACACCCCCCACAGTGCGGCGCTGCGCACGCGTCGGCTTTCCCGATCCCGTGAGCCAACATATAGCTATGATGGTTCGTGCTTACCTGCTGCCGATGGAGGCTGGTCGGCAAGCGATTAAAAGGCTTTTTTTTTCTAGTGATATCAAGAATAATATTATTGGGCTTTTTTTTTTGGGCAAGTTACCACAACACCATTATCCCGTAGTTTTAAAGATCAAAGATACAACTATGTTGGTGTCCCTTGTTAATTTTACATTGTATTTTTTTAATGTAACTGCCTACTCCCAAACTGTCATTTGAAGTAAAACACATAGCCAAGTATTATTCTACACAATTTTTTTATTGTGCATTAAAAAAAGAAAACAAATAAAATTAGACATGCTATCTGCCAATAGAACTTAACCAAAAAGCGCAATTTATGCATCCAAAAATATACCAAATCAAATCATTATTATTCAACCAAAAAATAAAATAAAAGCCTCATGCATGTGTCCTGCTTGTTAATATGGGGGGTCACCAATGCCAAGAGTTGGTGAAAGCAGGGGCCCGTCATCCGGAGATAATTCCAAAAATCATCTGGATTATTCTCCTGGAGCTCCCGCAGCAAAGGCATATGACAGAATTGGTCACGATTAATAAAGCAACCAATTTTTGGTCCAAGAACTCCTCCTGTTCCTGGACTGGACTTGGGTCAAAGCATTAACTCCAAGGCAATTAATAAATAACACGTTATCCCCTCTGATTCCGCAACATGGCTTATTGAAGAACAGCCGTTCAGAAACAAACTCAAAAGCACAAAATGAAAAGTCTGAAATGAAAAGTGCGAATCAACACTCACCAAACTTCTACTAACATGAAATTAGCAGGAGTCCAAAGGGTGGCGCTAAAGAGCTGAAAAAACACGTAGTATGTCACTAAGTTCGTGTTTGTTGGCTGACAATTCCTTGCCGTCTGTATGCAAGACAAAATCCCGGCACATGCCTTCGGATAAAAATGTCCAAGGTTTTGTCTGAGGAAAATCCGATCGTGTGTACGAGGCTTAACTCCCAGCTCTCACCATCTTGAACCTTGTGTTATATTATGAAGTGATGACCTGGGCAGTAATCTTTGTGTATTGACTTATAACAACCTAGGAGGAATTCAGATTCTTTCACATGCCCTTTCTTGGCTTGTTCTTATTACGTTCAGATCCACTTTAATGGACACCTGGATTGTTTTTTTTTTCACTTATTATTTAATATAAGTATAATTATTTAGCGCAATGTATCTAAAGCGGTAGTATACCCATCCTGTGCTATTTCCACCATATCAAGCTTTCATACCTAGTGAACTTGTAATGTGTAAATCGCTTCCTTCCTTATCCCTTTCTATGTAATCTGTCCTTTTCTAATCAATGATGTAATCGGCGCATGTGTAGTTAGTCCCATTTTTCCGGCAGGCTTTTCTTGCCGGAAAATAGCGTTTACATACCAGGGCTATGTCATTTCCTTTGCTGGACGTCAGCTCCGAGATCCCACGAGACCGTTTACAATTCACAAGCTGAGCCTTAAACCGGCAGCGATCGCTTGGCTTGATAAATACAGCATACCTGCAAGATTTGGGGCATGGAAAGGGAGTAAGGGCGGAAGAATGAACAGTATTGATCACAGAAGTCAGAAGTCAGCATAGCGGTGCCCACAAAGGAAAAAGAGCTTATGAAATACAATATTTTTATTAGTAAGAAGCCTTCATAGATTTTCCCTATGTGGCGCTTTCATTTAAAGTATCTTAATGAACTTTGTTCCGTGTATTTTCGGGTAGAAGTATGAGAGTTTACTACCGCTTTAAAATCAATAAGCTTAGTACTGGATATATATTCCAGCTTGTAGGCAGCTTCATAGTCACTTGTCTTATAAAAGTCGATGTAAACCCAAATTGAATGACGTTTAGTTTGCTAAATCCATTTTTTTTCCAATAAAATGCTTTTTTAATGTTTTATCCTTTGTTGCATGTCAGTGCTGCTGATCTCCTGCAAACTTTTTAACCTCTTGTTGACTGCATAACATATACACACTATATTACCAAAAGTATTGGGACGCCTGCCTTTACACACACATGAACTTTAATGGCACCCCAGTCTTCGTCCGTAGGATTCAATATTGAGTTGGCCCACTCTTTGCAGCTATAACAGCTCCAACTCTTCTGGGAAGGTTGTCCACAAGGTTTTGGAGTGTGTCTATGGGAATCTTTGACCATTCTTCCAGAAGGGCATTTGTGAGGTCAGGCACTGATGTTGGACGAGAAGGCCTGGCTCGCAGTCTCCTCTCTAATTCATCCCAAAGATGTTCTATCAGGTTGAGGTCAGGACTCTGTGCAGGCCAGTCAAGTTCCTCCACCCTAAACTCGCTCATCCATGTCTTTATGGACTTCTATAATGGACTTTTGTGCACAGTCATGTTGGAACAGGAAGGGGTCATCCCCAAACTGTTCCCACAAAGTTGGGAGCATTAAATTGCCCAAAATGTCTTGGTATGCTGACACCTTAAGAGTTCCCTTCACTGGAAGTAAGGGGTCAAGCCCAACCCCTGAAAAACAACCCCACACCATAATCCCCCCTCCACCAAATGATTTGGACCAGTGCACAAAGCAAGGTTGGAAGATGACTGACCCCAAAGGTTGCCCTGACCTTGCAAGCCACCCGACACCTCTGACACCCTGGGTTCAGACATAATTCAGTGATAATTACAATTACACAGACATCAGACTGTAGCAAAGAAAACAAGTATTTTACTTAAGATTTTTTAAGACAGATAATAACAAGAATTGCTTACACAGATATCGTTCAGTGTTAAACTTTGGTCTTAGTAAATATACAAAGGGTATGCAATGCAAAGGAAATCACAATAAGTCAAACAATAGTAACCAATAGGTCCTGAAGGAACCTATGACCCCAGGTATAGAAGGGAAAAGATTACCTTTTTTCTGTGTCAGCCCGCTCCCTTAAAATCTTGATGCCACAGGCCCAGAAAGTTTGTGGCACAATTATAACACAATTTGTAAGAAATGCAATAATAAATATCTGAGTAGAGTTCCCATTAATGTGCGCAGATGTTATGTATAGAGTCCTTTAAGTGGGGAGGGGGAGAGAAAGTGGTGAAGTTCTTGTAGTGTAGTCTTCAGCTAGCTCAACAAGGGCCAGCTGTGGGAGCCAATAACAGAAGTCACAGAATACAGAAGCCTGTATTGGGGTGTCCTAATAGTTTTGGAAATATAGCGTAACATGCTATTGGAAAATAACTAAGATGAAATATAATTCATTGTCCATAAAAAGTTCCTCCCTCAGAGTCCCCACTCTCCATGGATGTCCATGGTTCTAAGTTTTGGGGATTCTGGGAACTCTAGAGGATATCTGAGGTATGGGAAGGCTTTCCATCCCCCTGTTTGCATTCTCAAAGTTTATTATAGGTACTTTTAAAATGTCTGAGCTCTTGTACATTAGTTATATATTCATGTATTTGATATTATTCATCATTACTCTGCTTATAATAAAGACAATTGTTAAGTGTCAGATGTGTGTCCTGTCTGTGTGAATAGTTCGACTTTAAATATAAAATAACATAATGACCAACAAACAAATTTTAGTCCACCTGCAAAACTTACACAGGGCTGTGTGTTAGGATAGTCATGGGGAAAAATCAAACTCTAAAAGAATAAACACTTCTGCTCAGTTCTCATTGCTGTCCCATTGGGGAGATTTCACCTCACTTCCTGTCCCAGTGACAGCAGGACCACCATTGGGATGAGTAATGAGTATATCTCTAGGCAAAACTTTAATTTGTTTTGCTTGTATATTGCAATTTGAAATATATGCCGAAAAACAGTGCTGAGCTACTAAGTGACTCAAAACATATAAAACAGGAATACATTCATAGTGTATATAAATAAGTCCACTGAATGTGGAAAAATGTTTGTGCAAATAAATGGTGACTGATTGAAGAGGATCCAACCATAAATCAATTCACCCAAATGCAGACAATATTATATGCTCTCCTCCACCAGTTTCACAAGCTGCTCACCTCATATAAGAGTAAAACCAGCAGTTTTCCCCTCCGGGGATAATGAAAACAACTGGTGTGATATGGATGCAAAACCTCCTTTGGCCGAGGCTCCTTATTTGGGATCTGTGGAACCCCGATCGTCTTGCCTGTTATATGCAAAGAAAAAGACAACATCTAGTGCTCTCCATTTAAGATATTTTAATAATATAAAAAAAGTGGTAAATGAACTCACAAGTAAAGCATCAGCTTGTGCTATTTGCAAAGGCATTCAAACATCCCAATCTCAAAACGGCCGCGGTGTGACATCAGTACGCAGGCTCCGCCCCCTAAACACGTGAAATGTTTAAACCCCTAAATGGATTAAATAATCAAAATCAAATAAGACTGAATATCACCCCATGATTCACCCCAAATAAAAGTAAAACAATGTATCATTGATATATCTCAGCTGAACACCTACAATCTCCTAATCCAAACATAAAGTTTAACCATTGGTCGGATGGTCTTGTGTGTCTTTTTATCCTGACTATGTAAAGGCAAAAAAGTGACCAATCTTTTATGAAAATGTTTTTTAAGTGGAAAACTATTGCAGGGAGCTGCATTCCAATGAGGCAAGACCTAGAGGAGAAAGAACGCTCTGGAAGGTTTGTTCCCAATATTTATCACCTTCCCTCAGCTCCACCACTCAACAAACTCCTCAGTGATTGGCTAGGCTGGATAAATATCATTACTCAGATATTGTGACTTTCTACACTAACAAATTCTGACAACTCAACAGCAGCGGGGACAAGTAATTAATGCTCTGAGCTCAGGAAAAATATACAGAGTACAGAAAACATAAGCAGTTAAACACAGGAGACAGAGTGCAGAGAGGTGTCAGCAGCAATAACCATATTTATTATACAAAATAAAATATCGACTTAAGCCGATCATACATGGATTGAAATTTGCCTGGTTCAGCAGGGACTGGCTGAATTTTGATCCATGTATTGGCACCCTGGTTGTACACAACCAGTCTGTTGGGTTTCTCCCAAGTGATTAGTGCTGCTGGCTACAGCTGGCAACACTAATCATTGTGTTCTGCCGACAGGGAAAGTTCCCCGTACTCCCCACCAGCAGAACACAATAGCACTGTGGGAAGGATTTCCCCATTAACATTGACCAATGGAAGGAAAGAAAATGACATAATCTATGGCCTGCCTTACACATAAGAGAGAAGGATTACGCCTCCGCACTGGAAGGGCATGATGACAGGTCTGGGGAAAGATCCAGGGAGACACAGAGTGGTGTTCTGTGAAAGAATCAGTAATCAGAAGCAGCCAGCGGTCACAGATAAACTGCGTTATGGAGAAGTGCTAGAGATCTTCTCACAGCATACAGTGAGCATTGGACTAGAAGCACACATGCAACCTGGGAAAACAATAGACAACATGTTTCTGGGCTTTCTTCCCCTTCATCAAGCCTGATTTCTAGTAATAATGTGGGTATTTAAAAGTTACTGAAAAATATCAGGATTGCTTAAATCAGAAGAAAAAACACACAGAGTATAAAAACTAAACAAAACTTCAAAAAATTTCAAAAAAGGGTAAAATATAAAAATCAATGGGAAAAAATTATTGGGAGATAAAAAAACACATAACAAAAAGACTAGTGTGTTCACTAGATCTCAACCTATACACAGATAACACACTACGTGGATATAGCAGCTCAAGCAAGCACTGTGTTTCATTAATGAGCAGAGGGAGGGCTGGAATTAAAAGCAAGTGTCAATGAATAGATACAATGAGCATTACTGAGAAGAGAAAAGCAACAAATTAAGAAGTGAAATGTAAATAGTAATGAAAGGACACAGTGGGGGTCATTTACTATAGCGCCAAAAAATTATCCTGCAGTACCAAAAAATAACTCTCAAAAAAGGCCAGAAAGACTTCAACTCTCAGAAAGTCAGCGCTAATGCAAATGGAAAGCAGCGCTATTGCCGGCATTAATGCCTGTCAGATCACATATGCTGGAATAGTGGAAGTCAATGGGGCTCGAACCTGCAAAATCCAAAGTTCTCACTGAAGGCTTATATGCAAGTTCTTTGCCATAAAAAGTGTTTGGAGACCCGGGTCCTGCCCCAGGAGACATGTGTCAATGCAAAAAATGTTTTAAAAACTGACTTTTTTTGGGAGCAGTGATTTTAATAATGCTTAGAGTGAAACAATAAAAGTGTAATATTCCTTTAAATTTCGTATCTGAGGGGTGTCTATAGTATGCCTGTAAATGGGCGCATGTTTCCCGTATTTAGAACAGTCTGACAGCAAAATGAAAGGAAAAAAAGTCATTTAAAACTACTCGCGGCTATTAATGAAATGCCGGTCTGACAATACACATAAAAGTTCATTGATAAAAACAGCATGAGAATTCCCCACAGGTGAACCCTGAACCAAAATTTTTTTAAAAATGGTGTAGGGGGTCCCCCTGAATTCCATACCAGGCCATTCAGGTCTGGTATGGATATTAAGGGGAACCCCGGCCAAAATTTAAAAAAAAATGGCATGGGGTCCCCCTCAAAATCTATACCAGACTCTTCAGGTCTGGTATGGATTCTAAGGGGAACCCCGCGCCAAAATAAAAAAAATGGCATGGGGTCCACGAAAAAATACATACCAGGCCCTTATCCAAGCACGCAACCTGGCAAACCGCAGGAAAAGGGGGGGGGACGAGAAAACGCCCCCCCTCCCGAACTGTACCAGGCCACATGCCCTCAATATTGGGAGGGTGCTTTGGGGTAGCCCCCCAAAGCACCTTGTCCCCAAGTTGATGGGGACAAGGGCCTCATCCCCACAACCCTTGCCCAGTGGTTGTGGGGGTCTGTGGGCGGGGGGCTTATCGGAATCTGGAAGCCCCCTTTAACAAGGGGACCCCCAGATGTGAAATGGTAAGGGGGTACAAAAGTACCCCTACCATTTCACAAAATAAGTGTCAAAAATGTTAAAAATGACAAGAGACAGTTTTTTTACAATTCCTTTATTTAAATGCTCCTTCTTTCTTCTATCTTCCTTCAGTTTCTTCCTCCATCTTCTTCTTCTTTTTCCTCCGATCCTCTGCTTCTTGCTCCGATGTTCTCGTCCGGCATCTTCCTCTGCGGCGTCTTCTTCCCTTCTTCTTCTCGGGCCACTCAGAATACGAGAAGCGTCACAGAGCGGGAGCCTCCCATCATGGTGGATGCGGAGCGGCCCGAGAAGAAGGGAAGAAGACGCCGTGGAGGAAGATGCCGGACGAGAACACTGGAGCAAGAAGCAGAGGATCGGAGTAAGAAGAAGAAGAAGGTGGAGGAAGAAACCGAAGGAAGATAGAAGAAAGAAGAAGCATTTAAATAAAGGAATTGTCAAAAACTGTCTCTTGTCATTTTTAACATTTTTGACACTTTGTTTGTGAAATGGTAGGGGTAATTTCATACCCCATTACCATTTGACACAGGGGGGGCTGGGATCTGGGGGTCCCTTTGTTAAAGGGGGCTTCCAGATTATGATAAGCCCCCCGTCCGCAGACCCCCACAACCACCGGGCAAGGGTTGTGGGGATGAGGCCCTTGTCCCCATGAACATGGGAACAAGGTGCTTTGGGGGCTACCCCAAAGCACCCTCCAATGCTGAGGGCATGTGGCCTGGTACGGTTCAGGAGGGGGGTGCTCTCTCGTCCCCCCCTCTTTTCCTGCGGCCTGACAGGTTGCGTGCTCAGATAAGGGTCTGGTATGGATTTTTGGGGGGACCCCATGCCACTTTTTTTAAATTTTGGTGCGGGGTTCCCCTTAAAATCCATACCAGACCTGAAGGGTCTGGTATAGATTTTGAGGGGGACCCCACGCCATTTAAAAAAAAAACTTTGGCCAGGGTTCCCCTTAATATCCATACCAGACCTGAAGGGCCTGGTATGGAATTTGTGGGGACCCCCACGCATTTTTTTTTTAATTTTGGTTTGCGGTTCCCCTTAATATTCATACCAGACCAAAAGGGCCTGGTAATGGACTATGGGGGAATCCCGGGCCGTTTTTATCAATGAACTTTTATGTGTATTGTCGGGACCGACCATTCATTAATAGCAGGTGTCTTGCCGAGAAAGTTCCCCCGGCGGATAAGGACCCCCTGTTCTGCGCTTGCACAGTACGAACGACTACGGAGCCGCCGAAAGTCTCCGAAGTTGAACAGCTGATCGTCAGTTCTACACGGCGCCTGCACACTACATTCTGCCTTGAGTCCAGGTTCAAGCCCCACCATCCAAGTGGACATAGAGTTAGAATAAAAATATGCCCAACGAAGCGAGGCTGTGCCCAAAGCATGGCGAGCGAAGCGAGCCCGCGAGGAGCCCTGTTACAGGCGCCCTGTACAGCTGCCTCACAGGTGTTCAGCTTTGGCTGTTTTTGGCGGCTCGTACTGCGTAAGCGCTGCACCTGCGCAGTACAGGGGAGTCCTTGTCTGCCAGGGGGAACTTTCTCGGCAGAACATAGGCACTAGCGCTAGCACTTTTAAATTACTTTTTTCTTCCTTTAGAAATGTAATTTTGCTGTCAGACTGTTCTAAACACGGGAAACACGTGCCACTTTACAGGCATACTATAGACACCCCCCAGGTACGAAATTTAAAGGAATATTACACTTTTATTGTTTCACTTTAAGCATTATTAAAATCACTCTCTCCAAATCCATTGTCCTATCAGGAATACATGGGGTGCAGATAGTTGTCTTGTTATACGTCCTATATACTACTCCTTATGTAGGATGCATGCAACTATATGCTGACCCATATATACATATTCCATCGCTATAGGTGTGACAACATCGCAGTTTTTTCTTATATAGGATTCTTTGTATAGAAAAAAACGTTTACATAACGTTTCCTGTATATGTCTAGCCATTCAGGTTTTCCAGGTAGCGCCGTTCCATCCCTAAATATTTCTTTATATACTTACATGACAAGACAACCCTAGTGAGTGTCTTTGTTTAAGGGAGGCAGCAACCTATGTAAGTTTGCCCTATAGACCTGGCCTAAGCGCGGCTTTTTTAGGATTATTGGTGGTATTACAAGTAAATATCATACCCTTATCCGGAAAATGAGCAGCACCTCCTCTTTGCTAAAGAGGGACCTCGCCATGTCCACCTAGATAGAGATCCTGACCAGCACAGGAACTTCTGGGTGATTACAATGACTTATTTCTGGGTCAGAAGGTGAAACCACACGCTTTTGATCGTTGCTGCGAATATTTGATCGCAACCACAATTAGAATTGTATTATTTTTGTTTATTTGCAGATATGCAAATTTGTATTTCTACCACTGGTGTCCCTGGGTTAGCAGCAGGTGAGTGACAAAACCAAAAGGCCCAGTTTGAGCCCTGGTTCACACTGACAGAGGGAGGAAATTGTTCAGCTGAAATCACACAATTTCATTCCCGCATATCAGTCCCGACTGCAGGGGGACATCTGCACTGATCTCAATACAAATTGCACCCCAAAATCGCACCAGTTAAAACAGTGCAATTGTCACCGCTTTGACATGTCAAATCGCACCAATGTGAACTAAAGCTGACACATAAAACACTGCCTACCCACCATCTGAATTCATTACCTGCAATTCTCTACAGCTGTTATATATAAAGATTCTACCTTTATCATTTACTTGCAGGTGTGCAGAAGCCTAGCTTTACATTGGAGCGATTTGTCATGCGATTTGAGAGACCAAATCGCATGACTATTGGCAGTAATGGCACACCAATTTTGTGGCACCGCACCAATTTGCTAAAGTAGTTCCTGCACTACTTTTGCCGATTTCAGGTGCGACTTCAATAGATATCCGTGTATGAAGCCACACAGATGTCTATCAAGTAGCACCTGAAATCACACTGACCTTGCTACTTTGAAATCATGCTACTTCAAGTGAAGTAGAGCGATTTCAAAGTAGCATCAATGTGAACCAGGGCAAAGAGATTTTTTTTGGTGCACAAATGCATATTGAAATAAAATAGAAGAGATATTGCACTTTCCCAAAACCACCACCCACAAAAACTAAAGAGAAAGAAAAGTAGAAGAAAAAAAAAAACACCACAACAAAGCTCAATAATGTACTTTTAATTTTAACAGCAGAAAAAAAAATGTACATTAATTTACTAGCTTCAAAAAAAAAAAAATTGGACAGGATATATGGTGCTACATTTAGCAATGGGATTTTAAGGGCCCTGCTCATAGGAGCTTACAATCTAAAATTTGACAAAACCTTAGAGTGGGCACAGCTTTAATTTCAGTGTATAATGGGCAACACATCACATTTTTATCTGCAAGATTATAGAAACACACTTAACAGTCATTCTTACAAAGCATTCCAACATAATATTACAAAAAAGACTTATTCAAAACACCCACCACCAGCCCACAATCCACACATACATATATTGGTGACCATGTTCTGCTGGAAGCTGCATTTCGGTGTACACGATTAAACAATGAGATCAAAAAAGAGTAGGTCAGCAGATGCTTCCAAACGATGTTTGCGTGATCAGACAGGAACAATACACACACAACATTGACAGCATTACCACATAAACCCACTTTTGATTGAAAAAATGCACAAGAATTTCATCAAATATCCTTAGTTGGGCATTTGTCAATATGCACAATATCATTCCTTCTCCCCCACAAATCACAGCAAAAAACCTGACCTTCTTAAGCCAAACAAACCCCCCGACTGCAGGCCTTTATATAAGAGAGGTTGTATTGTTAACACACTGACACACCCAATAGAAGTACACGCCCACCAGTATCTTTCAATCTGTCTCTTCATGTATGTCTAAAGTGATTGCACCTGATGAGAAGGAACACATAATAGTATTCGCAACTGTGTTAGCCCTTGGCTATGTGCATCAAATCTCCAACTACAGGACAAAGATCAAAGTCCATTTGCATCCACATAAACAAAGCAACAGTTTTCTAAGCATATGTACCCATGCAGTGTAAACCAAAAAATTTGAAATGTCCAAGTCCCTGGGTATGATTAGTGCTAATAAACATTAACATCAGTCCCTGGCTGCAATGAGCTTCCAATCTAAAGTCCAAAATTAACTTTCTTACATTAGAACCTATTTCGACAGGAGACAAATAAGATGCCAGCATGTCTTTGGATTGTGGTGAGAAACCCAAACAGGGAGAACATATAAACTAAAACACAAGTATTAGCATGTTGGGGAATTGAACCAACGTCCCAGGGGCTGCTAGACAGAACTGCTACCCATTTAGCCACCAGGCAACCTCGCACATGTTATCTGCATCTCTGTGGTGTGAACCAGCCCTAAGTCCATAGCCATGCTCATTGTCATAAGCAATATACAATATATTGGCCTAAGTATTGGGACGCCTGCCTTTAAATGCACATGAACTGTAATGGCATCCCAGTATTAGTATTGGGTTCAAAACTCATTTGGCCCACCCTTTGCAGCTATAACAACTTCAGCTCTTCTTGTCCACAAGGTTTAGGAATGTGTCTATGGAAATGTTTGACTATTCTTCCAAGTGCATTTGTGAGGTCAGGCACTGATGTTGGACGAGAAGGCCTGACCTACAGTCTCCTCTCTAATTCATCCCCAAGGTGTTCTGTTGTGTTGAGGTCAGGACTCTGTCCAGGCCAGTCAAGTTCCTCCACCCCAAACTCACTCATCCATGTCTTTATGGACCTTGCTTTGTGCACTGGTCCAAATGATTTGGTGGAGTGGGCATTATGGTGTGGGGTTGTTTTTCAGGGGTTGGGCTTGGCCTCTTAGTTCCAGTTAAGGGAACTCTTAAGGCGTCAGCATACCAAGACATTTTGGACAATTTCATGGTCCCAATTTTGTGGGAACAGTTTGGGGAAAGCCCCTTCCTGTTCCAACATGACTGCGCACCAGTGTACAAAGCAAGGCCCATAAATACATGGATGAGCAAGTTTGGGGTGGAGAAACTTGACTGGCCTGCACAGAGTCCTGGCCTCAACCCGATAGAACACCCTTTGGCTGAATTAGAGTAGAGACTGTGAGCCAGGCCTTCTCATCCAGCATCAGTGCCTGGCCTCACAAATGCACTTCAGGAAGAATGATCAAACATTCCCATAGACACACTAAACCTTGTGGACAGCCTTCCCAGAAGCTGTTCCAGCTGCAAAGGGTGGGCCAAATCAAATTTTAACCCTATGGACTAAGACTGGGCTGCCATTAAAGTTCATGTGTGTGTAAAGGCAGGTGTCCCAATACTTTCGGCTAAATAGTATATCTGGAAAAGACTTACAATGGTGGTGGAACCCTCCTACACATAAATACTACATTTAGACATAGTTATAGGACCGGGGAGATGAGACAACTTCTCTTCATGAAGCAACATGGTTGGGATTTGAACCCAGACCCTCAGGGATACTAAGCAGAAGTTCTAACCTCTAAACCACAAAACTGCCACATGTGAGAACCTCCTACACATAACTACACATAAAACATTTAGACATAGTTATAGGACCTGGGAGATGAGACAACTTCTCTTCATGAACATGGTTGGGATTTGAAACCAGACACTCAGGGATGCTAAGCAGAAGTTCTAACCTCTAAGCCACGGAGCTGCCACATGTGGGAGCCTCCTACACATAACTACACATAAATACTGCATTTCTATGGACATACAGGTGATGGAATTATATTACTCAAGAGTTATTCTTCTTGATTTATTCTGTGATATTTGGTGTTTTATTGTGGGCGAGAGTAGAATATTACCCTCAAATTTTGGGGAATTACATTTTGATTTCTGATGTTGGTACACATATCACATTTTTTTGGCTCAAATTATGAATATTTGGAAATAATAAAAAGCGCAAAAAATTGTGATTCATTTTAAATTTGCATCAGCAATGGTATTGTTTGTGGATTGTAAAGACACCTGTGTGAGTTTGGGGTGAAGATTGTTGTCAGATGGAGAGTAACAAGTGAAAGTGAAAGAGAAAAATATGTTTTACCAAAACATCAAAACATTCCACATTCTAGTATTCTTACAATCAAAATATTTTAAGTAGAAACAACAATGTTGCGAAGGAAAATTTATTTCACAGAAAGATACATTTCATCTCAACATTAAGCCCGGGTTCACATTATAATGCGCTGCGGATCGCACAGGAGCGCTGTGCGTCCCTGTTCTCCGTTTCAGGGACGAATCAGGGCCGATTCTATGCCCGAATTCGGCCCTGAAACGGAGCCAAAGACACACATCGTTTTTGTGCAGTGCGCTCCGCAGCCGCCCCGGAGATATGTGAACCGGCTCCATAGGGAGCCAGTCACATTCTCCTACTATGCGAATTAAATGCGGGGAAACGCACATCTAATGCGCATAGGTGTGAACCCGTGCTAAAAGGTTTTTTTTGTGAAAGTTAGAATTGTTCCATTAGAATCAATGGCTAATACTTGATTTGGACTAGAATAGAGCAGATTTTCACTTCAAAAAATGCTCTCTAATTAGCTCTCATTTTAGTATTTACTATAGCGCTGGGTAAACAAGACACTTGAGTTAAAATGAGAGCTATTTTCAGGTCTGAGCATGCTCAGTTGTGTTGGCACCTAGTTGTCCAAAACGGGGAATTTTTCACTTCTCAGACTTTTAAAGATATTTCAGTGTAGAAATCACTTTTTCACACAGTTTAAAAGAAGATTATCTTTAACCACTTCAGCCCCGGAAGGATTTACCCCCTTCCTGACCAGAGCACTTTTTGTGATTCGGCACTGTGTCGCTTTAACTGACAATTGCGCGGTCGTGCGACGTGGCTCCGAAACAAAATTGACGTCCTTTTTTTCCCACAAATAGAGCTTTCTTTTGGTGGTATTTGATCATCTCTGCAATTTTTATTTTTTGCGCTATAAACAAAATAAGAGCGACAATTTTGAAAAAAACGCATTATTTTTTACATTTTGCTATAATAAATATCCCCAAAAAATATATAAAAAAACATTGTTTTTCCTCAGTTTAGGCCGATACGTATTCTACTACATATTTTTGGTAAAAAAAATCGCAATAAGCGTTTATTGATTTGTTTGCGCAAAAGTTATAGCGTTTACAAAATAGGGGATAGTCTTATGGCATTTTTATTAATAATTTTTTTTTACTAGTTATGGCAGCGATCAGCGATTTTTATTGTGACTGCGACGTTATGGCGGACACGTCGGACATTTTTGACACATTTTTGGGACCATTGTCATTTATACAGCAATCAGTGCTATAAAAATGCATTGATTCCTGTATAAATGACACTGGCAGTGAAGGGGTTAAACACTAGGGGGCGGGGAGGGGTTAAATCAGTACTAGGGAGTGATTACTAACTGTAGGGGGGATGGGCTGTGTGTGTCACTACACTGATCTCTGCTCCGATGACAGGGAGGAGAGATCAGTGACACTATCAGGCAGAACGGGGAGATGCTGTTTACATCAGCATCTCCCCGTTCATCCTCTCCGTGAGGCGCTTGCGGGTATCCCCGCGACAATCGAGTCCACGTGACCCGCAACCCGACTCACGGAGCCCGCGGCAGGCGCGCACGCACACGGCAGCAAATTCAAAGTAACGTATGGGTACGTTACTTTGCGCAGCCAATGTACAGGAGCCGGTCGGGAAGCGGTTAAATAATATACCGCATATTTCAGTACCATTTAGGCAATTATATCATGCTCTAAACATTATTTCCATGTGCACTACTCCAGGTTTTAGCAGTGTAAGGGTTTGGGCGCTATTTGGTTTCAGGGAACTTTAGTAAATTCGATTTTGGGAGTATTTTCTCACCAGCGCTATAGTAAATACCGTTTTAGCGCTAATTTGCGGCAATCAGCACAAATTAGTGCCGTGGCGCTATAGTAAATGACCCTCAATGAATACGAATTTAACCGAAGTTACGAATTATTCGAAATAACGAATGTCGTATCTAAACAAATGGAATGTAATGAATTAATAATAATAAATAACAATAATAATAAAAACTTTGTATTATTATTATTAATTATTATTTAGTTTTGTTCCATTTGTTTAGATGTGGCATTCATTATTTTGTATAATTCATAACTTCGGTAAATTCGTATTTCATTACGTTCACTAACAGCCAAATTTGAAAGAAAATTCCAATACCTATAATTTAGTAGTTAGTTATTATTAGTTAGTAATTCTTTCAAATTTTCGGATTTCCTTGGGATTTTTGAATTTACGATATTACGAATTGCGATCATAACGAATGAAACGAAAACACATTTTTCGGCAGTGCACATTTCTATTATTTAATCACTTATTGAGCATGCAACTTCATCTTTTAATCATTGCCTATGTTCCACTTTAAGTTGGTACTGTGATTGATCGATCGATGCATACTAGCTCATTATGCCTCTGTCTTGCAGGGGTTTTTTTTTATCGTTTTGTTTTTTTCTGAGGTTTACAACCTCTTTAACCACTTCAGCCCCAGAAGGTTTTACCCCCTTCCTGACCAGAGCACTTTTTACAATTTGGCACTGCGTCGCTTTAACTGATAATTGCGCGGTCATGCAATGTTGTACCCAAAGAAAATTTGCTTCCTTTTCTTCCCACAAATAGAGCTTTCTTTTGATGGTATTTGATCACCTCTGCTGTTTTTATTTTTTGCGCTATAAACGTAAAAAAAAAACGTAAAAAAAAATATTTTCTTTCTTTTTGCTATAAAAAAAATCCAATAAACTCAATTTTAGTCATACATTTAGGCCAAAATGTATTTGGCCACATGTCTTTGGTAAAAAAAAATGTCAATAAGTGTATATTTATTGGTTTGCGCAAAAGTTATAGCGTCTACAAACTAGGGTACATTTTCTGGAATTTACACAGTTTAGTTAATGACTGCCTATCTCATTTCTTGAGGTGCTAAAATGGCAGGGCAGTACAAAACCCCCACAAATGACCCCATTTTGGAAAGTAGACACCCCAAGGAAATCGCTGAGAGGCATGTTAAGCCCACTGAATATTAATTTTTTTTGTCCCAAGTGATTGAATAATGATAAAAAAAAAATTTAAAAAATTTACAAAAAGTTGTCACTAAATGATATATTGCTCACACATGCCATGGTTATATGTGGAATTGCACCCCAAAAAACTTTTAGCTGCTTCTCCTGAGTACGGGGATACCACATGTGTGGGACTTTTGGGAGCCTAGCCGCGTACGGGGCCCCGAAAACCAATCACCGCCTTCAGGATTTCTAAGGGCGTAAATTTTTGATTTCACTCCTCACTACCTATCACAGTTTTGAAGGCCATAAAATGCCCAGATGGCACAAAACCCCCCCAAATGACCTCATTTTGGAAAGTAGACACCCCAAGCTATTTATATGTTCTAAAACCTTGGGAAAAAATGGCGCTACCTGAAAACCTGTTTGCTGAGCATATACAGGAAACACCAAAAAAATGTTTTTTGTTACTCTCATACACCAAACTTGTTTATCTCCTCTCTGATATATAGGGGAGGGGGATTAATTGTAGATACTACTAGCTAGTGCAAGCGGATAGGAGACATTCAAAATTCCTTATACTATAGATATTTGTGCACATAGCGATCGGCTTGATATAACCTATAAGTAGAATGGTATACTTTTAGATACTATTAGCTAGTGCAAGTGGGTAGGAGACATTCAAAAGTCCTTATGCTATAGATATTTGTGCATATAGCGATAGGCTTGATATATTCAACCTTGCCCACCAGTAGTGATCTAGGTTCTCAGTTTAGATACTGGGAGTTTATCTACCAGTGTTATATAGCATACCCATTCAGTTATTTTCCTATATACTACTTACAGGTTATATCAAGCCTATCGCTATATGCACAAATATCTATAGCATAAGGACTTTTGAATGTCTCCTACCCACTTGCATTAGCTAGTAGTATCTAAAATTATACCATTCTACTTATAGGTTATATCAAGCCTATCGCTATATGCACAAATATCTATAGTATAAGGAATTTTGAATGTCTCCTATCCGCTTGCACTAGCTAGTAGTATCTACAATTAATCCCCCCCTATATATCAGAGAGGAGATAAACAAGTTTGGTGTACGAGAAAGTAACAAAAAACATTTTTTTGGTGTTTCCTGTATATGCTCAGCAAACAGGTTTTCAGGTAGCGCCGTTTTTTCCCAAGGTTTTAGAACATATACTATTGGCAGGATATTCCTTGTGAGTGCTCTGTGTAAGGGTGGCAGCAACCTGTTCTTTTACCATATAGACTTGTCCGAAAGCGCGGTTTCCTAGGAATATTATTACCCCAAGCTATTTGCTGAGAGGCATGTTAAGTCCATGGAATATTTTATATTTTGACATAAGTTGTGGGAAAACGACAAACTTTTTTTATTTTTTTATTTTCTTGCACAAAGTTGTCACTAAATGATATATTGCTCAAATATGCCATAAGCATATGTGGAATTACACCCCAAAATACATTTAGCTGCTTCTCCTGAGTACGAGGATACCACATGTGTGGGACTTTTTGGGAGCCTAGCCGCGTATGGGACCCCGAAATCCAATCACCGCCTTCAGGATTTATAAGGGCGTAAATTTTTGATTTCACTCCTCACTACCTATCACAGTTTTGAAGGCCATAAAATGCCAAGATGGCACAAAACCACCCCAAATGACCCCATTTTGGAAAGTAGACACCCCAAGCTATTTGCTGAGAGGCATGTTGAGTCCATGGAATATTTTATATTTTGCCCCAAGTTGCACGAAAATGACAAACTTTTTTTTTGCACAATGTTGTCACTAAATGATATATTGCTCACACAGGCCATGGGAATATGTGGAATTAAAAACAGAATCTGTTGCGCTTAATAAAACATGATGTAAAAGCTGCTGGCACAAAAAATTGTTGGATACAATAAAAGAGATATCAATAAGAATGGTGCAGCGCTAGAAATTAGGTGATAATGTCCCAATAAGAAATAAAATAAATGCAGCCAAACAATGTCCTCTCCGTCAGGAAGAAATGATAACACTCTATTCAGCGAGATCCAAAGTGAAAGGACACTCAAAAGGGAGATGAATACAACATCACCAACACCCAAACAAACTGACCCTTACCATCAGTGTATGGGTTATACAAGTGTATAGAAAACAAGAGGCAGTCTTCATAGAATAAACAAACGATCTTCTAATGGAGTAGCACCAACATATTGCCCTCTGGACTTAATGAAAGGCTTTAGATCTCCTTTTGGTAGCTGTTTTTTAAACCAAGTATATTCCAGTGTGCATATGCACCTCAAGATCGTGGTATATAGGGAATAAAAAGAAAAACGCTCATTGCGCAAACTCCATCAACAAGGATAATTTATTGAAAAAAGGGTAAAAACCACTCACATTTAGTAAGAAGGTATACAGCAGTGTGAAGCGTCCAGCGCTTCTAACCACAAAGATGGCCACCGTGTCACCGTCCAATCGCGTCCTGCGTAGTCAGTTTCTATCATCGCCCAACGTTTCATCATCAACATGCATCTTCAGGGGCGTGGTTATGATGCAAACTGACGTGTATTTATAGGAACAACAGAACTGGACAGGCGGAAATCAAAGGACTGGAAGTGTGAACTTCCGAACCGGAAACAATATATCTCATAGAGATTAGTATGTTAGATAATGATAATACTCAATTCAAGACAAATGACTTGAATATAAAGATAAAAATATCTTCAAAACAAATCATATTGAAAAATAATTGAAATATGGGTGATCATTTAATCAAAATGTAGAGACGGAGCAGCAGTGGTTACAGGAGGTGGCGGCATCTTGTGGCTAGAGTAAAAACTACCATATAATTAATAAATACAAAAATTTTGATACAAAAAATCTTTTGCACCAATGAATATCAGGAGGTGAAGAAGAATAACCACACCACATGATATCCAAAGAAATAGTAATAATACAAAAACATAACCAATAAAATAAATAAAAGGAACAAAGGGAAACAAAATGAAAATAGATATAAAAATAAAATAAACACAGGAGGGAAGCCTAGCTATTGCTAATAAAGGCATTCAAATCCCATTCCACATTCATCCCATATGGAAAATAGGTCCTGGCTTGGTATATCCATTTAGTCTCTAACTGAGAGACCCCTCTAGTCATGTTGCTTCCCCTCCAATGTCCTGAAAATTTGTCAATACCCAAAAACACAGTGCCCTTTGGATTACAGTCATGTTTCAAAGCATAGTGCTTCGATAGACTATGCTTAGGGAACCCCCTTTTTATATTGTCAACATGTTCTTTAAGCCTGATGTGTAGTTTATGAATGGTACGCCCTATGTACTGAAGCCCACAAGGGCAAATAATAATATACACCACATGTCTAGTGGTACATGTAATGAAGGGTTTAATTGGAAAGGATTCATGGGTGGCAGTGGATTGAAATGAATTTATTTTCCTAGATTTGTTGGTACTTAGCTTACAAATTGGGCATCTCCTACAAGGAAAAAAAACCCCCATCTTTTGGAAGAACGAAATCTGCTTAGGTGGATTAATATTATTGGGAGCTACCTGTAGCCTCAATGGGGGAGCCCCCCTATATACCATACGAGGTATGTCGGGCAAATCAGGGACTAAAACCATGTCTCCCTTCAGGACTTTCCAATGCCTTTGAATTATTTTTTGAATCTCATCACATTGGTTAGAGTAGGCAGTAATAAACGAAAATTTAAAAGAGGTATCTTGAACTTTGGTTTTCACAGTTAGCAAGTCCTCCCTATTTTGTATTATTACTATTTCTTTGGATATCATGTGGTGTGGTCATTCTTCTTCACCTCCTGATATTCATTGGTGCAAAAGATTTTTTGTATCAAAATGTTTGTATTTATTACTTATATGGTAGTTTTTACTCTAGCCACAAGATGCCGCCACCTCCTGTAACCACCGCTGCTCCATCTCTACATTTTGATTAAATGATCACCCATATTTCAATTATTTTTCAATATGATTTGTTTTGAAGATATTTTTATCTTTATATTCAAGTCATTTGTCTTGAATTGAGTATTATCATTATCTAACATACTAATCTCTATGAGATATATTGTTTCCGATTCGGAAGTTCACTATTCCGGTCCTTTGATTTCCACCTGTCCAGTTCTGTTGTTCCTATAAATACACGTCAGTTTGCGTCATAACCATGCCCCTGAAGACGCATACCACAATCTTGAGGTGCATATGCACACTGGAGTATACTTGGTTAAAAGTCCAGCTACCAAAAGGAGATCTAAAGCCTTTCATTAAGTCCAGAGGGGAATATGTTGGTGCTACTCCATTAGAAGATCGTTTGTTTATTCTATGAAGACTGCCTCTTGTTTTCTATACACGTGTATAACCCATACACTGATGGTAAGGGTCAGTTTGTTTGGGTGTTGGTGATGGTGTTTTCATCTCCCTTTTGAGTCTCCTTTCACTTTGGATCTCGCTGAATAGAGTGTTATCATTTCTTCCTGACGGAGAGGACTTTGTTTGGGTGCATTTATTTTGTTTCTTATTGGGACATTATCACTTAATTTCTAGTGCTGCACCATTCTTATTCATATGTGGAATTGCACCCCAAAATACATTCTGCTGATTCTCCTGAGTACGGGGATACCACTTTTTGGGAGCCTAGCCGCGTACGGGGCCCCGAAAACCGAACACCGCCTTCAGGATTTCTAAGGGCGTAAATTTTTGATTTCACTCCTCACTACCTATCACAGTTTTGAAGGCCATAAAATGCCCAGATGGCACAACCCCCCCCCCAAATTACCCCATTTTGGAAAGTAGACACCCCAAGCTATTTTTTGAGAGGCATGTTGAATCCATGGAATATTTTATATTTTGCCACAAGTTGCGGGAAAGTGACCAACTTTTTTTTTTTCACAAAGTTGTCACTAAATTATATATTTCTCAAACATGCCATGGGCATATGTGGAATTACACCCCAAAATACATTCTGCTTCTTCTCCTGAGTATGGGGATACCATATGTGTGGGACTTTTTGGGAGCCTAGCTGCATACGGGGCCCCGAAAACCAATCACTGCCTTCAGGATTTCTAAGGGCGTAAATTTTTGATTTCACTCCTCACTACCTATTACAGTTTCATAGGCCATAAAATGCCAAGATAGCACAACCCCCCCCAAATCACCCCATTTTGGAAAGTAGACACCCCAAGCTATTTGCTGAGAGGCATGGTGAGTATTTTGCAGCTCCCATTTGTTTTTGAAAATGAAGAAAGACAAGAAAAATGTATTTTTTTTTCTTTTTTCAATTTTCAAACTTTGTGACAAAAAGTGAGGACTGCAAAATACTCGCCATACCTCTCAGCAAATAGCTTGGGGTGTCTACTTTCCAAAATGGGGTAATTTGGGGGGGTTTGTGCCATCTGGTCATTCCATGGCCTCCAAAACTGTGATAGGCAGTGAAGAGTGAAATCAAAAATTTACACCCTTAGAAAGCCTGAAGGCGGTGCTTGGATTTCGGGGTCCCGTACGCGGCTAGGCTCCCAAAAAGTCCCACACATGTGGTATCCCCGAACTCAGGAGAAGCAACAGAATGTATTTTGGGGTGTAATTTCACATATTCCCATGGCATGTTTGAGCAATATATCATTTAGTGACAACTTTGTGCAAAAAAAAATTGTCTTTTTCCCGCAACTTGTGTCACAATAAAAATATTCCATGGACTCGACATGCCTCTCAGTAAATAGCTTGGGGTGTCTACTTTCCAAAATGGGGTCATTTGGTGGGGTTTTGAACTGTCCTGGCATTTTATGCACAACATTTAGAAGCTTATGTCACACATCACCCACTCTTCTAAAGACTTGAAGACAAAGCCCTTTCTGACACTTTTTGTTTACATGAAAAAAATTTTTTTTTTGCAAGAAAATTACTTTGAACACCCAAACATTATATATTTTTTTAAGCAAAGGCCCTACAGATCAAAATGGTGGGTGTTTCATTTTTTTTTCACACAGTATTTGCGCAGCGATTTTTCAAACGCAGTTTTTTGAAAAAACACACTTTTTTAAATTTTAATGCACTAAAACACACTATATTTCCCAAATGTTTGATGAAATAAAAAAGATGATCTTAGGCCGAGTACATGGATACCAAACACGACACGCTTTAAAATTGCGCACAAACGTGCAGTGGCAACAATCTATATAAATTTTTAGAAGCCTTTAAAAGCCTTTACAGGTTACCACTTTAGATTTACAGAGAAGGTCTGCTAAAATTACTGCCCTCGATCTGACCTTCGCGGTGATACCTCACATGCATGGTGCAATTGCTGTTTACATTTGACGCCAGACCGACGCTTGCTTTCGCCTTTGCGCAAGAGCGGGGGGGACAGGGGTGCTTTTTTTTATTGCTTTTTTTTTTTTATTTTTTATTTTTTGCTTTTTTATCTTATTTTTAAACTGTTCCTTTCATTTTTTTTTTTTTAGCATTTTTATTGTTATCTCAGGGAATGTAAATATCCTCTATGATAGCAATAGGTAGTGACAGGTACTCTTTTTTGAAAAAATTGGGGTCTATTAGACCCTAGATCTCTCCTCTGCCCTCAAAGCATCTGACCACACCAAGATCGATGTGACAAAATGCTTTCCCAATTTCCCAATGGCGCTGTTTACATCTGGTGAAATCTAAGTCATAAAATGCTTGTAGCTTCAGGTTTCTTAGACCATAGAGATGATTGAAGCCATTCTGGTCTCTGATCAGCTCTATGGTCAGCTGGCCGAATCAACGGCTGCATTCTCAGGTTCTCTGTTGGAACAGGAGAGCCAGAGAAAAACATGGAAGGCGGTGGGAGGTGGGGGCATTCCCTCCCACTGCTTGTAAAAGCAGTCTAGAGGCTAATTAGCTGCTTGGGTTGCTTTTACATGAAAGCCGACTGCTGGCTGAAAAGAATGATACCAAGATGATACCTAAACCTGCAGGCATCATTCTGGTATAACCACTCAAAGTCCAGCAACATACCAGTACGTTGCTGGTCCTTGTTGGGCATATATTATAATTTTTTTTTCGTGCAGCCTGTGGGCTGAACGAAAAAAAGAGATTGATCGGTGGGTATGCCCACCATTAGAATACCTCCCTTCATCCACCACTTCTAATGATAAGGCATACATGCACCGTTTATATATGCCGAAGCATGGGGGCATCCGCCCCAAAAGGTAGGAGCAAATCGCTCCTCCGCCCCTGCTACCCCCATGTATGCTCTCTTTTTAACTGTGGTGGTGAAATTACCTCCTACAGTGCTGGAGTCACAGCTTTATGTATCGTGGGAGCAAACGCTGTTGCTGTCAAGATAAATAAATCCGCGCTGCAACTGAATGGCGTACCTGCTAAGCAAATGATGGTTAACAATAAAACAAAATAACATTACAGTATAACATTAAGACCTACCATACCTGCAAAGCAAATACAAAAAAAACATTGTAAAAAATAAAATTTTTTTTAACGCAACCTGTGCCTAAAATATATATATGCCGAAGCATAGGGGCATCCTCCCGCAAAAGGTAGGAGCAAATCGCTCCTCCGCCCCTGCTGCCCCCATGCTTGGCATATATGCTGAAGTATGTAACTGTGGTGGTGAAATCACCTCCGACAGCACTGGAGTCACGGCTTTATGTATCGTAGGAGCAAACGCTGTTGCTGTCAAGATAAATAAATCTGCGCTGCAACTGAATGGCATACCTGCTAAGCAAATGATGGTTAACAATAAAACAAAATAACATCACAGTATAACAGTAAGACTTACCATACCTGCAAAGCAAATACAAAAAAACATTGTAAAAAATAAAACATTTTTTAACACAACCTGTGCCTAAAATATATATATGCCGAAGCATAGGGGCATCCTCCCGCAAAAGGTAGGAGCAAATCGCTCCTCCGCCCCTGCTGCCCCCATGCTTTGGCATATATGCTGAAGTATGTAACTGTGGTGGTGAAATCACCTCCGACAGCGCTGGAGTCACGGCTTTATGTATCGTGGGAGCAAACGCTGTTGCTGTCAAGATAAATAAATCCGCACTGCAGCTGAATGGCGTACCTGAAAACAAAAAAATGGTTAACAATAAAACACAGTAAACAGCAAAGTATAAAAAAAACACATAACTGAAAAGCAAACATGATAAAACATAACAAAAATAAAACATTGCAGAATAGAATAAAGTAAAAAAGAGCAGAACAAAAGAGAGAGAATAGAGAGAGAGAGAACAATAAAACTACAACTATTTTTTTTTTTTTTTTTATTTTATATTTTTTTGTGTATTTTTTATTTTTTATTTTTAATTTTTTCCTTTTTTTTTATAACTGTAACTTCTGTAACTGTAACCGGTTCCAGGTTTGGGTCACTCAAAATGCGATGGCATCTTGGGAGACCCTGTGATAGTGTGCCTAGTCTGTGCAATGCTGTACCCTACGCTAAAAATCAACTAGTGTATGGTAGCGCTCAAAACATTCACCAATGCAAAGACCAGGATTGTCAGGACAGGAGGGACAATAATAGCGGGTGTCACGCCTATATATGCGTTTTCTGCAAACACAACATTTTCTTTGGGGGGCTCGTTCGGTAGGGTTACACGGGAGGACATAAGGAAAATGCCTCTCATGCAGCCGGCTTACTGCATTTGGTTGGGGAAGGTGAGGTGGAGCACCGTCTGGAAACAGAAGGGCTTTGACGATCTCTTCCTGGAATTTAAGGAAGGATCCAGTCCATCCTGAAGCTCTGTATAGCACATGAGTGTTCAGCAAAGCCAATTGAAATAAGTATACAGACACTTTTTTTATACCAGCATCTGGCCTTACGGGCAACTAGGTACGGCACCAACAATTGGTCGTTGAGGTCCACCCCTCCCATGTTGAGGTTATATTCGTGGACACAGAGGGGTTTCTCCACAAAACCAGTCGCCGTAGTAATTTGGACCATCGTGTCTGCATGAAGGGAGGTAAGAAAGAAAACATTCTTATTATCCCTCCACTTCATAGCGAGCAAGTTATTACACTTCAAGCAGGCTCTCTCCCCCAGCCTAAGATGGGAATCTACAAGCCGCTGGGAAAAGCCCCAGCGATTAGATCGCACGGTGCCACACGCTCCAATCTGATGATCAAAAAGGTGATTAAAAAGTGTCACGCTCGTGTAATAATTATCCACATATAAGTGGTACCCCTTTCCGAATAAGGGTGACACCAAGTCCCACACAATCTTGCCAGCACTTCCTATGTAGTCAGGGCAGTTTGTCGGCTCTACGTGACTATCTCTTCCCTCGTAAACCATAAAACTACATGTATAGCCTGTGGCCCTGTCACAGAGCTTATACATCTTGACCCCGTATCTGGCACGCTTGCTGGGAAGGTACTGTTTGAATGACAAGCGGCCAGAAAACCTAATCATGGACTCATTAACGCAGACAACTTGATGGGGAGTAAATAAATCTGCAAAATGTTGGTTGAAGTGGTTTACGAGGGGCTGAATTTTGTGGAGCCGATTGTATTCAGGGTCTCCACGAGGATAACAGAGTTCATTGTTGTTGAAGTGCATGAACCACAAGATCTGCTCGTATCGTGCCCTGGTCATGGAGGCAGGGCATATGGTGAATTGGGTCAGTGGACCAATATGACCGCAACTCACTCTTTTTAGTTATGTCCATGTTGAGGGAAAGGCCCAGAAAGAGCTTAAATTCGGAGACCGTAATTGGTCTCCAATCTCTGGCAAGGGAGGACTGGGGAATAGTGGCGATGTGTTGACCAGCGTACAAATTGCTTTGGTCCAGTGAATAAAAATCAAGTGGCGTAAAATCAACTGTTTCCACCTGAATGCCGGGTTGGCCAGTGAATGGGGGAAGTACGGGTGCTGCAGAAGTGGTGGGTTGCCAATTAGGATTGGCGAATGCAGCAGGAAGGGCACTATGGGCACGACAGGCCTGTGTTCGTCTTCTTGGTGGCAGTGGGACTCTACTTGTGCTTGCCACCTCGCCAGCTTGAACTGCACTTATGGGACTCGCCACCTCACCAAGTGTTACTGCAGTGCTGGATGTACGACCAGGGTGTACTAGGCCACTGGTGCTTGCCAGTTCACCAGAAGGAATAGCGGCGCTAGTACTGCTCTGCTCCATATGAGAGCCCTGCGGTTCCTGCACCTCAACAGCAGAAGAAGATTAGGGTCTAGTACGCCTGACCTTGGCAGGGACCACAACTCCGTTGTCAGAGCTATCTGTCATGGAGCCGCTGTCCTCTACAGGATCGTATTCTGAGCCTGAATCTGACAGATGAGTGACTTCCTCTTCACTAGGGATGATCCGAACACCCCCCGGTTCGGCTCGCACCGGAACCTGGGAACGTTAGAACCCCATTGACGTCTATGGGACTTGAACGTTCAAAATCAAAAGTGCTCATTTTAAAGACTAATTTGCATGGTATTGTCCTAAAAAGGGTTTGGGGACCCGGGTCCTGCCCCAGGGGACATATATCAATGCAAAAAAAGTTTTAAAAACAGCCGTTTTTTCGGGAGCAGTGATTTTAATGATGCTTAAAGTAAAAAAAAAAAAGTGAAATATTCCTTTAAATATCGTACCTGGGGGGGGGGTATCTATAGTATGCCTGTAAAGTGGCGCGTGTTTCTAGTGCTTAGAACAGTCCCTGCACAAAATGACATTTTTAAAGGAATAAAAGTCATTTAAAATGGCTTGCGGCTTTAATGTAATGTCGAATCCTGGCAATATGGATGAAAATCAGTGAGACAAATGGCATGGGTACCCCCCCAGTCCATTACCAGGCCCTTTGGGTCTTGTATGGATATTAAGGGGAACCCCGCACCCAAATTAAAAAAAGGAAAGGCGTGGGGCCCCAGGCCCTCTGAACAGCAGTATACAGGCAGTGCAAACAAGACAGGGACTGTAGGTTTTTTGTTAAGTAGAATCTGTTTGTAATTTTGAACTGGTACATTTTTAACGTGTTTAGCTCCAGCCAAAAAATCTATTTTAAGCTTTTTGGAAAACATAGGGAAGGGTTATCACCCCTGTGACATTTGTTTTGCTGTCTGTGCACCTCTTCAGAAGATTTCACCTCACTTTTTGTCCCAATGACAAATGTTTTTTGAAAATTTGGTGAAACAAGGATTGGTGATAAAGCATCAGTGGAAAGGAGAAATGTTTTTTCCCATATGAACTCTTACAGGAGAGAATTTCCCTTCCTATGGGGTAGATTTCATCTCACTTCCTGTTGTCTCCTTCCGTTTGCAAGTAGTAGTCATTTGTAATTTGGATGTTTGAAAGTAGGGGCCTGCCCTATATACTCTGCAGAAATTGGGGCCTTAGGTGTTGGTGTTGCCACAACACTATAAGCCCTCACAGGGCCCTGCTGTGAAATATTAGATCAAGAATTGTAATTACATGCCCCTGTTGAACAGGGCCAGGAAAATTGGGCTTTTGGTGATGGTGGTGGTGCTGGTGCCACAACACTGTAAGTCCTCACAGTTACTCTTGGTGGGCGCTGGAATGGGCCCTGCTGTGAAATATTAGATCAAGAATTGTAAATTACATGCCCCTGTTGAAAAGGGGCAGAAAAATTGGGCCTTAGGCACTGGTGCCACAACACTGCAACCCCTCACAGGTACTCTAGTTGGAGCGCAGGAACGAGCCCTGCTGCAAGGAATTGCATCAAAAATTGTAATTACACTCCCCTGTTAAACAGGGCCTGAAAAAATTGGGCCTTAGGCACTGGTGCTGGTGCCACAACACTGCAACCCCTCACAGATACTCTAGTTGGAGCGCAGGAACGAGCCCTGCTGCAAAGAATTGCATCAAAAATCAACAGCCATTGGAAACTTTAATGCCATTTGTACTACTAAAAATTATATGAAAAACACCAGAGCAAAATGTAATAATGGATTAAAGTGTTTGTACACCAATGCCAGAAGTCTGCCAAGCAAAATAGGTGAGTTGGAAGCTCGGGTGCATGAGGAGAGCTATGATGTAATCAGTATTATTGAAACTTGGCTTCAATCCTCACATGACTGGGCTATTAATATTCCTGGCTATGCACTCTTTCGGAGAGACAGGGTAAAAAGGAAAGGTGGTGGTGTCTGTCTCTATGTGAGAAGTGATCTCAAAGCAAGTGTGAAAGAGGACCTGGTTGATGGAGAGTGTGATGAGTCTGAAACATTATGGGTGGAACTGCATATAGATGGGCGTAGTTCAAAGTTAATCATTGGAGTTTGTTATAGACCACCCAATGTTAACGAGGTGGTGGAGACTCAGCTCCTTGCACAGATGGAAAGGGCTGCAAGGGCTGGGACAGTGATAATAATGGGGGATTTTAACTACCCAGAAATTGACTGAAGTAATGGCACTGCTGGGACAATTAAAGGGCAAAAATGTATAAACCTATTACAGGACAATTTTATTACTAAAGTCCAGATAAAGGAACACCTGGGTAATAGTGATCATAACATGATTTCATTTGATGTTAGCTGTAAACAAGAAATACATACGGGAAAGATGAAAACACTTATCTTCAAGAGAGCAAATTTTCCAAGGATGAGGGCTGCTCTCCAGGATTTAGACTGGGAGGGAATATTTGCATTGATAAACACAGAACAGAAATGGGAATTCTTAAAAAAGACTGTTTGGGACCTTACTGCAAAGTATATTCCCATGGGCAATAAGTTTAACCCTTTCATGACTAAGCCTATTTTTGAAATTTGGTGTTTACAAGTTAAAATCCATATTTTTTGCTAGAAAATTACTTAGAGTTCCCAAACATTATATATATATTTTTAGCAGAGAATCTAGAGAATAAAATGGCGATTGTTGCAATATTTTTTATCACACGGTATTTGTGCAGCGGTGTTTTAAACGCAAATTTTTGGAAAAGGGACACTTTCATGAATTTTAAAAAATCCAAACAGTAAAGTTACCCCATTTTTTTGTATAATGTGAAAGATGATGTTACGCCGAGTAAATAGATACCAAATATGTCACCCTTTATAATTGCACGCACTCGTGGAATGGCAACAAACTACGGTACCTATGAATTTCCATAGGCGACGCTTTAAAATTTTTTTTACGGTTACCAGGTTTGAGTTACAGAGGAGGTCTAGGGCTAGAATTATTGCTCTCGCTCTGACAATCGCGGCAATACCTCACATGTGTGGTTTGAACACCGTTTACATATGCGGGTGCGACTTCCGTATGCGTTTTCTTCGCTGCGCGAGCTCGTGGGGACAGGGGCACTTTAAGAATTTTTTTTTTTTTATTTATTCTATTTATTTTTTTACTTTATAAATTGTGTTTTAAAAAAATTTTTTTTTTTTTTACTTTGACCCCCCACTTTGACCCCCCAACCCTCCTTTACACTTCAAAGTATTCAGATCGCCGAAAACGGCGATTCTGAATACTGAGTATTTTTTAAAATTTGGCGCCATTGGCAGCCGAGTAAACGGGAAGTGACGTCATGACGTCGCTTCCGCGCTTACAACGAGAAGGCTGGAACGAAGCCGCTCACAGCTTTGTTCCAGCCTGCCCCCAGCCGCCGAAGGTACCCGATTGGACACCGGGCCTCCTGATCGCACGGGAGGCCCGGTAACAGAGGCGGGAGGCGGCAGGAGGGGGGATGTCCCCTCCCGCTCCTCCGGTATAACAACCGAGCGGCTTTTAGCCGCATCGGTTGTTATACACGGGTAGCCGACCGCCCGCTGTAAACAACGGTACCGGGATGATGCCTGCAGCTGCGGGCATCATCCCGGTATAACCCCGGAAAGCCGAGTATGCATATCTGCGTACGGTCGGCGGGAAGGGGTTAAAAGGCTAAAAACAAAACCAATGTGCTCACGGCCAAAGTTAAAGAAGCTATAAACAATAAGAAAAGAGCTTTTAAAAAATATAAAAATGAAGGAACACTAGTGTTGTTTAAATGTTACAAAGAATTTAACAGAACATGTAAAAAGGAAATCAAGGATGCAAAAATTCAAAACGAACGACAGATTGCAAAAGATAGTAGGACAAACCCCAAAAAATTCTTCAAATATATTAATAGTAAAAAGGCCAGGTCTGAGCATGTAGGCCCTTTACAAAATAATCTAGAGTGGGTGACTGGGGACAAAGAGAAGGCAAATTTATTAAATACTTTCTTCAGCTCTGTGTATACAAAGGAGCATGAGGGAGGTCATTGTTGTATATGTTGTAATATGTTCACCGATTTATGTGGGACATTATTATATGTATGTACACATACAGTCAATATTGACCAGGCCAGAATTCAATTGACAATGGTTGATTTGTCCATGTCAACTGAATTTTAACATATCAAGGGGACAGTTGAAGACTCTTTGATGTGTTGATCTTAGGCAAGTCTACCTAGGTGTGTGAGGTGAGGTATGGGCTGTTAACCTAATTGAACATTTCAAAGGGTACATTGTTTAAAGGACCATAGAAGAAGTATTTATTGATGGTAATTAGACTTGAGGGGGTAACAATGGGATCAAGGAGTGTTTTGGGTTGGCCTAGCGGAGGCTCCCTCCTGGGGGGCTAATATATCAGGGGGACTTGTTGATATTAATATGCAAGAATACAGATTAGGAATGTAGGTATTCCAAGGGCTCAAAGGGGTATTCAGGTGGTATCTGTTAATCTAATTACACATATCTAAGGGGACTTGTTGATGTTGATATGCAAATTGCAAATTGGGGCGGTTTATGACTACAGCTGTTCACGGCTGGGAGTTGTTGTCTGTCTGAAAGACTAGAGTATATCAAAGTCCTAAATTGAAACGGCCAATCAAATTGCTCAGCCATTCAGTGTCTAGTGAATATAACATGGCATTCAGTCTAAAGTTTAAGTTAGGCTTGCTGTGTATGAACACAGACCTAGGAACATGGGACTTTGAATGATATACTCTGCTGGATATTTTTGTCATCTGTGGACTTTGGACCTTGTTCTGTGTTGGAAGTCAAGAGAGTGCATCGCTCTGGAAGAATTGGGTTGCTGCAGAAGAGTACTTACTAATTAATTATCATACCCACTTTCCACCCGATATTATTATATCACTACAGTCATGTCCATAATGGGGTGGTAGTGACACAGCCCCGAATGATCCACAATGGCTCAAAAGTGATATGGTCAAAAATTATTTAGACAGAATAAAGGTGGATAAAGCACCTGGACCTGATGGCATCCACCCACGGATCCTAAAAGAATTGACCTCTGTAGTTTCAAAGCCATTGTATCTAATTTTTAGGGACTCATTAATGACGGGAATAGTACCACTACTGGATTGGCGCAAGACGAACGTGGTGCCTATATTTAAAAAGGGATCAAAGTCTTTACCAAGTAACTATAGACCTGTTAGTTTAACTTCTATAGTCAGGAAGATACTGGAGCGTTTAATAAAAGACCACATAGACGAGTTCTTGCTGGAAAAAAACATTTTAAGCAACAGACAGCATGGATTCATGAAAGACAGAAGTTGTCAGACAAACCTAATTTCTTTTTATGAAGAGGTAAGTAAAACCTTGGACAGCGGGGTGGCTGTGGATGTGTTATACTTGGATTTTGCAAAAGCGTTCGACACAGTTCCCCACACGCGGCTCATGTGTAAGGTGAAGTCTACAGGCTTGGAAATATCAGTTTGTAAATGGATAGAAAACTGGCTAAAAGACAGAATTCAGAGAGTGGTGGTTAATGATTCTTACTCTGAATGGTCTAAGGTTATCAGTGGTGTACCCCAAGGTTCAGTGCTGGGACCCTTACTCTTTAATATCTTTATAAATGATATTGGGTCTGGGATCAAAAGTAACATTTCTGTCTTTGCAGATGACACCAAGCTATGCAGTGGAATAAAGTCCTTACAGGATGTCTCCAATTTACAAGCCGACCTCAATGCACTGTCTAATTGGGCGACTATGTGGCAGATGATGTTTAATGTTGAGAAATGTAAAGTTATGCACTTGGGGGCTAATAATATGCATGCATCATACATGCTAGGGGGAGTACAACTGGGGGAATCCATGGTGGAGAAGGATCTGGGGGTTTTGGTAGATCATAAGCTCAATAATAGCATGCAATGCCAAGCTGCAGTTTCCAAAGCGAGCAAAGTCCTTTCTTGTATTAAGAGAGGTATGGACTCCAGAGAGAGAGATATAATTTTGCCCTTGTTCAAATCATTAGTAAGACCTCATCTGGAATATGCAGTTCAGTTTTGGGCACCAGTTCTCAAAAAGGATATCGGGGAACTGGAGAAAGTGCAGAGAAGGGCAACCAAACTGATAAAAGGCATGGAGGAGCTCAGCTATGAGGAAAGATTAGAGGAACTGAATTTATTCACTCTTGAAAAGAGGAGAATAAGGGGGGATATGATCAACATGTTCAAATATATAAGGGGTCCATATAGTGAACTTGGTGTTGAGTTATTCTCTTTATGGTCAACCCAGAGGACACGGGGGCACTCTTTACGTCTAGAGGAAAAGAGATTTCATATCCAAATACGCAAAGGTTTCTTCACAGTAAGAGCTGTGAAAATGTGGAATAGACTCCCTCCAGAGGTGGTTCTGGCCAGCTCAGTAGATTGCTTTAAGAAAGGCCTGGATACTTTCCTAAATGTACATAATATAACTGGGTACTAACATTTATAGGTAAAGTTGATCTAGGGAAAATCTGATTGCCTCTTGGGGGATCAGGAAGGAATTTTTTCCCCTGCTGTAGCAAATTGGAGCATGCTCTGCTGGGGTTTTTTGCCTTCCTCTGGATCAACTGAGGGTATAAAATTGGGTATATTGGATTGTACAATATTTTTTATTTTATTTATTGTTTTTAAGGTTGAACTGGATGGACTTGTGTCTTTTTTCAACCTGACTAACTATGTAACTATGTAAAAATTGTAATTACACGCCCCTGTTACCCTCAGGAGGACATGGTGGGGCTAGGGTAGGAGTCACTGATGCCATTGAGCCGAGGGAAGAGGCCGCGTTGGCAGCTGCTTTGCCAGACAAAGTACCCTGAGCCTGGGTGAGAGAGGATGAGGAGGATGAGGACGGCTTGGTAATCCACTCGACCAAGTCTACCGCATGTTGCGGCTCAACACAGCCAGCTGCCGAAAAAAAAGGCCAAGCGTGTCCAATGGCCACGTGCTGATGAGGATGCACTGTTGCCTCTAGACACAGAGCCTGCTTGCCCTCTTTTATTGGCTTGTGACTGTCTGCCTCTCCTTGTTGGCCTTCCAGACATACTATTGGCCTGCAGTGAGCTGCACAAAACTGATATGTATATATATATATATATATATATATATATATACATACCGATTATGCAGCTAGCAGAATGAACTGCCTGCCTGTAGTATTATTAGTATGATAACCCCTGCACTTGTCTTCAGGTAGCTATAATGTAGGTGCCACTGTGCAGGGTACACAGTACAGTAGCTGGAAATACTTCAATGAGCCTACACAAGCAACTGGCTGCAGGTTGCTATACTGTAGGTCAGACTGTGCAGGGTACACAGTAAAGTAGCTGGAAATACTTCAATGAGCCTACTTAAGCAAATGGCTGCAGGTTGCTAACCTGTAGGTCAGACTGTGCAGGGTACACAGTAAAGTAGCTGGAAATACTTCAATGAGCCTACACAAGCAACTGGCTGCAGGTTGCTATACTGTAGGCCAGACTGTGCAGTGTACACAGTAAAGTAGCTGGAAATACTTCAATGAGCCTACACAAGCAACTGGCTGCAGGTTGCTATACTGTAGGTCAAACTGTGCAGGGTACACAGTAAAGTAGCTGGAAATACTTCAATGAGCCTACACAAGCAACTGGCTGCAGGTTGCTATACTGTAGGTCAGACTGTGCAGTGTACACAGTAAAGTAGCTGGAAATACTTCAATAAGCCTACACAAGCAACTGGCTGCAGGTTGCTATACTGTAGGTCAAACTGTGCTGGGTACACAATAAAGTAGCTGGAAATACTTCAATGAGCCTACACAAGCAACTGGCTGCAGGTTGCTATACTGTAGGTCAGACTGTGCAGGGTACACAGTGAAGTAGCTGGAAATACTTCAATGAGCCTACACAAGCAACTGGCTACAGGTTGCTATACTGTAGGTCAGACTGTGCAGGGTACACAGTAAAGTAGCTGGAAATACTTCAATGAGCCTACACAAGCAACTGGCTGCAGGTTGCTATACTGTAGGTCAGACTGTGCAGGGTACACAGTACAGTAGCTGGAAATACTTCAATGAGCCTACACAAGCACCTGGCTACAGGTAGCTATACTGTAGGTCAGACTGTGCAGGGTACACAGTAAAGTAGCTGGAAATACTTCAATGAGCCTACACAAGCACCTGGCTACAGGTTGCTATACTGTAGGTCAGACTGTGCAGGGTACACAGTACAGTAGCTGGAAATACTGACTGTAAAAACACCTGCCTGCCTGAACTGAACTGAGCTAAACTGAATACTATATATATATATATATATATATATATATATATATATATATATATATATATATATATATATATACACAACACCTGGGATGCATATATATATATATATACAAAATACACTGTAATTGCAGCTAACTGACTCTATCTGCCTACTCTATCTAACTTAAATCAAATGACACTGTCTGTGTCTCTCTCTCTCTCTCTCTCTCTATCTGAACGCCGGAACACACTACACAGGGCCGCCGTGCAGGCAGCCTTATGTAGTGTGGGGCGTGTACTAAACCCCCTGATCCATAATTGGCCAAAGCCTTCTTGGCTTTGGCCAATTACGGCTCTCTGTTTAGATGGCGCTGTGATTGGCCAAGCATGCGGGTCATAGTGCGTGCTTGGCCAATCATCATCCAGCAATGCACTGCGATGCTGCAGTGAATTATGGGCCATGAGGCGCCACTCGAATTTGGCACAAACAGCCCATATCGTTTGTAATTCGGCAAACGATCGAACAGGCAATTTGATTCGAACACGAAGCTCATCTCTACTCTTCACTATCTGTCATGCTCAGAAACATGTAGGCCTCTTCACTAGTGTACCTTCGATTTGCCATTTTGGGCTCTAAATTTAATGGTACACTAGTGAGACTCACAGGCTCCTGACTGTCAGCGACTGTATCAAAACGCTACCAAAAAATTGTTAGTGATCACAGGAATCAGGCCTGACTCTGCGAACGCTGCAGTTATGCGTGTTTAGTGTTTTGTAAGTGACAGTGATCGATTGATACTGCACTTGGCTGGGCTGGGTGGAGGGGCAAAACGCAGGTGCTAGCAGGTATCTGGGTTGATCCCACTAACACTGCATTTTTGGGAACCCTAAACTGCTGGGGACGCTAGTATAGATCTGATCGGATCAGATATTGATCCGTTCAGATATTATACCACTAAGGGAGGTGTATGCTACGTGCGTGGGTGTTAGCGCTACTGGCACTAACCTGACGCTGCCTGGGGTGATGTAGACCTTATCTGACCCTAAAACTTAACTTATATCACCGCCGGGCGATTATAGGGTTAAACCTTTATTAGGTAATAAATGGCGGGTGCCCTAAAACTATAAAAAACAAACTAATTAACCAGCGTCACCCGTAACAGTTATATGGTGATTACTGGTGAAAGGGGGCAATCAGGGGGTTAAAACCTTTATTAGGTAGTATTTGAGAGTCCCTGACGCTATAAAAAGCTGACTGCGAACCTAAATATTTACCTCCCTAACTAGCGTCACCTGTGACACCAATACAGCGATCAGAAAAACTATCGCTTAGTGACACTGGCGACGGGGGTGATCACGGGGTTAAAACTTTTTTAGGGGGGGTTAGGTGGGTACCCTAGACCTAAAGGGGGCTACCACTAACTGCCCTACACCTTATAACTTTCACAAACTGACACCAATGCAATAATCAGAAAAAAAAACTGCTATTGGTGTCACTGTAGCAGGGGGTACAGGGGGGTGATCGGGGGGGGTGACTGGGGGGTGATGGGGGTGAAAAGTGTGCCTGCGCGCCTGGAAGTGTAGTGTTGGTGCAACTCACATTGATGTCTTCTCTCCTCGGCGCCGGATCGAAAAGACCCGCTTGAGGAGAGATGACATCACTTCCTCCACTTCTGTTTACATTACAGAAGCTGAGGAAGCATTTCATTCACCAGGATCGATCGCAAGGGGGTGGCCACGAATGAGTGGCCTCCCCCTCACATCTGATCGCCCCTGACTAGAATCCAACCGCCGCAGGCACCGGGGGGTCTGATCAGACCCCCCGCCCGCGGGCAGGCAGGAACGTACCAACGTACATTGTCGTGCGGCGATCGGCAAGTGGTTAAAGCAGAGTTAGGTTATAAAAAATATTGCAAGCTTCTATAATATTGCACATCTCACGGAGCACTGTTCAATCCATCATCTGAAAATGGAAAGAGTATGGCACAACTGCAAACCTACCAAGACATGGCCGTCCACCTAAACTGACAGGCCGGGCAAGGAGAGCTTTCATCAGAGAAACAGCCAAGAGGTCCATGGTAACTCTGGAGGAGCTGCAAAGATCCACAGATCAGCTGGGAAAAGCTGTCGACAGGACAACTATTAGTCGTGCTCTCCACAAATCTGGCCTTTATGGAAGAGTGGCAAGAAGAAAGTCATTGTTGAAAGAAAGCCATAAGAAGTCCCGTTTTTAGTTTGTGAGAAGCCATGTGAGGGACACAGCAAACATGTGGAAGAAGGTGCTCTGGTCAGATGAGACCAAAATTGAACTGTTTGGCCTAAAAGCAAAATGCTATGTGTGGCAACAAACTAACACTGGACATCACCCTGAACACACCATCCCCACCGTGAAACATGGTGGTGGCAGCATCATGTTGTGGGGATGCTTTTCTTCAGCAGGGACAGGGAAGCTGGTCAGAGTTGCTGGGAAGATGGATGAAGCCAAATACAAGCCAATCTTAGAAGAAAACCTGCAAAATACTTGAGACTGGGGTGGAGGTCGGAGGCTCACCTTCCAGCAGGACAACAATCCTAAACATACAGCCAGAGCTACAATGGAATGGTTTAGATCAAAGCATATTCATGTGTTAGAATTGTCCAGTCAAAGTCCAGACCTAAATCCAATTGAGAATCTGTGGCAAGACTTGAAAATTGCTGTTCACAGATGCTCTCCATCCAATCTGACAGAGCTTGAGATATTTTGCAAAGAAGAATGGGCAAAAATGTCCCTCTCTAGATGTGCAAAGCTGGTAGAGACATCCCCAAAAAGACTTGCAGCTGTAATTGCAGAGAAAGTTGGTTCTACAAAGTATTGACTCAGGGGGGCGCTATGCAAATGACCCCCACACTTGACTCACATATTTATTTGTAAAAAAATGTTAAAAACCATTTATCATTTTCCTTCCACAATTATGTGCCACTTTGTTTTGGTCTATCACATAAAATCCCAATAAAATACATTTACGTTTTTGGCTGTAACATGACAAAATGTGGAAAATGTCAAGGGGTTTGAATACTTTTTCAAGGCACTGTATATATGGTATAATTTACCACAGTTCCATCATTGTAGCAGTGTGGTTTTATTTATAATATCACTGTATGATGCTGTGTTACCTGCCAAAGGATTTGCATTTCTCTCCATCTGTTTTTAACGTAAAATATCTAAAAAAACAACAACAAAATTCACAAAAATAAATCAGAAAGAACACAAGAAAATGCAATTTTGTTGTACTTTGCTTATTTATTTAAGATTTTTATTTTTTCAACACAGCATGCATGCAATCATGATATTCAATATATATATATATATATATATATATATATATAAAATCAGTATACTCAACAGATAAAATAATATCAAATTTATGATATTGTACACAGAGGCAGGAATACAGGCAGAATTGCTGAATGCACACTTCAACACTAAAAGATACATATCAAATATTAATAACACAATCAAAGCCAAGTTTAACCAATTGCAGTCTCCGGATACTAGCATACTAGACACGCCCAAAAACATGTCATCATTGTACACAGGGTGTGTCTAGTGCATCCAGGCCTTCTGCTGGGATCACCCCCCCCCCCTCACAGTACATGGCAATTCAGCTCTGAATAATCACATTGCATTGTACTTGCATTGCCAAGAACACAGTGAAGGTCCTGGCAGCAGGAGCTGTAAAAACAAAAAGCAGTCTGGCAATGTCTATCAACAACATTGCTCAGCCAGAATACAGAAAGTTACATTGAAACATTGTATAATTTTTAACTTTTTGTGTTTCTCACCTACAGATCAAAGGGATGAACTTCGATCTGCTGATGAAAAGAGTTAAAGCAACCTGAAAAGTAAAAAAAGAAATTTCTAAATAAATGTTCCTCTGTTGAACCCCCTACTCTAATCAGCACTAAATAACTCTGTATTCTCCTTCTCTATTCAATTGTAATTTTCCTGGTGATATTTTAATTTTTTTTCTATTGTATTAACTAATACAGGGGTCTCCAAACTTTTCAACATGATGGCCACATTGTAGATTTTCCATGTATTTGGGGGCCGGAAAAAAATCAGTTATGTATAAAATAAATGAGTGAATACAATTTAAATAAATGTATATATTTTACATGGATCATATTTGTAGTCAACATGATATATGACTGAGAACAAAAGAGAAACAACTTTAGTAAAACAACGCAAAGACATTCAAAATAAACTCGGGCCTTTAATTTGAGTCGAAGAAAAATAAAATCAGTCTGCAATGTTCAACACAGATCTGGCAATTTTGTGTAAACAGCAAAACATAATGCAAAGAATTTTGTGCTTCAAGTTCACAAAACAAAAAACATGTTTACAAATTTATTGTGACCGATGGAGCTGATTTTTTTTCATTTCAAAATGTCACTGTACTGAGGTTTCAAGCTTGAGGAGCCAATTATTAGAATGGACTTCAAATGATCATCTGATAAATTTGCTTGATATTTGGACTTAACATACCGTATTTATCGGCGTATAACACACACTTTTTTCCCCTTAAAATCAGGGGAAAATAGTGGGTGCGTGTTATACGCCGATCCCCACTGTCTGTGTGCCAAAAAAAACGAGCGCCGGCGAAAAAGACCGAGCGGCGCTGTCAAAAAACGAGCGCTGCCGCAAAAGACCGAACTCCGCCGAAAAAGACCGAGCTAAGTGCTCGGCTCCGCTCGCAGTCCCGCCGTCCCGCCTCCCTGCTGTGAGAGGATGAGGAGTGAGTGCTGCCGAAAAAGACCGAGCCGAGTGCTCAGCTCCGCTCGCAGTCCTGCCCAGCTCCTATGATGGACATAACACTCCGTCCAATGGCGGGACTGGGCAGGACTGCGAGCCGAGCCGAGTAAACAGTACACTCAGCTCAGTCTTTTTCGACAGCGCTCGCTCCTCATCCTCTGAGACAGCAAGGAGGCAGGGCGGCGTGACGAGCCGAGTACACAGGCTCTATCTTGGTGGCAGATTTAAAAAATGAAACACTGCAAACAGCACACGACACTGGGCAAGGCTGCACTGTGCAAGGCTGCACTGGGCAAGGCTCATATGACAATGGGCAACTGCAAACGGCACACAGCACTCGGCAAGGCTGCACTGGGCAAGGCTGCATATGACAATGGGCAAGGCTGCACTGGGCAAGGCTCATATGACAATGGGCAACTGCAAACGGCACACAGCACTCGGCAAGGCTGCACTGGGCAAGGCTGCATATGACAATGGGCAAGGCTGCACTGGGCAAGGCTGCATATGACAATGGGCAAGGCTGCAAACAGCACTGGGCAAGGCTGCAAATGGACACTGATAAGGCTGCATTGATGGGCATTTAAATGTAAGTTTTTTTTCCTTAAACTTCCCTCCTAAAAGTTTTTTTCCTTAAAATGCCCTCCTAAACTTGGGGTGCGTGTTATACGCCGGTGCGTGTTATACGCCGATAAATACATTCATTTCATTTTTGAAAATGTTTGTTCACACAGGTATGTTGTACCAAAAACTGACACAAGTCTACGAACAACTTGCTTCAAATTTGGAAACTGCTCAGGCTGCAAAGATTTATAAAAATCTTTGCAGCCTGAGCTGAGAAAAACTTTTTTTTTCAAAATTTGAAGTGATTAAATACCACCAAAAGAAAGATCTATTTGTGTGAAGAAAATGATAAAAATTTCACATGGTTACAGTGTAGCATGACCGCGCAATTGTCATTCAAAGTATGACAGCGCTGAAAGCTGAAAAATGGCCTGGGCAGGAAGGGAGTGTAAGTGCCTGGTATTGAGGTGGTTAAAGTCCAATTGAACTTTTAGTTTAACTAATTAAGCTCACACCCTGGTACACCCCCTATGGGCTAGAGCAGTTTTTATATTTCTGCTATGGACTGGTTTGTTCGGCAATAACTTTGTCATTACTTAAAATAACAAAGTAATATGTACTGTGTATTGCTTTTTTTAAAAGAATAAGTTCACCTTTAGTAACATATTACAAGTTACACCCATATTTAGGGTGTAACATATAACATGTTGCTAAAGAGCTGCTTCCCACACTCCCCAATTCCCCCCCCGTGACAGTGAATGGGGGACCTTCCCCCTGCACCAGCTGTCACAATTCAAAACAATGTGCCGGGCTTCTCCCGCACAGCTGCATCATTTATTCACAGAGTTCTGTGAATGAATGAACTACAAGTCCTGTCTTCCACCACAGCAGACAACTTGTAGTTCTCAATGAACTGTGAGGGTGCTGGTGAGTGCCCTTGTAGTTCATTGATTCGTCCTGCTCTTTAGTAATTGTCTGCCCAGAAGTACGGGTAAACAACTGTGCTGAGTATCTGCAGGAGCCTGACATTGCACCCGGCCCGGGTGCAACACCCTGCAGGCTCCTTAGAAAAAAAATGCACTTTTTTTCACCTGCAAAATTATGTGCATTAATTAATTCTTTTAAATATGAACACAGCCTTTAACCACTTGCCTACAGGGTACTTTCCCTCCCTTCCTGCCCAGGCCAATTTTCAGCTTTCAGCGCTCTCACACTTTGAATGTCAATTGCACAGTCATGCTACACTGTACCCAAATTCAATTTTTATCATTTTTTTCCCACAGATGGAGCTTTCTTTTGGTGGTATTTATTCACTACTGGGTTTTTTATTTTTTGCTAAAAAAGGAAAAAAGACTGATAATTAAAAAAAAAAGTTTTTCTTTGTTTCTGTCAAAAAATTTGTTAATAAGTAACTTTTCTCCTTCACTGATGGGCACTGATGAGGAGGCACTAATATGCAGCAATGATGAGCACTGATAGGCTGCATTGATGGGCACTAATAGCTTGCACTGATGGACACTGATCAGCGGCACTTATGGGCAATGATAGGTGTCACTGATGTGTGGCACTGATGGGCGGCACTGATAGGTGGTGTGGATAGGCAGCAATGATGGGTGGCACTAATGGGCACAGATGGGTGGCACTTATGGGCAATGATAGGTGGCATGAATAGGTGGCACTGATGGGCACTGGTAGGTGGCACAGATAGGCGGGACAGATGGGTGGTGCTAATGGGCACTGATGGGCGGCACTGATGAGCAGGCACTGAAAGACAGCACTGACTTGCCTCACTGATGGGCACAAAATGGCCTAACTGATGGGCACAGATTGGTGTCACTGCTGGGCACTGTTGTGGCTGCACTGATGATCAGTGCCCTGATTATCTGTACAGGTCTTCCCTGTGAGGAGATGCCACTGATCGGCTCTCCTCACACTCTTTCAGTGTGAGGTGAAGAGAGTCAATTAAGGGCACTTCAGGTTGTGATTGGGCGATGACGCTGCTCGTTACCGAGATCAAGGTTGTGCCATGTATCAGGGGCACAGTGCGCCCACGATCACCGTGCTGCATGCCCCGCCTTCAATCTCTCTATGATATTGTCTTTCAAAAATGAACTTTTTAATTGTAATTCTTAGCCCAATAAACAATAAAACTAAAATAAATGCACTTTTTTTTTTCTATTTTTGATCTGTGTTTGTTCAAGAAAATAAATAAAAAATAAAAAGGTTGTTCTATCATTTGTCCTGTTTCAAATAACACTAAATTTATGACTCGAAGCAGATGTGCATGACGGGGCAATGTCATTTTTTTCAATGATTCGTTTTTGGAATTCATTTTGTATATTCAGATTTTTTTTGGATATTGTTTAGTTTGGAATAAAATTTAAAAATGAATTTAAAAATGAATTTGAATTAAAAAATTTATTCAAATTTGAAATTGAAATATATTGCAATAAATATAGCAAGGTATACAAGTGAAATAAGATGATTCCTACTCAGGCTGCTTTATAGAATAGAAAATAATAGAAAAGAATGGAATAGAATAAAACAGAAAACATTAGGATAAAATATAATAGAATAAAACAAACAATAATAAAATACAAAAGAATAGGATAAATTCTGTGATGTTTTGTTCTATTCTATTCCTTTATTTTCTATTCTTTTATTCTATTCTTTTATTTTATTTTCTATTCTATTCTATTCCATTCTATTCTTTTCTATAAAGCAGCCTAAGTAGGAATCATCATCTTATTTCACTTTTTTTACCTTACTGTATTTATTGCAATATGTTTCCATTTCAAATTCATTTTCAAATTCAAATTCAATTTTGAATTATTTGATTAGAAAATAACGAATATGACAAAAATTATTAACTTAAGGAACAAATCTGAAACAAAACAAAACAAATTTTTCCAAAATGCACGTCTCTACTAAAACACTCTGGGGGTGGGATATAGAATGCTGATTGATTACATTCACTAAGAAACTCTATAATAAATCACTAATAAATATATCTAATGTACAGTAATTGCTAAAGCCTGTAAAGTAAAAAAAGCCTTGGATGCAGATGCCTTTTGAACAAACTGTAAGCTACTGTCAATCATTTCTGACTTTTCCCACACCATAGTCATGCACAAAAAACACACATCTGATGTTCAATAAAGATTTATATCGAGCTGTAAAAACATCTTTTTGATATTTATAATTTAATTTGAATTTTTATTCTGAAACTGTTATTCTTAGTCATGTGACTGGCAGAGCACCAATCAGGGCTGTGCAGACACAGACTTACACTGTAGTAATAGAAGCCCCTCCCCCGAGGATCTTTCCTTGCAAATGCCAAAGAACAGGGACAAATCATGTGACCACACAAAAGCAAAATCCAGTGGCATGATATATATGATTTATGTGAATGAATTATGGCAATTAACATCTCTCTGTTTAGTATCACTTTAACCACTTGCCCACCACCGCACGCCGATATACGTCAGTACAATGGCAGCGTTGGGCAAATGGGTGTACCTGTACATCCCCTTTATTTGCAGGGCTAGTGGGCATGCGTGCACCCGCCCCATACAGCGTGACCATGCCCGCTAGACTTGATGTCCGCCGGTGTCCCGTGATCGTGTTCCACCGGCCTTGTTTACATAGGCATTTCCCCGTTCTGCCTAGTGACATGACAGAGATCACTGCTCCCTGTCATCGGGAGCAGTGATCGCTGTCATGTCAGTGGTAGCCCATCACCCCACAGTTATGCCACGTACACACGATCGCACATTCCGACAACAAAATCCATGTTTTTTTTCCGATGGATGTTGGCTCAGGCTTGTCTTGCATACACACGATCACGCTAATATTGTCGGAAGTTCCGAACGTCAAGAACGCGGTGCAGTACAACACGTACGACGAGCCGAGAAAAATGAAGTTCAATAGTCAGTGCAGCTCTTCTGCTTGATTCTGAGCATGTGTGGAACTTTGCGCGTTGGAATTGTGTACACACGATTGGAATTTACGAGAACGGATTTTGTTATCGGAAAATTTGAGATCCAGATCTCAAATTTTGTTTGTCGGAAATTCCGACAGAATTTCCGACAACAAGCTCCCATCGAACATTTGTTGTGGGAAATTCCAAATGTGTGTACGCGGCATTAGAATCGCTCCCTAGGACACACTTAACCCCTTGATCGCCCCCTAGTGTTTAACCCCTTCCCTACCAGTGTCATTTACACAGTAATCAGTGCATTTTTATAGCACTGATTGTATTGTACTGTTGTATAAATGAGAATGGTGCCAAAATAGTGTCAAAAGTATCTGATGTGTCCGCCATGTTGTCACGGTCATGATAAAAATTGCAGATCGACACCATTACTAATAAAATGTCATAAATCTATCCCCTATTTTGTAGACGCTATAACTTTTGTGCAAAACAATCAATATAGGCTTACTGCAATTTTTTTTCCAAAAATATGTAGAAGATTACATATCGGCCTAAACTGAGGAAATAAAATGTTATATATATTTTTTGGGGGGGGATATTTATTATAGCAAAAAGTAAAAAATACTGCTTTTTTTTCAAAATTGTCGCTCTTTTTTTGTTTGTTTATAGCGCAAAAAACAAAAACCGCAGAGGTGATCAAATACCACCAAAAGAAAACTCTATTTGTGGGAAAAAAGGACATCAATTTTGTTTGTCCTCCCCTTCTGGCCAATCAGCGCACGTGCCCCCACGCTATTTATTGCACGAAATGTCATACAGGTACATTGTTTCGCGCAATAGAGCCACCCTGCCGCAGTATCTCTGCGGTAGGCGGTCTTTAAGTGGTTAATCGCTAGAATAATCTTCATGCTTACTTCCAACTCATCCTGGGTATCTCTTCTTCTAACCTCCCTCTCTGGATCTCAGCCCTTGTTAGTTAAAGGGAACAATTCAACAGTTGTTTTCAACCAGAGTGAGCGAAATCAAAGAACAATGAGGAAACATTTTGTCAAATCTAATGGAAATAAACAAATTTCCAAAATGTTGAATTTTCTCCTGGACAATAAAAATCATAAGGAAAATGAAAAACAAAGGCGCCTCTAAGTGCAGAAGAAAAGCAAGTTTTTAATGCCCCAACTGGGTTCAAAAACACTTACAGGATGGAGGATATAATCAGGCACATCATAAACATGGCTGCATTAGAAGGGGTAACGGTGGAAGAACGCCTTCAGGGAGATGGATGTAGTTGTCACTAACAGCAGCGAGGTGAAACACTGGAAGCCGCCGTCGTCAGCGAGGAGTGACGGCATACCCGGAAGTGATGTCATCCACTGAGCGGCTCCGAAACCAGCCTGGACCGCAAACACACAGCCAGAGGGGGGATGTGATGTCATCAAAGAGGGACGCGTTTTGGAACCGTCAATCGTTCCTTTATCAACCTGTAGCTATAGTGATGACTAAGAGTGATATATATACTAGCAGTGGGTTGGCCGGGGGCGGGGGCAGCAATACAGAGTTTAATTCGTGACAATGAGAACATTAAAATACATTTAAATACATAAATACACGTTTAGCAGCATTCTTAAAGGAATAAAAGAGGTAATATTAGCCTAAGGGAGAAAATAATCAATTTAAGAAAAATGGAAAAAATGAAAAAGGTTAGAAGTAAGATTAGAGCAATTAAAAGTTGAAAAAAAAAAAAAAAAAAACTTGGGCTCAAAACAGGATGTCTGACAATCAGAGACCAAAAACCATGCATGCACGAATGCATAATATGAATAATTAGAACGTGCAGGCATATGTGTATAACAGTATAGGTGTGGTATTAGAATTAAAATTAAAATTGGAGCAGAAGGGGCATATGTATCAACAATGAATTAAAACAAACATGAGTAAGCACTGGCAATTATAATTTAAAAAAAAAAAAAAAAAAAAAAGGGGCCTAGGTAAATGTCTATAAAAAGATGGAAGGGGAATATAATATCAGAGTATGGCACTAACTTTGGCACTAACTTCAAAATCCTCGTTTAACCCTCCAGGGGCTAAAACATTTAGTAAGAAAATCCAGTACATTTCTCTGTGGCATAGTCTTCTATAGCGTTCAGCTGGGGGAAGGTCTCTTGGCATTGCCTCAATAACCCATACTCTAAGGCCATGTTTTAGCCCCTGGAGGGTTAAACGAGGATTTTGAAGTTAGTGCCATACTCTGATATTATATTCCCCTTCCATCTTTTTATAGACATTTACCTAGGCCCCCTTTTTTTTTTTTTTTTTTTTTTTTTATTATAATTGCCAGTGCTTACTCAAGTTTGTTTTAATTCATTGTTGATACATATGCCCCTTCTGCTCCAATTTTAATTTTAATTCTAATACCACACCTATACTGTTATACACATATGCCTGCACGTTCTAATTATTCATATTATGCATTCGTGCATGCATGGTTTTTGGTCTCTGATTGTCAGACATCCTGTTTTGAGCCCAAGTTTTTTTTTTTTTTTTTTTTTTCAACTTTTAATTGCTCTAATCTTACTTCTAACCTTTTTCATTTTTTCCATTTTTCTTAAATTGATTATTTTCTCCCTTAGGCTAATATTACCTCTTTTATTCTTTTAAGAATGCTGCTAAACGTGTATTTATGTATTTAAATGTATTTTAATGTTCTCATTGTCACGAATTAAACTCTGTATTGCTGCCCCCGCCCCCGGCCAACCCACTGCTAGTATATATATCACTCTTAGTCATCACTATAGCTAAAGGAACGATTGACGGTTCCGAAACGCGTCCCTCTTTGATGACATCACATCCCCCCTCTGGCTGTGTGTTTGCGGTCCAGGCTGGTTACGGAGCCGCTCAGTGGATGACATCACTTCCGGGTACGCCGTCACTCCTCGCTGACGACGCCGGCTTCACAGCGGCTTCCAGTGTTTCACCTCGCTGCTGTTAGTGACAACTACATCTATCTCCCTGAAGGCGTTCTTCCACTGTTACCCCTTCCAATGCAGCCATGTTTATGATGTGCCTGATTATATCCTCCATCCTGTAAGTGTTTTTGAACCCAGTTGGGGCATTAAAAACTTGCTTTTCTTCTGCACTTAGAGGCGCCTTTGTTTTTCATTTTCCTATAGATCCTGCTTCAGTCTCTTAAAGCTGCAGCCCTTTGTGCTGAAGATATTACTTCACGACCATATTATCATCTTTGCCAGCACCTCTTTGGACTGCCCCCTCATATAGAGACATTGTTTAGACTACGTTAGTCTTGTGCGCCCTATATACACTTTTTTATAATAAAAATCATAAGTAGACATGTGAACTTCATTTCGGTCTGAATACAAATTCGGACAAATTTTTAATTATTAGAAAATTCGGATGTATTCAAATCTCCAAATGAAATAGTAATGAATAATAACGAATTTCATTGAAACCTGTTAAAATTTGACCATCTCGAATTCTGTGTGAATAATAGCTGGTTGTTAAGCAGCGGGCCAGGAAGCTGGCCATTTGTCACTGACTTCTGAAATGTAAACAAAACAATACCAGCAATACAAAAAAAAAAAACGGCATGGGTGACCCCCCCCAATCCATACCAGGCCCTTGTATGCCAAAATGTAAAAATAAAAACATTGTGAGAATCCCACTTAAAGTGTTTGTCAACCCAGAAAAAAAATTCAGATCCTGGTCCCTTAAAGCAGATTAAACAGCACAGCGATTGTGCTGTGTATTCTGCCCCCCTCTAAACCGTAAAAACAACTTCCCTGAACCTGCCACTTCCTGTATCCCCTCTTTGTACTGACCAGGAAAATCAGGGCTGCTAAGCCCTGACCACCATGGTCAGAGTGCATCCCTCTGTCATACGCAGCTGTCCTCTCAGCTCTCCTCTCTCCCCCTCACCCCCTCTTCCTTGCCTGTCTCTGCCCCCCCGCTGCTATTATTAAAAATAAAAAACCTACAATGGTCACTGCCAGCCCCTCTATTAGAGCCTGGCATACCACACTATGTAAGTCATTTCTAAAAACAAGTGTTGTAAATACCTATTTAGAGCCATCTTCAGGCCGATCACGTGACTCTCGGCCGCTTTACAGCTAAGAGACAGGGCTCCTGCGGGAGGCCACATGATCTCCCCAGATGAAGTCAACCAGGGAGATCTTGGCCCCTCACGCAGAAGCCATGTATGGGAGCTGTAAAGTGGTCGCGAGTCACGTGACCGGCCTAAAGATGGCCCTAAATAGGTATTTACAACGCTCGTTTTTAGAAATGACTTACATAGTGTGGTATGATAGGCTCTAATAGAGGGGCTGGCAGTGATTTAAAATTTAGACTTAAACACTTTAAAGTGAAACAATAAAAATGAAAAATTCCTTTAAATATAGTGCCTGGGGTTTCCCATAGTCTGCCTGCAAAGTGGTGCATCTGTAGAATGTATAGAACATGCTGCAGTAAAAATGAGTTAAATCACATTTTAATTTGACTCGCGGTTGCAATTGCCGGCACCCGGGTATTTGAAAAGAAAATACCCTTTGGGTTTGGTATGAATTTTAAGGGGAACCCTACGCCAATTGTTTGTTAAAAAAACAGCGTTGGGTCCCCCCAAAATTCACACCAGACCCTTATCTGAACATGCAGCCTGGCAGGTCAGGAAAGGGGGGATGAGCGAGCGCCCTCCTTCTGAACCATACTATGCCCTCAACATGGGGGGTGGGTGCTTTGGGGTTTGGGGGCTCTGGGCTCTGGACAAGGGCCTCTTCCTGACAACCCTGGACTGTTGTTGTCAGGATCTGCGGGCAGGGGGCTTATCAGTATCTGGAAGCCCCCTTTAAAAAGAGAGCCCCAGATACCACCCTTCTATGTGAATGAGTGGGGGTACAATGTACCCCTATTCATTCACCAAAAAAGTGTCAAACATAAATAAAAGCAGTACACAGGTTTTGACAATTCCTTTATTAAGAATTTTTTTTAAAAAGGTCCCCCCGATGTACATCCATCCTCAATCATGATGCCTGCTGCACATTGGAAAAAAAGTGCCACCAGTTAGGATGGCTGACTACCGAATGCCTCTTCCGCTGTTTGACAGTATTTAAATAGGTAAGGGGCTGGGCCACCTGGTGACATCACCTGGTGACCCACCCTTTGTAACGTCACCAACCTATGCATTCTGGGTTGGTGATGTCACAAGGGGGCGGTGTCAACAGGTGACATCACCAGGTGGCTCCGCCCCTTATCTATATACGTACTGTCAAACAGCGAAGCCTGCAGTAGGCAGTTAGCCTTTGTTGCTGGTGGAGCATTTTTTGGGGGGTCTGGTGGTGTCATCAGCATCATAATTGACGATAGATCTACACTGGGGGACATTGTTTTCTTTTTTTTTAATAAAGGAATTGTCAAAAACCTGTATATTGTTTTTATTTATTTGTGACACTTTTTTTGGTGAGTGACATGGGGGTGGGGTCTGGGAGGCCCGTTGTTAAATGGGGCTTCCAGATTCTGATAAGCCCCCTGCCCACAGACTCCCACAACCACAGCCCAGGGTTGTCGGAAAGAGGCCCTTGACTCCAAAGCACCCACCCCCTATTGTTGAGGGCATGTGGCCTGATATGGTTCAGCAGGGGGGCAGCTCAGTCGTTGTCCCCCCCTTTCCTGACCTGCCAGGCTGCATGCTTGGATAAGGGTCTGGCATTGATTTGGGGGGGATTCCACGTCATTTTTTGTCTTAAATTTTGGCATGGCGTACAAGTGAAATAAAGGAAAAAACAGCGTGGGGTCCCCCCAGTCCATACCAGACCCAACAGGTCTTTTTAAAATAGCCGGGTGCTGGCTTTTGCAACCATGAGTCAATTTAAATGTGATTTGACAATTTTTTTTTCTTTAGAAATGTCATTTTTTCTGCATGTTCTATACACGCTATGGATGCACCACTTTTCAGGCAGAATAAGGGGACCCCCAGGCACTATATTTAAGAGAATTTCTCATTTTTATTGTTTCACTTTAAGTGGCACTCCCATGCCGTTTTTTTTTTTTACATTTTGTCATGGGGTTACCCTTAAAATCCATACCAGAACTGAAGGGCCTGGTATAGATTGGGGTGGCCTCACGCTGTTTTTTAACACTTTTCTATTGCCGTCATTGCTTTACTTACATTTCAGCTGTCAGTGGGAAAACACCCGCTGACAGCTGTTGAGTCATCGGTTGTTAAAGACGCAGAGCCGACTTCCCGACTTCCCAGGTCAGCTAGTCTTGACACAGAATTCTATTTGGTCAATCATTTTTCGACCAATCTGAATTCAAATTCATTCTGAAAATTTGGAACTCATTAGAAAATGTATAAATGAAATGAAATTCAACTAAAACTAAATTTAACAAAAACAAATCTAAACAAATTCCGAAACCAAAGTAAACAAATTCCTAAACGAAATTTGTAACATAACAAATCTATATGAAACAAAAGAATTTTTTTCATTACTGCCCAATGCCCATGTCAAATAACTAGTCTTATGCGCATACACTTGTCAAAGCTCGTCCAGAAGTATAACATTTGTTCTATGAAAGCTGTAACATTGGCATAGTACAAGAAAGAAAAGTAGTTAAAAAATGTGTTGAAAGCATGAAAACACCATTGAATGGTCCACAAGCAATTCTATGCACAACGGAAAAATGTATTTCGTTTAATTTTAGATTAGTTTGTTAAGTTAATGATTTTGTTTTGTGATATTCATTATGTTAGAGCGATTCGTTTTAGAAAATTGATTCGTATATACAGATTTGTTTTGTATATTCGTTATTTTCAAATCAAATCAAAATTAAAATTTCAATTCAAAGACGGCTATACTGTATTTGTTCTGTTTTTTTTTCTTTTCTATTATTTTTGATTCTAATCTTTTCTATTGTATTTTCTATTCTATTCCTTTTATTTTCTATACTAATCTATTTGATTCCATTAAATTATTTTATATTATATTCTGTTCTATTCTGCCTAGGTAAGAATCATTGTCCTATTTCACTTTTATACCTTACTGTATTTATTACAATGTTTTAATTTATAATTCAAATACATTTTCGAATTCAGATTTGAATTAATATTTAATTTGAATATTGTCAGAATTTTGATTATTAACTAAATGAATCGCACATGTCTAATCTTTAATTTTCAAATTTAAATTCATTTTTTAATTTAATTAGAATTAATTTTCTTTTTTTTTTTTTGTTTAATACATTTTTATTCAAGAAAAATAGATAAAAGATATACATATATCACAAAATAGATACATTCTTAAAGAGAAAACAACATAAGTTTCAAAGCACACAAATCTACAACGTATGTCTGAAAATTAATAAGTACCTTTGGAAATACAAATACAAAAGGGAAAATATGAGCGATTGTAATAACTAAGTAAACAGAGGCTTCTATCTATGTGTGCATGTGAAGCAGAACATAGGTAAAGAAAAAACATTACTTTAATTGAGAGATAAAGAACAAAGATAGAATAGAAAAAGGGAAACAAGTGAGAATAGATGATAGGAAAGAAAATAAATAAAGGAAAAGGGATAGAAAAGAGGGTATGGGGTAAATTGGGAAGGGTAGGGGGATGGGGGGAATTGTTGGCATGCATGTCAATATGTTGAGAAATAGTGAAATATTGGAATATATACAGCAAAGCTTAAATTGATAAACTTAAGGGGTTTGCATTATAATATCCTTATAGGAGGAAGTGTACTGGAATTTTACCCAGGGTGCCCAAGTTAACGAGTGCTTCTTGGAAGTACCTTTAATGTTGTGGGTAATATTTTCCATGAGATGAACTTCATCTACATTTTGAAGCCAGACTTTTATAGACGGGGTTGTTGGTTGGCCCCATAGAGTAGGAATTAAAGCTTTGGTGGTGTTCAATAGGTGAGGAAAGAGTGAGCGTTTATATGAGCCTATGGGGGCTTTTGTGGCATGGAAAAGAACAGTCCGTGGGTCATTGGGTAAATTGACATCCGAGATCTGTAGGATTAGATTACAAATGGTATCCCAAAAGGGTCGAATGAATGGGCAAAACCACCAGACATGTGCATGAGTGGCTTTGTTCCCACAGTTCCTCCAACATAACGGGGAACTGGAGGGGAACATTTGGTGTAGTCTAGCTGGGGTGTAGTGCCATCTGGTAAGTAATTTATAGTTGACCTCTGCCATTTTTGAGGCAATGGAAGAAGTGTGAGCTAATTGTAGGACCTTATCCTTTCTTTTGTCTGTGAGAGGGGAGTCTAGATCAATTTCCCACTTAGCTAGGAAAGGTGGAGAGGCGGAAGTTTGAAGAGCAATAAGAGCTTTATAGAATAGAGATATGCCATGTAGAGGGGGGTCCTTTGGATAAAATATCTCTTCTATGCTATTTAATTCTTGTAAACCCCTAAGCGGATGGGGAAGGGAGCTTAAGAAGCGGTGTAGTTGGTGGAATCTCCATTTATCCATAAACGTGGGGGGTTTAGGGTCAAGGATCGTGTATAATGGTTTAAGTGTGTTGCCCCTGAGAACATGGTGTAGTAGGAGAGGCTCTGCTGAACCCCATGATTTAAAACCTGGGTCTAGTAGGCCTGGTAAGAAATATTTATGGTTGAGGAGAGGCATCAAAGGAGATTCATAACCCCATGAAAATTTCTTATTCAAGGCGTCCCATATATCTAAAGAAGATATTGTGAGTGCTGAGGTAGTTTGGGCAAGATTCCTGCAAGAGAGGGGTATCCATGGGACTACCGAGAGATCCACATCACTCAAGAAGTACTCTAGTTGAACCCACAGTTTTGAGTTAAAAGCATATTTCCAATCAGCCAACCTGGATAAGACAACTGCCTGATAGTAAGCCTTAAAATTTGGAAGTCCCAGTCCCCCAGAAGATTTGGGGCGAAACAGTAGCTCTCTAGAAATCCTGGGATGGCTGTTCTTCCAAATAAACCGGGAGATCAAGGTTTGCAAAATGGGAAAGAAACCTACAGGCACACCCAGTGGGAGCATTTGAAAAATAAAGAGGATACGAGAATATTCATTTTAATTATATTTATTTTCCCTAGCCAGGTGTGTGATAAGCTGGACCAATTCCGTAAGTCATCCCTGATCCTGTTTAGTAAGGGAATATAATTATGCTGAAAAAGGGAGTGGGGATTAGGAGTGAGGTAGATACCTAGGTATTTTAGACGATTCGGTTCCCATCTAAAGGGAAAAAGGGGTTTCAGGGAGAGAGCCTCAGATCTGGGGATATTGATATTTAAGATTTCGGATTTGGAGAGATTTATTTTAAAGTTAGAGATTGATTGAAAGGTGGAAAATGCTGACATTAAATTAGGAAGTGAGATGCGCAGCTGCTGAATAAAAAATAGTATGTCGTCAGCATATGCTGCGTATTTATGGGAGCGGTTGCCTACTTGTATGCCTTGGATATTAACATTATGTCTAATTGTAGCTAGGAAGGGTTCTAAGGTAATAGCAAAGAGGAGGGGGGACAGGGGGCAACCCTGCCTGGTACCATTATGGAGGGCGAAAGGGTCACTCAACGTCCCATTTATTTGAATTTGAGTCATGGGATTAGAGTAAAGGGAAGAGATACGATGAAACATCTTAGGTCCTAATCCAAAATGTCGTAAGGTCATCTTAAGATAGTCCCAGCCAACACTATCAAAAGCTTTTTCAGCGTCAAGGAGTAGGGTGGGCTGGGCACACCTTCGTACATATTGGATTAGGGAGATCGCCCTAAGGGAGTTATCCTTAGCTTCTCTAGTGGGTATGAAACCCGATTGATCTGCGGAGATCCAACCGAGTAGTAGAGGGAGTAGACGATTTGCCATTACTTTGGCGAATAACCTAATGTCAGTGTTTATTAATGAAATCGGCCTAAAACTGTTACAGAGGGTGGGGTCCTTGTCGGGTTTGGGAATGACTGTGATGCGTGTTAGAGATTCTGGACGTAAGCCTGAAGAGTTAGAGATTGAGTTTGCATAAGCTGTAAACCAGGGGAGCAAAATGTTGCTAAATGTTTTGTAATACAAAATAGTGAACCCGTCAGGTCCAGGTGCTTTACCTGAGGGGGAAGATTTCAGCGCGGCCTGGAATTCCTTAACCGAGAAATCCGCTTCCAGTTCCTTAAGGGCGGATACAGGCAATTTAGGTAGGTTGGCTTCTTTTAAATAAGAGAGCATGAGGCTACGATGCTCTTTCTGAGGTAGAGAAGATAAATCCTTTTTGACATTGTATAGGTCCGCGTAAAATTCTCTAAATTCCTTAGCAATGTCTGGAGTTGCATGAGCAAATTCTCCTGTTGAAAGTTTGATTTTGGAAATAAATGACTGCGACTGCTTAGCTTTTAGTGATCTAGCAAGTATTTTGCTTGGTTTGTTCTCCATTCATAAAATTTCCTCTTAGTGTCTATATTGAGAAGGACCTTCAATTCCTCTCGTTTAAGTGTGAGGGATTGAAGGTGCTCGATATGCATGGAAAGTTTGTGTTGTTTGTCGAGATCGGCTATTTGTTGTAAAACCTGTTTAATTTGTTGACCATGCTCCATTTTCTTTCTTGCACCAAGCTCAATGAAATGGCCTATGATAGTAGCCTTATGAGCTTCCCACACAGTGGAGGGAGAGTTGTCGGAAGGTTTGTTTTCTTTAAATTATTGAGACAAAGAGGAGGATAACATGGAAACCTCGGCTTCATTAGAAAGAAGGGAGTCATTAAGTTTCCAGTTATTAGTGCGACATGTTAGGGATGGCATGGTCAACTTCATTGAAACAGGTGCGTGATCCGAGATAGATGCAGTGTAGGGCTGCTGAAATTAATCGCAGCATCGATGCATCGCGATTCGGGTGTCCCCGATGCGGCATCGATGCATGCGACCCGAAAAATCGATGTCTGGCCCCGCCCCCTCCCGGGAGAGCGCTCCGTGCATAAAGCTGTTTTTAGTGTGTGTATAATCCGGTCATGTGATTCTCAGCCGCGCCTCCCTCCTCTCAGTCTCTCCTGGTGTCAGCTCCGCCCACTGACTGGAGCTATCAGGTCGGAAGAGAGGCGGGCGGGGCTGACATCAGGAGAGACGTGAGAGGAGGGAGGCGCGGCCGAGAGTCACATGACCGGAATATACACACACTAAAAACAGCTTTATGCATGGAGTGCTCTCCCGGGAGAATTCACTGCAGATCCTGAGATGTGACAACCGGCAGAACACCGGCCCCACTGCTCATTACAGGCTGCCAGAGCAGCATGTAAGTAGGGAGGGGGGGGGAGGGCGCTGTGACTGACCATCTCCTGTGCCATGTCCCCAGTGTCTGACCATCTCCTGTGCCATGTCCCCAGTGTCTGACCATCTCCTGTGCCATGTCCCCAGTGTCTGACCATTTCCTGTGCCATGTCCCCAGTGTCTGACCATCTCCTGTGCCATGTCCCCAGTGTCTGACCATCTCCTGTGCCATGTCCTCAGTGTCTGACCATCTCCTGTGCCATGTCCGCAGTGTCTGACCATCTCCTGTGCCATGTCCCCAGTGTCTGACCATCTCCTGTGCCATGTCCCCAGTGTCTGACCATCTCCTGTGCCATGTCCCCAGTGTCTGACCATCTCCTGTGCCATGTCCCCAGTGTCTGACCATCTCCTGTGCCATGTCCTCAGTGTCTGACCATCTCCTGTGCCATGTCCTCAGTGTCTGACCATCTCCTGTGCCATGTCCGCAGTGTCTGACCATCTCCTGTGCCATGTCCCCAGTGTCTGACCATCTCCTGTGCCATGTCCCCAGTGTCTGACCATCTCCTGTGCCATGTCCCCAGTGTCTGACCATCTCCTGTGCCATGTCCCCAGTGTCTGACCATCTCCTGTGCCATGTCCCCAGTGTCTGACCATCTCCTGTGCCATGTCCCCAGTGTCTGACCATCTCCTGTGCCATGTCCCCAGTGTCTGACCATCTCCTGTGCCATGTCCGCAGTGTCTGACCATCTCCTGTGCCATGTCCCCAGTGTCTGACCATCTCCTGTGCCATGTCCTCAGTGTCTGACCATCTCCTGTGCCATGTCCCCAGTGTCTGACCATCTCCTGTAGCATGTCCGCAGTCTGTGACCATCTCCTGTAGCATGTCCGCAGTCTCTGATCATCTCCTGTAGCATGTCCGCAGTCTCTGATCATCTCCTGTAGCATGTCCGCAGTCTCTGATCATCTCCTGTAGCATGTCTGTCTGCAGTCTCTGATCATCTCCTGTAGCATGTCTGTCTGCAGTCTCTGATCATCTCCTGTAGCATGTCCGCAGTCTCTGATCATCTCCTGTAGCATGTCCGCAGTCTCTGATCATCTCCTGTAGCATGTCCGCAGTCTCTGATCATCTCCTTTAGTATTTAGGAAGAGAGCCTGGAGCTCCTCTGCTGTCTCTTTTTTTCTTAAGAACAGATAGAATAAAAAAAATGGAGTTCTCCTGACTACTTTAATTTTTTTTGATGAAAACCATGAGCACCTGTGGACTTGCGCTGTAATCGTGATGCATCGTGATGCATCGCGGAATCGAATCGAATCGAATCGTTGACTTGATAATCGTAATCGAATCGAATCGTGAGGCCAGTGAAGATGCGCACCCCTAATGCAGTGCCAATGTGTGTAGACTTTAAGAGAGGGAGATGGAAGTGATCTAGGAATATGTTGTCTATTCTAGAGTATGATTGGTGTGTTGTGGAGAAATACGAGTAATCTCTCTCTTTGGGATGGAGTATGCGCCAAACATCCACTAATTGAAGATCTAGAAGCCTCTTTTTGACAAATTTCAGATGTTTAAATGAGATATTAGAATGGCCTTGGGACGTGTCTATTGTTGGGTCTAGAGGCATATTAATGTCTCCTGCTAGGATAATAAGACCCTTAGCAAAATGTGACAATTTAGTTAGGATTTGTGAGAAAAAAGTAGGCTGATTCTGGTTTGGGCAGTAGACATTTGCAAGAGTACACTGGGTGTTGCCTATGAAGCCCCTTAAGAAAAGAAAGCAACCATGATCATCCACTAGCATATCTGTCAAACGAAAAGAAACATTTCCACTGAACCACTGGAAAGAAAAAAAAGAGAAGGAGAAAAGAATGAACATATATAAAGATCATACACATGAATTAATGAACTTGTGGGAAACATTTGTATAACACGCAGAAATCTGCAGTGGTCCCGTTGGGGAGAGAGAGAACGAGCAGCCATTCAGCTCTCTGAACAGAAATTGAATAAAGCACCTTTGAGACCGCTCTCAATCGCTAACCCCAAAAGGGGAGGGGGACAGGGTAATGCTGTAAGGGAAAGTGGGTGAGAGAAGCGTACCCCGACAGCACACAGCCTGTAAACAACAAATAACTTGTAACTATAAATGAACAATTAGTTCCAGTAAAATAAGAAGGTTATGTAAACAGGAACAACCTAAACAAAGACAGTATGGATCCTGCAAGGCGATATATGTTTAAACCAAACTGTTGCGGCAACCAGAAAAAAACAAAAAAACAAAAACAAAAGAAGAGCACAAAAAAAGGAAAAACAAGAGAACAGTGGCCAGTCCAGGGACATATCAGCTACAGCTAATTATAGTCATGTAAAAGTGGAAAAAAAAAAAAAAAAGCCTTAGTGGCCGAGCTAATGGCAGGTCGGCTTTAGCTAAGTATAGTCCGGAAAAAGTGATTAGAACCTAGCCGAAACCTGACTTTGTAAAAGAAAAATGTAGGAGATTGTGCATCTGTATTGGTAGAGTGATACTGGTTGAGGAATTCACAACTCATCCATGATTTTGTGAGGAGCCTGGGAGCGAGGTACGCCTTTTCTTTTCCTCCACAGTGGATCCACTTGGTTCGAGAACTTGGGGATTGGGTCCTGCCAGCCCGGGAGCTCCACGGGTGGGAGATTAAGATCTTGCAAGAAAACTGGGAGTTCCTCCGGGAACCTCAGTGTATGGGAACAGCCATGTTTTGTAGCAATCAGGCAGGCAGGGAAACCCCATCTGTACGTGATCCCGTCTGATTGTAAGTGTTCAAGAAGTGGCTTTAGGGCTCTGCGGTGGTCCAAAGTATCCTTGGAAAGATCTGGAAATATGGTGATGACAGCCCCGTCAAAGTCTATGTTAGGCAAGCTCTGCATCTTTGCCATGATGGCGTTTTTATCCTTAAAGTAATGCAAGCGACAAATGACAGCACGGGGCTGGTCCGAGTTAGCATTACGGGGTCGCAGAGCTGTATGCACACGGTCGAAGCGCAATGGATCAGTGACAGGGTTGCCCAGGATGGTATTAAAGATACCTCGTATTGATGGTTCAAGGTCATTATCTCCGGTTGCTTCAGGCAGACCTCTGACACGTATATTATTTCTACGGTTATGGTTCTCAAGGTCCTCAAGTTTATATAGAGAGGCACGGTGGGCAAATGCTAGCTGAGTAACAGTTTCCTGCAGTTCCTTTATGGCTAGAGCATGTGAATCCTGCCATTGTTCCGTTTCCTCCACTATGACCAAGGTGTGTGACATATCAGCTCTCACAGCGGTTGTCTCTTTCTTAATAGATTTTTCCAAGCTGTGAAACATACCAGCGAGTTCTTTTTTGAGTCCGCTCATTAGCGATGACATTTCGGACCCAGCAGGGGAACCGGGATCGTCCATTAGATCCGAACAATATGAGGAGGCCGGAGAGCTCTCCCTCGCTGAGGCTACGTGAGATGAAGGGGAGACGCTCGGTCTAGAGGTTCTAGCCTGATCACCTCATGCGTTGGCTAAATATTGCTGAATGGAGCCAGCAGAGACTGGAAGAGATAGAGACCTCTTACACGATTTTTTACCAGGTGCGGGACGGGGTTCAGGCGTTTTGGCGGGCATCACTGGAAACTGTAGGACCAATAGCTGTACAGGGCACACCTCACTCACATTAGCTTAGTGCTGTGCATACTTCATAACACTGATGTGATTGGTAAATAATCTCATGCAGTCAATAGTATAATCACTTCAGTGGCTGTAAGAGAGGATTTGGTGATTCAGCTTTCTCTAAATGTGGGAGAGCAGGAGCTGTGTGTACAATATATTGGCACAGATTGAGATGGGGAGTATTTGGAGCACCGAGATGGCCGCCGACCTCCATGAGTAGGCCGGAGCCGCAGACTTTCCAGCCGGCCGTAGCCGGCCATGTGAGCACCGATCCGTGCAGGCCCTGTGTGGCTCTGGAAGGTATACATTTCAGGCCTCGGCGGTAAGAAGTTATTAGGGGAATCAGCTGAGGAGGGAGTAGGACAGCACCTCACTACTCATAATGTCTACAAGGCAGGGGGGTAGAAACGGCAGGCCGCAAGACGGTGTCGAGCCGCTGGAGGCTGTTGAGAGGAAAGGGGATCTCCGGGTGAGTTTTTTATGCCATCCAGGTTCTCTGCGGCTGCCGGTGATAGAACGTTCAGGGAGCTATGATAGATCTCACCTGTGGCTACAGATCCGCGGAGAGGAAGAGCGGTGGGCTCCGGCTATTGAGTAGGCCCCAAGATGGCGGCGGGTGTCCGAGGCACGGAGCGTGTTGCGGGCCCAGAGCGGTTAAATGTAGCTGGATCCAACAAATACTGCGCTGGAGTCATAGCAAAGGGTGTCTGATCGCTCCTGACAGGAAGATGGAACTTCACTGGGGTGAAATAGAGCAGTGATGGCTATGGATTCTGCTTGCCTGGACGGAGCTCAGCTTCCCTACGTCCTCCCTGTTGCTCGTTCGGCCATGCCCCCAATTAGAATTAATTTTCAAATTAGTTTTATTATATTTTATTTCAGTTTTGTTGAAAATTCTTTACTATTATGATTTGAAAATTTGGATACATCCAAATCTCAGAATAACAAAATTTTGTCTGAATTTTGATTCATAACAAAACAAATCGCACATGTCTAATCTTTCATTTTCAAATCATTTTTTAATTGGAATTAGAATTAATGTTAAATTAGATTCATTATAATTTACTTTGGATTCGTTGAAATTCATTACTATTATGATTCGGGAATTTGGAGACATCAGAATATCCAAATTACAAAAATGTTGTGGAAATTTTGACTTGCACATGTCTAATCTTTGAGAATGACCAACATAAAGGTGTGATATTTACTAAGGATGGAATTTTGATTTGTAACAAACCTAAACGCACATGTCTAATTTTTCATTTTCAAAATGTAATTCATTTTTTAATTCAAATTCATTTTCAAGTTTGTTTTGTTATAATTTATTTTAGATTTGATGAAATTCGTTGCTACTGTGATTCAGAAATTAGAATACATCCAAACCTCCAAATAACGAAAATGTTGTCCAAATTTTGATTTGCACATGTCTAATCTTTGAAGATGACCAACATAAAGGTGTGATATGCTCTAAGGATGGAATTTTGATTCATAAAGAAACTAATCACACATGTCTAATTTTTCATTTTCAAATTTTAATTCTAGGATGGTATCTATTCAAGCTTAGATAACTTCAAAGCCAAGAAGGCCTTTTCATGTTTTCATATATCAAAAGAAGCCTTTGTCGGTTTGACAAAATCTTCTTGCAGAGTGACCTAGACTGGGGAGTTAAATGGCAGTACAAACATCACATGGCCATTGGTTTAAAGAGATGGGGCTGCATGGCACAATCAGGTTTTCCACTTATTGTAAGTAGTTTTAAACAACTCACTTTTTTTCTAACTTTGATTGGTTTGCTATTTAGAATGGCTTTCGGAGTTTTCTCCTGAGCCAGTTGAGATTGAGTTTTGATTTACTTGAACAAAAATCTTTCATAACCACTTGAGCTCTGAAAGATTTTACCCCCTTCATGATCAGGCCATTGTTTGCTATTCGGTACTGCTCTACTTTACCTGACTAACTTTTCCACACAAACAGAGCTTTCTTTTGGTGTTATTTGATCATCAGTGGGGTTTTTTTTGTTGCCTTATAAACGAAAGAAAAAAAACATTTTGAAAAAAAAAAACATTTTTACTTTCTGCTACAAAACATATCCAATAAAAAAAATCAAATTTCTTCATAAATTTTGGCCTATGTCTTGGGTTTTTTTTAAATAAATGAGTGTATATTGATTGGTTTGTGTGAAAGTTAAAGCGCCTACAAAATATAGTATATATACAAGAATTTTTCTTTTATACTATTAATGGCGGTGATCAGCAACTTATAATGGGACTGTGATAGTGCGGTGGAAAATCTGACACTAACTGATGCTGAGGGTAACTAACTGCGTCTGGCATCACCAGTGACATTAATACAGTGATAATACTATACATTGTCACTGTACTAATAACACTGGCCTGCCGAAAGCAGGCACCGATGTAAGGGTACATTGTGGGCAGGCGGTCCACAAGGGCTTAAGCTGCCCATTGATCAATCAAAATCTGGCCAGTTCAGCAGGGACCAGCCGAATTTCGATCCATGTGTGGCTGCTCCTGATCGTCAGAAGTTGATATCATGATCTTGTTGGCTTGTTGGAAATTTTTGGCCTTCCAGTGCAGCAAGCTGTAGATGTAGCTCTGAAACTGGGAGGAAGCAAAAAAATAGATAAGAGGATCCAAACAACAGTTTATACAGCTGATACCGGAAGAGAATATGTAGACAAAAAATGATATTTAGATAGATAATCTTTGTATGTATTCATTGTAAGATGATAGGTTAAATAGATGACACTGGCTGGGCCAAAACAAAGGACAAATACACAAAGTACAATCACGATCAAGCAGATGGCTCATGACCTCTTATGGTCACTTTTCGGTGTGCTGAGATGGCAAATGATTCTAATGTAACAGAAAGTCATAATACCTAAAGGTAAGAAGAAAAAAAGAGATAAAAGAGAAGAAAAATTGTAAAAATAAATTTTTGGTGACATCTTCAACTGCGTTGTATCAAAACAAGTTGTGATATTTCGTTCTTTAATAAAAGTGATTTGTTGTCCTATGAGAAGGGGCACAGTGCTGGCCAATAAGATGACCCAGATGACGCCACACACCAGCCAGGCTCGCTTCACTGTGCGCCAGGAGAGAGACCGCACCGGGTAGAGTATGGCCAGAAACGGTCCACGCTGATACTTGTCATGAATGGGATGGAGCAGTACATATTACAGTAAAATGCTACTGCTGCAAAGCAACACATTCCATCACCAAGGAGCCAGTTATTTCCTGAGAATCTGTAGACAATATAAAAAGGCAGGGTGCCAACAAGGAGAGTATTTGCAGTAGTGAGGTTGAGCATGTAGACCACTGCCGGCTTCCTGACCTTCATCTTCACCAGGAATATGATGATAGCCATGATATTGAGAGGAAAAGCCACAAGGAACCCAACAGTATAGAACGATGGTAAAATCTTGGTGAACAACCAACCAAAGAAAAATTCATTCCTGAAACAGATTGATAGATGTATTTTGAAATACACTTGGAAAATAATCGATACATAATACGTTTCAGTTAAATCAACAGCAGACATGAACAATAAAGGTTGAAATAATTGACATCAATTGCACAGCAGCAATGAGATTAGGAGAAAGAGGAGCAGTGCTAGGAGCAAAACAAGCTGTGGTGCATTGTACATGTGATTAGAGGTTAAGTGATATTAAAGCTTAATTTTAAAAAAAATTAAAATAATAAACATCATACTTACCTCCTCTGTGTAATGGTTTTGCATAGAGCAGCCTCAATCCTTCTCTGCCGGCGCTCCAGGCTGCTCACCCCGCCCAGTGCCCCCATGCAAAGCTCCCGAGCCTCGCTGTCTGCATCTATTGACACAAACAGCCAGGGCAGGACTTAGGGTGGTGGGGGCCCCTGGGCTTGAGTCACTTTCGGACCCTACCTTCCATACATTACCTTAAACCTTTAGTTTTCTTTTAAGCGCGCCACTCTGATACCATTTGTCCGCCATTACATCACTGTCTAATGTAGACAGGTTTTCTCAACGGCAGTAAACGGGGCACTACGTAACTGCCAATAACCAATCAGCAAACCTCAAGATAAGAGTTTAAGGAATTTTAAGGAAAAAAAACTATTTAACCACTTCAGCCCTGGAAGGTTTTACCCCCTTCCTGACCAGAGCACTTTTTACAATTTGGCACTGCATTGCTTTAACTGCTAATTGCGCGGTCATGCAATGTTGTACCCAAACAAAATTTGCGTCCTTATTTTCCCACAAATAGAGCTTTCTTTTGATGGTATTTGATCACCTCTGCAGTTTTTATTTTTTGCGCTATAAACGGAAAAAGACCGAAAATTTTGAAAAAAAATTATATTTTTTACTTTTTGTTATAAAAGAAATCCAATAAACTCAATTTTAGTCATACATTTAGGCCAAAATGTATTCAGCCACATATCTTTGGTAAAAAAAAGTCAATAAGCGTATATTTATTGGTTTAAGCAAAAGTTATAGCGTCTACAAACTAGGGTACATTTTCTGGAATTTACACAGCTTTTAGTCTATGACTACCTATCTCATTTCTTGAGGCGCTAAAATGGCAGGGCAGTACAACCCCCCCCCCCCCCCCAAATGACCCCATTTTGGAAAGTAGACACCCCAAGGAAATTGCTGAGAGGCATGTTGAGCCCATTGAATATTTTATTTTTTTGTCCCAAGTGATTGAATAATGACAAAAAAAAAATTTACAAAAAGTTGTCACTAAATGATATATTGCTCACACATGCCATGGTTATATGAGGAATTGCACCCCAAAACACATTTTGCTGCTTCTCCTGAGTACGGGGATACCACATGTGTGGGACTTTTTGGGACGGGGCCCCTGAAAACCAATCACCGCCTAAAGATTTCTAAAGGCGTACGTGGTTTTTGGGGTCCCGTACGCGGCTAGGCTCCCAAAAAGTCTCACTCATGTGGTATCCCCGTACTCAGGAGAAGCAACAGAATGTATTTTGGGGTATAATTTCACATATGCCCATGGCATGTTTGAGCAATATATCATTTAGTGACAACTTTGTGCAAAAAAAAAAAATTGTCTTTTTCCCGCAACTTGTGTCACAATATAAAATATTCCATGGATTCGACATGCCTCTCAGCAAATAGCTTGGGGTGTCTACTTTCCAAAATGGGGTCATTTTGGGGGTTTTTGAACTGTCCTGGCATTTTATGCACAACATTTAGAAGCTTATGTCACACATCACCCACTCTTCTAACCACTTGAAGACAAAGCCCTTTCTGACACTTTTTGTTTACATGAAAAAATATTTTTTTTTGCAAGAAAATTACTTTTAACCCCCAAACATTATATATTTTCTTAAAGCAAAGGCCCTACAGATTAAAATGGTGGGTGTTTCATTTTTTTTTCACACAGTATTTGCGCAGCGATTTTTCAAACGCAGTTTTTTGAAAAAACACACTTTTTTAAAATGCACTGAAACACACTATATTTCCCAAATGTTTGATGAAATAAAAAAGATGATCTTAGGCCAAGTACATGGATACCAAACACAACATGCTTTAAAATTGCACACAAACGTGCAGTAGCGACAAACTACATACATTTTTAAAAGCCTTTAAAAGCCTTTACAGGTTACCACATTTACAGAGGAGGTCTACTGCTAAAATTACTGCCCTCGATCTGACCTTTGCAGTGATACCTCACATGCATGGTGCAATTGCTGTTTACATTTGACGCCAGACCAACGCTTGCGCTAGCCTTTGCGCAAGAGCAGGGGGGGACAGGGGTGCTTTTTTTTTTTTTTTTTTTTTTTTAATTTATTTTTTTTTTGCTTTTTTATCTTATTTTTAAACTGTTCCTTTCAATTTTTTTTATCATTTTTATTGTTATCTCAGGGAATGTAAATATCCCCTATGATAGCAATAGGTAGTGACAGGTACTCTTTTTTGAAAAAATTGGGGTCTATTAGACCCTAGATCTCTCCTCTGCCCTCAAAGCATCTGACCACACCAAGATCGGTGTGATAAAATGCTTTCCCAATTTCCCATTGGCGCTGTTTACATCCGGCGAAATCTAAGTCATGAAATGCTCGTAGCTTCAGGTTTCTTAGGCCATAGAGATGATTGGAGCCATTCTGGTCTCTGATCAGCTCTATGGTCAGCTGGTCAAATCACCGGCTGCATTCTCGGGTTCCCTGTTGGGACAGGAGAGCCAGAGAAAACCATGGAAGACGGTGGTGGGGGGGAACATTCCCTCCCACTGCTTATAAAAGCAGTCTAGAGGCTAATTAGCCACTGGGATTGCTTTAACATGAAAGACAACTGCTGGCTGAAAAGAATGATACCAAGATGATACCTAAACCTGCAGGCATCATTCTGGTATAACCACTCAAAGTCCAGCAACATACCAGTACTTTGCTGGTCCTTGTTGGGCATATATTGTAATCTTTTTTTTCATGCAGCCTGTGGGCTGAACGAAAAAAAGAGATTGATCTGGGGGTATGCCCACCATTAGAATACTTCCCTTCATCCACCCACTTCTAATGATGGGCATACATGCACCGTTTATATATGCCGAAGCATGGGGGCATCCGCCCCAAAAGTTAGGAGCAAATCGCTCCTCCGCCCCTGCTGCCCCCATGCTTTCACATATATGCTCTTTTTTTAACTGTGGTGGTGAAATCACCCCCTACAGCACTTGAGTCATGGCTTTATGTATCGTGGGAGCAAACGCTGTTGCTGTCAAGATAAATAAATCCGCGCTGCAACTGAATGGCGTACCTGCTAAGCAAATGATGGTTAACAATAAAACAAAGTAACATTACAGTATAACAGTAAGACTTACCATACCTGCAAAGCAAATACAAAAAAAACATAGTAAAAAATAAAATATTTTTTAGCGCAACCTGTGCCTAAAATATATATATGCCGAAGCATGGGGGCATCCACTCGCAAAAGGTAGGAGCAAATCGCTCCTCCGCCCCTGCTGCCCCCATGCTTCGGCATATATGCTCTTTTTTTTAACTGTGGTGGTGAAATCACCTCCGACAGCACTGGAGTCATGGCTTTATGTATCGTGGGAGCAAACGCTGTTGCTGTCAAGATAAATAAATCCGCTCTGCAGCTGAATGGCGTACCTGAAAACAAAAAAATGGTTAACAATAAAACACAGTAAACAGTAAAGTATAAAAAAAATTACATACCTGCAAAGCAAACATGATAAAACATAATAACAATAAAATATTGCAGAATAGAATACAGTAAAAAAGAGCAGAACAATAGAGAGAGAATAGAGAGAGAGAGAACAATAAAACAACAACTATTTTTTTTTATTTTATATTTTTTTGTGTATTTTTTTTTTTACTTTTTTTTTTTTTACATTTTTTTTAATAACTGTAACTTTTGTAACTGTAACCAGTTCCAGGTTCGGGTCTCTCAAAATGCGATAGTATCTTGGGAGACCCTGTGAAAATGTGCCTAGTCTATGCAATGCTGTACCCTACGCTAAAACTCAACTAGTGAATGGTAGGGCTCAAAACATTCACCAATGCAAAGACCAGGATTGTCAGGACAGGAGGGACAATAATACTGGGTGTCACACCTATATCCGCGCTTTCTACAGACACAACGTTTTCTTTGGGGGGCTCGGTGGGTAGGGGTACTCAGGAGGACATAAGGAAAATGCCTCTCATGCAGCCGGCTTACTGCATTTGGTTGGGGAAGGTGAGGTGGAGCACCGTCTGGAAACAGAAGGGCTCTGACAATCTCTTCCTGGAATTTAAGGAAGGATCCAGTCTGTCCTGAAGCTCTGTATAGCACATGAGCATTCAGCAAAGCCAATTGAAATAAGTATACAGACACTTTTTTATACCAGCGTCTGGCCTTACGGGCAACTAGGTACGGCGCCAAAAACTGGTCGTTGAGGTCCACCCCTCCCATGTTAAGGTTATATTCGTGGACACAGAGGGGTTTCTCCACAACACCAGTCGCCGTAGTAATTTGGACCGTCGTATCTGCATGAAGGGAGGTAAGAACGAAAACATTCTTATTATCCCTCCACTTCACAGCGAGCAAATTATTACACTGCAAGCAGGCTCTCTCCCCCAGCCTAAGACTTGAATGTACAAGCCGCTGGGGACAGCCCCGGCGATTAGGTCGCACGGTGCCACATGCTCCAATCTGATGATCAAACAAGTGACTAAAAAGTGGCACGCTCGTGTAATAATTGTCCACGTACAAGTGGTACCCCTTTCCGAATAAGGGTGACACCAAGTCCCACACAATCTTGCCAGCGCTTCCTATGTAGTCAGGGCAGTTTGTCGGCTCTATATGACTATCTCTTCCCTCGTAAACCATAAAACTACATGTATAGCCTGTGGCCCTGTCACAGAGCTTATACATCTTGACCCCGTATCTGGCACGCTTGCTGGGAAAGTACTGTTTGAATGACAAGCGGCCAGAAAACTTAATCAGGGACTCATCAACGCAGAAAACTTGATGGGGCGTAAACAAGTCTGCAAAACGTTGGTTGAAGTGGTTTACAAGGGGCCGAACTTTGTAGAGCCGATCGTATCCAGGGTCTCCACGAGGACGACAGAGTTCATTGTTGTTGAAGTGCATGAACCACAAAATCTGCTCGTATCGTGCCCTGGCCATGGAAGCAGATAACACGGGCATATGGTGAATTGAGTCTGTGGACCAATATGACCGCAACTCACTCTTTTTGGTTATGCCTATGAGGAGGGATAGGCCCAGAAAGATCTTAAAATTTGGAAACCGTAGTTGGTTTCCAATCTCTGGCAAGGGAGGACTGGGGAATAGTGGCGATGTGTTGACCAGCGTACAAATTGCTTTGGTCCACAATAGATCTATAGAGATCTTCGATGAAAAACAGCGAATAAAAATCAAGTGAGGTAAAATCAACTGTTTCCACATGAATGCCGGGTTGGCCAGTGAATGGGGGAGGTACGGGTGCTGCAGAAGTGGTGGGTTCCCAATTAAGATTGGCAAATGCAGCAGGAAGGGCACTATGGGCACGACAGGCCTGTGTTCGTCTTCTTGGTGGCAGCGGGACACTACTTTTGCTTGCCACCTCGCCAGCTTGAACTGCACTTATGGGACTCGCCACGTCACCAAGTGTTACTGCAGTGCTGGATGTATGACCAGGGTGTACTAGGCCGCTGGTTCTTGCCAGTTTACCAGAAGGAATAGCGGCGCTAGTACTTCTCTGCTCCATACAAGAGCCCTGTGGTTCTTGCACCTCAACAGCAGAAGAGGAAGATTGGGGTCTGGTACGCCTGACCTTGGCAGGGACCACAACTCCGTCATCAGAGCTATTTGTCATGGAGCCGCTGTCGTCTACAGGATCGTATTCTGAGCCTGAATCTGACAGATGAGTGACTTCCTCTTCACTATCTGTCATGCTCAGAAATGTGTAGGCCTCTTCACTAGTGTACCTTCGATTTGCCATTTTGGGCTCTAAATTTAGGGGTACACTAGTGAGACTCACAGGCAAAAAAGCTCCTGACTGTTAGCGACTGTATCAAAACGCTACCAAAAAAACTGTTAGCGATCGCAGGGATCAGGCCTGACTCTGCGAATGCTGCAGTTATGTGTGTTTAGTGTTTTGTAAGTGACAGTGATCGATCGATACTGCACTTGGGTGGGCTGGGCTGGGCCGGGCGGAAGGGCAAAACGCAGGTGCTAGCAGGTATATGGGCTGATCCCGCTAACACTGCATTTTTGGGGACCCTAAACTGCTGGGGACGCTAGTATAGATCTGATCAGATCAGATATTGATCCGTTCAGATACTATACCACTAAGGGAGGTGTATGCTGCGTGCGTGGGTGTTAGCGGTACTGGCACTAACCTGACGCTGCCTGGGGCGACGCAGACCTTATCTGACCCTAAAACCTAAGTCATATCACCGCCGGGCGACCAGGGGTTTAAACCTTTATTAGGTAATAAACGGCGGGTGCCCTGACACTATAAAAAACAAACTAACCAACCAGCGTCACCCGTAACAGTTATACGGTGGTCACTGGTGAAAGGGTTAACTAGGGGGCAATCAGGGGTTAAAACCTTTATTAGGTAGTATATGGGGGTACCTGACGTTATAAACACCTGATGGCGAACCTAAATACTTACCTCCCTAACTAGCGTCACCTGTGACACTAATACAGCGATCAGATAAATGATCGCTTAGTGACACCGGTGATGGGGGATGATCAAGGGGTTAAAACTTTATTAGGGGGGGTTAGGGGGGTACCCTAGACCTAAAGTGGCCTACCATTAACTGCCCTATCACTTATAACTGTTACAAAATGACACCAATGCAATAATCAGAAAAAAAAAACCTGCTAATGTTGTCACTGTGACAGGGGGTGCAGGGGGGTGATCGGGGGGTGAAAAGTGTGCCTCCATGTTCTACTGTATGTGTAGTGTTAGTGCAAACTTACTTGATGTCTTCTCTCCTCGGAAGCCGGAATGAAAAGGCTTCACGAGGAGCGATGACATCACTTCCTCTGCCGCTGTTTACATTACAGCAGCAGAGGAAGATTCTCATTCACCCGGAGCGATCGTGAGGGTGTGGCCATGAATCAGTGGCCTCCCCCTCAGCTCGGATCGCCCCTGACAGTAATCCGACCGCCGCAGGCATCGGGGGGGGCGATCGGACCCCCCTGCCCGCGGGCAGGCAGGAACGTACAGGTAAGCCCTTATGCCTGCCCGTGCCATTGTGCCGACATACATTGGTGTGCGGCGATCGGCAACTGGTTAAGGAAAAAAACTTACATTTAAATGCTCTTCAATGCAGCCTTGCAGCTCAGTGTCATTTGCAGCCTTGCAGCCTTGTCAGTGTCCATCTGCAGCCTTGTCAGTGTCTATCTGTAGCCTTATCAGTGTCATTTGCAGCCTTGCCCAGGCTGCAGTTAAACTGCAGTGACTTGTCAGTGTGTCACTGCAGTTTAAATATGGCGCAACCGAGATACACAGAGCTGGTCCTGTGTATCTCGGCTCCTGTTGGCTTTTCTCGGCTCCTCTCGCAGTCCCGCCCAGTCCCGCCCTATGATGGACATAGCACAGGTCCAATGGCGGGACTGGGCATGACTGTGAGCGGAGCCGCGCCGCCGATATACATACATAGCCGAGTGTACTCGGCTAGCTCCGCTCACAGTCACACCCAGTCCCTGTGTTATGTCCATCATAGGGCGGGACTAGGCGTGACTGTGAGCGGAACTAGCCGAGTATAGCCGAGTACACTCGGCTGGGGCCCGCGGGGCCCCCTATTGGTCGAGACCCATGGGCTTGAGCCCAGTCAAGCCCAATGGTAAGTCCGGCCCTGCAAACAGCAAAGGTTTGGCTCTTGACCCCCCCGCACCCGGCTGGTATCAACTTTCCCAGTGAGAGAGAGATCCAGGAGAGCCGCAGCTCTTGTGCACAGCACTGTATCAATATCGGGCTCAGGTAATTATACAGGTGAATCTCATAAAATTAGACTATCATCAAAAAGTTAATTTATTTCAGCAATTCAATTCTAAAAGTGAAACTTATATATTTTATATATATGCGTTACACACAGAGTGATATATTTCAAGCATTTCTTTCTTTTAATTTTGATAATTATGGCTTACAGCTAGTGAAAACCCAAAATTCAGTATCTCAGAAAATTAGAATATTACATAATACCAATTAAAAAAGAAAAAAAAAAGGATTTTTAATACAGAAATGTTGGCTAAGGCTCCATTCACACTAATGCGTTTTTTGATGCATTTTGCATTTTTGGAGAAATGCATGGGAATTTTTTAACATGGGTTCCTATGGAACATGTTCACATCAATGCTTTTTTGTACCTCTGCATTTTTGGAAAGGGTCGGGGACTTTTTTTAATGCAAAATGCAGCGTTTTGCATGTAATAGAATTCAATGGACCCGCATCCAAAAATGCAAGTACCGCGTTTTTGACGCGTTTTTGCTGTGTTTTTGACGCGTTTTGCATTTTTTTTCCTTTCATTTTTTAACACTGTATACAGTATAAAAAAAACTGTAAAAAAAAAGAAACAAAAAACGCAAAACACTGCAAAAATGCTGTTCAAAAATGCGGCAAGCACTGAAAAAACACTGCAGAAACGCTCAAAAGCAACATGCATAGATGTGAATCGAGCCTAATGCCGCGTACACACGAGCAGACTTTTCGGCTAAAAAAGTCCGACGCCCCGTCCGACAGACTTTTGATGGACTTTTGGCGGACTTGCGGCGGACTTTCTAACGAATGGACTTGCCTACATACGATCACACAAAAGTCCGACAGCCTAGTACGCGGTGACGTACACCAAGTCCGGCAAGACTATAAAACGGAAGTTCAATAGCCCGTACGACACCCTTTGGGCTCCTTCTGCTAATCTCGTGTTTATCTCGTGTTAGTAGAAGTTTGGTGAGAGACGATTCGCGCTTGTGAGACTCGTATTTTTCAGTTCGTTTTAACTGTTGTTCAGTCTGTGCTTGTGAGGTTTGTATCTGCTTTTCAGTGCGTTTGGTCAGTTGGCATTGAGCAATCTTTGTTTTATTGTCCGCTCGTTGCTGATTTTCAGGTCGCTCTTCACAGGCCTTCTTCGGTGCGTTCTGTTAAGTGCGTTCTGACCAGCCGACCATTTTGAAGCCATGTTACCTGTACGTACTCGTCATAGAGCTCATGCATTGTATGTGCTTGGTGCTGTAGTTCATTCTTCAGCCCAAGACCAGTCCATGAACAAGGCGAGGAGGAGTTCATGGATGAAGAATTGGTTGCTCCAGCGTGACCAATTCTGTCACATGCCATTGCTCAGTGAGATTCGTGAGAATAATCCTGAGGATTTCAGGAACTTTCTCAGGATGATGGACCCCATTTTTGACTGTTTGTTGGCTTTGCTCGCCCCTTATATCAGCAGGCAGGATACCTGCATGAGGCAAGCCATCACTCCGGAGCAGAGGCTAGTCGCCACGTTGCGGTACTTGGCGACAGGGAGAAGCCTGCAAGACCTTAAGTTCTCGACAGGCATCTCCCCCCAGGCTCTGGGGATCATTATCCCAGAGACCTGTTCTGCTATAATTCAGGTCCTGCAGAAGGACTATATTAAGTTAAGAATTTAATCCTTTATTAGCATCACATGTTGTTTTATTTAATGTTTGATAATGTAATGTATTTCTTAACTCAAACATTACTTACCATCATTGAAATATAGTGTGAATGTCCCCTTTTTGTCTTCATGCATGCTGTAATTTTTTCATGTTCTTTTTTGTCCTTCATGTATATTTGCCTTCACTAACCTCCCCAGCATGCAATGCTGGGCACATATCCACCTAGTCTACTCATTTTGAATGTATTTTGTCAGCTGCATTGTAGTTTTTTTCCCCTAAACTCCATCCAAATAGTGTGTGTGTGATTAACTCGATTTCCAATCCCCCCCCTAAACTCCATCCAAATAGTGTGTGTGTCATTAACTCGATTTCCAATCCCCCTCCCTAAACTCCATCCAAATAGTGTGTGTGTCATTAACTCGATTTCCAATCCCCCCCCTAATAATTTGCTATAATGTTCTGTGGTGTTGATTTTAACAAAGCAAATATATGTTGCACTTTGCAAAATGCATTTGTACTCTGCAAGTGTATTTGCTCCAGGGCTTTAGTAAATTGCATATGATTGGGTACTCCTTGCAACATGAAGCCTTTACCTTACCTCATTTACTAAGCTGTGGAGCAACTGCACTTGCAGAGTGCGACAACTGCACTTTTCAAACTGCACAGTCTTGTAGTCTTTAGTCAATCAAACCCTATGTGTCCTTAAACTTAATTTCTACTTTCACCACCCCCTAAAATGTAACAACGTGCCATCAGAGGGGGTGAGCAATCTGATAAGTGTGCCTTTCCATATTATTTATTAAAGAAGATTTCAATTATTTAATGTTATACTGATACTGGGCAATAATGTTTTAAGTGTAATGTTCTTGCAATGTTCTTTTCAAAATTACTGAGTTTTGGTTTCTTGTTTGATTCCCCAGTTTCCTTCAATGCCACAGGAATGGCAGACTGTGGCATCCCATTTTGCCACCCGTTGGGACTTTCCCAACTGTGGAGGGGCTATAGATGGAAAACATGTCCCATTCGGGGTCATACTATTTTAATTATAAGGGGTTCCATAGTATTGTCTTAATGGCGGTGGTGTCGGCACAATATGAATTTCTGTATGTGGACATGGGAAGAATGGCCGGATGGAGGAGTATTTGCCCAGACGGAGTTCTACCAGCGTCTCCAGAGTGGTGGCCTGGGATTGCCACCTGATGCGAATAACATGGAAGGACTCCCTTTTGTCTTCATAGCAGATGAAGCCTTCGCTCTGAGCAAGCACCTCATGAGGCCATTCCCCCAAAGGACCCTCACCCATGAGAGGAGGGTTTTTAATTTCCGGTTGGCCAGAGCGAGAAGAGTTGTTGAGAATGCTTTTGGGATTCTGGCCAGCCGGTTCCTGCCTGTTTCAGACATCAATAAACCTTGCGGAATACAAACTTAATTACATCATTTTAGCGTGCTGCATCCTGCACAACTTTTTGAACAAACATTCGCCAAATTATATTTTCCAAGTTGGGCCTGAGGCCGGACTTATTATTAGTGACAATCTGACGGGCCTGGATACTGTCCGTACTGGCTTGGCCCCCCAAAGTGCCCGTCAAGTTTGTGATCAATATGTAGATTATTTTATGGGTAGGGGGGCCATTGCAATGCCCCACAATATTTAATTTGTCAAGATAAAAAATCTTGATCAAATCTTGAATTATATTTATTGCTTGCCTTTCTTTTTGGCTTTCTCCTAGGTTATTGTAGAGCACTTGTAGTGCCAAGTGTATTTACCTTTACTAAATAAGCACCATTGTCACTGTAACCAACTATTTTAACTTTAAACAAACTGATACTGAGCATTGAAAGAAGAAACCACACATTTTGTTAATTACTAAACAGATTTTTTAATATTCGGTGTACATTCACTTATGCGTTTGTTAAAAATCTTGATAGTCAAAAATATATATATTTACAAATTTTTAACAATATAATTAGGTCCTTTTTTTTTACAATATTTTTGTTTCTTTTTGTTTTAACAAACAGGCCTCTTTTTTTTTTTTTTTTTTTAAACAGGCCTCTTTTTTTTTTTAAACAGGCCTCTTTTTTTTTTTTAAACAGGCCTCTTTTTTTTTTAATTATTTAAAACAGGCCTCTTTTTTTATTTTATAAAAACAGGCCTCTATATTTTATTTTTTTAAAAATTTTTTTGGAAAACAGGCCTTTATTTTATTTTATTTTTTTTTTTTTAAAACAGGCCTCAATTGTTATTTTTTTGGGGGGAAAACAGGCATATATTTTTTACAAGAGAAAAGAGAAGGCCCAGAATGGGGTCAATAAACAAGAAAATGAAGAACATGATCGATGTTTTTTTGGTTGAAAAAGGGCATTTAGATTCTCCCCAAATGGACCATGTTCTTCATTTCCTGCTGCATACGATCCAGCCAATTCTGCATTAAATCAATCTCCCCATTCCAGGCCATTATCTGACCAATTAGGCGTTGTGCACTGTCTGTGCTAAAATGTTCACTCAGACCTAAAATTGAATGAAAAAAAAGATGTGTTTAAAAAATATGCAGCCATACATAGATCACCTTACCATAAGCGGGTGTCTCAGACACTGACCTGGTGGGGTGCCCATGTCGCATACTTCATCAACATCCTCGGGGGTGGCGCTGTTGCTTGATTCAAGCACAACCAGATCACCTAAAATAGAGTTTAAAATGTTATTTTCAAAATATGCAGCCATACATAGATTACCGTAAGCTGGTGTGTCAGACACTCACCTGGTGGGGTGCCCATGTCGCCCACCTCTCCTTCCTCCACATCCTCTGTGGGGCTTGGGCTGATTTCCCAATTATGGTGTTGCGGTTGGGGGGGGACTGGGTTCATCTTGGCTGAGTCATTTCTCCCCTATGTGAAAGAAATAAAAAATATACTTAGCACACAGATATTTTAGTACATAGTAATCTTAAAACATTGTAGTGAAGTGGTGTACAAATTGTTTGTTTGTGTAGAGTTCCCAATTTAATACATTTTTTAATTTTCTAAAGACATATCTATCTATCTATCTGTATAAATATATATATATATATTTAAATATGAGAGAGAGAGAGAGAGAGAGAGAGAGAGAGAGAGAGGAGTTAAAACAGAACGTCTGGGGCGGGCGACGCAGGCAGAGTTTTACGCATGTGCAGTGTATAAAACGTTATTACGTATTGTGTCGTACGTACGTCCTGTGCGTAGATGATAGTGGACCGGGATGCTAGAAAATGAAGGTAATTCAAAATTTTGAAATTTGGTCAAAACTTTGTAGCAAGCAGCCTATATGGCTTGACAGATTGATGAGGCCTATGTTGGGATAAGATGATGAGGGTTTAGCAGAAACATAAGTGTTTTTTGCCTTGTGTCTTTATCTTTTACAGAAATTGTGAATGCAAAATTTAAAGAGCCTGCATTTCTGTCGGCTTTTATTGATCAATACAGAGAGATGAGGAATCTGTGGGAGGTCAAACACCCTCAATATTATCTTAAGCATGTAAGGAAGTCAACGCTGGAGAGACTTCTGACATTTGTCCAGAAGCAAGGATGGAGATGTTGTTATCGAAAATTGGGATCTTGAGGAACATGTATAAGAGGGAGCATAACAAGATCCAGGATTCCCTGAGATCAGGAGCATCAGCAGATGATGTATATGTACCCAGGCTGTGGTACTACAATAAACTACGTTTTCTTGATGACCAGACTGAAGCCAGGGCATCACTTTCCACCATTCCCTTCACCCTTCCCTCCACCCTTCCATGCACTCTTCCATGCACCCTTCCCTCCACCCCAGCAGAGGCTGATGAGGACCAAGCTGGGTCTTCCATCCTGGAAGAACCAGATGTGACCATCTGGAGTCAGGTAAATTAATTTAAAAAATATTTACTGTCCTAATATTAATGATGTTAACTAGATGTTATAATTGATTCAAATAATTTTATCCTAAAAATGATGTATACATATCAATTGACAGTAGTGGCCAAATATGTTTGTCACCTGCTTTAAAAAATGATGGTGTCTGATTTCTAGACTCTTTTATTAATAGATATATTAACATTGAATTTGCAAGTCATGAGAAGCAAATTGTGTGTCACTGATGAACCCCAAAAAAACAACTAAAACTATGTCCCTTTTTTATATATAGGATGAGGTCAGCCAGGAGGAACGTGGGGAAAGTGGCAGGCAGGAGGAGGCCGGACCTAGTGTCATCCAGGAGGAGGCAGGACCCAGTGTCATCCAGGAGGAGGCAGGACCCAGTGTCATCCAGGAGGAGGCAGGACCCAGTGTCATCCAGGAGGAGGCAGGACCCAGTGACAGGCAGGAGGTGGCTGGGTCCAGTAGGGGCCTGACCCAATCTCAAGTGGCTCCCCTCCGCCTTCCTACAAAAAGGGCCAGGAAGGGGACGGTGACACAGGGGGCATCCCTGTGCCTCATGCGAGAGGCCACCAATTTTTTGAAGAGCCCCCTCGAAGCTGAAGAGGCGTATGGGTGCTATTTAGCCAGCAGGCTGCTTCAAATGCAGTGGGGCCAACGCCTCATTTGTGAAAAACTGTTTGCTGAAATGATACACAAGGGGCTGAACGGCGAGCTAACTGCCAACACACAAATAAATGAGGCAGCCCCCCTCCTCCTCCTCCTCCTCCTCCTTTTCCTCCTGCCACAACTCAACCACCAGAGCCACAGCCTCCAAGGAAGGCTGCAGGGAAGGGTGCAGGGCAGCGTGGAGGGAAGGCTGCAGGGAAGAGAAGAAAATGATGACCTGGGTTCAGTCTGGTCTGACAGAAGATGCAGGCTGTTGTAGTACCACAGTCTGGGGACATCTATATCATCTGCTGCTGCTGTTGATCTCTGGGATTCCTGGACCAGATTGCGCTCCCTCTTATATGGACTCCTCAAGATCCCAATTTTCTTGTCTACAGACTTTTGCCAACGTTGACTTCCTCTTTATTTTCTTTTGACCATAAATAAATGGATATTTTAGTTTATGAAAAGACTTTATGTGTTTTAATTAACATCATTGATTTAGAGACAATGTCAAATTAACAAGGGACAACAATCTCCTTGAGGTTGCAAAAACACCAAATAAAAAATATAATGTTCTAGTGGTAACTTAAAAAAAAAAAATACAAAAATATACATAACCAAAAAAGGTTCTTTGTGTTAACTTTATATACAAAGAAAAAATCCAAATACAAAAAAAAAAAAAATGGTTCTTTGTGGTAACTTAAACCAAACAAAATTAAAACAAAAAAAATAAATAAAAGAAAAATGTATTTGTGTTCAATTTAAGAACTACAACAATCAAACAAAAAATGGTTCTTTGTGGTAACTTTACAAACCCCCCAAAAAAATATGTAGATAAAGATAAAATGATTTCGACAATAATCATAAAAAAAAAAATCTGGATAAAATCTAAGATAAAAGATGACTCCCCCCCCCAAAAAAAAAGTGTAAAAATTAGATTTAGTATGGAGATATGGCTTTTAAAAAAAATACTATATTATTCATGAGATCAAAGAGAAAAAGAATCCAGAAATCAGTTTGGGAGAACTCTGTGTGAATAGGAACAGCAAAACATCTTCGTTCTTATAGCATTATTAAAGAAGACATTAAATGCGCTGCATTCAATGATCACAGAATTTGCAGCATGAGGAATGTGCTACCTACAATACGAACACTAGTTTTACTAGACCGAGTGCTTCTGTTTAGTTTTTGCTTCTGAGCATGCGTCGTTTTTTTGTCCACCAAACTAGCATACAGACGACCGGATTTCTGGGTCCGGCAGAGTTACGACGTAAAGATTTGAAGCATGTTCCAATTCTAAAGTCCATCAGATTTGCGGCTGGAAAAGTCCGCTGAAATTCCGGGGAAGCCCACACACGATCGGAGTGTCCGCCGGACTTGGTCTGTCGGCGTCCGTCGGACTTTAGTAGCCGAAAAGTCCGACCGTGTGTACGCGGCATAAGGGAAATTATGTTTTTGGGTGTGGATAAGATTTGACATATAAAAATATCGAAAGAAGCCAGGAATTAAATGAAATTACATTTCCCTTGAATGGAAATATATACACATGAAACATTCATTATCAGTGTACAAAGTAAAAACAATTAAAGATTAAAGTGATTGTAAAGCTTCATGTTTTTTTTTTTTTTACTTTTTTTTAATAATAAACATGTCATACTTACCTGCTCTGTAATTCTTTTTGCACAGAGCGGCCCGATCCTCCTCTTCTGGGGTCCCCCAGCAGCGCTCCTGGCTCCTCCTCCTTACCGAGTGCCCCCACAGAGAGCTGATCGCCAAGGGGGCACCTGTGCGGGCGCGCTCACAAGTCCTGTTGCTGCGTCCATTGACACAGACAGCAGGACTCGGCCCCGCCCCCGGCTCCTGTGTCACTGGATTTGATTGACAGCAGCGGGAGCCAATGGCTATCAATCTATCCAATGAGGACCTGAGACAGTGGCTGGAGCTACTGGGCTTGTGCTCGTCGCTGAAACGATCAGACTCAGGTAAGAAAAAGGGGGGCTCTGGGGGGCAGCTGCAGCACAGAAGCTTTTTCACCTTAATGCATAAGGTGAAAAACCTTCTGTGTTGCAGCTTCCCCAAGCCCCCAGAGCCCCTCTTTTTGCATTAAGGTGAAAAACCTTGAGACTTTACAACTCCTTTAATGTAACTCTTTTTAAAATAAAACAAAAAATGAGGCCCATGGGATGGAAAAAAAAACAGCTCTAGCTGCAGTGCTTACCTCTTCTCCAATGATTTCCAGCTTTAGAAAATCTTTTCTTTCTTAAACATTATGTAGTCCACATTTTCTATTTAATCCCTCTGTTATCTATGTTTACCTGCCAGGGCCGGAACTACCACTAGGCAAACTAGGCAGCTGCCGAGAGCGCACTGCTGCCTAGGGCACCCGGCCACTGGTGTTCCTACTCTCTTCTCTCTGCAGCAAGCAAAGAAGTCTCAGCATCAGCGGGCAGCCTCCGCTCCATTAGCACATAGTGTCAGAGGAGCAGCGGCTGTGGAGGACTGTGTCTGTGTCCCGACTTCTGAATGAATGGAAGCAAGCAAACATTCATTGATGGGCACTGGTGAGGCTGCATTTGATGGGCCCTGGTGAGGCTGCATTTTATGGGCAGTTCATTAAAAAGGTGGGGTATACATGGGCAGGGCAAAGGGGGTGGAGTCAAGGTTAGAGTCAGGGGGGGCGGGAAAAAATGAGGTTTTGCCTAGGGTGTCAAAAATCCGTGCACCAGCAATGTTACCAGCAATAACCCTTCCTGTGACCCTTTAACACTGACCTGTCCTGTAAGTTCTAACTCTCATGCTAACCCCCCAGACTTAACACCCCTTCAGTATAACATACCCTGCAACTTCAACCGGAACACCCCTTTACTCTAAGAAAGTTTGGGTCTTTATATGAAGTATGCGGCCGAATTGGCAACATGAACATGGAGTGGTTGGCTGTTATGAAGTGAAAAATAACCTAACAACATTGTGTCATATCATATATACAATAGCATAACATAAACACATTATGTAAAATTATTATTGAATTTATTAAATATACATCACATAACAACATGGTAGCATAATAGCATGTAAATTAATGATATTAGCACAATAATATTAATAAAAACACCAGACTCAAAGATCCATGCACACATGATGGTAACAAAACCATGACACATTGGTATAGGCCGGTGTAACATATTAAAAGAAATAGTTGGTAAACACTCTTGAATTATATGATCATAGTAGCACCTATACAGCTGGACACGTTTCATGGATAACCTCCAATATTTAGGAGTAAATGCAATATCATTATCTATTAAAAATCGGTAAAATATATTGAGTGCTAATCAGAAGGCAGGCAGAGGGAAAAATGAATATATTCTGAAATGAGGATGATAACCTTAAATCATCCATTGTTATTTACAGATGACCTGTGTGTATGAGTTAAGGATGTCAAGGACTGAAATCCTCCGGGGGAGAAACATATCATCGGTACCGGGAGCTGAGGCGGTGACCCCAAGGGCAAGTAGATGGAACGCCAGTAGGAAATAGATATGCCTGAGGAATGGTCCCCCATATAGCTTAGAAAGTGATATAGCCACATCACCATCACCATGTACCTAAAACAATATAAATATAGAATACTATAGAGTAACTATGAAATTATAAGGGAGAAAGTCACACAGTAATCAATATAGGCAAAAGTGTACTAATACCAACAATGTATACTTATGGCGGTATATTGATGGTGAACCTGATGGTAAGTGTGAATAATAGATTCAAAATTGACACAGTGTAAACGAGTTTGGGGAATTGATTAAAGATAGAACTGAAAAAAAACACACAACAAGGGCCAAAATAATGTAGGGACAAAAAACAAAGACAACATATCTGCCATAGTAATACCTCAAATTCCCATGTGATTTCATATTGACCAAATGGTGCACACTGACCACTGACATGATGCCCAACAGGGAATAAACAGTCCAACAAAAAGGAGTATAAATACTCCAATGCCGCCAATGGGTGACCGCCAACGTCATGCAGGTGGCTAATTGGAAGGAAGGTACCCCATCTTCTTATGCTAATAGCAATCAGGGATGGAGGCACCTGCTGTTCTATAGCTTGGCCTCACACAAAATCCCAAACCTCTTTTCTTTTACCTCTTTACACCAAACCTCACTATAACCCCAACTCTAACACCCCTTTACACTAACTCTCACTATAGCCCCAACCCTTACACCCCTTTGCACTAACTCACCCTACAACCCCAACCCTAACATCCCTTCGCACTATCCTCCCTGTAACTCCAACCCTAACACCCCCTTCACATTACCCTCAGTGGGACCCCAACATTAACACACTCTTCATACTAACCCTCTCTGTAGCCCCAAACCCTAACACCCCCTTTACCCTAACCCTTGCCTGTAATACCATCCATAACACCCCTTCACACTAATCCATCATTTAACTGCATCCCTAACATGCCTTTATACTAACACTACTCCCCCTCCCCTGTAACCCCAATCATGTTTTCTTTGTTTCTATTATAAAACAAATGCAAATGAATGCAAATAAATAATTGTTCATAAATTTAGGCCAAAATGTATTCTGCTACATTTGTTTGGTAAAAATAACCCAAATCAGTGTATATTATTTAGTCTGTTTGAAAGTTATAGAGTCTACAAACATATGGTATATATCTGAATATTGATCAATCCAGATGTACTAATTTTTAAGGCCCTAAAATTCCAGAACAGCACAAATACCCCCCGAAAGATCCATTTTTTGGAAAGTATACAACTTGCTTACTGCTGACTTGCGGGGATTGGCTACAGCTAACCACATGGTACAGGGTGCTGTGATTGGTCCAGGTACCACGTGATAGCTGTGGGCCAATCAAAGTATCACAATAGTAAACAAAACAGTCATGAATGGCTGGGTACTGAGTGCCGTGATCCGCTGTGATCTCTGGGGGCACGTTAGTGTGCATGTCCTAGGTGACGTACCAGTATGTTGCCTATACTGGCTGTGCTACCTGTCTGCAGTAAATGTACTGCAGATAAGCGGCAAGAGGGAAAAAAATAGAAAATAAAAATTGAAGTCAGAGCTAAAGTTCTCCAAACAGCTAAGTTCATATTGTTGACTACTTAGAGAACTATGACTCAGGGGGTGTGTTGGGTCTCTGCAGAGACCAGAGAGCAATGGTCATTCTCCACAACATGCTGGAAGGGGGTAGTCTTTTCTACTCAGGCAGTGATTGCTCTCTAATGAAAACAAACTGTAATACTTTGTACACTTTTTGCTTTAATGCACCAGGAACATATTTAGGAGATGTAATTGAAATGTGCAATTTGGTTTAAAGAAAAAGGAATAGGTTACACTTGCAATGTTATAAGACTAAGGTCTGTAGGTGGACCAGATGGTAAACTGTAATACTGCAACACCATGCTGGCACCACCCTCATGTCCAATGAGATCTAATTTGATTACTAGTAGGAGCAAAATCTACATAGGAAGAGACAGCTCCACCCACCAGTCATCCGAGCAGACCTGAAGAAGAACCACAGCACCATGCTGGCTCCACCCCTCTCATGCCCCATCAGGTCCACTCTGTTGGTCAATAGGAGTCATTTCTGCCTGTGTAGAATTTCATTAGCCTTCTCCCCAGAATAGACAGAAACAGCTCCTCCCATCAGTTGTCTAAGCAAACCAGACAGGGAACTGCTACACCACCCCCCATGTCCCATCAAGTCTGCTCTGATGGCCAATAGGAGGAGCCATTTCTGTCTGTGTAGAATTTTATTGGCCCTGACCCTACAGAGCAGAAATGGCTCATTTCACTAGTCTTTAGAGTGGACCTGATTGGATATAGTCAGCTCCAATAGAGTGCATTTAAGCTCTACATATGTGATCATTGCTCAAACATTACATGCATATGGGGCACTTGTTATTCAGGATCTTGCTGACAACAGAAAACTGTGTAAAGTAGACATATTGTTTTATATGCGCCAACGTGAATGAGCCCTTAGAGGTATTTATGCACACTTTACATATTGTACATTCACATCAACTTCTGCCCCAAAGTAGCTTACAATCTAAGGTCCTGATTTCACATACACATACTAGGGTCAATTTAGACAGGAGCCAATTAACCTACCAGCATGTCTTGGAGTGTGGGAGAAAACATGAACAAGCACAGGAAGAACATGCAACACTTGAAGATAGTGCCCGGTTTGGGTTTCAAAGGACCCTATTGCTGTAAGACAGGAGTGCTAACCCCCAAGCCACTGTGCTGCCTCACTGGCATGGTTCTTTAGCAAATTAATAAAATCTAGTTAGGTTTATGATCTATTTTAAATATGTATTATTTCCCACAGAGATCACAGAACACCTCCTAACAATGCATTCATTTGGTGTTCTTCCCAGAAGGATGGTTCTATCTTTGTTTAGGCATCACCAGGGCTTTTTTTTTTTTCAGCTGGAACTTGGTGGAACTCAGTTCCATTACTTCTAGCTCTGTCCCTCTGTTTCCTGCTCATCACTATCGCTTGTAAACACAGACGTCTAGCTTCTGTGTTTACAAGTGATAGCTTGTCTCCCAGTAGCTCCCACAGATCCGATATCCTAAACAAATCCCACTGAGTGCCGGACAGGCACAGTGGAAATGCAGGTGCCTGGGGTGCAGTGCAGTATGGGTGGGAGAGAGCGCATAGTAGGCTGCACCCTGTGTAATCTCCATGTTTTCCCTGGTGCCCAGATGGTGATGCCCCCAATTAATGATCTCCCCACAAGTGAGTATGTTGGAGCCACCTACTGTGTGTGGGGTTGTATGGCTGAGTTCCTGCACCTATACATTGAGAAAAAGCCCTGGGCATCACCCAATGTACTTTTTTGGACTGGGATCCTGGCTCAGAGATGACACAAATATCATGCTTGTGTGGTTCTTGACTGTGTTCATAAATGTCTGACATAGATATACCCCTGCTGCAGCCACTCATATTTTACTTGATACAATGTTAGAGTCTGATAATTAGGGGAGAAGAGACTAAGGAAGTGCTTCCTCCTGCCTGCAGAAGACTGATGACAAGGAATGGGCAAGTGATTTGGGCTGAGCATGAGTTTGTCATGTTCAGGCGTTCGCCAAACAACTGAATTTTCCATGCACTTGGCGGGATGTTCGCCCGCTGAGCGCTCAGTGATAATGATAGGTTGTTAGGGAGCAGGGCCAGGAAGCTGATAATGAGTCAGCTGAGTCAACAACAGGCTTCTCCCGCTGACAGTCGAATAAAAAAAAGACATTGCCGAATTTGCCGTAAAAAAAAAAATAAAACCTTTTTTTTAAACGGCGTGGGGGTCTCCCTCAAGCCAAAATATTTTTTTAATTGGCATGGGATCCCCCCAAAATACCAGACCCTTATCCAAGCATGCAGGGAGATGAGAGAGCACCCCTGAATGCTCCGCCCGCAAAGAAGGCTAACCAATGTCTGCCTGTTGTCACGTGTGACAGTTCCTAAATTGGTAAAGGGTGGGGCCACCTGGTGACATCACCTGGTGGCACCTCCACCTTGTGATGACATCGACCAGTGCATGCTAGGGGGCACACTTGCTCTCCCCCCTTTCCTGGCATGCCAGGCTGCATGCTGGGATAAGGGTTTGGTATAGATCTTGGGAGGGACCACATGCTGGTTTTTTTTTAATCTTGGCGTGGGGTTCCCTGTAAAATTCATTCCAGACTCAAAGGGCCTGGTATGCATGGGAGGGACACCACGCCGTTTTTTCTTTTTTTTCTCTGGAAAATCAATTTAAATGTAATATTTTTTAATATACAGTATCTTACAAAAGTGAGTACACCCCTCACATTTCTGAAAATATATTTTATTATATCTTTTCATTTGACAACACTGAAGAAATGACACTTTGCTACAATGTAAAGTAGTAAGTAGGGATGAGCTTCGAGTTTGAGTCGAACTTATGTTCGACTTGAACATTGGCTGTTCGCAAGTTCGCCGAACAGCGAACAATTTGGGGTGTTCGCGGCAAATTCGAATGCCGCGGAACACCCTTTAAAAGTCTATGGGAGAAATCAAAAGTGCTAATTTTAAAGGCTAATATGCAAGTTATTGTCATAAAAAGTTTGGGGACCTGGGTCCTGCCCCAGGGGACATGGATCAATGCAAAAAAAAGTTTTAAAAACGGCCGTTTTTTCAGGAGCAGTGATTTTAATAATGCTTAAAGTCAAACAATAAAAGTGTAATATCCCTTTAAATTTCGTACCTGGGGGGTGTCTATAGTATGCCTGTAAAGGGGCGCATGTTTCCTGTGTTTAGAACAGTCTGACAGCAAAATGACATTTTGAAGGAAAAAACTCATTTAAAACTACCCGCGGCTATTGCATTGCCGACAATACACATAGAAGTTCATTGATAAAGATGGCATGGGAATTCCCCAAAGGGGAACCCCGAACCAAAATTTAAAAAAAAAATGACGTGGGAGTCCCCCTAAATTCCATACCAGGCCTTTCAGGTCTGATATGGATATTAAGGGGAACCCCGGCCAAAATTTAAAAAAAAAAATGACGTGGGGTTCCCCCTAAATTCCATACCAGACCCTTATCCGAGCACGCAACCTGGCAGGCCGCAGGAAAAGAGGGGGGGACGAGAGTGCGCCCCCCCCCTCCTGAACCGTACCAGGCCACATGCCCTCAACATTGGGAGGGTGCTTTGGGGTAGCCCCCCAAAACACCTTGTCCCCATGTTGATGAGGACAAGGGCCTCATCCCCACAACCCTGGCCGGTGGTTGTGGGGTTCTGCGGGCGGGGGGCTTATCGGAATCTGGAAGCCCCCTTTAACAAGGGGACCCCCAGATCCCGCCCCCCCCCTGTGTGAAATGGTAAGGGGGTACAAAAGTACCCCTACCATTTCACTAAAAAACTGTCAAAAATGTTAAAAATGACAAGAGACAGTTTTTGACAATTCCTTTATTTAAATACTTCTTCTTTCTTCTATCTTCCTTCATCTTCTGGTTCTTCTGGTTCTTCTGGCTCTTCTGGTTCTTCCTCCGGCGTTCTCGTCTAGCATCTCCTCCGCGGTGTCTTCTATCTTCTTCTCCTCGGGCCGCTCCGCACCCATGGCATGGGGGGAGGCTCCCGCTCTTCTCTTCTTCTTCATCTTCTTCTCTTCTTCTCTTCTTCTTTTCTTCTCTTCTTCATTTTTTTCTCCGGGCCGCTCCGCACCCATGCTGACATGGAGGGAGGCTCCCACTGTGTGACGGCACTCCTCGTCTGACAGTTCTTAAATAACGGGGGGGCGGGGCCACCCGGTGACCCCGCCCCCCTCTGACACACGGTGACTTGACGGGACTTCCCTGTGACGTCACGGGGAATGCCACAGGGAAGTCCCGTCATGTCCCGTGCGTCAGAGGGGGGCGGGGTCACCGGGTGGCCCCGCCCCCCGTTATTTAAGAACTGTCAGACGAGGAGCGCCGTCACACAGCGGGAGCCTCCCTCCATGCCAGCATGGGTGCAGAGCAGCCCGGAGAAGAAAATGAAGAAGAGAAGAAGAGAAGAAGAGAAGAGCGGGAGCCTCCCCCCCATGCCATGGGTGCGGAGCAGCCTGAGGAGAAGAAGATAGAAGACGCCGCGGAGGAGATGCTGGACGAGAACGCCGGAGGAAGAACCAGAAGAGCCAGAAGAACCAGAAGAACCAGAAGATGAAGGAAGATAGAAGAAAGAAGAAGTATTTAAATAAAGGAATTGTCAAAAACTGTCTCTTGTCATTTTTAACATTTTTGACAGTTTTTTAGTGAAATGGTAGGGGTACTTTTGTACCCCCTTACCATTTCACACAGGGGGGGGCCGGGATCTGGGGGTCCCCTTGTTAAAGGGGGCTTCCAGATTCCGATAAGCCCCCCGCCCGCAGACCCCCACAACCACCGGCCAGGGTTGTGGGGATGAGGCCCTTGTCCTCATCAACATGGGGACAAGGTGTTTTGGGGGGCTACCCCAAAGCACCCTCCCAATGTTGAGGGCATGTGGCCTGGTACGGTTCAGGAGGGGGGGGCCGCACTCTCGTCCCCCCCTCTTTTCCTGCGGCCTGCCAGGTTGCGTGCTCGGATAAGGGTCTGGTATGGATTCTTGGGGGGACCCCACGCCGTTTTTTTTTTTTTTTTGGCGCGGGGTTCCCCTTAAAATCCATACCAGACCTGAAGGGTCTGGTATGGAATTTAGGGGGAACCCCACGTCATTTTTTTTTTTTATTTTGGCCGGGGTTCCCCTTAATATCCATACCAGACCTGAAGGGCCTGGTATGGAATTTAGGGGGACTCCCACATCATTTTTTTTGTTAATTTTGGTTCGGGGTTCCCCTTTGGGGAATTCCCATGCCGTTTTTATCAATGAACTTCTATGTGTATTGTCGGCAATGCAATAGCCGCGGGTTGTTTTAAATGAGTTTTTTCCTTCAAAATGTCATTTTGCTGTCAGACTGTTCTAAACACAGGAAACATGCGCCCCTTTACAGGCATACTATAGACACCCCCCAGGTACGAAATTTAAAGGGATATTACACTTTTATTGTTTGACTTTAAGCATTATTAAAATCACTGCTCCTGAAAAAACGGCCGTTTTTGAAACTTTTTTTTGCATTGATCCATGTCCCCTGGGGCAGGACCCAGGTCCCCAAACACTTTTTATGACAATAACTTGCATATTACCCTTTAAAATTAGCACTTTTGATTATTCATGTTCGTGTCCCATAGACTTTAACGGTGTTCATGTGTTCGAACGAACTTTTTTCCTGTTCGCATGTTCTGGTGCGAACCGAACAGGGGGGTGTTCGGCTCATCCCTAGTAGTGAGTGTATAGCTTATATAACAGTGTAAATTTTCTGTCCCCTCAAAATAACTCAACACACAGCCATTAATGTCTAAACCACTGGCAATAAAAGTGAGTACACCCTAAGTGATCAGGTCCAAATTGGGCCCAAAGTGTCAATCTTTTGTGTGGTCACCATTATTTTCCAGCACTGCCTTAACCCTCTTGGGCATGGAGTTCACCAGAGCTTCACAGGTTGCCACTGGAGTCCTCTTCCACTCCTCCATGATGACATCATGGAGCTGGTGGATGTTAGAGACCTTGCGCTCCTCCACCTTCCATTTGAGGAAGCCCCACAGATGCTCAATAGGGTTTAGGTCTGGAGACTTGCTTGGCCAGTCCAACACCTTTACCCTCAGCTTCTTTAGCAAGGCAGTGGTCATCTTAGAGGTGTGTTTTGGGTCGTTATCATGTTGGAATACTGCTCTGCAGCCCAGTCTCTGAAGGGAGGGGATCATGCTCTGCTTCAGTATGTCACAGTACATGTTGGCATTCATGGTTCCCTCAATGAACTGTAGCTTCCCAGTGTTGGCAGCACTCATGCAGCCCCAGACCATGACACTCCCGCCACCATGCTTGATTGTAGGCAAGACACACTTGTCTTTGTACTCCTCACCTGATTGCCACCACACACGCTGGACACCAACTGAACCAAATAAGTTTATCTTGGTCTCATCAGACCACAGGACATGGTTCCAGTATTCCATGTCCTTAGTCTTGTCTTCAGCAAACTGTTTGCAGGCTTTTTTGTGCATCATCTTTAGAAGAGGCATCCTTCTGGGACGACAGCCATGCAGACTAATTTGATGCAATATGCGGCGTATGGTCTGAGCACTGACAGGCTGACCCCCCACCCCTTCAACCTCTGCAGCAATGCTGGCAGCACTCATAGGTCTATTTCCCAAAGACAACCTCTGGATATGATGCTGAGCACGGGCACTCAACTTCTTCGGTCAACCATGGCAAGGCCTGTTCTGAGTGGAACTTGTCCTGTTAAACTGCTGTAGGTCTTGGCCACCGCAGCTCAATTTCAGGGTCTTGGCAATCTTCTTCTAGCCTAGGCCATCTTTATGTAGAGCAACAATTCTTTTTTTCAGATCCTCAGAGAGTTCTTTGCCATGAGGTGCCATGTTGAACTTTCAGTGACCAGTATGAGAGAGTGAGAGCAATAACACCAAATTTAACATACCTGCTCCCCATTCACACCTGAAACCTTGTAACACTAACGAGTCACATGCAGTGTGGGCTGGTGCTCAAAATTTTTGGTGGGGCGCAAACAAACTGAAAAATTCAGAAAAAAAACATCAATTGCAGCCTCACTGTGCACATCAAAACGCAGCCACTGTGCACATCAAATGCAGTTCTCTAAATGGCTGACTTCAGACTGTGCATGCACAGTTCAGAATAACAGACTTTTTTTTTTTCCCAAAGTGTTTTACTGACAGCCATTTGTGAGTTGTGGTTGGCCAGGCTGGCAAGGGAGCCAGAAGTACTCGCTGCTTGCTTCCCCGCAGAAATCGCAGATAGTGCGGGTAGCAGGGCCAGAATTGGTGATGACAGGCCAGGCTACTGCTGAGCAAGAGGGGTACTCTTAGGCTCAGTTCACACTGCAGCGATGCGGGAACCCTGCAAATCCAGTACGGGTTCCTGCATCGTATACAACTCGCAGGCAGTTTACACTGCCCTTTGCGAACTGCTGGGGGTGTCAAAACAATGTTAATGACACCTCCAGTAAAGTTTGCATATCGCAGTGCGAACTGTGAATTTGGACAGGTGCGGATCAAAAAATGGGTCCTGTGTGAGTTTGGTCCGAATGCGATTTCAGCCATACCATCTGTATGGCTGAATTTGCATCACACAGACATCACATGAGATTTGCACAGCAGTGCGGTGCGAATCACATGTGATGTCTGACATCGCAGCAGTGTGAACTGGCCCTAAATGTGCCCCCTCTTCTACTGTGGTGTTTGAGGGAGCTCAGGGAGATTCACAGCAACCAGGCATGCAGAGAAAGCAGGGACAGGAGGTGTGCAGTCTGTGAGGCTGAAAAGGAGCCATTGCAGTGACCTCTGTTATCAAGCCTAAGTAGAGGAGGGGGAGAGCATGGGGGAGGATCAGAGAGGCACTGTGCAGTGGTTAACATTACAGATAGTAGCTGGCTGGAGGGGACTTCATTATCAAGCACAGGGAGAGGAGGGGGGAGCGCGTGGGAAGGATCAGAGGCATCTGTTTTGCGGCTGCAGGGCTAGTGTTTTGTTAGGGACAGGCTGGATCAGTGTGATAGCAAGTGTACTCACTGGCACGGCTCTTCTGTTATCTTGTTATCCCAAAGTTAGTGCGGGAGGGAGAGCCAGTGTGCAGATCAGACCAGAAGAGTTCTCTATGTTTGCTCCGGATCTTCTGTAACACAGGCAGGGGCTGGCTCAAAGCTCTCAGGTGTCCGTTTATGAAGCAGTGATCAGCGGTGATCCCGAGGATCGCCGCTGATCACAGTCCATAAACAGTTTATGAAACCGTGATAATCGGGGGAGAACATGTTTGAACTTGTTCTCCCGCCGATTATCTCTACACATGGACAATCCTCATTGAATGACACAGTAACGGCCAGTTTATGAAGCAGTGATCTCACCGCTTCACTGGCGATCTGTGTCAGAATTCACACTCCCAGGTTCACCAGCTCAGAGGTGGAGAATCGGGGAGTGAAGAGGAAATCTCGGGGGATCTGAGGGGGAAGGAGGAAGATTTTTAACTTCCTTATTCCTCGTTCAGACCCCCCAACACTGTAAGCATGTCCCCCTGTCATATTTATGTGTATATATATATATATACATATATACATATAATGTGTATATGTATATATATATATATAGATATAGATATATCTATAGATATATCTATAGATATATCTATAGATATATATATAATGTGTGTGTATATACATGTATATATAATGTGTGTGTGTGTACACATATGTATATAATGTAGGGGGACTCCTTATTTTATTAACATTAATCCACGCTGTCTGTCCGTGTATTGAGCGGTGATAATTTATCACTGCTTAATAAACTGACATCTTTGTGTTTCAGTGAATTTCTGGTGCTGTAATCTCGTAAAGTCTCACGAGATTCCAGTATCAGGTGCCGTTCTCCACTGTTTGAAGCGTTTGTGGATCTCTTCACTCCTCCGAAGGTGAAGCGATCTACAAAGCTTCATAAACAGGCACACAGAGGAGAAAGATCTTCACTGTGAATGCCGGAGAATGAAGCAGTGAATAGATTTCACTGCTTCATAAACGGACACCCAAGAGAGAAACCCATGCCAAAATACATCTCACAGCAAGAAAGCCACAAAACCTCCAGCAGGTTTAAAAAATGTTAATACAGATCCCCCCAACACAGCAGCGGCACTTACCTTGCTGAATGCTGACTGTGTTGTCCTCTTCTCCTTGTCCTCTCCTCCTTGTCCTCTCCTCTCCTCCTTGTCCTCTCCTCTCCTCTCCTCCTTGTCCTCTCCTCCTTGTCCTCTCCTCTCCTCTCCTCCTTGTCCTCTCCTCTCCGGCGGTGTCTCCTTTCAGAAGCGATGGAGAGATCCGCTCTTCATACTTCCTGTTATCTCTTTCCCATTGCGCCCGGGACAGAGACAACAGGAAATGACATCAAACCTCAGATGTCAATCAAACTGCCCGGCCATAGTAATAGTGCCGGGCGGAAGCTACTCAGCGCTTCAGCAAGCGCCCTAAGGCGGGATAAACGGCCGCAAATGAAGCGACGCGTCTGCAATCTCGTGATTGCATTGACATGGCGCTTCCCTTAGTGCACTGTATCCGGTGCTTGAACACAGTGCACTATGTTAAAGGACTTCTTTTTTTTTTTCCTTAAAGGGGCAGTTTAAAAATTTTTTTTTTTTTTGTGACTACACAGAAGGGGGGGGGGCGGTGGCGCCCGGGCGCCCCCTATGGACGGGCCACCACTGGTCACATGACACCAGGGAGGTAAAATTGCTAATTAGGCCCAATTTGTATATTTGCACTTAGGGGTGTACTCACTTTTGTTGCCAGCGGTTTAGACATTAATGGCTGTGTGTTGAGTTATTTTGAGGGGACAGCAAATTTGTACTGTTATACAAGCTGTACACTCACTACTTTACATTGTAGCAAAGTGTCATTTCTTCAGTGTTGTCACATAAAAAGATGTAATAAAATATTTACAAAAATGTGGGGGGTGTACTCACTTTTGTGGGATACTGTATGTAATTTTTGCTGCAGCAGGTTCTATACGCGGTACAGATCTACCACTTTACAGGCAGACTAAGAGGACCCCCCAGGTACTATATTTAAAGGAATTTTTCATGTTTATTGTTTCACTTTAAGCATCATTAAAATCACTGCTCCTTTAAAAACTGTATTTTTTTTGAATAGTTTTGTTTATTGCTTTTATAACATAACAATTACAATTAAACACAAGACCCAATGGGCCACACACACACAAAAAACTATTTACATCCTTCAGCATTGACTCTCTCCTCCCCCTGCCAGACCTTCACTCAATGACCGGATCAGAACAATGATAGTAAGGCCCCCTTCCCCTAATAGCAATTAACCATAGATTTCAATATGTCAAATGATTATAAACATGTTAAATCTCACATCAGGTGCATTTCATTATGTGCCACTTAATCTGCCACCGTATTGTCGCTATTCATCCAACTGCCCCACACTTTGTCAAATTTCTGTGTTATGCCCCTGCTAATATATGTAGCTTTGTGAAAAGGAGCAGCTCTATTTACCACCCCTTCCATGCTGATACAGATGGAGGATTGGGCTTTTTTCATGATAACACTATTGTTTTCCTAGCATAATATATTAGTATTGTCAGTAATGTACGCGTTACTCTCTTTGGGGCTAGATTGTCTACCAAACCCAAAAGACACACCTCTATCGTAGGCTGTATATTAATGGCAGTTACTTCAGCTATACATTCTGTGACCCCCCTTCCAAAAAGCTTGGATGCTCGAGCAATTCCAAAAGATATGCATGAAATCAGCATTGAGGGAACTGCACCACCAGCTTTAAAAACTGTATTTAAAAATAAAATTGCATTGATACATGTCCCTCAGGGCAGTACCTGGGCCCACATACCCATTTTATGGCCAATTACTTACATATAAGTCTGTTCGGGTCCCAAAGACTTTAATAGAGTTTGTGGCTCGGGTCCGAACTTTTTGGGCCATCACTACTGATGACACTATTTCAGCATATAGAAAGTTACTGGACTAGAGCTGAAGGACAGCTTTTCAATGGTAAAAGGTAGAGACACTCTGAATAATGATGCAATTTTTATATATATTGTAACATTTTAGAAATCTACCTATGCAGACTTTACAGTTACTGAAAGGTCCAAATTAAGTGACAAAAATATGCTACTGCTTGGAATGTGATGCATGACAGTCTACAAGGTTGTATCTTGTGACTTTACTCTTAATCTCTTATCTTTACCTAACAGCATTCACGTTGTATCTCTGTAAATAGTGTTGCAGAAAAAAAGGAATAAATGCAAAACAAACTCGACCACAAAGACACTAATAGATTTTATTCTGTAAATTGAAATCGTAATGTTTTTGGATGCAGCTAAGACTTCAGAGGTAACATTGTGAAGAGGAGCCTGGAGCTAAACTCCCTTGCTCGAAATAGATAAACATGAACATTTAATATACAGTATTTGATATCCAAAAAATAATATAAATATGTGAGCACCTATAGGTCACAGCGACTAGAATGCAGAGTGACTCCACAAACCCTGTGTATAAATCCAACAATAAATTAAAGTGCATCACTTGTAGTAAAAAGAAAACAGTATAAATCAGTCCGATCCACCAGTAGAAATTCTTCACAGGAGAGATAAATAAATTTCTTTTCAAATACACCTTTCTGTGATATATGTGAATAAAAACATGTAGATATACATAGACATCCACCACGTGAAGACAAATGACTATTGCTGTGACTCCGCCACCATCTTTGCTCTCACCAGAGGTACACGATGATCATGCCCATCTTAATTCTCCTAGAATTGTTGTCTCCTCACAATCCATCCTAAAGTATTGCAGTACCGCCTAAAACACTGCAATAAATGAGTTCACCACACCGAGCCAAAGGAGCCATATATATATGTAGTATTTATTACATCCACAAAAATAACTTACATAAAAAAGCTGCAGCATGCATATGAATAAAGACAAACAATTTAGCAAAACTTACCCAAGCAGCTGCTAAACCGAAAATCAGAAACGGTGGCATGACGTCAGCGGGTAGGCACCACCCAACGCACTTCCTGCACAAGCACGTTCTGCCTTCTACTGACACCAAAATTTGGGACCCCTTAAATAGCCTGCTGATCAAAAAACGTACAAACAAGTGAACCAGAAGTTGGAAAAATGCCATCTTTTTGGAATCGGAAGTAGCGGTTCTGCCATTTTCCCTGAAGTTCACTGTACACCAAATGCTGGAAATTAGAAAAAAAGAAGAACCTTCGATGGTAATCAGAAAAAGTATTATTCTCATTGTCCCAAGACCAGGAGACAACGTTACCATGCCATTTTCTTTTTTGTTTACAAAAGTTTTTATTTGGAAGATCAAAAGTAAAATTTCGATACAGTGAAGGTGATATCATTCAGTATGTTCTAGCTATTTTACTGCCCCTCCTCTTTGGTTACAATCGGTTACAATAACATTCATCATCATCATTATTTTTATTTTACTTCTCCCACCCAATTCCAGCAGCGATCTTTTCTCTCTATGTCAAATCTTCTCTCTCTATGTCGAATCTTTTCTCTCTATGTAGAATAATCTTGGACTAATAGAGCTAAGGTTAGGCACATTCGACCACAGGTTTGATAGACACAGATTGTTATTGTCAGCGTCATGTCGAATCTCCTATCTATATCAAACTGTTGTCACAACGAAAACGAAAATAAAGCATTTGTTTATGTCAGATCTTTCATTTTTCGGATTCTGCACTGAAATTCTGACAAAAATGCATTCGGACGAAAATGAATGCACATGTCTAGATTGTATTGTATAGAAGGAGACATTGTAGCAATAAGTGTTAATGGGTTGAGAACAAATTTAACAAATATGCATATGAAAAATATGAGTGCTCTTCCCACACAATACACTATATCTCAGATGAATTTCCTTGGGCAAAATGGGCAAATGTTATTCAAAAGGATAAAGGTTTATTAATAACTTTAGCTAAGGAACTCCAGAATGCAGAGATATTCAGAAAGAGTATATCAATTTGGGGAAAAACTTCAATAACTTCAGCTATCGCATCCTATAATTATTATTTTTATTATTTTGATGTTATTCATTATATTCCAGTTATGTTTAATGTTTAGAATGAAAAAATGATATTATCGAATTAGAAATGAAATCAGGAGAGGAGATGATTTGTTGCAAAATAAGCTTAAAAGAAGAATGGGTTTTGGAGTTGCAAACTCAGTTACAAATCAAAATACATCTGGAAATATTAGATCAAAGACAGAGTATTTGTGACACAAATGAACTATGAATGATTAGAATATGAAATATGGTTATTATTCATATTTCAGAGGGAAATTTTATATTCTTTATATACAAAATTTTATTTGGTTATAAAAAATATATATATCTCAGGAGTTCCCCTGTAAAAAAGGTGTGTATGTGAAGTCTTTTGAGTTAATAACCTACAGATGGTGACATTTGAACTGAGTTCTCAATTTCAAGAAGTGTCATATTATTTTTTGATTGATGTAACTGATTATATTTTCATGAAGGAATTCCTATGTAACGGATATTCTGTTATGTGTATATACATTCTGTTAAAGGCCATTACCATCTCCCATTTCCTGAGTCTGGTGTTAATCAGACATGCTGGTCAAATGTTACATACTCTTAACCCCCACCTTTGGAAGGGAGGAGAAGGGAGAGAAATGGAAGTGTTTGGTTTTCGGCGCAAATTTTAACAAAGAAACCGGATTTGATATAAGGTCAGAGCCTCATGAAGAAAGGTTTCTTACACTTCTTGCAACATACTTCTAACTACTACAGAACTCAGCATACAGACAGCTGCTCTCAGAACAAAGGAAACAACAGCCATTTTGATCACATGTTTTTGAACTTATATTTTGAAACGGACAAATTTATCTCATATCTTTGATCATATTTGAAGATGCATATATTTTGTATTTGAATATACAACATTTGTAAGTAACTTTTGTGAGGAAATAAATCACACAGTTTGATTCAAGTTGACTCAGTCACATACAATTAAGAAATTTGTCTCACAATCATCATTGAAAGACAGAAGAGTCTTTTTCAGCTAAAAGCTACTTATTACAAGCTATAAAGTCCAAATAAATTCCAAAGGGAGCAAAAAGAAGCAATGTAAAACAATGTGTTCTTCCAGTGCTCTTGTGTCAAAAAGTGATATAATCAGTGCCACTTACCAGATCCATAGGATCTCATGTTATAGAGATCAAACACGCTCGTGCAAAAGCCTGCCAGCAGGAATACTCTCCTCCTCGGTACCTTTCCTTTTGGGCCCCGTGTCTGCCTTGGCCACGGGCCTGCTCCACCTTCAGCTCCAAAAACAGAACTTATCCTGTGGATGTACTCCCATGTCTTTGTTACCCCATTTGCATTTATTGTTTGGATTGCATTTTTTATGTTTTTGTTGATTTAATCTGTTTTATATGTAATTATATTCACTAAGGGAATGAATAATTACTACTCACAGCGGTCCTATACAGGATAATTTTCCTATATACTGTGTATATATACATACAGTACATAGGCTTATTATTTTATTCTTTTTCTGACATGGTCTCTCCATAGATACATTATGTTGCACACCCCCCGTAGGGACTGCAGATGAACTGGATTCCCTCACTACTGCACAGCCAGGCACACCAAATTTTCATGAGCTCCCAGAATCAGAGAACAGTCCATAGCTTTGTTTTGCTTCTTTATTAGAGGGTTAAAGGAGAAGTATGGATTTGTGTTTTTTTCCCTTATCATACTTACCTAGATGGATGCAGCATTGGACCCTCTGCATCTCTGCACTGAGAACTGAGCGATTGAACACCACCGATGGCTCGGTTCTCACAGATCCCTGAGCAGAGAGCTGCTGACTGTCAGCCAGCAGCTCTCCTGCTCTGCTCCTCCATGCTCATTGGAGCATTGAGGTGTGGAGGGGCGGGATCGGCTGTCTCAGCGTCTTAGCGGCTCACTGAGACGGCTATCAGCCCAGGCACATGGCGGATCCAGACTTTCAGAGCCGGTGTAGTGTCGATGAGTGCCTCCCGTCGAATAATGCCTCCTACACTACGTCACACCAGCTGATTTCCCGATCAGCTGGCGTGACGTAAGACTGCACATGCGCAGTTCGTCGGATGCATTTTCCGACGGAAGAGAAAACAGTGTAGGAGAGGCTCAGGAGATACTTTGAGCTCCTGTATCTGGGGACCCACTCGGTGAAAACCCATCAAACTTGGCACACGTATAGGGAAGACCTATAGCTGCACGTGGAAGAAATTTCGGGTCCAGGGAAGCGAAGGGCAGCTGGTACCGACTCCCCAAAGTGGTCCCCTCGCTTCATTTTTCCGTGTGGAGGAAGAGAAAACAGTGGTGTAGGAGAGGCTCGGGAGATACTTTGAGCTCCTGTATCCAGGGACCCACTTGAGACCCACTTGGTGAAAACCCACCAAACTTGGCACACTTGTAGGGAAGACCCATGGCTGCACGTGAAATTTTGGGTCCAGGGAACCAAAGGGCAGCTCCGGTTTCCGGGGACCCACCAGGTCAAATGCCATCAAACTTGGCACACTTGTAGATGGGACCCATGGCTGAAAGTGGAAGAAATTTCGGGTCCAGGGAACCGAAGGGCAGCCAGTACTGACTCCCCAAAGTGGGCCTCTCGCTTCATTTTTCTGCCTGGGGGAAAAAATGGGTGAATTTGAGCTCCAGTTTCTGGGGACCCACCAGGTCAAATCCCTCCAAACTTGGCACACTTGTAGGGGGGAGCCATGGCTGAAAGTGGAAGAAATTTCGAGTCCAGGGATCTGAAGGGCAGCCGGTACCTACTCCCCAAACTGGGCCCCTCACTTCATTTTTCTGCCTGGGGGAAAAAATGGCCAAATTTGAGCTTCGGTTTCCCGGGACCCACCAGGTCAAATCCCATCAAACTGGGCACACTTGTAGGGGGGAGCCATGGCTACACGTGAAAGAAATTTCGGGGTCCAGAGAACCAAAGGAAGGCCGGTACCGACTCCCCAAAGTAGGCCACTCGCTTAACATGGGAGTGTACGGGAAAATCAGGCCAAATTGTGGCGAATTTCACTTATCGCTCAACCATTCGACGACCGAATGGGCTAGCGACACCAAACTTGCACCTCTTTTTCCCAGATATCACAGCTACACCTCATAAAAATTTGGAGGTTCGGGGACCCTTTACCGGGGATTTACCGGGGCCACAATATTGACCATGTTCATGGTACCTGTGCTTCCTGACCATGAGTCACAAAATTACAAAACTTGAGGGTGATGTAGAAGCACTCTATGAGTACCACCACACCAAACCAGGGCCCGGTACCCCAACCAGAACCTACCGGTAACTGGAAAATGGCACTTTGAAATGGTGTAGCTCGGATCCGGTTAACCGTAGAAAGCTCAGGGGGGTCTCATTATAATATGTCAACCCTTTTCCACCATATGGCACCCCCCTCGACTTTCGGGGACCGGTGGCCCCCTCACACAACACCGGCAAAGACGAGCGTGGTGTGGCGTTCTCCGGTTCTATGGGTCTTAAAAATACACCACCACCGAGAGGCTGTGGAAATGCTCTTCGTATACTCACTGGCCAAGATTGGGGTTCAGGGAACCTATGGCGGGCTGGTGGCACCCCAAAAGGTCAACTGGTAGAAACCGAAGGTTTAACATTGGAGTCTATGGTAAACTTGGTGAAATTGGGGGGCTGATATTTCCTCAGCTGTTGGGGTTAGGAACACCAAACTTGGCACACTTGTAGGGGATACGATGCATGACTGCTGATATTGGGACAAGTTTGAGCTCAGGTTTCCGGGGACCCACCAAGTCAAATCACACCAAACTTGGCACACTTGTAGGGGAGAGCCATGGCTACACTTGGAAGAAATTTCGGGTCCGGGGAACTGAAGGAAGGCCGGTAATGACTCCCCAAATTAGGCCCCTCACTTAACATAGGAGTCTATGGGGAAACCAGGCCAAATTGTGGCAGATTTCACTTATCGCTCAACCATTCGACAACCAGATGGGCTAGCGACACCAAACGTGCACCCCTTTTTTCCAAATATAACAGCTACACCTCACAAAAATTTGGAGGTTCGGGGACCCTTTACCGGGGCCACAATGTTGACCGTCTTCACGGTACCGGTGCTCCCTGACCATGGGTCACAAAATTACAAAACTTGGGGGTGATGTAGAAGCACTCTATGGGTACCCCCACACCAAACCGGGGCCCGGTACCCCAACCGGAACCTTCCAGTAACTGGAAAATGGCACTGTGTAGCTCAAACTCGGTTCACCAGGGAAGGCTCCGGTAGGTCTTATTTGAATATTTCAGGCCTTTTCTACAGAATGGCACCCCTCTCGACTTTTGGGGACCGGTGGACCCCTCACACAACACCGGCAAAGATGTGCGTGGCGTTCTCCGGTTCTATGGGTCTTAAAAATACACCACCACCGGGAGGCTGTGGAAATGCTCTTCGGGTACTCACTGGCCAAGATTGGGGTTCAGGGAACCTATGGCGGGCCGGTGGCACCCCAAAAGGTCAACTGGTAGAAACCGAAGGTTTAACATTGGAGTCTATGGTAAACTTGGTCAAATTGGGGGGCTGATATTTCCTCAGCTGTTGGGGTTAGGAACACCAAACTTGGCATACTTGTAGGGGATACGATGCAGGACTGCCAATATTGGGGCAAGTTTGAGCTCAGGTTTCCGGGGACCCATCAAGTCAAATCACACCAAACTTGGCACACTTGTAGGGGAGAGCCATGGCTACACTTGCAAGAAATTTCGGGTCCGGGGAACTGAAGGAAGGCCGGTACCGACTCCCCAAATTAGGCCCCTCACTTAACATAGGAGTCTATGGGGAAACCAGGCCAAATTGTGGCAGATTTCACTTATCGCTCAACCATTCGACAACCGGATTGGCTAGCGACACCAAACTTACACCCCTTTTTTCCAAATATAACAGCTACACCTCACAAAAATTTGGAGGTTCGGGGACCCTTTACCGGGGCCACAATGTTGACTGTCTTCACGGCACCGGTGCTCCCTGACCATGGGTCACAAAATTACAAAACTTGGGGGTGATGTAGAAGCACTCTACGGGTACCCCCACACCAAACCGGGGCTCGGTACCCCAACCGGAACCTTCCAGTAACTGGAAAATGGCACTGTGTAGCTCAAACCTGGTTCACCAGGGAAGGCTCCGGTAGGTCTTATTTGAATATTTCAGGCCTTTTCTACAGAATGGCACCCCTCTTGACTTTTGGGGACCGGTGGACCCCTCACACAACACCGGCAAAGACGTGCGTGGCGCTCTCCGGTTCTATGGGTCTTAAAAATACACCACCACCGGGAGGCTGTGGAAATGCTCTTCAGGTACGCACTGGCCACGTTTGGGGTTCAGGGAACCTATGGCGGGCCGGTGGCCGGTGGCACCCCAAAAGGTCAACTGGTAGAAACCGCATGTTTAACATTGGAGTCTATGGTAAACTTGGTCAACTGGGGGATGATATTTCCTCAGCTTTTTTGGCACACTTGTAGGGGAGCGATGCACTACATGTGATTCAAATTTGGGGTTTCTAGACCCTACGGTTGGCCCGTAACCGTCTCCCAAAGACGGCACCCCTAGGGCGGTAAAACCGGTTCTGCTACCCAGAAAATTTGGACTTAGGTTCTGGCGTCTACAGGTCGGATGACTTTGAGGGCTCGTATCTCCGGAACACAAAATTTGGTGTGCCAACTCATGGGATCTAGATCTACAACATATCCAAAAATTGGACTCCTAGCTCAAACGGTTCGGAAGATGACTTTCCTGGAGCCCAAAAAATGCTTGAGTGAAAGTTAGGTCGACACTAAGCATGCATGGTGGTTTTCAGAAAAGTAATTTTGGGCACCTTTCGTTCCAGAGACCTCAAATTTGACCTGCAGCTAGAGAGCCTCTATAAACCCCCAACTACCAAGTTTGAAGTTCTTGTGACCTACGATTCCGGAGATATGGACCGGTAAAGCGAAAAGTTCATACCGGCCATGGGGCACCAAGGGACTGGTTCCTATCTAGCAGTCGCTCGCTGCCCCCTCGGCCTTGGTGGGCACCATGGGTCGGTCCCCTTTGGAGGTCCATATCTCCCCCATACTTTGAGCTAGAGACCCCAAATTTGGCAGGTCAGTACCGGTGGATTTTAGACACAAGATCCAGTAGACCGACCCTCCTGCGAGCAACCGTGTGGAAGTTTCTCTCCGATTGAGCCCAAAATACAACCCCAGGAAAGATTGGACTCCTAGTATGCATTTTTTAACGGGAGGCAATAATCAACACTACACCGGTGTAACATTGATTATTGCCTCCTGTCAAAAAATGCCTCCTACGTACTGCGCATGCAGTATCCCGATCAGCTCCCGATCAGCTGGCGTGACGTATCGACTGCACATGCACAGTTCGTCATATGCATTTTCCGACAGGAGGCAAGCCACGGGGAGCGTGTAGAGGGAGAGAATCTTAAAGAGGGAGTCCCGCGGAAATTTTTTTAAAAGTCAGCAGCTACAAATACTGCAGCTGCTGACTTGTAAAATAAGGACACTCACCTGTCCCAGGGTCCAGCGATGTCGGCACCCGAGACAGATTCATCCCTCGGTCCTCGGGTGCTGCTGCCGCCATTCTCTGTAAAGGAATCAGGAAGTGAAGCGTTGCGGCTTCAATTCCCGGTTCCCTACTGCGCATGCGCGAGTCGCGCTGCGCTTCCTTACTGGTCCCCGCTGTCTCTGGGACCTGTGTGTGTCCCAGTAGACAGCGCGGGGGGGTGTAGACTCCCGTGGGAGTCTACGCCGGAAGTAGGTGCAAATACCTGTCTTAGACAGGTATCTGCACCCCCCTCCCCCCTGAAAGGTGCCAAATGTGACACCGGAGGGGGGAGGGTTCCGAAAAGCAGAGGTTCAAATTTTGTGTGAACCTCCGCTTTAAATGTAAGATTCTGCCTTGCTCTCTGTGGCGTGACGTATGGACTGGGCATGTGCAGTTCGTCGTATGCATTTTTCGACGAGAGGCAAGCCACGGGAGCGCGCGGAAAGAGAACACTGACGTAAGAGAGAACTCCACAGGGAACACTGACGTAAGGGAGAACTCTGCAGGGAACACTGACGTAAGGGAGAACTCCGCTGGCTTAATAACGTCAGCGGCAACACAGCATCCAGCCCCGTCCCCAACACACCCCTAGGCTGCTCTAGAGAAAGGGGGCGAGCGCCATGCATAAGCAGTGTATTTGTCAGGGAAGCTTGGATTGACACAGCGGTGCCAGCGGGAGGGCCAAGGTCTGTGCTTCGAGAGGGTGGCGGGGCCCTGAATAGCTATGTATGTGTAAGTGGCCTACACTGCAGTTTAAGAAAGCCCGTCAGAGATCCCGTTCCCAAGAGCTTGCAATCTATTAAAATGACATACATTCTATCTCTGTTTACTCTTTGTTCTTTTGACAAGTGTGCTTTAGATAGAGCATGTCAAGCCGTAGCTGTGCTCCCTGGGGATATGCTGATCGCCCATCCGTGCTGCTGCTGGAGGAAGCCCAGGTGACCATAAATGAGAGCCCTACAGACTTGGTCATGGTGAGTGACCAAGTCACCAAGTGGTATATCCCCCACACCATCCCATACCCCACTCCATCTCCCCTGGGGACTTAGGACCCTCTAGGCCACTCACCTGGGGACAGGGACACCCATCTCACCTGGGAACTGGTCCCTCTAGGCCACTCACCTGTGGACAGGGACACCCATTTTCCCTGGGGACTGAGAACCCCTTCTCCCATGGGGACTGGGACACCTTCTCACCTGGGGACTGGGACCCCTTCTCACCCGGGGACTGGGATCCTATCTCACCTGGGGACAGGAACTCCATTTCTCCTGGGGACAGGAACTCCATCTCCCCTGAGGACAAGGAACCCACCTCCACTAAGAACAGGGACCTGATCACCCTGTGTGTGCCAAACTCACCTCCCTGCCCCCGTGTGTGCCAACCTCACTGTCCTGCCCGATCACCCTGTGTGTGTCAACCTCACCGCCCTGCCTGACATGTGTCCTGTGTGAGGGCCCTCCTGTGACAGCTGTTATCAGGCCTTTACCTCACCGTGTGCTCCCCCTAAATGAATACATGGATCTTCTCCCACTACATGACTGACCCGGAGATGCAAGCAAAGCATGAGTAAGTATGAGTAATAGTAAGCACCCGTTATGAGTGCGAAACGCGTCAACTTATCTCTGTACATCCCTGCTGTAGTGTCTTGTATACTTTTGTGATCCAGCTTTTTATCAATAAAGGCACTTTTCATCCTGTCCGGTGTGCGGCATCCAGATCTTTTCGTCTACTTCTACATGACTGACCCCTCTGTGTGCTCCCCCTACATGTCTGCATACTCTGACCACCTCCTCTATCCTGTACACATGTTCTGACTGCCTCCTGTACCATGTCCGCAGCCTCTAACCACCTCGTGTCTGCAATCTTTGACTATATCTTGTCTTTTAGCATATCTGCATTCTCTGAGGGGAAGTCTGTAGAAGAATCAAGATTAAGAGCGCCACCGGGATGGGTATTATGGGCAGCGTCAGACATTTATGTACTGTGGAGACTATAGAATAAAACCAGAGCCACCAACTTGGAGCCATCTAACTGAGCCTTGCACAGTGCACCTGAGAGGTCAATGTCAGCACCACCAGGCCAGTCTAAGGGGGGGTCACTGATGTAGGGGGTAGTGAATACAAAAATGTAAGGGGGCACTGATATAAAGGTTTCCCCTTATATCAGAAACCCCCCACTTACCTTAGTGTATTCACTCTGCGGAAGGTGGTCTCTGGTCAGCACAGTCCCCCCCTCCCACATCAGAGTTACCGGCATTTCCGTTTACATCAGAGTCTACAGGATTCCCCCTTGCAGTGCAAAGGAACTCAGATGTAAAGAAAAATGATGCAGAGTATGATCTAAAGAGGAACTCTGATGTAAGCGGTTCCTAACTACATGAGAGTCTGCAGCATTGCCCTTTACATCAGTATTTCCCTTTACATCAGGGTTCACAAAGTTCCCCCTTGGACAGTAAGATTAAAAGGGATGGAGGCCCAGAGACATGTCCAGGGTACACAGAGGAGGCCTCCGTCCCTTCTAATCTAACTCATGTGTCTTCTATGTACCCTGGAAATGTCTCTGGTCATCCATCCTTTCTAATCTATCTCATGTATCCTCCGTGTACCCTGGACATGTCTCTGGGCCTTCATCCCTTCTAATCTATCTCAAGTAGCCTCCGTGTACCCTGGACATGTCTCTGGGCCTCCATCCCTTCTAATCTATCTCATGTATCCTCCGTGTACCCTGGACATGTCTCTGGGCCTTCATCCCTTCTAATCTATCTCATGTATCCTCCGTGTACCCTGGACATGTCTCTGGGCCTCCATCCCTTCTAATCTATCTCATGTATCCTCCGTGTACCCTGGACATGTCTCTGGGCCTTCATCCCTTCTAATCTATCTCATGTATCCTCCGTGTACCCTGGACATGTCTCTGGGACTTCATCCCTTCTAATTTATCTCATGTATCCTCCGTGTACCCTGGACATGTCTCTGGGCCTTCATCCCTTCTAATCTATCTCATGTATCCTCCGTGTACCCTGGACATGTCTCTGGGCCTCCATCCCTTCTAATCTATCTCATGTATCCTCCGTGTACCCTGGACATGTCTCTGGGCCTCCATCCCTTATAATCTATCTCACGTATCCTATGTGTACCCTGGACATGTCTCTGGGCCTTCATCCCTTATATACAGTCGTGTAGTGAGAGCACATCCATGTAGGGGAGCACCAAGTGGGTTAAAGTCCTGATAACAGCTGTCACAGGAGGGCCCTCACACAGGACACATGTCAGGCAGGGCGGTGAGGTTGACACACACAGGGTGATCGGGCATGATGGTGAGGTTGCCACACAGGGGCAGGGAGGTGAGTTTGGTACACACAGGGTGATCAGGTTCCTGTTCTTAGTGGAGGTGGGTTCCCTGTCCTCAGGGGAGATGGAGTTCCTGTCCCCAGGTGTTCCTAACCCCAACAGCTGAGGAAATATCAGCCCCCCAATTTGACCAAGTTTACCATAGACTCCAATGTTAAACGTGCGGTTTCTACCAGTTGACCTTTTGGGGTGCCACTGGCCCGCCATAGGTTCCCTGAACCCCAATCTTGGCCAATGCGTACCCGAAGAGCATTCCCACAGCCTCCCGGTGTCGGTGTATTTTTAAGACCCATAGAACCAGAGAGCGCCACGCACGTCTTTGCCGGTGTTGTGTGAGGGGGACACCAGTCCCCGAAAGTCGAGGGGGTGCCATTCTGTAGAAAAGGCCTGATATATTCAAATAAGACCTACCGGAGCCTTCCCCAGTGAACCGGGTCCGAGCTGCACCATTTCAAAGTGCCATTTTCCGGTTACCGGAGGGTTCCGTTTGGGGTACCGAGCCTCGGTTCGGAGTGGGGGTACCCATAGTGTGTCTCTACATCACTCTTAAGTTTTGTAATTTTGTGACCCATGGTCAGGGAGCACCGGTACCGTGAAGACAGTCAACATTGTGGCCACGGTAAAGGGTCCCTGACCCGCCAAATTTTTATGAGGTGTAGCTGTTATATTTGAGAAAAAGGGATGCAAGTTTGGTGTCACAAGCCCATCCGGTTGTCGAATGGTTGAACAATAAGTGAAATCCGCCACAATTTGGCCTGGTTTCCCCATAGACTCCTATGTTAAGTGAGGGGCCTAATTTGGGGAGTCGGTACCGGCCTTCCTTCTGTTCCCTGGACCCGAAATTTCTTGCACATGTAGCCATGTCTCTCCCCTACAAGTGTGCCAAGCTTGGTGTGATTTGACTCAGTGGGTCTACAGAAACTGGAGCTCAAATTCACCCCAATTTCGGCAGTTTTTCCCCTAGGCGGCAAAGTGAAGCGAGGGGTGCTGTCTTTGGGAGACGATTACGGGTCAACCGTAGGGTTTAGGAACCCCAAATTTGGATCACATGTAGTGCATCGTCTCCCCTACAAGTGTGTCAAGCTTGGTGTTCCTAACCCCAATAGCCGAGGACATATCATCCCCCCCAATTTGACCAAGTTTATCATAGACTCCAATGTTAAATGTGCGGTTTCTATCAGTTGACCTTTTGGGGTGCCACCGGCCCGCCATAGGTTTCCTGCAACCCCAATCTTGGCCAATGCGTACCCAAAGAGCATTCCCACAGCCTCCCGGTGTCAGTGTATTTTTAAGACCCATAGAACCGGAGAGCGCCACGCACATCTTTGCCGGTGTTGTGTGAGGGGGCCACCGGTCCCTGAAAGTCGAGGGGGGAGCCATTCTGTAGAAAAGGCCTGACATATTCAAATAAGACCTACTGGAGCCTTCCCTGGTGAACCGAGTCCGAGCTACACCGTTTCAAAGTGCCATTTTCTGGTTACCGGAAGTTTCCGGTTGGGGTACCGGGCCCCCGGCTTGGTGTGGCGGTACCCATAGAATGCTTCTACATCACCCCCAAGTTTTGTAATTTTGTGACCCATGGTCAGGGAGCACCGGTACCGTGAAGACAGTCAACATTGTGGCCCCGGTAAAGGGTCCCCGAACCTCCAAATTTTTATAAGTTGTAGCTGTTATATTTGAGAAAAAGGGGTGCAAGTTTGTTGTCACTAGCCCATCCGGTTGTCGAATGGTTGAACGATAAGTGAAATCCGCCACAATTTGGCCTGGTTTCCCCATAGACTCCTATGTTAAGTGAGGGGCCTAATTTGGGGAGTCAGTACTGGCCTTCCTTCTGTTCCCTGGACCCGAAATTTCTTGCACGTGTAGCCATGGCTCTCCCCTACAAGTGTGCCAAGTTTGGTGTGATTTGACTCAGTGGGTCCACAGAAACTGGAGCTCAAATTCGCCCCAATATCGGCAGTTTTTCCCCTAGGCGGCAAAGTAAAGCGAGGGGTGCTGTCTTTGGGAGATGGTTACGGGTCAACCGTAGGGTTTGGGAACCCCAAATTTGGATCACATGTAGTGCATTGTCTCCCCTACAAGTGTGTCAAGCTTGGTGTTCCTAACCCCAATAGTCGAGGACATATCATCCCCCCAATTTGACCAAGTTTATCATAGACTCCAATGTTAAATGTGCGGTTTCTATCAGTTGACCTTTTGGGGTGCCACCGGCCCGCCGTAGGTTTCCTGCAACCCCAATCTTGGCCAATGCGTACCCGAAGAGCATTCCCACAGCCTCCCGGTGTCAGTGTATTTTTAAGACCCATAGAACCGGAGAGCGCCACGCACGTCTTTGCCGGTGTTGTGTGAGGGGGCCACCGGTCCCCGAAAGTCGAGGGGGGAGCCATTCTGTAGAAAAGGCCTGACATATTCAAATAAGACCTATTAGAGCCTTCCCTGGTGAACTGGGTCCGAGCTACACCGTTTCAAAGTGCCATTTTCCGGTTACCGGAAGTTTCCGGTTGGGGTACCGGGCCCCGGTTTGGTGTTGCGATACCCACAGAATGCTTCTACATCACCCCCAAGTTTTGTAATTTTGTGACCCATGGTCAGGGAGCACCGGTACCGTGAAGACAGTCAACATTGTGGCCCCGGTAAAGGGTCCCCGAACCTCCAAATTTTTATAAGTTGTAGCTGTTATATTTGAGAAAAAGGGGTGCAAGTTTGTTGTCACTAGCCCATCCGGTTGTCGAATGTCGAATAGGCTCCTATGTTAAGTGAGGGGCCTAATTTGGGGAGTCGGTACTGGCCTTCCTTCAGATCCCTGGACCCGAAATTTCTTGCACGTGTATCCATGGCTCTCCCCTACAAGTGTGCTAAGTTTGGTGTGATTTGACTTGGTGGGTCCCCAGAAACCGGAGCTCAAACTTGCCCCAATATCGGCAGTTTTTCCCCTAGGCGGCAAAGTGAAGCGAGGGATGCCGTCTTTGGGAGATGGTTACGGGCCAACCGTAGGGTGTAGGAATCTCAAAATTGGATCACATGTAGTGCATTGTCTCCCCTACGAGTGTGTCAAGCTTGGTGTTCCTAACCCCAATAGTCGAGGACATATCATCCCCCCAATTTGACCAAGTTTATCATAGACTCCAATGTTAAATGTGCGGTTTCTATCAGTTGACCTTTTGGGGTGCCACCGGCCCGCCATAGGTTCCCTGAACCCCAATCTTAGCCAATGCGTACCCGAAGAGCATTCCCACAGCCTCCCGGTGTCGGTGTATTTTTAAGACCCATAGAACCAGAGAGCGCCACGCACGTCTTTGCCGGTGTTGTGTGAGGGGGACACCAGTCCCCGAAAGTCGAGGGGGTGCCATTCTGTAGAAAAGGCCTGATATATTCAAATAAGACCTACCGGAGCCTTCACCAGTGAACCAGGTCCGAGCTGCACCATTTCAAAGTGCCATTTTCCGGTTACCGGAGGGTTCCGTTTGGGGTACCGAGCCTCGGTTCGGAGTGGGGGTACCCATAGTGTGTCTCTACATCACCCTTAAGTTTTGTAATTTTGTGACCCATGGTCAGGGAGCACCGGTACCGTGAAGACAGTCAACATTGTGGCCACGGTAAAGGGTCCCCGACCCGCCAAATTTTTATGAGGTGTAGCTGTTATATTTGAGAAAAAGGGATGCAAGTTTGGTGTCACAAGCCCATCCGGTTGTCGAATGGTTGAACAATAAGTGAAATCCGCCACAATTTGGCCTGGTTTCCCCATAGACTTCTATGTTAAGTGAGGGGCCTAATTTGGGGAGTCGGTACCTGCCTTCCTTCTGTTCCCTGGACCCGAAATTTCTTGCACGTGTAGCCATGGCTCTCCCCTACAAGTGTGCCAAGCTTGGTGTGATTTGACTCAGTGGGTCTACAGAAACATGAGCTCAAATTCGCCCCAATATCGGCAGTTTTTCCCCTAGGCGGCAAAGTGAAGCGAGGGGTGCTGTCTTTGGGAGACGATTACGGGTCAACCGTAGGGTTTAGGAACCCCAAATTTGGATCACATGTAGTGCATCGTCTCCCCTACAAGTGTATCAAGCTTGGTGTTCCTAACCCCAATAGCCGAGGACATATCATCCCCCCCAATTTGACCAAGTTTATCATAGACTCCAATGTTAAATGTGCGGTTCCTATCAGTTGACCTTTTGGGGTGCCACTGGCCCGCCATAGGTTTCCTGCAACCCCAATCTTGGCCAATGCGTACCCAAAGAGCATTCCCACAGCCACCCGGTGTCAGTGTATTTTTAAGACCCATAGAACTGGAGAGCGCCACGCACGTCTTTGCCGGTGTTGTGTGAGGGGGCCACCGGTCCCTGAAAGTCGAGGGGGGAGCCATTCTGTAGAAAAGGCCTGACATATTCAAATAAGACCTACTGGAGCCTTCCCTGGTGAACCGAGTCCGAGCTACACCGTTTCAAAGTGCCATTTTCTGGTTACCGGAAGTTTCCGGTTGGGGTACCGGGCCCCCGGCTTGGTGTGGCGGTACCCATAGAATGCTTCTACATCACCCCCAAGTTTTGTAATTTTGTGACCCATGGTCAGGGAGCACCGGTACCGTGAAGACGGTCAACATTGTGGCCCCGGTAAAGGGTCCCCGAACCTCCAAATTTTTATAAGTTGTAGCTGTTATATTTGAGAAAAAGGGGTGCAAGTTTGTTGTCACTAGCCCATCCGGTTGTCGAATGGTTGAACGATAAGTGAAATCCGCCACAATTTGGCCTGGTTTCCCCATAGACTCCCATGTTAAGTGAGGGGCCTAATTTGGGGAGTCGGTACCGGCCTTCCTTCTGTTCCCTGGACCCGAAATTTCTTGCACGTGTAGCCATGGCGCTCCCCTACAAGTGTGCCAAGTTTGGTGTGATTTGACTCAGTGGGTCCACAGAAACTGGAGCTCAAATTCGCCCCAATAGCGGCAGTTTTTCCCCTAGGCGGCAAAGTGAAGCGAGGGGTGCTGTCTTTGGGAGATGGTTACGGGTCAACCGTAGGGTTTGGGAACCCCAAATTTGGATCACATGTAGTGCATTGTCTCCCCTACAAGTGTGTCAAGCTTGGTGTTCCTAACCCCAATAGTCGAGGACATATCATCCCCCCAATTTGACCAAGTTTATCATAGACTCCAATGTTAAATGTGCGGTTTCTATCAGTTGACCTTTTGGGGTGCCACCGGCCCGCCGTAGGTTTCCTGCAACCCCAATCTTGGCCAATGCATACCCGAAGAGCATTCCCACAGCCTCCCGGTGTCAGTGTATTTTTAAGACCCATAGAACCGGAGAGCGCCACGCACGTCTTTGCCGGTGTTGTGTGAGGGGGCCACCGGTCCCCGAAAGTCGAGGGGGGAGCCATTCTGTAGAAAAGGCCTGACATATTCAAATAAGACCTATTAGAGCCTTCCCTGGTGAACTGGGTCCGAGCTACACCATTTCAAAGTGCCATTTTCCGGTTACCGGAAGTTTCCGGTTGGGGTACCGGGCCCCGGTTTGATGTTGCGGTACCCACAGAATGCTTCTACATCACCCCCAAGTTTTGTAATTTTGTGACCCATGGTCATGGAGCACCGGTACCGTGAAGACAGTCAACATTGTGGCCCCGGTAAAGGGTCCCCGAACCTCCAAATTTTTATAAGTTGTAGCTGTTATATTTGAGAAAAAGGGGTGCAAGTTTGTTGTCACTAGCCCATCCGGTTGTCGAATGTCGATCAGGCTCCTATGTTAAGTGAGGGGCCTAATTTGGGGAGTCGGTACTGGCCTTCCTTCAGATCCCTGGACCCGAAATTTCTTGCACGTGTAGCCATGGCTCTCCCCTACAAGTGTGCTAAGTTTGGTGTGATTTGACTTGGTGGGTCCCCAGAAACCGGAGCTCAAACTTGCCCCAATATCAGCAGTTTTTCCCCTAGGCGGCAAAGTGAAGCGAGGGATGTCGTCTTTGGGAGATGGTTACGGGCCAACCGTAGGGTGTAGGAATCTCAAAATTGGATCATATGTAGTGCATCATCTCCCCTATAAGTGTGCCATGTTTGGTGTTCCTAACCCCAACAGCTGAGGAAATATCAGCCCCCCAATTTGACCAAGTTTACCATAGACTCCAATGTTAAACGTGCGGTTTCTACCAGTTGACCTTTTGGGGTGCCACCGGCCCGCCATAGGTTCCCTGAACCCCATTCTTGGACAATGCGTACCCGAAGAGCATTCCCACAACTTCCCAGTGTCGGTGTATTTTAAAGACCCATAGAACCGGAGAGCGCCACGCACATATTTGCTGGTGTTGTGTGAGGGGGCCACCGGTCCCCGAAAGTCGAGGGGGGTGCCATTCTGTAGAAAAGGCCTGAAATATTCAAATAAGACCTAAAGGAGCCTTCCCTGGTGAACCGGGTCCGAGCTACACCATTTCAAAGTGCCATTTTCCGGTTACCGGAAGGTTCCGGTTGAGGTACCGGGCCCCGGTTTGGTGTGGGGTACCCATAGAGTGCTTCTACATCACCCATAAGTTTTGTAATTTTGTGACCCATGGTCAGGGAGCACCGGTACTGTGAAGACGGTCAACATTGTGGCCCCAGTAAAGTGTCCCCGAACCTCCAAATTTTTTTGAGATGTAGCTGTGCTATCTGGAAAGAAGGAGTGCAAGTTTAATGTTGCTAGATCATTTGGTCATCGAATGGTTGAGCAATAAGTGAAATCCGCCACAATTTGACCTGGTTCCCCTATAGACTCGCATGTGAAGTGGGGGCCTATTTTGGCGAGTCGGTACCGGCCTTTCTTCGGTTCCCTAGACCCTAAATTTCTTGCACATGTAGCCATGGTTCTCCCCTACAAGCGTGCCAAGTTTGGTGTGATTTGACTCGGTGGGTCCACGGAAATTAGAGCTCAAATTCGCCCCAATATCGGCAGTTTTTCCCCTAGGCGGCAAAGTGAAGCGAGGGGTGCTGTCTTTGGGAGACGGTTACGGGTCAACCGTAGGGTTTAGGAACCCCAAATTTGGATCACATGTAGTGCATCGTCTCCCCTACAAGTGTATCAAACTTGGTGTTCCTAACCCCAACAGCTGAGGAAATATCAGCCCCCCAATTTGACCAAGTTTACCATAGACTCCAATGTTAAACGTGTGGTTTCTACCAGTTGACCTTTTGGGGTGCCACTAGCCCGCCATAGGTTCCCTGAACCCCAATCTAGGCCAATGCGTACCCAAAGAGCATTCCCACAGCCTCCCAGTATCGGTGTATTTTTAAGACCCATAAAACTGGAGAGCGCCACGCACGTCTTTGCCGGTGTTGTGTAAGTTGTCCACCGGTCCCCAAAAGTCGAGGGGGGTGCCTTTCTGTAGAAAAGGCCTGAAATATTCAAATAAGACCTACCGGAGCCTTTCCTGGTGAACCGGGTCCGAGCTACACCGTTTCAAATTGCCATGTTCCGGTTACCGGAAGTTTCCGGTTGGGTTACCGGGCCCCAGTTTGGTGTGGGTGTACCCATAGAGTGCTTCTACATCACCCCCAAGTTTTGTAATTTTGTGATCCATGGTCAGGGAGCACCGGTACCGTGAATACAGTCAACATTGTGGCCCCGGTAAAGGGTCCCCGAACCTCCAAATTTTTAATGAGGTGTAGCTGTTATATTTGAAAAAAAGGGGTGCAAGTTTGGTGTCGCTAGCCCATCCGGTTGTCGAATGGTTGAGCGATAAGTGAAATCTGCCACAATTTGGCCTGGTTTCCCCATAGACTCCTGTGTTAAGTGAGGGGCCTAATTTGGGGAGTCGGTACTGGCCTTCCTTCAGGTCTCTGGACCCGAAATTTCTTGCACGTATAGCCATGGCACTCCCCTACAAGTGTGCCAAGTTTGGTGTGATTTGACTTGGTGGGTCCCCGGAAACCGGAGCTCAAACTTGCCCCAATATCGGCAGTTTTTCCCCTAGGCGGCAAAGTGAAGCAAGGGGTGCCATCTTTGGGAGACGGTTACGGGCCAACCGTAGGGTCTAGGCATCTCAAATTTGGATCATATGTAGTGCATTGTCTCCCCTATAAGTGTGCCATGTTTGGTGTTCCTAACCCTAAATGTTGAGGAAATATCAGCCCCCCAATTTGACCAAGTTTACCATAGACTCCAATGTTAAACATGCGGTTTCTACCGTTGACCTTTTGGGGTGCCACCGGCACTTCATAGGTTCCCTGAACCCCAATCTTGGCCAATGCGTACCCGAAGAGCATTTCCACAGCCTCCCAGTGTCAGTGTATTTTTAAAACCCATAGAACTGGAAAGCGCCACGCACGTCTTTGCCGGTGTTGTGTGAGGGGTCCACCAGTCCCGAAAGTCGAGGGGGGTGCCATTCTGTAGAAAAGGCCTGAAATATTCAAATAAGACCTACCGGAGCCTTCCCCGGTGAACCGGGTCCGAGCTACACCGTTTTAAAGTGCCATTTTTCGGTTACCGGCAGGGTCCGGTTGGGGTACTGGGCCCCGGTTTGGTGTGGTGTTACCCATAGAGAGCTTCTACATCACCCCCAAGTTTTGTAATTTTGTGACCCATGGTCAGTGAGCACCGGTACTGTGAAGACAGTCAACATTGTGGCCCCGGTAAAGGGTCCCCGAACCTCCAAATTTTTATGAGGTGTAGCTGTTATATTTGGGAAAAAGGGGTGCAAGTTTGGTATCGCTAGCCCATCCGGTCGTCGAATGGTTGAGCGATAAGTGCAATCCGCCACAATTTGGCCTGGTTTCCCCATAGACTCCTATGTTAAGTGAGGGGCCTAATTTGGGGAGTCGGTACCGGCCTTCCTTCAGTTCCCTGGACCCGAAATTTTCTGCACGTGTAGCCATGACTCTCCCCTACAAGTGTGCCAAGTTTGGTGTGATTTGATTTGGTGGGTTCACGGAAACTGGAGCTCAAATTCGCCCCAATATCAGCAGTTTTTCCCCTAGGCGGCAAAGTGAAGCGAGGGGTGCTGTTTTTGGGAAACGGTTACAGGCTAACCGTAGGGTCTAGGAACCCCAAATTTGGATCACATGTAGTGCATCGTCTCCCTTACAAGTGTGTCAAGTTTAGTGTTCCTAACCCCAAAAGCCGAGGAAATATCCCCCCAATTTGACCAAGTTTACCATAGACTCCAATGTTAAACGTGCGGTTTCTACCAGTTGACCTTTTGGGGTGCCACTGGCCCGCCATAGGTTACCTGAACCCCAATCTTGACCAATGTATACCATAAGAGCATTCCCACAGCCTCCCTGTGTCGGTGTATTTTTAAGACCCATAGAACTGGAGAGCGCCACGCATGTCTTTGCCGGTGTTGTGTAAGGTGTCCACCGGTCCCCAAAAGTCGAAGGGGATTCCTTTCTGTAGAAAAGGCCTGAAATATTCAAATAAGACCAACCGGAGCCTTCCCTGGTGAACCGGGTCCGAGCTACACCGTTTCAAAGTGCCATTTTCCGGTTACCGGAAGGTTCCGGTTGAGGTACCGGGCCCCGGTTTGGTGTGGGGTACCCATAGAGTGCTTCTACATCACCCCCAAGTTTTGTAATTTTGTGACCCATGGTCAGGGAGCACCGGTACTGTGAAGACGGTCAACATTGTGGCCCCGGTAAAGTGTCCCCGAACCTCCAAATTTTTTTGAGATGTAGCTGTGCTATCTGGAAAGAAGGAGTGCAAGTTTAATGTTGCTAGATCATTTGGTCATCGAATGGTTGAGCGATAAGTGAAATCCGCCACAATTTGACCTGGTTCCCCTATAGACTCGCATGTGAAGTGGGGGCCTATTTTGGCCAGTCGGTACCAGCCTTTCTTCAGTTCCCTGGACCCTAAATTTCTTGCACATGTAGCCATGGTTCTCCCCTACAAGTGTGCCAAGTTTGGTGTGATTTGACTCGGTGGGTCCACGGAAATTGGAGCTCAAATTCGCCCCAATATCGGCAGTTTTTCCCCCTAGGCGGCAAAGTGAAGCGAGGGGTGCTGTCTTTGGGAGACGGTTACGGGTCAACTGTAGGGTTTAGGAACCCCAAATTTGGATCACATGTAGTGCATCGTCTCCCCTACAAGTGTATCAAACTTGGTGTTCCTAACCCCAACAGCTGAGGAAATATCAGCCCCCCAATTTGACCAAGTTTACCATAGACTCCAATGTTAAACGTGTGGTTTCTACCAGTTGACCTTTTGGGGTGCCACTAGCCCGCCATAGGTTCCCTGAACCCCAATCTAGGCCAATGCGTACCCAAAGAGCATTCCCACAGCCTCCCAGTATCGGTGTATTTTTAAGACCCATGAAACTGGAGAGCGCCACGCACGTCTTTGCCGGTGTTATGTAAGTTGTCCACCGGTCCCCAAAAGTCGAGGGGGGTGCCATTCTGTAGAAGAGGCCTGAAATATTCAAATAAGACCTACCGAAGCCTTCCCTGGTGAACCGGGTCCGAGCTACACCGTTTCAAATTGCCATGTTCCGGTTACCGGAAGTTTCCGGTTGGGTTACCGGGCCCCAGTTTGGTGTGGGTGTACCCATAGAGTGCTTCTACATCAGCCCCAAGTTTTGTAATTTTGTGATCCATGGTCAGGGAGCACCGGTACCGTGAATACAGTCAACATTGTGGCCCCGGTAAAGGGTCCCCGAACCTCCAAATTTTTATGAGGTGTAGCTGTTATATTTGAAAAAAAGGGGTGCAAGTTTGGTGTCGCTAGCCCATCCGGTTGTCGAATGGTTGAGCGATAAGTGAAATCTGCCACAATTTGGCCTGGTTTCCCCATAGACTCCTGTGTTAAGTGAGGGGCCTAATTTGGGGAGTCGGTACCAGCCTTCCTTCAGGTCTCTGGACCCAAAATTTCTTACACGTATAGCCATGGCACTCCCCTACAAGTGTGCCAAGTTTGGTGTGATTTGACCTGGTGGGTCCCCGAAAACCGGAGCTCAAACTTGCCCCAATATCGGCAGTTTTTCCCCTAGGCGGCAAAGTGAAGCAAGGGGTGCCGTCTTTGGGAGACGGTTACGGGCCAACCGTAGGGTTTAGGCATCTCAAATTTGGATCATATGTAGTTCATTGTCTCCCCTATAAGTGTGCCACGTTTGGTGTTCCTAACCCCAACAGTTGAGGAAATATCAGTCCCCCAATTTGACCAAGTTTACCATAGACTCCAATGTTAAACATGCGGTTTCTACCGTTGACCTTTTGGGGTGCCACCGGCACGTCATAGGTTCCCTGAACCCCAATCTTGGCCAATGCGTACCCGAAGAGCATTTCCACAGCCTCCCAGTGTCAGTGTATTTTTAAAACCCATAGAACCGGAAAGCGCCACGCACGTCTTTGCCGGTGTTGTGTGAGGGGTCCACCAGTCCCGAAAGTCGAGGGGGGTGCCATTCTGTAGAAAAGGCCTGAAATATTCAAATAAGACCTACCGGAGCCTTCCCCGGTGAACCGGGTCCGAGCTACACCGTTTTAAAGTGCCATTTTTCGGTTACCGGCAGGGTCCGGTTGGGGTACCGGGCCCCGGTTTGGTGTGGTGTTACCCATAGAGAGCTTCTACATCACCCCCAAGTTTTGTAATTTTGTGACCCATGGTCAGTGAGCACCGGTACTGTGAAGACAGTCAACATTGTGGCCCCGGTAAAGGGTCCCCGAACCTCCAAATTTTTATGAGGTGTAGCTGTTATATTTGGGAAAAAGGGGTGCAAGTTTGGTATCGCTAGCCCATCCGGTCGTCGAATGGTTGAGCGATAAGTGCAATCCGCCACAATTTGGCCTGGTTTCCCCATAGACTCCTATGTTAAGTGAGGGGCCTAATTTGGGGAGTCGGTACCGGCCTTCCTTCAGTTCCCTGGACCCGAAATTTTCTGCACGTGTAGCCATGACTCTCCCCTACAAGTGTGCCAAGTTTGGTGTGATTTGATTTGGTGAGTTCACGGAAACCGGAGCTCAAATTCGCCCCAATATCAGCAGTTTTTCCCCTAGGCGGCAAAGTGAAGCGAGGGGTGCTGTTTTTGGGAAACGGTTACAGGCTAACCGTAGGGTCTAGGAACCCCAAATTTGGATCACATGTAGTGCATCGTCTCCCTTACAAGTGTGTCAAGTTTAGTGTTCCTAACCCCAAAAGCCGAGGAAATATCCCCCCAATTTGACCAAGTTTACCATAGACTCTAAAGTTAAACGTGCGGTTTCTACCAGTTGACCTTTTGGGGTGCCACTGGCCCGCCATAGGTTACCTGAACCCCAATCTTGGCCAATGTATACCATAAGAGCATTCCCACAGCCTCCCTGTGTCGGTGTATTTTTAAGACCCATAGAACTGGAGAGCGCCACGCATGTCTTTGCCGGTGTTGTGTAAGGTGTCCACCGGTCCCCAAAAGTCGAAGGGGATTCCTTTCTGTAGAAAAGGCCTGAAATATTCAAATAAGACCAACCGGAGCCTTCCCTGGTGAACCGGGTCTGAGCTACACCGTTTCAAAGTGCCATTTTCCGGTTACCGGAAGGTTCCGGTTGAGGTACCGGGCCCCGGTTTGGTGTGGGGTACCCATAGAGTGCTTCTACATCACCCCCAAGTTTTGTAATTTTGTGACCCATGGTCAGGGAGCACCGGTACTGTGAAGACGGTCAACATTGTGGCCCCGGTAAAGTGTCCCCGAACCTCCAAATTTTTTTGAGATGTAGCTGTGCTATCTGGAAAGAAGGAGTGCAAGTTTAATGTTGCTAGATCATTTGGTCATTGAATGGTTGAGCGATAAGTGAAATCCGCCACAATTTGACCTGGTTCCCCTATAGACTCGCATGTGAAGTGGGGGCCTATTTTGGCGAGTCGGTACCGGCCTTTCTTCGGTTCCCTGGACCCTAAATTTCTTGCACATGTAGCCATGGTTCTCCCCTACAAGTGTGCCAAGTTTGGTGTGATTTGACTCGGTGGGTCCACGGAAATTGGAGCTCAAATTCGCCCCAATATCGGCAGTTTTTCCCCCTAGGCGGCAAAGTGAAGCGAGGGGTGCTGTCTTTGGGAGACGGTTACGGGTCAACTGTAGGGTTTAGGAACCCCAAATTTGGATCACATGTAGTGCATCGTCTCCCCTACAAGTGTATCAAACTTGGTGTTCCTAACCCCAACAGCTGAGGAAATATCAGCCCCCCAATTTGACCAAGTTTACCATAGACTCCAATGTTAAACGTGTGGTTTCTACCAGTTGACCTTTTGGGGTGCCACTAGCCCGCCATAGGTTCCCTGAACCCCAGTCTAGGCCAATGCGTACCCAAAGAGCATTCCCACAGCCTCCCAGTATCGGTGTATTTTTAAGACCCATAAAACTGGAGAGCGCCACGCACGTCTTTGCCGGTGTTGTGTAAGTTGTCCACCGGTCCCCAAAAGTCGAGGGGGGTGCCATTCTGTAGAAGAGGCCTGAAATATTCAAATAAGACCTACCGAAGCCTTCCCTGGTGAACCGGGTCCGAGCTACACCGTTTCAAATTGCCATGTTCCGGTTACCGGAAGTTTCCGGTTGGGTTACCGGGCCCCAGTTTGGTGTGGGTGTACCCATAGAGTGCTTCTACATCAGCCCCAAGTTTTGTAATTTTGTGATCCATGGTCAGGGAGCACCGGTACCGTGAATACAGTCAACATTGTGGCCCCGGTAAAGGGTCCCCGAACCTCAAAATTTTTATGAGGTGTAGCTGTTATATTTGAAAAAAAGGGGTGCAAGTTTGGTGTCGCTAGCCCATCCGGTTGTCGAATGGTTGAGCGATAAGTGAAATCTGCCACAATTTGGCCTGGTTTCCCCATAGACTCCTGTGTTAAGTGAGGGGCCTAATTTGGGGAGTCGGTACCAGCCTTCCTTCAGGTCTCTGGACCCAAAATTTCTTACACGTATAGCCATGGCACTCCCCTACAAGTGTGCCAAGTTTGGTGTGATTTGACCTGGTGGGTCCCCGAAAACCGGAGCTCAAACTTGCCCCAATATCGGCAGTTTTTCCCCTAGGCGGCAAAGTGAAGCAAGGGGTGCCGTCTTTGGGAGACGGTTACGGGCCAACCGTAGGGTCTAGGCATCTCAAATTTGGATCATATGTAGTTCATTGTCTCCCCTATAAGTGTGCCACGTTTGGTGTTCCTAACCCCAACAGTTGAGGAAATATCAGCCCCCCAATTTGACCAAGTTTACCATAGACTCCAATGTTAAACATGCGGTTTCTACCGTTGACCTTTTGGGGTGCCACCGGCACGTCATAGGTTCCCTGAACCCCAATCTTGGCCAATGCGTACCCGAAGAGCATTTCCACAGCCTCCCAGTGTCAGTGTATTTTTAAAACCCATAGAACCGGAAAGCACCACGCACGTCTTTGCCGGTGTTGTGTGAGGGGTCCACCAGTCCCTGAAAGTCGAGGGGGGTGCCATTCTGTAGAAAAGGCCTGAAATATTCAAATAAGACCTACCGGAGCCTTCCCTGGTGAACCGGGTCCGAGCTACACCGTTTTAAAGTGCCATTTTTCGGTTACCGGCAGGGTCCGGTTGGGGTACCGGGCCCCGGTTTGGTGTGGTGTTACCCATAGAGAGCTTCTACATCACCCCCAAGTTTTGTAATTTTGTGACCCATGGTCAGTGAGCACCGGTACTGTGAAGACAGTCAACATTGTGGCCCCGGTAAAGGGTCCCCGAACCCCCAAATTTTTATGAGGTGTAGCTGTTATATTTGGGAAAAAGGGGTGCAAGTTTTGTGTTGCTAGCCCATCCGGTCGTCGAATGGTTGAGCGATAAGTGCAATCCGCCACAATTTGGCCTGGTTTCCCCATAGACTCCTATGTTAAGTGAGGGGCCTAATTTGGGGAGTCGGTACCAGCCTTCCTTCAGTTCCCTGGACCCAAAATTTTCTGCACGTGTAGCCATGACTCTCCCCTACAAGTGTACCAAGTTTGGTGTGATTTGACTTGGTGGGTTCACGGAAACCGGAGCTCAAATTTGCCCCAATATCAGCAGTTTTTCCCATAGGCGGCAAAGTGAAGCGAGGGGTGCTGTCTTTGGGAGACGGTTACAGGCTAACCGTAGGGTCTAGGAACCCCAAATTTGGATCACATGTAGTGCATCGTCTCCCTTACAAGTGTGTCAAGCTTAGTGTTCCTAACCCCAAAAGCCGAGGAAATATCCCCCCAATTTGACCAAGTTTACCATAGACTCCAATGTTAAACGTGAGGTTTCTACCAGTTAACCTTTTGGGGTGCCACTGGCCCGCCATAGGTTACCTGAACCACAAACTTGGCCAGTGAGTACCCAAAGAGCATTCCCACAGCCTCCCGATGTCAGTGTATTTTTAAAACCCATAGAACCGGAGAGCACCACGCACGTTTTTGCCGGTGTTGTGTGAGAGGTCCACCCATCCCCGAAAGTCGAGGGGGGTGCCATTCTGTAGAAAAGGCCTGATATATTCAAATAAGACCTACCGGAGCCTTCCCCGGTGAACCGGGTCCAAGCTACACCGTTTTAAAGGGCCATTTTCTGGTTACCAGAAGGTTCCGGTTGGGGAACCGGGCCCTGGTTTAGTGTGGTGTTACCCATAAAGAGCTTCTACATCACCCCCAAGTTTTGTAATTTTGTGACCCATGGTCAGTGAGCACCGGTGCTGTGAAGACAGTCAACATTGTGGCCCCGGTAAAGGGTCCCCGAACCTCTAAATTTTTATGAGGTGTAGCTGTTATATTTGGGAAAAAGGGGTGCAAGTTTGGTGTCGCTAGCCCATCTGGTCGTCGAATGGTTGAGCAATAAGTGAAATCTGCCACAATTTGGCCTGGTTTCCCCATAGACTCCTATGTTAGGTGAGGGGCTTAATTTGGGGAGTCGGTACCGGACTTTCTTCAGTTCCCTGGACCCGAAATTTCTTGCACGTGTAGCCATGGCTCTCCCCTACAAGTGTGCCAAGTTTGGTGTGATTTGACTCGGTGGGTCCACGGAAATTGGAGCTCAAATTCGCCCCAATATCGGCAGTTTTTCCCCATGGCGGCAAAGTGAAGCGAGGGGTGCTGTCTTTGGGAGACGGTTACGGGTCAACTGTAGGGTTTAGGAACCCCAAATTTGGATCACATGTAGTGCATCGTCTCCCCTACAAGTGTATCAAACTTGGTGTTCCTAACCCCAACAGCTGAGGAAATATCAGCCCCCCAATTTGACCAAGTTTACCATAGACTCCAATGTTAAACGTGTGGTTTCTACCAGTTGACCTTTTGGGGTGCCACTAGCCCGCCATAGGTTCCCTGAACCCCAATCTAGGCCAATGCGTACCCAAAGAGCATTCCCACAGCCTCCCAGTATCGGTGTATTTTTAAGACCCATAAAACTGGAGAGCGCCACGCACGTCTTTGCCGGTGTTGTGTAAGTTGTCCACCGGTCCCCAAAAGTCGAGGGGGGTGCCATTCTGTAGAAGAGGCCTGAAATATTCAAATAAGACCTACCGAAGCCTTCCCTGGTGAACCGGGTCCGAGCTACACCGTTTCAAATTGCCATGTTCCGGTTACCGGAAGTTTCCGGTTGGGTTACCGGGCCCCAGTTTGGTGTGGGTGTACCCATAGAGTGCTTCTACATCAGCCCCAAGTTTTGTAATTTTGTGATCCATGGTCAGGGAGCACCGGTACCGTGAATACAGTCAACATTGTGGCCCCGGTAAAGGGTCCCCGAACCTCCAAATTTTTATGAGGTGTAGCTGTTATATTTGAAAAAAAGGGGTGCAAGTTTGGTGTCGCTAGCCCATCCGGTTGTCGAATGGTTGAGCGATAAGTGAAATCTGCCACAATTTGGCCTGGTTTCCCCATAGACTCCTGTGTTAATTGAGGGGCCTAATTTGGGGAGTCGGTACCGGCCTTCCTTCAGGTCTCTGGACCCAAAATTTCTTACACGTATAGCCATGGCACTCCCCTACAAGTGTGCCAAGTTTGGTGTGATTTGACCTGGTGGGTCCCCGGAAACCGGAGCTCAAACTTGCCCCAATATCGGCAGTTTTTCCCCTAGGCGGCAAAGTGAAGCAAGGGGTGCCGTCTTTGGGAGACGGTTACGGGCCAACCGTAGGGTCTAGGCATCTCAAATTTGGATCACATGTAGTGCATCGTCTCCCTTACAAGTGTGTCAAGTTTAGTGTTCCTAACCCCAAAAGCCGAGGAAATATCCCCCCAATTTGACCAAGTTTACCATAGACTCCAATGTTAAACGTGAGGTTTCTACCAGTTGACCTTTTGGGGTGCCACTGGCCCGCCATAGGTTACCTGAACCACAAACTTGGCCAGTGAGTACCCAAAGAGCATTCCCACAGCCTCCCGATGTCAGTGTATTTTTAAAACCCATAGAACCGGAGAGCACCACGCACGTTTTTGCCGGTGTTGTGTGAGAGGTCCACCCATCCCCGAAAGTCGAGGGGGGTGCCATTCTGTAGAAAAGGCCTGATATATTCAAATAAGACCTACCGGAGCCTTCCCCGGTGAACCGGGTCCAAGCTACACCGTTTTTTTTTTTTTTTTAAACAATAGATTTTTATTGGTGTATTTGCAGAATATACAAAATTCAGAATGCAAGTAGATTATACATTTCACACATGTGCAATTTGTTTGACATTCATGAACTTATTACTTTAGAAATGTAAAACAGCTTAACTGGTAAAGGTACTAAGAAATGTTAACATTGTGTCATTGTGCATTTCTCGAGTCTGTCACCCCTAGTGGGTACATACTGTAACAGACTTTTTGCATAGAATTTCAAAGTTAACCATGAGAGGACCTTACTGAGGGTCCACTCCAACATATTATTATATAAGTTCTTTGTGAGCTTTTTGATAACCTATATACTAAGTAACTTAGATTGACTAAAATACATTTGTTATACTTTCTCATTTTCCTAATATGAGGTAAGTTGTGTTTTGTTGCTGTAGTGTGTGCTAACTATAATACCAATTCTTGTTTGACCATACTCAACAGTGTGTTATACCACTAGACATTAGATGGTTAAATTTCAGTAGTGGAGAAGCTGGGGTAACTGTATCTGTCATCCATGTGAGGAGGCATATTTAGAGGAACTCCAAGCCTCCCAGTGTTTGTGGAAGCTTGGGGCTCTCCTTTCTTTATATGCTAACATTTTTTCCATAGTGAATTGTGCGTTCACTCTGGAAACTATTTCTGCAAACTCAGGAGGTGTTGACGTTCGCCACCCTTTAGCTATTGCTATACGTGTTGCAAATAAAACATGTATTACAACTTTTCTCATCAAGGGAGGATAATTTTCGATACCTAGACTCAGAAGAGCAAGAGCAGGGCTAATGTCACAGTTAGAGCTGGTGATAATTCTAATTAATTTCTGTATCTTTAACCAGAAAGGTTTGATAATTGCACAGTTCCAAAATATATGGAGGATATTGCCAATAGCTTGACAGTTTCTCCAACAAAGAGGTGTGTTACTAGGATCCATTTTATTTAGTCTATACGGAGTTATGTACCATCTATGTAAGAGTTTTTGTGCATTGTCCCAGTGATCTACACATGCTGAAGATTTATGATTGTATTTTATCGCTTCATGCCATTGGGACAAAGAGAATTCTTTTTGCAATTCAAATTCCCATTTTAGCATATTGGGGGACTTGGATTGCAAGTAAAGGGGGGTGGTAAATTTGTAAAAGAGCGATATTCCCTTTCTAGTTTTGGAGGATTTGCTTAAGAGGAAGTCCCACAGAACCTGTGGTATAGTTATTTGTCGTGGAGGGTTTTTGCTTTTGTAGTGCTGTATTTGATATGTTCTATATTTATCTATCGCATTTTGATGTTGTGGAGCAGGTGTGGCGAAGTTGTAACCCGAGGCTTTCCATGTTTGGACTGAGAAGTTTGGGATTAGGTGTTCATAAGATGCTAGTGGGATATTTAGTTTTTTAATTGGGGTGTCTGTAAGGTGGTTATGCACTAAGGAGGACCAGGCATCTATTGTTGCTTGTATAGTTAAGTAAGGTGGGGTTTCTGGTCTGTAGTGTATATATGCTGCTGTTGCCAACGCTGGAAGGTCATGGCCTGGTGTTACTGTGCGTTCAATATTTGACCAACGGTTGTCAGTTTGACAGGAGAACCAGTATTTCATTTGATCCAGTAGTGCAGCTTTATAGTATGTCTGTGCATTCGGTAGTCCTACCCCCCCTAGATGTTTAGGTTTATATAAGTGGGCCAGTGCTATTCTGGGTTTTTTTCCTCCCCATATGTACGTTTTCAGGCACTTCTCCAGTTGTGTAAAAAATTTCTGGGGAATTGGTATGGGTAGTGATCTAAAATAGTATAGTAGTTTTGGTAATATTTGCATTTGGTATGCAGCTATTCTCCCCAACCAGGATAGATGTAGTTTGTTAATTTGAAGTAGTTCCTCTTCTATTTTGATTAGTAATGGAGGGAAGTTTTGTGAGTATATTTTGGAGGAAGAGGAAGTTAGCTGCACCCCAAGATAAGTGATGGAAGGGGGGTCCCAGTTGCAGGGAAAAATACTTTTTAATCTTGTTTTGGTATTGTTTGGTATATGGAGAGAAAGTGCATAGCTTTTTGTTGTATTAACTTTGTAGAAAGAGATTTTTCCAAATGTATGTAATAGTGTATTGACAATGGGTAAAGAAGTTGCTGGTTTTGATAGGGAAAGAATTATGTCGTCAGCAAACAGACCTATTTTGTGGTTGACAGAGCTGACTTTAATGCCTTCTATTTTGTCATTTGCTCTGATAGACTCTGCTAGTGGTTCTATGACCAGAGAAAAGATAATTGGGGACAGTGGGCATCCTTGTCGGGTACCATTGGTTAGTGCAAAAGGATCAGATAGCAAACTAGAGGTGAAGACTCTTGCAGATGGATCTGAGTACAAAGACATAATTGCTGAGTGTATTAGTCCTGATAGGCCAAATTTGAGTAATGTCCTGGACAGGTATCCCCAATGGACCCTGTCGAAGGCTTTTTCTGCGTCTAATGCTAAAAAGATGCTGGGCTGCCTGCTTAGTTCTGATATATGCAGGAGGTCAAGCATCCTTCTTGTTCCATCTGGTGCCTGTCTGCCCTTCACAAAGCCTACCTGGTCGAGTCCTATAAGGGAGGGGGTTATTTCCATAAGTCTGTTTGCTAATATTTTTGCGTATATCTTTAAGTCGGAATTTAGTAGGGAAATAGGCCTGAAGTTTTGTGGGTCTGAAATATCTTTACCAGGTTTAGGGATAGTAATAATGATAGCTTGGAGCATTTCTTTTGGGAAGGCGCCGTCAGAGGCTGCTATATTGAAAATTTTTACCAGTTCAGGGGCGAGGATGGCGGAGAAAGCCTTGTAATATTCTGTGGAGAATCCGTCTGCTCCTGGCGATTTGTGCATGGGTAGAGATCGGATAGTGGATTCAACCTCAGTGAGTGTGATGGGGGCATTAATTTTTTGTAGAGTAGTTTTGTCAATCGAGGGAAGATGAACATTCTGCAAGAATTGTTCAATCTCTGTGTCCGAGGGCTGGTAAGTGTTTGGGTCATTTTTGAGATTGTATCAGGATTCATAATAATCTTTAAAGGCGTTGGCGATATCTTTGGGATTTTGGTATATTATTTTTGTTTTGTGATGTCTGATATTTTTGAGATTAGATCTTGCCTGTTTCTTTTTGAGCTGGGAGGCTAGGATTTTACCTGCTTTGTTGTTTTGGGAGTAGTAGGAGAGTTTGAGTTTTTTAAAAAAGGTATCATAGTCCGCTCTAATTTCTTGTCTTACTGTTTCTCAACATTCATTGAGATTTTTGAGAATTTCCCTTGAGGAGGTAGCAGAATTTTTGTGTTGCGCTTCTAAATCTGCTATCTTCTCAAGTAATTTTGTCATGCGCTGCTGTTTCTTTTTCTTTTCCCTAGAGGCTACCTGAATGAGGGCGCCTCTAGCGAATGCTTTGTGCGCACACCAGATAGTCATAGGCGAGCAATCTTCAGTAGTATTGAAATGAAAAAATTCTTTAATTTTTGCTGCAATTTCGTCCCTAATTTCGGGGTGTGATAGAAGAAATGTGTTGTTACGCCACAGTGGTTTGTGGGAGTGTTTATTGACATCCACAATCTCAATAGTCACTGGGGCGTGGTCAGACCATGTGATACTGTGGATGTCAGCCCTTACTACATTTTGCAGAGTATACAGATCGGTGAGGAAGAAATCTATTCTAGAATAGCTCTTGTGTACAGCTGAATAAAATGTGTAGTCTCTCTCGGTGGTTCTAAGACAGCGCCAGGGGTCATAGAGCCTCTCTTCGTGGCACAGCGAGTCTAGAGAGGGACGCTTCTTAGAAGCCATCGAGGACACGTCTAACTCTGAGCTCATAATCAAGTTAAAATCACCACATATTATTAAGTTGCCTTTTTGCACCTTTTTTGCCTTACCTATCACTTTGCGAACAAACCTGAGAGTTCTAACATTAGGTGCATACAAGTTGACTATCGTATACGTGACATGGTTCAGTTCTGCGATTACAATCAGAAATCGACCTTGGGGATCAACATGTTCCTGCAAAAGAGAGAAGGTTAGTGTGTCCTTGAAAGCAATCATCACTCCATTCTTTTTTGTCGTATTCTTGGCCATATATACGTGCGGAAATTTGGGATGTGTACGTTTCGGGGAGTTATCATTGTTGAAATGAGTTTCTTGTACGCATAGAATGTCACACTTCTCTTCCAATGCGGACTTCCAAAGAGCTCTTCTCTTGTAGGGACTATTCAAACCTCTCACATTGTATGACATCAGTTTAAGATTCATTCTTGTGGAAAGTTGCGCAGCAGTGCCATCTAGTGGTAATTCCAGGGATTGGAGTGGAGCTGTTGAGCATGGTCAAGATGCATGGGATTTGAGAAAGCAATGTCCTCATAGCCTTGTGAGGGAACAGTGTAACTGAACAAACTTGAACTTTTGGCAAGTAATGAAGCGTAGGCCGCAGGTATTGCGGGTAGTAGGTCACGGGAATCATCTCGTAACTAATGTAGGGGGTTTAAAAAGGTAAACCCTTAATCAGCCGAACATCGGGTGGTGGATTGTAAAGGGCAACTTCCTAGAGGGTTGCATAGTACCAAAATTAGCCAGATGGTAATCATGAGAGGAGAGTACTCACTGAAAGGAAATATCTTCTAGTAATATAGCTTTAGGCAGAATGTTGCTGATATTTCTTAGTTGTACGTTGGTTGTTGCGTCTGGGATTTTGTGGTTTAGGGTCCTCAGGTATTGCGTCTGCTGGGAGTAGGCGCCATTTTCGGAGAAGGTCCAGGCCCTTTTCGATTGATGTTATCGCATGGGATTCATTGTTCATTTCAACCAGAAGTTTTGCAGGAAACCCCCATTTGTAGAGGATCTTATTGTTGCGCAAGATCTTAGTGATAGGTACTAAGTTGTGTTTGGCTGACAGGGTGGCTTGTGACAGGTCTGCATAAAGTGCGATACCAGCGTAAGGATCAGGAAGAGAGGGATGCTGTCTTGCAAATCGCATGAGTTGGTCCTTTATGTGGTAGAAGTGGATTCTTGCAATCACATCTCTAGGTAATTGTTCAGGCAGGAAGGATGGTTTTGGCAGTCTGTGTGCCCTGTCGATAGTGATGTCTGCTGGGCTAAGAGAAGGGAGGACAGTCATCATGAGCTTTTGCAGGTAGGTAGTAATCTCTGCGGGTTTGACCGTCTCAGGGATCCCCCTGAATTTGACATTGTTCCTTCTGGCCCGATCTTCCATATCCGCCATTTTGAGGCGCATAGCCCTGATTTCATCTTCTACCTCAAAGTGGGCATCTACCAGTTCATTGTGTGCCAGGGTGAACTCCTCCATTTTATTCTCTACATATTCCACTCTGTTGCTGATAGCTGAGATTTCCCTTTTTGTGTTATTCATAAACATAGCCATATCAGATTGAAGAGCTCCCCTTAGTGTCTGCAGCATCTCTTTCATTGTGGTATCAATGATGGGTTGACCTGAGGTGGGGAATGCATCTAGCTGCTCTGCCTGTGTGGATGATTCATCCATTTCATTCCCTGCTGCTTCTGCCTCATCCTCATTTCCCCCTCCTTCCCCAATCCTCCTTTTTTGTTTAACAGGGCTGCAGAATGGGGAGGATGATAAGGGGTTATCATTTATGTGTGACTCACCCGAGGATGGCGTCGGATTGTTGTTTGTCTGTGCTGTGGAGCTGGCAGAACGGCTCCCGGCGCCGGCGCCATCTTGGATTTTTCGGCCCTCAGCGAGGCGGAAGAATTCCGTCAATTTTCGGGGTGCCTCTCTCTCCTTGCGTTTAAACATTGTGCCCGCTGTGTTCCCCTCTCTCTCCTCTCTCAATTTCTGTGCTTGGTCGCTGTTTTTGGTGCGCTGTGAGCCGCTGAGATCACCCGGTGTATCAGAGCTCTCTTCTCACACGTCCATGAGCTCTGGCTGCCGGCTCCGCCCCCTCCAAGCTACACCGTTTTAAAGGGCCATTTTCTGGTTACCAGAAGGTTCCGGTTGGGGAACCGGGCCCTGGTTTAGTGTGGTGTTACCCATAAAGGGCTTCTACATCACCCCCAAGTTTTGTAATTTTGTGACCCATGGTCAGTGAGCACCGGTGCTGTGAAGACAGTCAACATTGTGGCCCCGGTAAAGGGTCCCCGAACCTCTAAATTTTTATGAGGTGTAGCTGTTATATTTGGGAAAAAGGGGTGCAAGTTTGGTGTCGCTAGCCCATCTGGTCGTCGATTGGTTGAGCAATAAGTGAAATCTGCCACAATTTGGCCTGGTTTCCCCATAGACTCCTATGTTAGGTGAGGGGCTTAATTTGGGGAGTCGGTACCGGACTTTCTTCAGTTCCCTGGACCCGAAATTTCTTGCACGTGTAGCCATGGCACTCCCCTACAAGTGTGCCAAGTTTGGTGTGATTTGACTTGGTGGGTCCCCGGAAACCGGAGCTCAAACTTGCCCCAATATTGGCAGTTTTTCCCCTAGGCGGCAAAGTGAAGCGAGGGGTGCCATCTTTGGGAGACGGTTACGGGCCAACCGTAGGGTCTAGGAATCTCACGTTTGAATCATATGTAGTGCATCGTCTCCACTATAAGTGTGTGCCAGGTTTGGTGTTCCTAACCCCAACAGCTGAGGAAATATCAGCCCCCCAATTTGACCAAGTTTACCATAGACTCCAATGTTAAACCTTCGGTTTCTACCAGTTGACCTTTTGGGGTGCCACTGGCCCGCCATAGGTTCCCTGAACCCCAATCTTGGCCAATGCGTACCCAAAGAGCATTCCCACATCCTCCCGGTGTCGGTGTATTTTTAAGACCCATAGAACCGGAGAGCGACACGCATGTCTTTGCCGGTGTTGTGTGAGGGGGACACCGGTCCCCGAAAGTCGAGGGGGTGCCATTCTGTAGAGAAGGCCTGAAATATTCAAATAAGACCTACCGTAGCCTTCCCCGGTTAACCGGGTCCAAGCTACACCATTTTAAATTGCCATTTTCCGGTTACCGGAGGGTTCTGTTTGGGGTAACGGGCCCCGATTCGGTGTGGGGGTACCCATAGAGTGTCTCTACATCACCCTTAAGTTTTGTAATTTTGTGACCCATGGTCAGGGAGCACCAGTACCGTGAATACGGTCAACATTTTGGCCCCGGTAAATCCCTGGTAAAAGGTCCCCGAACCTCAAAATTTTTATGAGGTGTAGCTGTTATATTTGGAAAAAAGGGGTGCAAGTTTGGTGTCCCTAGCCCTTCTGGTTGTCGAATGGTTGAGCGATAAGTGAAATCTGCCACAATTTGGCCTGGTTTCCCCATAAACTCCTATGTTAAGTGAGGGGCCTAATTTGGGGAGTCAGTACCGGCCTTCTTTCAGTTCCCTGGACCCAAAATTTCTTTGCACATGTAGCCATGGCTCTCTCCTACAAGTGTACCACGTTTGCTGTCATTTGGTTTGGTGGGTCCCCATAAACCGGAGCTCAAACTTGCCCCAATATCGGCAGTTTTTCCCCTAGGCGGCAAAGTGAAGCAAGGGGTGCCGTCTTTGGGAGATGGTTACGGGCCAACCGTAGGGTCTAGGAATCTCAAGTTTGGATCATATGTAGTGCATCGTCTCCCCTATAAGTGTGCCACGTTTGGTGTTCCTAACCCCAACAGCTGAGGAAATATCAGCCCCCCAATTTGACCAAGTTTACCATAGACTCCAATGTTAAACGTGCGGTTTCTACCAGTTGACCTTTTGGGGTGCCACCGGCCCGCCATAGGTTCCCTGAACCCCAATCTTGGCCAATGCGTACCCGAAGAGCATTCCCACAGCCTCCCGGTGTCAGTGTATTTTTAAGACCCATAGAACCAGAGAGCGCCACGCACGTCTTTGCCGGTGTTGTCTGAGGGGGACACTGGTCCCCGAAAGTCGAGGGGGTGCCATTCTATAGAGAAGGCCTGAATTATTCAAATAAGACCTACCGGAGCCTTCCCCGATGAACCGGTTTCGAGCTACACCGTTTCAAAGTGCCATTTTCCGGTTACTGGAGGGTTCCGGTTGGGGTAACGAGCCCCGATTCGCTGTGGCGGTACCCATAGAGTGTCTCTACATCACTCTTAAGTTTTGTAATTTTGTGACCCATGGTCAGGGAGCACCAGTACCGTGAAGACGGTCAACATTGTGGCCCCGGTAAATCCCCGGTAAAAGGTCTCCGAACCTCAAAATTTTTATGAGGTGCAGCTGTCCTATCTGGGAAGAAGGGGTGCAAGTTTGGTGTTGCTAGCTCATTCGGTCATCGAATGGTTGAGCGACAAGTGAAATCCGCCACAATTTGGCCTGGTTCCCCTATAGACTCCCATGTGAAGTGAGGGGCCTAATTTGGGGAGTCGGTACCGCCCTTCCTTCAGTTCCCTGGACCCGAAATTTCTTGCACATGTAGCTATGGCTCCCCTCTACAAGTGTCCTAAGTTTGGTGTGATTTGACTTGGTGGGTCCACAGAAACTGGAGCTCAAACTCGCCCCAATATCGGCAGTTTTTCCCCTAGGCGGCAAAGTGAATCGAGGGGTGCCATATTTGGGAGACGGTTACGGGCCAACCGTAACCGTCCATAGACCCATAGAACCGGAGAGCGCCACGCACGTCTTTGCTGGTGTTGTGTGAGGGGGCCACCTGTCCCCGAAAGTCAAGGGGGGTGCCATACGGTGGAAAAGGCTTGAGATATTATAATGAGACCCCCCTGAGCTTTCTACGGTTAACCGGATCCGAGCTACACTGTTTCAAAGTGCCATTTTCCAGTTACCGGAGGGTTCTGTTTGGGGTACCGGGCCCCGGTTTGGTGTGGTGTACCTATAGAGTGCTTCTACATCACCCCCAAGTTTTGTAATTTTGTGACCCTTGGTCAGGGAGCACTGGTACTGTGAACACGGTCAATATTGTGGCCCCAGTAAAGCCCCGGTAAAAGTCGCTAGCCCATTCGGTCGTCGAATGGTTGAGCGATAAGTGAAATTCGCCACAATTTGGCCTGATTTTCCTGTAGACTCCCATGTTAAGCAAGTGGCCTAATTTGGGGAATTGGTACTGGCCTTCCTTTGGTTCCCTGGACCCGAAATTTCTTTCACGTGTAGCCATGGCTCCCCCCTACAAGTGTGCCAAGTTTGGTGGGATTTGACCCAGTGGGTACCTGGAAACCGGAGCTCAAAGTCGCCCATGTTTTCCCCCAGGCGGAAAAATAAAGCGAGGGGCCCACTTTGGGGAGTCAGTACCGGCTTCCCCTCAGTTCCCTGGACCCGAAATTTCTTCAACATGCAGCCATGGGTCTTCCCTACAAGTGTGCCAAGTTTGGTGGGTTTTCACCAAGTGGGTCCCCGGATACAGGAGCTCAAATTATATTCCGAGCCTCTCCTACACTGTTTTCTCTTCCTCCCATCGGAAAATGCATCCGACGAACTGCGCATGTGCAGTCTTACGTCACGCCAGCTGATCGGGAAATCAGCTGGTGTGATGTAGTGTAGGAGGCATTTCCACTGCTGAGCAGTTTAAAAGGCTCTGTGTGAGAAAGAGACATCCTGAACCTACAAGTTTGACACCTTGTCTCCTAAAGGGTTAAATTAAATTATTGTTATGAATATGGTAGTATATATCATATTAATATATATATATATATATATTATACACACACAGCTTTTTTAGTTTCCAGTATGTTTCTCAGATTGTGTCCTTTCATTACTATTTACATTTCACTTCTTAATTTGTTGCTTTTCTCTTCTCAGTGATGCTCATTGTATCTATTCATTGACACTTGTTTTTATTTTCAGCCCTCCCTCTGCTCATTAATAAAGCACAGTGCTTGCTTGAGCTGCTATATCCACGTAGTGTATTATTTGTGTATAGGTAGAGATCTAGGGAACACACTAGTCTTTTTGTTATGTGTTTTTTTTTATCTCCCAATAAGTATTTCCCATTGATTTTTATATTTTACCCTTTTTTTGAAGTTTTTTCAAGTTTTGTTTAGTTTTTATACTCTGTGTGTTTTTTCTTCTGATTTCAGCAATCCTGATATTTTTCAGTAACTTTTAAATACTCACATTATTACTATAAATCAGGCTTGATGAAGGGGAAGAAAGCCCAGAAACATGTTGTCTATTGTTTTCCAGGCTGCATGTGTGCTTCTAGTTCAATGCTCACTGCATGCTGTGAGAAGATCTCTAGCACTTCTTCATAGCAGAGTTTATCTGTGACCGCTGGTTGCTTCTGATTACCGATTCTTTCACAGAACACCACTCTGTGTGTCCCTGGATCTCTCCCCAGACCTGTCATTATGCCCTGAGGTGTGATGATCCCATGCTTCCAGTGTGGAGACATAAGGCCCCTTTCACACGGGACGGATCCGTGTTGATCCGCCCCGTGAATATCCGTTGCTCAGCGGGGATTGCTCCTTTTTCCCCAGCTGAGCCGGCGGATGACAGGGCGGGACCCGCACACTGTGCAGGGACCGCCCCGTCAGATCTCCGCTCTCCCCTATGGGGGATCGGAGGAACACGGACCGTCTGTCCGTGTTCCTCCGATCCGCTCTGCAGACGGATAGAAAAATAGGATTTTCTTCCGTCCGCAGAATCGGACGAGAGCGGAGCCGGATGACATCGGGTGTTTGCAGATGTACATCCGCTGACACCCGCTATCCCATAGGGATGCCTGTATGTCTGTATTTCATCCGAAAATGGATGGATGAAATACGGACATACGGTCCGCATGTGTGAAAGGGGCCTAATCCTTCTCTCTTATGTGTAAGGCAGGCCATAGCTTATGTCATTTCTTGTTGATGGGGGAATCCTTCCCACAGTGCTATTGTGTTCTGCTGGTGGGGAGTACGGGGAACCTTCCCTGTCGGCAGAACACAATGATTAGTGTTGCCAGCTGTAGCCAGCAGCACTAATTACTTGGGAGAAACTCAACAGACTGCTTGTGTACAACCAGGGTGCCAATACATGGATCAAAATTCAGCTAGTCCCTGCTGAACCAGGCAAATTTCAATCCATGTATGGTCGTGTAAGGAAACCATTGGAAAACATCTGGCGTGCATGTGCGCGCTCATGGGCGACTGCAAATGCCCATAGGCGCTTATACGCGTGCGCAGCAGGCGGCGTGCACCCACAGGAGCGCGTCCCTAGTGCCTTAAAGGGTGCCCTAACCACTGATCAGTGCTGACTGAGCACTGCTGACAGCTGTGCTCCTGATACCTTGAATCCTGTGATTATCCTGTTGATACCCATTGCTGAACTTGGCTTTCCTTGACCCTGTCTCTGGACTCTGGTATACTTGCTTACTGGCTCCTGATCCCGGCTTCCCATTTGACCTTGCTTCTGCCTGATGCCTTGGTACCTTACTGCCCGTCTGCTACCGAACCCGGCTATCCTTGTGACTTCACTCCTGTTCCCTGCTTGGCTCAACACTGCCATCTGAGTATCTGTGACTTCGGTCCTGCGACCAGGTGTGACTTCCTGCTACAAGCTTCCGGGCCTTCATCTGCAGGTACTTGTGTTCCTCCTGTCCCTCGGCTCCTTCTGTTCCACCCTCAGTGGGACCTGGGCTGGAGATACAAGTGAGGCCGACCTCGTCATTTCAGTCTCCCTTCAGGTACGTGACAGGTCGGCTTAAGTCGATATTTTATTTTGTATAATAAATATGGTTATTGCTGCTGACACCTCTCTGTACTCTGTCTCCTGTGTTTCACTGCTTATATTTTCTGTATTCTGTATATTTTTCCTGAGCTCAGAGCGTTAATTACTTGTCCCTGCTGCTGTTGAGTTGTCACCATTTGTTAGTGTAGAAAGTCACAATATCTGAGTAATGATATTTATCCAGCCTAGCCAATCACTGAGGAGTTTGTTGAGTGGTGGAGCTGAGGGAAGGTGATAAATATTGGGAACAAACCTTCCAGAGGGTTCTTTCTCCTCTAGGTCTTGCCTCATTGGAATGCAGCTCCCTGCAATAGTTTTCCACTTAAAAAAAATTTTCATAAAAGATTGGTCACTTTTTTGCCTTTACATAGTTACATAGTCAGGATAAAAAGACACACAAGACCATCCGACCAATGGTTAAACTTTATGTTTGGATTAGGAGATTGTAGGTGTTCAGCTGAGATATATCAATGATACATTGTTTTACTTTTATTTGGGGTAAATCATGGGGGGATATTCAGTCTTATTTGATTTTGATTATTTAATCCATTTAGGGGTTTAAATATTTCACGCATTTATAGGGCGGAGCCTGCGTACTGACGTCACACCGCTGCCATTTCGAGATTGGGATGTTTGAATGCCTTTGCAGCTAGCACAAGCTGATTGTGCTTCACTTGTGAGTTTATTTACCACTTTTTTTATACTACTAAATTATCTTAAACGGAGAGCACTAGATGTTGACTTTTTCTTTGCATATAACAGGCAAATTGATCGGGGTTCCACAGAACCCAAATAAGGAGCCTCGGCCAAAGGAGGTTTTGCATCCATATCACGCCAGTTGTTTTCATTATCCCCGGAGGGGAAAACTGCTGGTTTTACTCTTATATGAGGTGAGCAGCTTGTGAAACTGGTGGAGGAGAGCACATAATATTGTCTGCATTTGGGTGAATTGATTTACGGTTGAATCCTCTTCAATCAGTCACCATTTATTTGCACAAACTTTCACATTCAGTGGACTTATTTATATACACTATGAATGTATTCCTGTTTTATATGTTTTGAGTCACTTAGTAGCTCAGCACTGTTTTTTGGTATATATTTGAAATTTCAATGTACACGCAAAAAAAAATAAAAGATTTGCCTAGAGATATACTCATTACTCATCCCAATGGTGGTCCTGCTGTCACTGGGACAGGAAGTGAGGTGAAATCTCCCCAATGGGACAGCAATGACAACTGAGCAGAAGTGTTTATTCTTTTAGAGTTTGATTTTTCCCCATGACTATCCTAACACACAGCCCTGGGTAAGTTTTCCAGGTGGACTAAAATTTGTTTGTTGGTCATTATGTTATTTTATATATAAATTTGAACTATTCACACAGACAGGACACACATCTGACACTTAACAATTGTCTTTATTATAAGCAGAGTAATGATGAATAATATCAAATACATGAATATATTACTAAATAATGTACAAGAGTGCTGAGCCATTTTAAAAATACCTATAATAAACTTTGAGAATGCAAACAGGGGGATGGAAAGCCTTCCCATACCTCAGATATCCACTAGAGTTCCCAGAATCCCCAAAACTTAGAACCATGGACATCCGTGGAGGGTGGGGACTCTGAGGGAGGAACTTTTTATGGACAATGAATTATATTTAATCTTAGTTATTTACCAATAGCATGTTACACTATATTTCCAAAACTATTGGGACACCCCAATACAGGCTTCTGTATTCTGTGACTTCTGTGATTGGCTCCCACAGCTGTCACATGATCAGGAGCCCATCGCACTGACTAATGATCAGGAGCCTTGACTGAGGGCTGTTGGTGACAACTCAGTCACTGTGCTCGGAGTGCATAGTAATTGTAGTCTCAGCACAAAACCTCATACCACCATGGCGGACATGTGCCCTATATGCTGTATGTAGACAGATGCTGTGTCATTGTGGGACATTCTGTAACAGCAGCTGCAGTGAGCTTGTTTCCCTCTAGTGTTCAGCCTGGTCATTGTTCCATCATTACATGAATGCAGAGAGAGAGAGAGACCACTACTGAAAGCAGGGGATTGTGGGATATTTGGTCCGGAGAGCCAGGATTTACATTGGAGCCAGTGTTGTTGTAGACTACAAGTTCCAGCTGGCTAGGAGAGAGAGGGATCCTGGGTGAGGACATAAATAGTCTGGTCTTGGGAAGAGGTCTTCTTTTTGGGAGCATGGCCTTCAGCTGCGAGCAGGGACCCGGCCGCTTTGGGGAACATGAGCGGGTGATACGGCCTTGACAGCTTGAGGAGACTCCAGCAAGTGAGCGTTACACCTGAAGGCAGATCTCCCATCACCAGCCCCCTGGCGGCCAAGTGACAGTCGGGGGTCACTATCATCGTCACCGTTACAGACCCAGCATAATCTCAGTGTCGTGTGGTGCAGGGCCAGGCACCATCCACTGGTTGCAGATTCTTCAAGAGCCTGCTCCAGGACATCCTATTCCCTTGAGCCTTGGTATCATCAGGATTGGTGAGCAGGCAGAAGCCCACTTTGTGTACACCCCACAGAGACACTGCATGCAGACACCTTTATCCCATCTCTCTACATAAAGGCTTTGAAAAGGAAACACACTTTCCTTTATTTCTTGTTGTTCTTGTGCGCTGCATTTTGAGATTTCATAATTTGCCGAGTCACAAATGGTAATTCTCCATTCCGAACGCTAGTTTACAAGACCAACCGCTTCTGGCTCATCCTTACTTCCGAGCATGCGTGTTTGTACTTTGGACTTTTGTCTGACGGACTTGTGTACACATGATCGGAAAATCCGACAACACACATTTGTCCGCAGAAAATCTTAAAGCCTGCCATCCAACATTTGTCCGCGGAAAATCCGACAACAATTGTCCGATGGAGCGTACAAACGGTCGGATTTTCCGCCAGCAGCCTGTCATCACACATTTCCCATCGGAAAATCCGATGGTGTGTACGTGGCTTAAGAGTGAGGTGTGCATTGAGGAGAGCAGGGAAAGGAGACATGTAAGGTGATTATAAGACAAAACTTCATTAGACAAAATAATGTCGTTTATAAGGCTTCCAGCCAGTTACATGTTTGTATGCATTATGTAATACTTAAACTTTAAAAAGAGGTCCACTATAGTGTCAGTCACCCACACCCTCAAAAAATAAAAATAAAGTTTGAGAAAATACAAAGACCATACAAAAAATGTTAATACAGTGTCTTGAAAAAGTATTCATACCCCTTGAAATCTTCCACATTTTGTCATGTTACAACCAAAAACGTAAATGTATTTTATTGGGATTTTATGTGATAGACCAACACAAAGTGGCACATAATTGTGACGTGGAAGTGACTGTACAGATGAATGAATATGAAGCGCTGTGAGGCTTCCTGCTCATTCACAAACTGAAGCATAGTAAGCATAGTTTACTATATTTACTATGCTTCAGTGATGAATGGACACAGGAGTGATTGGTACTGATCACTCCTGTGTCCATTCAGGAAGGGGCCAGTAAATAAAATATTTACAAGCCCCTTCCCCTACTCTCCATTCTGAAAAATCCCCCTGTGTGCCCACAGCAGCTGCCGGTGGGAAAGGAGGGGAGCCGGCACCACTGCATGGGGAAAGGGGCACACAGGGGGTCCCAGACAGCAGATGGAGGGGGCACATGTGCTAGAACCAATCCCAGCTGGAGGGAGGGAGTGGAGGAGAATCTGCCAGTGCTGCAGGGGGAGGCAGAAGGGGATCAGTGTCTGCAATAAGACAGTACAGCCGGCCCTCCTGCTCAGCAGGTGCCTGGTCCCCCCTTTTGAACTGATGGGACCCAGGCCCAGTACAGGAGGGCTGGCTGTACTGCCTTATCAGTGCGCCTTAAACTCACTGTGCCCTCTTTGCACAGTGATGGAGCTGTCATAGACAGCTCACAGTCTCTAGCAATGATCGGAAGCTGGAGGGATGAGCTTCTGATCATGTGATCACTGTGACAGCCAATGACAGGGGTCACGTAATTGGGCAGTTCTTCCTGGGTGTATAGACCCAGTTAAAGAGATGCCAGGGCTGGGCATAAAGCGGTTAAAATAAATCATTCACTCTTAGTGAGCTGAGCAGAATGAGTGCTCAAGGGTGACAGCTCTATGTGTACTGGAGGGCGATCATTTTTCTTCCACCACATCAAGCTGTAGACGTATCTCTGACACTGGGAGGATGCAAAATAATAGATAAGAGGATCCAGACAACAGTTTATACTACTGATACTGGAAAAGATGATGGAGGGAATATACTGATAGCGATCATCATTATTAGGAAACTGCTTGTAGTAAATTAAATAGATGACATTGGTTGGGCCAAAACAAAGGACAAAGACACTCAGTACAATCACAGATAGACGGATAGCTCGTGATCTTTTATGTGTGCGATCGAATGTTAATCTGCTGAGACTGCGGATGATTCCGATGTAACAGAAAGTTGTAATGAATAACGGTAAGAAATTAAAAAGTGAGAACACAGTGCAGAAGTAAACATAACTAGAAGCAATATGATACCCTAAATGCTGACTTTCATGACACATTGTTATGTCTCCGCCTTTATGCGAGGTTTGTTTTACTATGAGATGGGGCACAATGCTGGCCAATGAGATGACCCAGATGACACCACACACCAGCCAGGCTCGGGTCACTGTACGCCAGGGGGGAGACCGCACCGGGTAGACTACGGCCAGGAAACGGTCCACGCTGATACTTGTCATGAGCAGGATGGAGCAAAACATGTTACAGTAAAATGCTCCTGTGACAAAGCGACACATTCCATCTCCAAAGATCCAGTTATTTCCCAAGAATCTGTAGACAATATAAAAAGGAAGGATGCAAACAAGGAGGAGATCTGCTATGGTGAGGTTCAGCATGTAGACCATTGCTGGCTTCCTGACCTTCATCTTCATCAGAAACATGATGATCACCATGATATTGAGAGGAAGAGCCACGAGGAACACAACAGTATAGATCGATGGGACAAGAATGGTCACACTCCAATGTCTTAAAATACACAAGACTTCATAATCCATATCTGGAAAGTAAACACCCAGTATTAGCATTAATACAGTAAAGAAATTGGATACAGTTAACTTTTCTTTAAAGCAGAACTGTGGTTGAAAAAAATAGAAAATTAATAGCTCATATAAAGTAAAATTAAGAAGAAACAAACAAAACAACAACAATCACTCTGAACCAGAGCCCTCCTTCCTCTATATAGCTATATATACAGGGCTTTTTTCTGTCAGAATACGGCAGAACTTCTGCCACCTCCAGCGCTGGCCCTTTGCTGGTTGCTCAGAAGCCTGGCTTCTATGGTTACAAGGGACAGCACTCTCCCAGTGGCACACACAGAACCCTCCCTGTCCTGCACTTACCTATGACAGCAGACTACAGTGTGGGGGATGTGAACAGCCACTCTAGTCCTTAGCGTGTTGGCAACACTTTCATAGCTTTAAAATAGGGATGAGCTTCGAGTTCGAGTCGAACTCATGTTCGACTCGAACATTGGCTGTTCGCAAGTTCACCGAACAGCGAACAATTTGGGGTGTTCGCAGCAAATTCGAATGCCGCGGAACACCCTTTAAAAGTCTATGGGAGAAATCAAAACTGCTCATTTTAAAGGCTAATATGCAAGTTATTGTCATAAAAAGTGTTTGGGGACCTGGGTCCTGCCCCAGGGGACATGGATCAATGCAAAAAAAAGTTTTAAAAACGGCCGTTTTTTCAGGAGCAGTGATTTTAATAATACTTAAAGTCAATCAATAAAAGTGTAATATCCCTTTAAATTTCGTACCTGGGGGGTGTCTATAGTGTGCCTGTAAAGGGGCGCATGTTTCCTGTGTTTAGAACAGTCTGACAGCAAAATGACATTTTGAAGGAAAAAACTCATTTAAAACTACCCGCGGCTATTGCATTGCCGACAATACACATAGAAGTTCATTGATAAAAACGGCATGGGAATTCCCCAAAGGGGAACCCCGAACCAAAATTAAAAAAAAAAAATGACGTGGGGGTCCCCCTAAATTCCATACCAGGCCCTTCAGGTCTGGTATGGATATTAAGGGGAACCCCGGCCAAAATTTAAAAAAAAAAATGACGTGGGGTTCCCCCTAAATTCCATACCAGACCCTTCAGGTCTGGTATGGATTTTAAGGGGAACCCCGCACCAAAAAAAAAAAAAAAAAAACGGCGTGGGGTCCCCCCAAAAATCCATACCAGACCCTTATCCGAGCACGCAACCTGGCAGGCCGCAGGAAAAGAGGGGGGGACGAGAGTGCGGCCCCCCCTCCCTCCTGAACCGTACCAGGCCACATGCCCTCAACATTGGGAGGGTGCTTTGGGGTAGCCCCCCAAAACACCTTGTCCCCATGTTGATGAGGACAAGGGCCTCATCCCCACAACCCTGGCCGGTGGTTGTGGGGGTCTGCGGGCGGGGGGCTTATCGGAATCTGGAAGCCCCCTTTAACAAGGTGACCCCCAGATCCCGGCCCCCCCCCTGTGTAAAATGGTAAGGGGGTACATAAGTACCCCTACCATTTCACGAAAAAAGTGTCAAAAATGTTAAAAATGACAAGAGACAGTTTTTGACAATTCCTTTATTTAAATGCTTCTTCTTTCTTCTATCTTCCTTCATCTTCTGGTTCTTCTGGCTCTTCTGGTTCTTCTGGTTCTTCCTCCGGCGTTCTCGTCCAGCATCTCCTCCGCGGCGTCTTCTGTCTTCTTCTCCTCGGGCCGCTCCGCACCCATGGCATGGGGGGGAGGCTCCCGCTCTTCTCTTCTTCTTTTCTTCTTTTCTTCTTTTCTTCTCTTCTTCTCTTCTTCTTCATTTTCTTCTCCGGGCCGCTCCGCAATCCATGCTGGCATGGAGGGAGGCTCCCGCTGTGTGACGGCGCTCCTCGTCTGACAGTTCTTAAATAACGGGGGGCGGGGCCACCCGGTGACCCCGCCCCCCTCTGACGCACGGTGACTTGACGGGACTTCCCTGTGGCATTCCCCGTGACGTCACAGGGAAGTCCCGTCAAGTCACCGTGCGTCAGAGGGGGGCGGGGTCACCGGGTGGCCCCGCCCCCCCCGTTATTTAAGAACTGTCAGACGAGGAGCGCCGTCACACAGCGGGAGCCTCCCTCCATGCCAGCATGGATTGCGGAGCGGCCCGGAGAAGAAAATGAAGAAGAAGAGAAGAAGAGAAGAAAAGAAGAAAAGAAGAAAAGAAGAAGAGAAGAAGAGAAGAGCGGGAGCCTCCCCCCCATGCCATGGGTGCGGAGCGGCCCGAGGAGAAGAAGACAGAAGACGCCGCGGAGGAGATGCTGGACGAGAACGCCGGAGGAAGAACCAGAAGAACCAGAAGAGCCAGAAGAACCAGAAGATGAAGGAAGATAGAAGAAAGAAGAAGCATTTAAATAAAGGAATTGTCAAAAACTGTCTCTTGTCATTTTTAACATTTTTGACACTTTTTTCGTGAAATGGTAGGGGTACTTATGTACCCCCTTACCATTTCACACAGGGGGGGGGCCGGGATCTGGGGGTCACCTTGTTAAAGGGGGCTTCCAGATTCCGATAAGCCCCCCGCCCGCAGACCCCCACAACCACCGGCCAGGGTTGTGGGGATGAGGCCCTTGTCCTCATCAACATGGGGACAAGGTGTTTTGGGGGGCTACCCCAAAGCACCCTCCCAATGTTGAGGGCATGTGGCCTGGTACGGTTCAGGAGGGAGGGGGGCCGCACTCTCGTCCCCCCCTCTTTTCCTGCGGCCTGCCAGGTTGCGTGCTCGGATAAGGGTCTGGTATGGATTTTTGGGGGGACCCCACGCCGTTTTTTTTTTTTTTTTTGGCGCGGGGTTCCCCTTAAAATCCATACCAGACCTGAAGGGTCTGGTATGGAATTTAGGGGGAACCCCACGTCATTTTTTTTTTTTAATTTTGGCCGGGGTTCCCCTTAATATCCATACCAGACCTGAAGGGCCTGGTATGGAATTTAGGAGGACTCCCACGTCATTTTTTTTTTTTAATTTTGGTTCGGGGTTCCCCTTTGGGGAATTCCCATGCTGTTTTTATCAATGAACTTCTATGTGTATTGTCGGCAATGCAATAGCCGCGGGTAGTTTTAAATGAGTTTTTTCCTTCAAAATGTCATTTTGCTGTCAGACTGTTCTAAACACAGGAAACATGCGCCCCTTTACAGGCATACTATAGACACCCCCCAGGTACGAAATTTAAAGGGATATTACACTTTTATTGTTTGACTTTAAGCATTATTAAAATCACTGCTCCTGAAAAAACGGCCGTTTTTAAAACTTTTTTTTGCATTGATCCATGTCCCCTGGGGCAGGACCCAGGTCCCCAAACACTTTTTATGACAATAACTTGCATATAAGCCTTGAAAATTAGCACTTTTGATTATTCATGTTCGTGTCCCATAGACTTTAACGGTGTTCGCATGTTCGAACGAACTTTTTCCTGTTCGCATGTTCTGGTGCGAACCGAACAGGGGGGTGTTCGGCTCATCCCTACTTTAAAAAATAGCAAGCTTGTTAAAGTGGTTGTAAACCCTTACAGACCACGTTGACCTACATGTAAGCCTAGATTAAGGCTTACCTGTAGGTCCAAGAAATATCTCGTAAACCTACACGGTTTAGGAGATATTTGCAAAAAGACAGGCACCGCTGTCTACGGCGCATGCGTCGTAGACAGCGGCGCACAGGCGCACTGAGCATGCCGCTGCTAACGGCGATATGCCGTTAGTGGCGGCTCCCGTGCGCATGCGCGGGAGTGACGTCATCATGGCTCCGGTCAATCACAGCGCCGGAGCCATGATACCCGGAAGAAGATGGACGCTCCGTAGCAGAGGGGACAGCGGTGACATCGCAGGCTCCTGTGTCAGGTAAGTGACACATAATGGGCTACTATGTGATGCATAGTAGCCCATTATGCTTTACCTTTGCAGGGAAACAAAGAGAAAGTAAACCCATCAGGGTTTACTTCCTCTTTAAGTTTATACATTAATATTTTTTATACAAAAGCAATAGAAATGTAAGAATTTGGTGTTATGTTTCCTTTAAAGGAAATACTGAACTCTGCACTCCATATGTAGCACACTCCTTAACTTTGCATTCGGTATGTATTGTAGTTCACTCCAGAACCCTGCACTCTCTACAAGGCAAACTCCAGAACCCTGCACTTTGTACATGGCAAACTCCAGAACCCTGCACTCTCTATGTGGCAAACTCCAGAACCCTGCACTCTCTATGTGGCAAACTCCAGAACCCTACACTCTCTATGTGGCAAACTCCAGAACCCTGCACTCTCTATGTGGCAAACTCCAGAACCCTGCACTCTCTATGTGGCAAACTCTAGAACCCTGCACTTTCTATGTGGCAAATTCTAGAACCCCGCACTCTGTATGTGGCAAACTCCAGAACATTGCACTCTGTATGTGGCAAACTCCAGAACACTGGACGCTGTACACAGCACATTCCTGACCTCTGCACTCTGTACATAGCACTCTCCTGGACACTGCACTCTGTACATAGCACTCTCCTGAACACTGCACTCTGTACATAACGCACTCCTGAACCCTGCACTCTGTACATAGCACACTCCTGAACCCTGAACTATATACATAGCACATTCCTGAATGCTTCACTCTATAGATAGCACTCTCCTGAACCCTGCACTGTGTAGGTAGCACACTTCTGAACACTGCACACTGTACATGGCGAATCTCTAAATTCTGTATTCTGTACATGGCACACTCTTGAACCCTGCACTCTGTATGTCCTACACTCCTTACTTCTATACATAGTGCTCTCTTTAATGTGCACACTCTATGTAGCACACTCCTTAATGCTCCTTAACTGTCAGGGAAATAGGAGCATCCCTACGCATAGTCCCGCTAGGTTAGCAAACCAGCACAGGCAAGGTCGTTCTAACGCGCATCAACACACACGGATGTGCAATGTTTCTACTAGGCGGACGCCTGGCGCCACGTTCGGACGAATGCGCATGCGTAACAACGTTGCAATGGTACGAACGCACGAACGGAATGGTGCGCGCACGACGTGATACTGGCGCCTTGTTTATTTAAACGTTCCACTGACAGTGCCACATCGCTGGATTATCATCAGCTCTTCCTGTGTTCCTGTGATTGTGATTCCTGTTTTCCTGACCTCCTGTGTACCGACCTGGCTTGTTATCTACTCCTCTGGACCTCCTGGCTCTACCCACCGGCTTGCTTTTGACTCTTCCTGCCTGCTTCCTGCATCTGACCCCGGCTTAGCTAAAGGCAGGGGCGGACTGACAACTCATGGGGCCCCCGGGCAATAGGGGCTCATGGGGCCCCCTTAGTCCCCACCCACCCACACACAAGCCACACCCTCACAAAGCCCCACGTATATATTGCACTGCTACATTACATGCATTGGTCACAGAATTTCTCTACTTCATGTTCAAAATAAATGTTTAAAGATGAAAGAAAAATAAACTCACTTTAACCACATACATTTACTGCAGGGCTGCGTCACCTGTGAGCAGAATCATGTACAGGTACTTGATTCTGCACTTGCGGGTCTGCATGCTGTTTGACCTGCTGCCGCTGTGATTGGACACACCGAGAGCTAACCAGCGGGTCCGGAGGACCCCATGTCCGCCAGGCCCCGACGATCGTTTCCAACAGAGGCAGAACTGTGGTCTGCCTATGTAAACAAGTCCCCAGAGAGCCTCCCCTTACATCAGGGTCCCCAGAGAGCCTCCCCCCATACATCAGGGTCCCCAGAGAACCTCCCCTTACATCAGGGTCCCCAGAGAACCTCCCCTTACATCAGGGTCCCCAGAGAACCTCCCCTTACATCAGGGTCCCCAGAGAGCCTCCCCTTACATCAGGGTCCCCAGAGAACCTCCCCTTACATCAGGGTCCCCAGAGAGCCTCCTCCTTACATCAGGGTCCCCAGAGAGCCTCCTCCTTACATCAGGGTCCCCAGAGAGCCTCCCCTTACATCAGGGTCCCCAGAGAGCCTCCCCTTACATCAGGGTCCCCAGAGAACCTCCCCTTACATCAGGGTCCCCAGAGAGCCTCCTCCTTACATCAGGGTCCCCAGAGAGCCTCCCCTTACATCAGGGTCCCCAGAGAGCCTCCTCCTTACATCAGGGTCCCCAGAGAGCCTCCTCCTTACATCAGGGTCCCCAGAGAGCCCCCTCCTTACATCAGGGTCCCCAGAGAGCCCCCTCCTTACATCAAGGTCCCCAGAGAGCCCCCTCCTTACATCAGGGTCCCCAGAGAAACCCCCCATACATCAGGGTCCCCAGAGAGCCCCCCTTACATCAAGGTCTTCAGAGAGCCCCCCTTACATTAAGGTCTTCAGAGAGCCCCCCTTACATCAAGGTCCCCAGAGAGCCCCCCCATACATCAAGGTCTCCAGAGAGCCCCACATACATCAGGGTCCACTCCCCAGAGAGCCCCCCCCCATGCATCAGGGTCCCAGAGAGCCCCCCGTAGATCTGGGTCCCCAGAGAGCCCCCCATAGATCTGGGTCCCCAGAGAGCCCCCAATAGATCTGGGTCCCCAGAGAGCCCCCCCCATACATCAGGGTCCCCAGAGAGCCCCCCATACATCAGGGTCTCCAGAGAGCCCCCCCAAACATCAGGGTCCCCAGAGAGCCTCCTCCTTACATCAGGGTCCCCAGAGAGCCTCCTCCTTACATCAGGGTTCCCAGAGAGTCCCCTCCTTACATCAGGGTCCCCAGAGAACCCCCTCCTTACATCAGGGTCCCCAGAGAGCCCCCTCCTTACATCAAGGTCCCCAGAGAGCCCCCTCCTTACATCAAGGTCCCCAGAGAGCCCCCTCCTTACATCAGGGTCCCCAGTGAAACCCCTCTTACATCAGGGTCCCCAGAGAGCCCCCCCATACATCAAGGTCCCCAGAGAGCCCCCCCATACATCAAGGTCCCCAGAGAGCCCCCCCATACATCAAGGTCCCCAGAGAGCCCCCCCATACATCAAGGTCTCCAGAGAGCCCCCCCATACATCAAGGTCTCCAGAGAGCCCCACATACATCAGGGTCAACTCCCCAGAGAGCCCCCCTATACATCAGGGTCCCAGAGAGCCCCCCATAGATCTTGGTCCCCAGAAAGCCCCCCAAAGATCTGGGTCCCCAGAGAGCCCCCCCATACATCAGGGTCCCCAGAGAGCCCCCCCATACATCAGGGTCCCCAGAGAGCCCCCCCCATACATCAGGGTCTCCAGAGAGCCCCCCCAAACATCAGGGTCCCCAGAGAGCCTCCTCCTTACATTAGGGTCCCCAGAGAGCCTCGTCCTTACATCAGGGTCCCCAGAGAGCCCCCCATACATCAGGGTCCCCAGAGAGCCTCCCCCCATACATCAGGGTCCCCAGAGAGCCTTCCCCCATACATCAGGGTCCCCAGAGAGCCTCGTCCTTACATTAGGGTCCCCAGAGAGCCTCCTCCTTACATCAGGGTCCCCAGAGAGCCTCCCCCCATACATCAGGGTCCCCAGAGAGCCCCCCCATACATCAGGGTCCCCAGAGAGCCCCCCCCATACATTAGGGTCCCCAGAGAGCCCCCCATACATCAGGGTCCCCAGAGAGCCCCCCATACATCAGGGTCCCTAGAGAGCCCCCCATACATCAGGGTCCCTAGAGAGCCCCCCCATACATCAGGGTCCCCAGAGAGCCCCCCCATACATCAGGGTCCCCAGAGAGCCTCGTCCTTACATTAGGGTCCCCAGAGAGCCTCCTCCTTACATCAGGGTCCCCAGAGAGCCTCCCCCCATACATCAGGGTCCCCAGAGAGCCCCCCCATACATCAGGGTCCCCAGAGAGCCCCCCCATACATCAGGGTCCCCAGAGAGCCCCCCATACATCAGGGTCCCCAGAGAGCCCCCCATACATCAGGGTCCCTAGAGAGCCCCCCCATACATCAGGGTCCCCAGAGAGCCCCCCCATACATCAGGGTCCCCAGAGAGCCCCCCCATACATCAGGGTCCCCAGAGAGCCCCCCCATACATCAGGGTCCCCAGAGAACCCCCCATACATCAGGGTCCCCAGACTTAACCCCCCCAGAGGTTCCCCTGTACCTGGCTGTGCACCTCCAACCCAAGGGGGAGGTGGGAGGTGGCGATCGGCAGTTCTATGGTGCCTGTGGATCTCACTGGGGCTTGTAGTCCTCCTTCTGATTCTGTACAGTGGATAGGGGAGGGGCCTCTGACCCGGGCAGCAGTCGGCAACAGCATACAAGCAGAGAGTGAAACTTGTAGCTGCCCGGGTCAGAGGCCCCTCCCCTTTCCACTCTACAATCTGGAGGAGAAATACAAGTCCCCGGGAGATGCTGCGAGCACCATAGAGCTGCTGATCGCCACCTCCCACTCCCCTCACTGCATCCCAAACTGAAAGAGGAGATGCCCGCCTCATCCCCCCGCACCCCCCCCCCGCGGCAGTCGGCAGAACGGCTCCACCGCAGCACGCCCAGCAGCATACCCCTAGATCCGACGAGCATGTCTCCCGGGCCCCCTACTGGCTGCGGGCCCTCGGTCGGCGTCCGATCGACCGAATGGTCAGTCCGCCCCTGGCTAAAGGACTCTGCATTCCTCTGTCTCCTGTACCTGGACTTGTTGTTTAGATTCTCGGACTGCTTTACTGTGTTTGACCCCCTGGCCTGGCTTCTAATTTCCTATTGGACTTCCATTGGTCCCCTTCCTTGGACCTTAAGCACGTTGCCTCCAGTGACTTTGTTCTATCAAGCCTCCAACACCGGCTCCTACTTCCAGGCAACCCGTGCTTCTGTGAGCACCGCATCCCTGTGTCATCTTCAGGGTTGTGCTGCACTCAGCCGCAAGGGGAGCCCTCTCAGCAACTCGGTCTCCTACCAAGATCCTGACATTAACTGTGCACACTATACATCCATAGCACACTCCTGAAACCTGAAATCTGTATGTAGAAAACTCCAGAACCCTGCACTTTTTGGGTAGTGTACTCCTGAACTCTGCGCTCTGTACATAGCACTCTCCTGAATACTACACTCTATATGTTGCAAACTTCTAAAAATTGCATTCTTTATGTAGCACACTCCTGAAATCGGCTCTCTTTACATAATGCACTCTTAAACCCTGCTCTCTGTATGTAGAGTACTCCTGAAAATGTCATTATGCACATAGAGCACTCTTGAACCCTGAACGTTGTATTTAGGACACTCCTGAACTCTGCACTTTGTACCTAGCACACTCCTGAACTATGCACCCTTTGCATAGCATTGTCAGAGGCACTGAGCTCAATGGACAGCTTGGACCAATAGTAAAGTACCATTGGCCCAAGTTGTCCAATAAAAATGTTGCAGTGGAGGCACGCCTCTCACTGCAGTGTCATAGAAGGAAGCATGTGTCTAAAAAATAAAAATGCTCAGTTTTTGAAAATACAGTAAATTACCTTAAAAACAATATATAATAATTATTTGTATATTACTTACTTATGGTAATTAACCCCTTGCCACCAAGGCCAATTCTGACACTTTTCTCCTACATGTAAAAATCATCATTTTCTTGCTAGAAAATTACTCAGAACCCCCAAAAATTATATATATTGTTTTAGCAGACACCCTGGGGAATACAATGGTGGTTATTGCAACTTTTTATGTTACACGGTATTTGCACAGCAATTTTTCAAAAGTGTTTTTTTGAAAAGAAACTGTTTTATGAATAAAAAAAAAACAAAAACAGTAAAGTTAGACCAATTTTTTTGTATAATGTGAAAGATGTTACGCCAAGTAAATAGATACCTAACATGTCACGCTTTACAATTGCGCACACTTGTGGAATGGAGCCAAACTTCAGTACTTAAAAATGTCCATAGGCGACGCTTTAAAATTTTTTACAGGTTACATGTTTAGAGTTACAGAGGAGGTCTAGTGCTAGAATTATTGCTCTTGCTCTAACGATCGCGGCGTATGTAACCTGTGTGTATCTGGCTCTGATATTAGCCAGTGCCTCACCAGACACTCACCGGACGCCCCCGACCCAAATCTTAAAAATACATTTGGACAGGGCTGTACGAATGCCGGAGCTTTGATGCCTTACTTCACAGCTACAACTTTTTTTTTTGTAATTTCTTTAGCTGCAGCATCTTTAACTCAGCCTGCAGAGTTTGACAGGCAGCACCGCCTATCAAACTCGCCTATTGATTTCAATGGGGCCACTCCGCAACTGTAAGCCAGACTCACTTGCAGTAGCAGCATAGTCCAACAATGTAAAACTACCATTCAGTAAAACAAAACAAGGAGGCAGCAGTAGCACCTCATGAACTCCTGTCAGGTGCTGCTATACCACTCGTTGAAAAGCAGTCAACCACAGATCACTTTTCAGAGGGCAGCAAGCATTACCGCAAATGTGAAAGAAACTTGAAACACGTCATCCATTTCACACTCCCCACCAACCAGGTCACTCCCCAGCCAGTTCCCATGTTAGCCACCTCCCTTCAACTTATATTACAGGTGATCATTTCCCAACCTGCAGATGACAGACTCTACTCCAAAAGATATCACTCCCAGTTACTCCCCCCACCCACTGATTGATATCCCTCCATGACCACCTCACACCCACCTGCTGACAGACCTCTCTCCCCAGCCTGTCCCCTCACACCCTCTCACCTGCTGACCTGTGGATGGGGGAATCACTCCCGCAATGTTCTTGTGATCTGCCAGTGGGGAGCCTTCCCAACCCACACAATACAATCATCGGTGTTGCTAACTATAGCTGGCAACACTAATTGTTTTGGGAAAAACCTGACAGGCTGATTGTACTCAAGTCGATTTAATAGATTGACTTGTGTAAGACCAGCTAGCCCATACATAGATCGACTATGGCTGGGTTTTGCTTAATTGGCTTAATTTCAATCCATGTATGGCCACTACGCAGCCCCTAAACATCCTTTCACAAATCTTTACATTTTTTCCTTCCCAGATTCCTTCATCTTCCTCACCTGTACATAGTGCCCACTGTCATATCCACCAGACTCCGCTCCTGTACATACTGCTCACTGTCATATCCTCCACACTCCTCTCCTGTACATACTGCCTGCTGTCATACCCTCCACACTCCTCTCCTGTACATACTTCCCGCTGTCATACCCTCAACACTCCTCTCCTGTACATACTGCCCGTTGTCATACCCTCAACACTCTTCTTCTATACATACCACCAACTGTCATCCCCTCCACACTTCTCTCCTGTACATACTGCTCACTGTCATATCCTCCACACTCCTCTCCTGTACATACTGCTCACTGTCATACCCCTACACTCCTCTCCTGTACATATGGCCCACTGTCTTACCCTCCCCACTCCTCTCTTGTACATACTGCCCACTGTCATACCCTCCACACTCCTCTCCTGTACATACTGCCCACTATCTTACCCTCCCCACTCCTCTCCTATACATAGTGCCCGCTGTCATACCCTCCACACTCCTCTCCTGTACATACTGCCCACTGTCATACCCTTCACACTCCTCTCCTGTACATACTGCTCACTGTCATACCCTCCACACTCCTCTCCTGTACATACTGCCCACTGTCATCCCCTCCACACTCCTCTCCTGTACATACTGCCCACTGTCATCCCCTCCACACTCCTCTCCTGTACATACTGCCCACTGTCATCCCCTCCACACTCCTCTCCTGTACATACTGCCCACAGTCATCCCCTCCACACTCTTCTCCTGTACATACTGCTCACTGTCATACCCTCCACAGTCCTCTCTTGTACATACAGCCCACTGTCATCCGCTCCACACTCCTCTCCTGTACATACTGCTCACTGTCATATCCTCCACACTCCTCTCCTGTACATACTGCCCACTGTCATATCCTCCACACTCCTCTCCTTTACATACTGTCCATGTCATACCCTCCGCACTCCTCTCCTGTACATACTGCCCACTGTCATATCCCCCACACTCTTCTCCTGTACATACTGCTCACTGTCATATCCTCCACATTCCTCTTCTGTACATACTGCTCACTGTCATATCCTCCACACTCTTCTCCTGTACATACTACCCACTGTCATATCCACCACACTCCTCTCCTGTACATACTGCTTACTGTCATATCCTCCACACTCTTCTCCTGTACATACTGCTCACTGTCATATCCTCCACACTCCTCTCATGTACATACTGCCCACTGTCATAGCCTCTGCACTCCTCTCCTGTACATACTGCTCACTGTCGTATCCTCCACACTCCTCTCTCTTACATACTGCCCACTGTCATACCCTCCACACTCCTCTCCTGTACATACTGCCCACTGTCATATCCTCCACACTCCTCTCCTGTACATACTGCTCGCTGTCATATCCTCCCCACTCCTTTTCTGTACATACTGCCCACTGTCATATCCACCACACTCCTCTCCTGTACATACTGCCCACTGTCATATCCTCTACACTCCTCTCTTGTACATACTGCCCACTGTCATACCCTCCACACTCCTGTCCTGTACATACTGCTCACTGTCATACCCTCCACTAGGGATGAGCTGAACACCCCTCGGTTCGGTTCGCATCCAGAACATGCGAACAGGAAAAAAATTTGTTCAAACACTTGAACACCATTAAAGTCTATGTGACACGAACATGAATAATCAAAAGTGCTCATTTTAAAGGGTTATATGCAAGTTATTGTCATAAAAAGTGTTTAGGGACCTGGGTCCTGCCCCAGGGGACATGTATCAATGCAAAAAGAAGTTTTTAAAACGGAAGTTTTTTTCGGGAGCAGTGATTTTATTAATGCTTAAAGTGAGACAATAAAAATGTAATATTCCTTTAAATTTCGTATCTATAGTATGCCTGTAAAGGGGCGCATGTTTCCCGTGTTTAGAACAGTCTGACAGCAAAATGACATTTCTAAAGGAAAAAAAGTCATGTAAAACTACTATCGCTACTATCACTACTAACTATTGTAAAACTACTATCGCTAGCGCCGGCTATAATGAATTGTACCTTACCAGCCACTCACCTCACCGCATGTTCCTGACCCGAATCTTCAAAATACATTTGGACAGGGCTATATGAATGCTGGAGCTTTGATGCCTTACTCCACAGCTGCAACTTTTTTTTGTAATTTCTTTAGCTGCAGCATCTTTAACTCAGCCTGCAGAGTATGACAGGCAGCACCGCCTATCAAACTCGCCTATTGATTTCAATGGGGCCACTCTGCAACTGCAAGCCAAATTCACTCGCAGTAGTAGCATAGTCCAACAATGTAAAAATACCATTCACCAACGTAAAACAAAACAAGGAGGTGGCAGTAGCACCTCATGAACGCCTGTCAGCTACTGCTATACCACTCATTGAAAAGCAATCCACCACAGATCACTTTTCAGAGGGCAGTAAGCATTACCGCAAATGTGAAAGAAACTTGAAGTACATCATCCATTTCACACTCACCACCAACCAGGTCACTCCCCAGCCACTTCCCATGTTAGCACCTCCTTTCAACTTTATATCACAGGTGATCATTTCCCAACCTGCAGAAGACAGACCCTACTCCAAAAGATATCACTCCCAGTTACTCCCCCCACCCTACTGACCCCGTGGGCCTTGGGCAATTCCCAAGTGTATAGTTGCCAACATTTCAAAAATATTTTCAGGGCCCTTTTTTTTCCAGTGGTATATATAGAGTAGCTGACATACCCTATGTTCCTCTATCCATCACAGTAGTAATCACAAAATTAAATGAGTACTAATAATGGGCAGAACAAATATGAGGACTGAGAAGATTTCCTTTAGTTGAACTAACAAAAGTGTGCCCATTCTAGAGCTGGTAACATTGATGATATTCAATATCATTGTTAAGAACTGTTTTTGTGGGTAAGAGGCATAAGGGAGGAGTATGAAAGGTATAAAAGTGGGAAGCATGTGCAGGTGAGGGAAAGGAATGTGGAGGATATAACATTGGGCAGTATGTACAGGAGAGGAGTATGGAGGGTTGACATTGGGCACTATGTATGGGAGAGGAGTGTGGAGGGTATGCCAATGGGCAGTATGTACAGGAGAGGAGTGTGGAGGGTAAGCCAGTGGGCAGTATGTACAGGAGATGAGTGTGGAGGGTAAGCCAGTGGGCAGTATGTACAGGAGATGAGTGTGGAGGGTAAGCCAGTGGGCAGTATGTACAGGAGAGGAGTGTGGAGGGTAAGCCAGTGGGCAGTATGTACAGGAGAGGAGTGTGGAGAGAAAGACAGTTGGCAGTATGTACAGGAGAGGAGTGTGGAGGGTATGACAGTGGGCAGTATGTACAGGAGAGGAGTGTGGGGGAGATGACAGTGGTCAGTATGTACAGGAGAGGAGTGTGGAGGGTATGACAGTGGGCAGTATGTACAGGAGAGGAGTGTGAAGGGTATGACAGTGAGCAGTATGTACAGGAGAGGAGTGTGGAGGGTATGACAGTGGGAAGTATGTACAGGAGAGGAGTGTAAAGGGTATGACAGTGGGCAGAATGTACAGGAGAGGAGTATGGAGGGTATGACAGTGGTCAGTATGTACAGGAGAGGAGTGTGCAGGGTATGACAGTGGGCAGTATGTACAGGAGAGGAGTGTGGAGGGTATGACAGTGGGCAGTATGTACAGGAGAGGAGTGTGGAGGGTATGACAGTGGGCAGTATGTACAGGAGAGGAGTGTGGAGGGTGTGACAGTGGGCAGTATGTATGGGAGAGGAGTGTGGAGGGTATGACAGTGGGCAGTATGTATGGGAGAGGAGTGTGGAGGGTATGACAGTGGGCAGTAGGTACAGGAGAGGAGTGTGGAGGGTATGACAGTGGGCAGTATGTACAGGAGAGAAGTGTGGAGGCTGTGACAGTGGGCAGTATGTACAGGAGAGAAGTGTGGAGGCTGTGACAGTGGGCAGTATGTACAGGAGAGGAGTGTGAAGGGTATGACAGTGGGCAGTATGTATGGGAGAGGAGTGTGGAGGGTATGACAGTGGGCAGTATGTACAGGAGAGGAGTGTGGAGGGTATGACAGTAGACAGTATGTACAGGAGAGGAGTGTGGAGGGTATGACAGTGGGCAGTATGTACAGGAGAGGAGTGTGGAGGGTATGACAGTGGACAGTATGTACAGGAGAGAAGTGTGGAGGCTGTGACAGTGGGCAGTATGTACAGGAGAGGAGTGTGAAGGGTATGACAGTGGGCAGTATGTATGGGAGAGGAGTGTGGAGGGTATGACAGTGGGCAGTATGTACAGGAGAGGAGTGTGGAGGGTATGACAGTGGGCAGTATGTACAGGAGAGGAGTGTGGAGGGTATGACAGTGGACAGTATGTACAGGAGAGAAGTGTGGAGGCTGTGACAGTGGGCAGTATGTACAGGAGAGGAGTGTGAAGGGTATGACAGTGGACAGTATGTACAGGAGTTCAGTGTGAAGGGTATGACAGTGGGCAGTATGTACAGGAGAGGAGTGTGGAGGGTATGACAGTGGGCAGTATGTATGGGAGAGGAGTGTGTAGGGTATGACAGTGGGCAGTATGTATGGGAGAGGAGTGTGGAGGGTATGACAGTACCCTTTCTTCAAGGAAAGAGAGTGATACGATTCCATTCAATGTAAAGAAAGAAAAAAACACAGGGGTGGGCTTCACAGTGACTGATCCCTGTGGTAGCCAATCAGAGGCTATTACAGCGATCAGGTGACCTGGAACCAGGAGATCCGGGTCCCGATCGAAAGTACGGGCCTGAGGCTCTTGGTGAGACCCCAGGCCATTTTTTTCTATTCAGCACTGCCCTAATTTAACTGGCAATTGTGCGGTCATGCAACGCTGTGCCCAAATTAAATTGATATGATTTTTTCATACAAATTGAGCTTTCTTTTGGTGTTATTTCATTTCCACTGGGTTTTTTTTTATTTTTTAATATATAAACGAAAAAAGACTGAAGATTTTGAAAAGAAAATCAATATTTTCTACTTTCTGTTATGAAACTTATCCAATAAAACCAAATTTCCTCATACATTTATACCAAAAGGTATTCTGCTACATGTCTTTGGTGTCTTTGGTAAAAACAAAATCCCAATAAGTGTATAATTGGTTTGTGTGAAAGTTATAGTATCTACAAACTACTGTATGGTATATATCTGAAATTGATCAATCCTGATATACTGATGGATCTAATTTCTTAAGGCCCTTAAAATGCCAGGACGGTACAAATATCTCCCAAATGAACTTTTTGCAAAGTAAACAGTCTGGGGCATTTAGTAAGAGGCATGACAAGTTTTTTTGAAGTTGTAATTTTTCATAATTTTTTGGAAAGCAAAGAAATTAAATAATTTTTTTCCTCTTTTTTTTTTACATACTGTCACCAGTGCAGTACAGCGTCATCATATGACTGGTGTGGATGTGATCAGGGATACTGACTGGTGACAGTATGTTTAAAATAAAATATTTTTTATTCCGTTTTCTTAAAAAAAAAATTATTTTACATCCTGTCATCAGAGTAGTTCAGTGTCACCACAGTGTCACTGTACTTCTCTGGGGGGTGATCAGGATGTTTAATTTCACACGTTTTTATTTTACCCCAGTAGGTGTGCCAGTGCGCATGTACTAAGTGACATACTGGTACATCATGGTACGGGTATTATGGGCGGGTGGGAAGTAGTTAATGTAAAGGAAGAACTCATTTAGTATTCTTCTTTTGGAACACTGCAATTTTTGTTTTCTTTGGGTTGATGGGTAGTGCCCATATCTCTCTCTTTCATTGTATTTCTATATATTGTCTGTCTGTCTGTCTATCTCTCTAGTTATAATCTAGCTATCTATTTGGTTTCATTATATTTGATACTTTTGTTAACTTTGAAAAATGCATCTTAATTCTGTCTATTAATAGGGGACAGTTGAAAATGTGAGCAAAAAAAAAAAAAACAAACAAAACGGGTGGACATATTTGAAGTCAAGATAGTAATGTTTTTAAAATTAAATTGCATTGTATGATAAGTATCTTACCGTAGATGACAAATGTAGATTCACCATCTGCAAAAGTATGGGAGTAAAGTGTTAGATAATCATAAAATCTGAGCCTACATTTCAGTTTTTGTTACACATTTTTTAAATGTTTTTTAAAAAAAGAGAGATGATACTCTAGGTGAGCAAATGGTTAGCTGCATGCCCCGATAAAGATATAGAAAAAAGTATAAGGAATTTCCCTGTGCGGTTTTGTATTGCAGCAAAAAAATTTGACAGGCTTGTTTTTAATATATTTCTTCAAATACTATATATTTTTTTTAGAAGTCTGTATCTTTTTCCCCTGAAGAAGACCTATACTACATGTGGTCAAAACGCGTTGGGGGGGTCTCTTTACATGATGTTCTACAGATACTGTGTTATTTTTGAAGGTTCATTGTATTGATGTAATACTGTATGGATTTAACACTGTACCCAATGTATGCTATGTATGTCTTCCAGTTTGTATTTTAAACCTCATGCTTTCACTGACATGTGCTATTTTGTAGAATACTTTTTTGTAATAAAATATACTTTTTTATAATTCATTTTGAATTTTTTGCTGCAATACAAAACCCCACAGGGAAATTCCTTATACTTTTTTTAATTTAATTATCATTTTTCTATCCCTGTTATTTTATGTTATTAGAAATATTTAGAGAACAATGAGGGGTAAATTGATTGATCAGAATAGAATCCCCTTACCTCAATCCTGTCCATAATAACATTACAGGTCCTCTTACCCCAATCCTGTCCATAATAACATTACAGGTCTTCTTACCCCAATCCTGTCCATAATAACATTACAGGTCCTCTTAAAAAGAAACAAAGGAACCGCGCTCTTGTATCATAAATTACATATCACCATACTGAATAAACAAATAATTCTTCATTTAAATTATAACAGATACATAAAAATTGTGAAGTCCATGTATAAATCCCACATGTTAATAACGTCCTCAGTGAGTACAGGAAGTGTTCCTCTCCATCCGCATGCAGACACACAATGCACTCACCAGACTTAATTGACCCCTATTACAGGGAGTCAAATTGCTCATATGGGAAAATCCAAGATGTTATACATGAGGTCACAGGAATGAATCCAAACTGCTGCTGTCATCCATTCAGTATATACAGTTGTGCTCAAAAGTTTGCATACCCTGGAAAAAATTGTGAAATTTTGGCATCCATGTGAGGGCTAACAGACTCATTGACTATTTATATGCAGACACTAATTGTGATTTAAAAAGCCACAAATTAGGGAAATTAACCTTTAATTGCCATTTTAACCTGTGTGTGCCACCTTCTGTGTCTGTACCAAGGCCAAACATTCCAGGGTATGTAAACTTTTGATCAGGGCCATTTGGGTGATTTCTGTTATTATGATTTTTAAAAGGTTCCAAAAAACTATGTGATAATAAATGGCTTCATGTGATTGCTATCCTTAAATAAAAGACAGTTTTTTTGGCATGATCAGTGTATTTTCAATATTAATGCCAAAATTCACAATATCTGCCAGGGTATGCAAACTTTTGAGCATTACTGTATGTAGAGAACGTATTCAAAGCTCCAGTGTTGCCATATAGAGAGGGAGAGGTCACCCCTGAAGACGTCAGACATAGGCTGATAAAATGGCATTGGATGGTGTTTGACATATGTAATTTCTGGTCAGCTGTAATGCAGGTGGAGCGCAAACTGGCGATTCCTATACAATACATGCTGATCCTTGTCTTCGTTGAAGTGCAATACTACCTTCTTTTTTAAATAAATGATTTGAGATACTGCACCATGAGAGTGTCCTTTCCTTTCCCTCCCTATATGGCAAAACTGGAGCTTTGAATACGTTATCTACAGTGTATATGTATGTATGTGTGTGTATGTATATGTGTGTGTGTGTGTGTATATATATATGTGTGTATGTGTGTGTGTGTGTGTATATATATTTATATATTATTATAAAAATGACTCCCTGTAATAGGGGTCAATTAAATCTGGTGAGTGCATTGTGTGTCTGTATGCGGGTGGAGAGGAACCTTTCCTATACTCACTGAGAACATTGTTCACGTGTGGGAATTATACATGGACTTCACAATTTTTATGAATCTATTATAATTTAAATGAAGTTGTATTTGTTTATCTCTATGATGATATGTAATTTATGATATAAGAGCATGGTTCCTTTGTTTCTTTTCAGGTTATAGGGGTTTTTACACTTTACAACACACAGCGCCTTATTGTAGTTTATTTGTTTTTTTGGTTATTGATTTGCATGGGTTTGGAACCTATTGGTTCCTATATTTTCTTTCATTACAGGTCCTCTTGCTCGAATCCTGTCCATAATAACATAACAGGACTTCTTATCCCAATCTTGTCCATAACAACATTAGAGGTCCTTTTTACTCCAATCCTGTCCATAATAAAATAACAGGTCCTCTTATCCCGATCTTGTCCATAATAACATTAGAGGTCCTCTTACCCCAATCCTGTCCATAATAACAACATTACAGGTCCTCTTATCCCAATCCTGTCCATAATAACAACATTACAGGTCCTCTTATCCCAATCCTGTCCATATTAACATTAGAGGTCCTCTTACCCCAATCCTGTCCATAATAACATTACAGGTCCTCTTACCCCAATCCTGTCCATAATAACATTACAGGTCCTCTTATCCCAATTCTGTCCGTAATATCATTACAGGTCCTTTTACCCAGCAGACTGAGAACATAGCTCCCAACTGTCCCTGATTTTGTGAGACTGCCCCTGATTTGGAACAAAGTCCCTCCGCCCCTCTTTCCCCCTCATTTTTCCCTCATTTTGGTCTGATCTATATAGATGTATATAAAATACACTATCAAAAAGTGTTTCCCAGTGCTAAACCTTTCATCCAATTTCTAAATCACAAAAGCCAACATAAAGGAATAGTAGTGCTAAAAAAAGCACTTGTGGGTTAATATAATTCTCTGAGGGGGTGTGGCAGGGGGTGTTTCCTAAGCCTACCAGGGACGTAGATAAGGGGGGTAGAACCCCCCCAGAGCATCAGTGTAGCTTTAAATTGTTGTGCCAGGCTGTTGCGATTAATTTGGTGCGGCGGCGGCTGGCTGCATGCACTTGGCACTAATACACTGTTATTTTAATGCTGCGTCTTGCTGTTACTCCCTCTGACCACTTGGCGCACTGTAGGCTTGGCTTGTGATAAGGGAGGTGAGTCTGGCTGACAGTCCTCTAGTCTGGTCTCTCTGCTCCGCCTCCACTTCTTTCCACAGTGACTCCAGAGACATGTCTTGACTTGTCCAGCCAAGTAAACAGAGCAGAAGCTTCCAGGACAGACTGTCACAGCACCACTGAGAGCAGAGCGGGAGGGAGTGGCAGGCACCTAATTCCACCCACCGACTGGTCTGATCTATATTGGCTCCGCCTCTTTACAGTTCTGCTGCTTCCCGCCTTTGGCTGTGTGGGGGGAGGAGCAGAGCCTGGGTGCTGCTGCTAAGCTGTCGGTGTGCCTCCCAGACCAACCCCCGAGGTCATCATTGTGGAATGTGGATCATCATCTGAATTGTGAAGTGCTGCTGTGCTGGCAGTTCCAGACTTCTACACACACAGGTCAGGTCACCAACCACCAGGTTTCTGTGTGTGTGTCTGTCTGTCTGTTATCTGTCTGTCTATGTGTGTGTGTGTGTGTGTGTCTGTGTGTGTGTGTGAGTGTCTGTCTGTGTGTCTGTATGTGTGTGTGAGTGTCTGTCTGTGTGTCTGTATGTGTGTGTGTGTGTGTGTGAGTGAGTGTCTGTGTGTGTGTGTCTCTGTATGTGTGTGTGTCTGTCTGTCTCTATGTGTGTGTGTCTGTGTAGCGCTGGTAGATTTACGATCTACCATCTAATAGGTAAATTTAGTAAATTGCTCGTTTAAAGAAGTTAGATTTGCCTCTGTTCCAGCTTGGCTGACGTTGCGTGTGTTTCCATACTGAGTCGGTAGGTGTCGTTGCCACCATTGGCTAGTGTTGGAAGGGCAACGTGTCGAAGCATATGGGTGCTCTTCTGTCCCGGAGATAACTCGGTGGAGGTGGTCCTCCGAGTTGCATTCTGGGGGAGAGTATTTATGGGACAGACGCCATGTTTTAGGGGTTTTTTTTACAGCCACCTGCTGGCCCTCCTGGCCGACAGGAATGCGTTACAGTGCTACCTCATGTTCCTTCGTCTCGGAGGCCCGCGCCGCTCCGACGCGTGGGTAGGCCCAGAAGCTTGTCTGGGGCTTCCACTGAAGCCGAGGAATGGTCCTGAGCTGTCTATCCAGAGGGAAGAAGCTGGACAGCCGAGGAGATCCCAGGGGAAGACCCGTCATGGAAGGATCACGCAGAGTGCTGGTCTGGAGAGGGGCCTGGTGACACGGTTGGAGGACGTATTCCAAAGTTACTTTACAGCATAGTATTGCCGGGTCGGCTTAAAGGTTCAAGTACTGTGTCTGAAGTTCGTTGCAACACTCATACATCCTGTGGCAGAGGATTATACAAGTTCATCTTAAGCAAGTCTGTGGCAGAGACTTTTGTTCGTGCTACGTACTGGCTGCTAGGCAAGTGAGAGAGGCCTATCCGAACAAAGATTGTATCCCGTACGGGGATCGCATCCGATTACAAAGCTATATTCTATAGGACATTCACAAAGGATCCTACAGAAGGTATTTGAGCTTGCCTGCAGTTCTCTTTCCGTCTCTTTCATGCTTCTCCCTTTGTTGATTGTTCAATAAAGCATTGAAAACGTACTCAAGTGTTAGTGCTTATATCGTCCGGAGGTAAACTCAACGAAACCCTAGACCCGGTGCCGGTGAAACAGAGAGAAGGAGAGTGAAGGTATCAAGCCCGCTTAAACCAGCAGCTCCACCGAGAGTTATTGCTACATGTGGGGGTGTCATCCGGGATTTGTTGACTGTTCAATTCTCGCAACCCAGAGAGGTGTTTCACCGGAAGTTTACGGTGAGAGCTGGACTTTGTCAGAATTTGCGGGAAGAGAAGGGGTTAAAACTGCAGGACTTTATTTCTGAGTGCGTAGGCGGCGGGCGCCAGTGAAAACCCGGGAGCTATGTGAGCAGAACAGGTGGGAGGAGCTACCCTACTTGATACCACGTGGGACGTGTGTGTGTGTTTGGCGCCAGAGAAGAGGAGAGGCCTCGTGATCGTGCTGAAGAAGATCAGAGAGTGGCCATGTCTCTTCCGGCGATACAGCCAATTGTGGGACCGGGAATGTTCCCTGCGAGCACCGTGTTGAATACTGTGCTGACCGGAACCCTGCTTACGGATACTGGAGTTCGTTTGAAGCCGCAGGGGAGGTTTGTTCTGTATACCTCAGGAGATATTGAGGGACTGGGCATGATCTGCCACCGATGTGAAGGACTGGCCGTGCATCTCTGTCCATTTGGCCGATGTCCACAATGTGGAGAATACTTGTTCATGGTAGAGCAACCTACCATGCCGCCCCGTGCTTATCGGATGGATTGGGCAACAGGTATCGCCACAGTAGAAGCTGCTACTACTACAGAGAGAGAGAGAACAACAGGCTACCACTTTGCCTGTTGCTGCTGGGAATGTTCCGGAGAGAGACACTGCTGCTGCTGTCTCATCGGGGGACATTACTTTGATTTCTACTTCCACTACACCTATCCCTGTTGTACCTGTCCAGAGGAAGGTGGGATATGTGAAGGCTTCCCGCGGCTGTGGTCGAGGCCTACCTCAGCAACTACCTGAACCGGAGTTACCGGAGTCCACGTCAGGAACGGGTAAGCCGCTTAGGGGAATGTATCTGGGACTGTAAATAAATATCTGCCAGCAGAAGAGTTGGGAGATTCGGAAATAGAATCCATGTCGGATCTTTCCGGTGATGATGACCTATTTGAGACTATGTCGCAAGAGCTGTTGTGGTCACAAGGCGAGGACATTGCCTCTGCTATGACTTTCCCTGAATGGACAGCCCTGAGTTCTGGGAAGACGTCACCCTGTGTGGAGCCGCACAGTACTGTTACAGAGACTTTACCGAAAGTTGTTAGTTCACTACAGACACTGGCTGGGTCTATGGTGAGCAAATCATTGGATTCTTGTTTACCCCTGGTATGGGTAGAAACAGGCCTTTACCCAAACTTGGGCGCTTGCAGAGAGTGCTAAACAAGCGTCTGGCTAAGGAGTTAGGTTTGGAGTTCCCCTTTGTGCCCCAGGACATAATGCAAGTGATTGAAACTAATCGGGAACTTTGGTACAGTGAAGCTGTTTGGGACTATTTGTCTGTGCCTAAGCCTTTCCGAAGGATGGATGAACGTTACAGTGGATGTTTTATGCACTGGAACTTCGGTCGGCACATCTATGCTGACAAAGTGGTTATTTGTAGGCTCAGAAAAAATGACATTGTCTACTTCATTACCACAGTGGATAAACTGGGAAACGCACTAACTTTGCCAGATCCCCAGTTTTATTGGTAAATATGGACAAGAGAACTTTAAAGTTAGATCGTTAGTTAGGATTATCATAAAGAGATCTTCGTGGTCAAGATCTGGATATTCTGCTCAGTGTTTTAAATCCAAGGACTTCTTGTTTGCTAGCCGGATTTTTTTCATTTAAGGAAAAAGAATTTTATTATTATCGAGGGATGGACTCCTTAAGATTATTCTGATATAGGTAAAAGGAAGAGAGGCTCATTTCTAAAGGAGGCTTTTCTCCAGATATTGTACAGTATGTATGTGTGTTTAATGTGTTTTCCTTTTCAGGAACTATTGGATCCCCTATCGCACTGGGAGGTTTTCCAGCTAGATAGTGAGGTTATGTACAGTCATAGATGGTTTTGTTTACGGATGTGAACATAATGTTTTGTAGATGTAAGTCTTATAATGTTTTCTCCTGTCTTTCCTTCTTCTTTGTCTATCCAAGTTAAAAAAAAAAAAAAAAAAAAGCTCAAATACTTACTTCCAGGCTTGGTAGTTATCATTAGTGTTTTGGACAGATGTTGGGGACAACGTCTACTGTAGTGGGGGGAGTATGTAGCGCTGGTAGATTTACGATCTACCATCTGATAGGTAAATTTAGTAAATTGCTCAATTAAAGAAGTTAGATTTGCCTCTGTTCCAGCTTGGCTGACGTTGCGTGTGTTTCCATACTGAGTCGGTAGGTGTCGTTGTCACTATTGGCTAGTGTTGAAAGGGCAACGTGTTGAAGCGTATGGGTGCTCTTCTGTCCCGGAGACAACTCGGTGGGGGTGGTCCTCCAAGTTGCATTCTGGGGGAGAGTATTTATGGGACAGACGCCATGTTTTAGGGTTTTTTTTACAGCCTCCTGCTGGCCCTCCTGGCCGACAGGTATGCATTACAGTGCTACCTCGTGGTCCTCCGTCTCAGAGGCCCGCACTGCTCCAGGACGTGGGTGGGCCCAGAAGCTTGTCTGGGGCGCCCACTGAAGCCGAGGAATGGTCCTGAGCTGTCTATCCAGAGGGAAGAAGCTGGACAGCCGAGGAGATCCCAGGGGAGGACCCGTCATGGAAGGATCACGCAGAGTGCTGGTCTGGAGAGGGGCCTGGTGACTCGGTTGGAGGACGTATTCCAAAGTTACTTTACAGCATAGTATTGCCGGGTCGGCTTAAAGGTTCAAGTACTGTGTCTGAAGTTCGTTGCAACACTCATACATCCTGTGGCAGAGGATTATACAAGTTCATCTTAAGCAAGTCTGTGGCAGAGACTTTTGTTCGTGCTACGTACTGGCTGCTAGGCAAGTGAGAGAGGCCTATCCAGGCGAGCAAAGATTGTATCCCGTACAGGGATCGCATCCGATTACAAAGCTAAATTCTATAGGACATTCACAAAGGATCCTACAGAAGGTATTTGAGCTTCCCTGCAGTTCTCTTTCCATCTCTTTCATGCTACTTCCTTCGTTGATTGTTCAATAAAGCATTGAAAACGTACTCAAGTGTTGGTGCTTATATCGTCCGGCGGTAAACTCAACAAACCCTAGACCCGGTGCCGGTGAAACAGAGGGAAGGAGAGCGAAGGTAACAAGCCCGCTTAAACCAGCAGCTCCACCGAGAGTTATTGCTACATCTGTTTATGTATGTGTGTCTGTCTATGTGTGTGTATGTGTGTCTGTCTGTCTGTCTGTATGTGTGTGTCTGTCTGTATGTGCTTGTGCCTGTCTGTATGTGCGTGTGTCTGTCTGTCTATGTGTGCGTGTGTGTGTGTGTGTGTGGCTGTCTGTCTGTCTGTATGTGTGTCTGTATGTGTGTCTGTATGCCTGTATGTGTGTATGTGTGTATGTGTGTGTGTGTGTGTGTGTGTGTGTGTGTGTCTGTATGTGTCTGTCTGTCTGTATGTGTGTCTGTATGTGAGTCTGTCTGTCTGTCTGTATGTGTGTCTGTATGTGTGTCTGTATGTGAGTCTGTCTGTCTGCCTGTATGTGTGTGTCCTTCTGTCTGTATGTGTGTCTGTCTCTCTGTATGTGTGTGTCTGTATGCCTGTATGTGTGTGTGTCTGTCTGTCTGTATGTATGTGTGTCTGTATGTGTGTGTCCTTCTGTCTGTATGTGTGTGTGTGTCTGTCTGTATGTGTGTGTCTGTCTGTCTGTATGTGTGTCTGTATGCCTGTATGTGTGTGTGTCTGTCTGTATGTGTGTTTCTGTATGTCTGTATGTGTGTGTGTGTCTGTCTGTATGTCTGTGTGTGTGTGTGTGTGTGTGTGTGTGTGTGTGTATGTGTGTGTGTCTGTCTGTCTGTCTGTCTGTGTGTCTGTCTATGCATGTGTGTGTGTCTGTCTGTATGTGTGTGTGTCTGTATGTGTGTGTGTCTGTCTGTCTGTATGTGTGTGTCCTTCTGTCTGTATGTATGTGTGTCTGTCTGTATGTGTGTGTGTGTCTGTCTGTCTGTATGTGTGTGTGTGTCTGTCTGTATGTGTGTTTCTGTATGTCTGTATGTGTGTCTGTATGTATGTGTATGTGTGTGTGTGTCTGTCTGTATGTGTGTGTGTGTTTCTGTGTTGTATTCTAGATCTGAACTGTCTTCAATCAAGGACCAAGTTAGGCTGTCAGCCCAGAACAGTTAGGAGTTCAGTTTTTTTTACTTCTGTTCTGGAGTCCACTTAACTCTTTCATATTATCTCAGGACTCATGTGATGCTTTCATGCATGATGCTGCTTGCATACCACCAGAGCAGAGTGTAAAATAGATGTAAGGTTGATGATCTCTTATAAAAGCCAATCCTGTGCCATTCTAAATATAAGTACAGAGGGCAGGTTGGACTTTTTTTTCTTTGCTTTTGCTGTCCTAAAATTAAACTCTAATAGAATGTTTAATGGATTCACTCTTACCTCCAGAGTTGACAATATTTTCTGTATGCAAGGATAATGATTTTATAAAATCACTTGAGTCCTGCAGTGTTCACTCTGTGCACTGTGCAGTATAAAGCTTTAATTCTAGTAGGTTTAACATCATTGTTAAAATAAAAGTGGAGACATCTGTACTCCAGTTTTTCATGAGACCAACAGTGTGTATGCAAAGCTGTTTCATATTTTAACCATACACTTTTAATTTCATTTTCCTCTGAGCTGTAGTTTTCAGAAAATGTGTCGTCTATTATTTGAGGGCAAAGATTGGCACAAATGAACAGGCCCTCATTCCCCATGTGTGTGCTATCATATCTTTGCACATTCAAATAACAGGGGGAACATTCTGAGATTTACCCTTAGCTGTATGGAGTGCTGTGCTGTTATATTTGAATGCTGCCCTGGAGGTTATTAATCCCTATTTTAATGTATGCTGCTACATTGGAGTCTTGCTGAGAAACTTGATGACCCTTTCCAAGCAATGCTAAGCCTACTGGTCTTAGCTTAACCGCTTGCCGACCAGCGCACGCCGATTTACGTCAGCAGAATGGCACTGGTAGGCAAAAGGGCGTACAGGTATGTACCCTTTTACGAAGCGTGCCCGCCACAGTCTCAGTGACCGCGGGTCCCATGGACTCGATGTCTGCCAGGTGCCTGCGATCATGTCACGGAGAGGAAGAACAGGGAGATGCTTTTGTAAACAATGCATTTCCCCGTTCTGCCTAGTGACAGGACAGAGATCACTGCTCTCTGTCATTGGGAGCTGTGATCACTGTCCTGTGTGTTGAAGCCCACCCCCCCCTACAGTTAGAATCACTCCCTAGGACACACTTAACCCCTTCACTGCCCCCTAGTGGTTAATACCTTCACTGCCAGTGTCATTTACACAGTAATCAATGCATTTTTATAGCATCAATCGCTGTATAAATGACAATGGTCCCAAAATAGTGTCAAAAGTGTCCAATGTGTCCGCCATAATGTCGCAGTCCCAATAAAAATCACAGATCTCCGCCATTACTAATTTAAAAAAAATAAAAATGTCATAAAACTATCCCCTATTTTGTAGACGCTATAAATTTTGCACAAACCAATCAATATACGCTTATTGTGATCTATTTTTGTTTTACCAAAAATATGTAGAAGAATACATTTTGGCCTAAATTTAGGAAAAAAATTGTTTTTTTTATATTTTTTGGGGGATATTTATTATAGAAAAAGAAAATATTGCGTTTTTTTCAAAATTGTCGCTCTTTTTTTGTTTATAGCGCAAAAAATAAAAACCACAGAGGCAATCAAATACCACCAAAAGAAAGCTCTATTTGTTGGAAAAAAAGGACGTCAATTTTGTTTGGGTACAGCGTCACATGACAGTGCAATTGTCAGTTAAAGCGACGCAGTGCCGAAAAAGTGCTCTGATCAGGAGGGGGGTAAAATCCTCCGGAGCTAAAGTGGTAGTAAACCGCAAAATAAAATCTCCCTGAAAGTTAATGGCATAGTGTGTGCTGGTAATCCCCGGTACCAGGGATTACTATATACCGGAGAATACTTATTTTGCTGTCATATTTTTCATGTAACTTGTTGTCTTTTGTTTTTGTTGTGTTTTATGTTTGCACACTTTTACAATATTTTGATGTCCTTTTAATATCGATCACCTGATGATCGTATGTTTTTATGTATATTCAATAAATATTACTTTTTGCTTATATATACGTGTGTGTTGTCTACATAGTTCCAATGAAGGGGGATTTTTCTTTTTCTCAAATTGTTTATCACGGATGTGGTAATCACACTGATCTGACACGGTGAAACCCTCTTTTTTGTTAGTGTGTGCTAGTATGCATTGCATACTAGCACATTATGAAAGACTTACCTGAAAAGGAAGCCCTCCAGCAGCTGCTGACAGTGCTTCTATCTTCACCTAGTCTTCTTTTCGGGTTAACAGGCTGTGGGCATCTGATTGGCCGAGCCGCGATGTCCTGACTCCATGCATGGGGGAGTCACAGCTATGGCACAGCTCTCTCAATGGAATGCAAACCATCCATTGAGAGCACAGAGTGCATTCACTGGTGACCTCACTGGTGCTGCTTAAGCAAATATCTTCTAAACAGTACACATTTAGGAGATATTTACTGTCACAAAAACACCTTTACTACCACTTCAAGGTTTTTACACTGCAAAGCTTTGTTTTATGCCTATGATTATCCAATGGAGATGATGATTAATGAGTTTAATATATCTGTCCTTCCTTAAGGAAGCCACTTAGTTACATCTTTGGAGAACCCTGGCCAGGTTGTTTGGCCATTTGTTCTGCAGGTCTCTTTAATTAGAAGGTCCTTTAAAGTCGGTAAGCCTGCACTCTTTATTAAGGTGGCAGTGTCACGGCTTGGATGTGTTAATGGTGGTGATGGAGGTTCACTTTTCATATGGCTGTTTTTGAACACTTATGAAGAGGATTATTACTTCTGTACATCGATTTGTCACTATATATTCCTTTCTGTATTTGGACTTTATTTTGTATGGTTATCCCTAAAAAAGGGGATTATTATATGAACATTATTATTATTATCACTTTATTTTACCTCAGCTCTTTTGTTACATATTTGAATTTATTCTGAGTTAATTATCTCACAGCAGAGTCGCTGGTGGTTTTAATGTTTTTCCAAGCGCAGTTTCAAATTTTGGAATATATACAGTCAGGTCCATAAATATTGGGACATCGACACAATTCTAATCTTTTTGGCTCTATACACCACTGTGACAGACCTAGCCGGGAAAGAGACTTTTGGAGGGGACTGTATGCTAGCCTCTTGCCAATCAATCGGGGGCCCTTGCATTTGGGGGAATGGTGCTCTTTGTGAGCTGTAAGTCTGGGGACCCTGGATTTGCCATATTGGAATAGTGGCTGATTCATAATGCTGGGACAGATACTGTTAGGAGATGCTAATGTAAATTCCAACACCTGTCTGTCTATTGTCTGCTAAAATGTGTATTGTAAATAAGTCTACTATGGGATCTAAGAGTCATTAGATTCCCATTTTTATTTGTGTTAATTAACTCTGCTATTGTGTGAAGAAGAGTCTATGTTGATTGTGATAATGTTGATTGGATTTTCTGAACTACAAGACGGCCAGTCTGGCCTAACGGTCATGTTTGAGTCATCTAGGCTGTCTAAAGGGATTAGTTAATTAGCTCATGTTAATTAGGTTAATTAGATTACAGCTGTATTGTTAGAGTAATATGAGCAGGAGGTCTGCACCTCCACGTTGAGTGTATAAAAGCCTGTATTTTGTCATCAATAAAGATAGATTCCTGGTTGAACTTACATACAGCCTGCCTGGTGTTTGTTCTGAGCTATCACAACTGGGTTAGAACGGCACATAGCTGTAATTCTAATCCCGGAGCATTGGATGACCGAGCAATCAGATGGTGCGATCTGCAAACTGATTCAATAGCTGCAGAGGAGTGTCGGGAGAGTGGAACCGAGCGAGCAAATGGGCTCGTTACATTGGTTGGCAGCCGTGGGATTTGCTCTCCAGTTACTGGGACACTCCAAACCAGCCTGCAGGAGAGCCACGCTGAAAGACTTATTGAGAGCTGTGGAGGGAATGGTGGGATTGTGCTTCCTTGCCGTGAACACATCCAAACCATCACCTGGATCCAAGGTAGCAGGATAGCAGGAGAGGAGAAATACCAGCCACCATGGATGAGGAATTCAGAAGGAGGTTGCGAGAGGAGATACAGCACAGAGGACCAGTATCAGAGCAGGTCCTGCAAGGATGGTTTGATTCTGTCCGCTATGAGCTCTGGAAGGAAGTACTAGCCCGTGAGCAGCAACACCAGGGAAAAGTTCTCCCCTCCGTCCATGTGAGGTACTGGTCGCAGTATGAAGTGCGAATGCTGTTTTTGGGGGAGCAGCCGAACCAGGAGTGGACAGCCGAGTTAAGCAGGCTGATCCGGGCAGAAATGCGGTTGGACGAGAGCTACAGAGCCCTCCAGTGGTATGTAGCCCAAGTGTGCCCATGGACGGCGGATGACAGCCCCACGGAAGGCTTTGACTACGATGGCCTGGGATTGTTATACTGGAGGCTGTCCAGGGACCCTGACTTTGAAAGTGATCGGGAGGGGCGTTTGGAGGAAATAATGGAGCACAGAGAGTGAAGACTGAATGTCTCAGAAGTGCACTGGGCACTGGAAGATTTGGAGTTTCTGGCCGTTCAGGAATGGGAGTTGGAGATCGCCTACAAACAGCTGTTAGACTCTGCTCAGCAGCAGGGTGGTGCTCCCTTTGCCTGGAACTATCAGGAAATACCAGTTGACAACTCTGAAATCCTGGCTGAAGAGTTGACAATGTGGCAGAGTAACGGTGTGCTTTGCCAACCTGCACCCACAGATATGGAGGCGGAGGTCTTATGGCAGATGCAGCAAGTGCTGACTGACCTTGATGTACCTGTTTCTGCATTGGATGATCTTGGATGGAGGAATGTGCCTGTCCAGCAGAATGCCAGAGAATCGGCAGTGGAAAATCTGAAGATTGCCGTCCCCAAACCTGAAGTGCTGACAACAGGGCAGAGCTCTGCTAACCTCTGCCCAGCACTGATAGCATCTTCTGGGTTCCACGGAGAGGAGATGGTGAACCTTTATCCCCAGACACTTGTTGCAGAGACAGGGGATTTGATAGACTTTTCTGCTGAGGAAGAACAACCTGGTGAGCCTCCAACAGAAGAAGAGCTGTTATTAGGGCCAAACTTCACTATGCTCTGCCCAGCACCAACAGAAGTATCTGTGAAGTCATAAGGAACTTCCCCAGCTGAAGCGCTGGCAACCCGACAGAGGGTCCAAGATCTCTGCCCTACACCTGCGGCGGTTCCGGAGGCTCAGGGTGAGAAGGAGGTGGTCACGTCCCAGCAGCAGATCAGGATGCAGGGGGAGAAGGGAGAGGAGGTGTTTGTCATCCCTCCCCAACAGTTAGCCGGAGCAGATGGTGTGGGGTTTCCAGCAGAAGGGCTGGCAACAGGGCCGAGTACTGCTGGACTCTGCCCTCAACTAACAGAGGATGGATGTCCTGTGAAGGTGGATGGGACTTCAGTCTCCACCTGCATACCCCAGGGATGCTGGGCAGTCGGCCCAGATCCCCAACAGCATGACGGAGTGAGCCCAGACACCCTGTCTTCTCTCCAGCGGCAGAAAGGACTCCAGGGAGAAAGGCCAGTCCAGGCCTCTCCCCAGCGGCAGATATGTTCTCTGAGAGAGGCAGAGGTTGGCTGGGTGAGTAATACTTTGTTTGGAACAATTTGTTTGGGGTACTGTGTGGGTACAGGCATTAGAGGACTGGAACTACTGACTAACTTCGGAGTCAACCCGTGTGGGGTCTCCTCCTGTGTTAGTCTCCTGCCGAAAGGGGAGAAATGTGACAGACCTAGCCGGGAAAGAGACTTTTGGAGGGGACTGTATGCTAGCCTCTTGCCGATCGATCGGGGGCCCTTGCATTTGGGGGAATGGTGCTCTTTGTGAGCTGTATGTCTGGGGACCCTGGATTTGCCATGTTGGAATAGTGGCTGATTCATAATGCTGGGACAGATACTGTTAGGAGATGCTGATGTAAATTCCAACACCTGTCTGTCTATTGTCTGCTAAAATGTGTATTGTAAATAAGTCTACTATGGGATCTAAGAATCATTATATCCCCATTGTTATTTGTGTTAATTAACTCTGCTATTGTGTGAAGAAGAGTCTATGTTGATTGTGATAATGTTGATTGGATTTTCTGAACTACAAGACGGCCAGTCTGGCCTAACGGTCATGTCTGAGTCATCTAGGCTGTCTAAAGGGATTAGTTAATTAGCTCATGTTAATTAGGTTAATTAGCTTACAGCTGTATTGTTAGAGTAATATGAGCAGGAGGTCTGCACCTCCACGTTGAGTGTATAAAAACCTGTATTTTGTCATCAATAAAGATAGATTCCTGGTTGAACTTACATGCAGCCTGCCTGGTGTTTGTTCTGAGCTATCACAACTGGGTTAGAATGGCACATAGCTGTAATTCTAATCCCGGAGCATTGGATGACCGAGCAATCAGATGGTGTGATCTGCAAACTGATTCAATAGCTGCAGAGGAGTGTCGGGAGAGTGGAACCGAGCGAGCAAAGGGGCTCGGTACAACCACTACAATAGATTTGAAATGAAACGAACAAGATGTGCTTTAACTGCAGACTTTCAGCTTTAATATGAGGATATTTACATCCAAATCAGGTCAACGGTGTAGGAATTACAACAGTTTGTATATGTGCCTCCCACTTTTTAAGGGACCAAAAGTAATGGGACAGATTAACAATCATCCATCAAACTTTCACGTTTTAATACTTGGTTACAAATCCTTTGCAGTCAATTACAGCCTGAAGTCTGGAATGCATAGACATCACCAGACGCTGGGTTTCATCCCTGGTGATGCTCTGCCAGGTCTTACTGCAACTGTCTTCAGTTCCTGTTTGTTCTTCTTTCCCTTCAGTTTTGTCTTCAGCAAGTAAAATGCATACTCAATCGGATTCAGGTCAGGTGATTGACTTGGCCATTGCATAAAATTCCACTTCTTTCCCTTAAAAAACTCTTTGGTTGCTTTCGCAGTATGCTTCGGGTCATTGTCCATCTGCACTGTGAAGCGCCGTCCAATGAGTTCTGAAGCATTTTGCTGAATATGAGCAGATAATATTGCCCGAAACACTTCAGAATTCATCCTGCTGCTTTTGTCAGCAGTCACAGCATCAATAAATACAAGAGAATCAGTTCCATTGGCGGCCATACATGCCCATGCCATGACACTACCACCACCATGCTTCATTGATGAGGTGGTATGCTTTGAATCATGAGCAGTTCCTTTCCTTCTCCATACTCTTCTCTTCCCATCACTCTGGTACAAGTTGATCTTGGTCTCATCTGTCCATAGGATGTTGTTCCAGAACTGTGAAGGCTTTTTAAGATGTTGTTTGGCAAACTCTAATCTGGCCTTCCTGGCCTTCCTGTTTTTGAGGCTCACCAATGGTTTACATACAAGAAAGGCATTTACATGTTGTGGTGAACCCTCTGTATTCACTCTGGTGAAGTCTTCTCTTGATTGTTGACTTTGACACACATACACCTACCTCCTGGAGAGTGTTCTTGATCTGGCCAACTGTTGTGAAGGGTGTTTTCTTTACCAGGGAAAGGATTCTTCGGTCATCCACCACAGTTGTTTTCAGTGGTCTTCCGGGTCTTCTGGTGTTGCTGAGCTCACCGGTGCGTTCTTTCTTTTTAAGGATGTTCCAAACAGTTGATTTGGCCACACAATGTTTTTGCTATCTCTATGATGGGTTTGTTTTGTTTTTTTCAGCCTAATGATGGCTTGCTTCACTGATAGTGACAGCTCTTTGGATCTCATATTGAGAATTGACAGCAATAGATTCCAGATGCAAATAGCACACTTGAAATTAACTCTGGACCTTTTATCTGCTCCTTGTAAATGGGATAATGATGGAATAACACACACCTGGCCATGGAACAGCTGAGCAGCCAATTGTCCCATTACTTTTGGTCCCTTAAAAAGTGGGAGGCACATATACAAACTGTTGTAATTCCTACACCGTTCACCTGATTTGGATGTAATTACCCTCAAATTAAAGCTGAAACTCTGCAGTTAAAGCACATCATTTCATTTCAAATCTATTGTGGTGGTGAATAGAGCCAAAAAGATTAGAATTGTGTCAATGTCCCAATATTTATGGACCTGACTGTGTATGTATATGTGTGTGTGTGTATATATATATATATATATATATATATATATATATATATATATATATATATATATGTATATGTGTATGTGCGCTCCTCAGGCTAAAACTGCACTGCAGAATTACTTCCTGTCATTGATTTTGAGTTTGTTGACTGAGGCACTGGGCTGAGTCTTCTATAATTGCCGTTGTGTTGTGCCTATCCCCCCCCCCCAGAACAAAAAAAAAAATCTACGGCACTGAAGCCTACATACAGTACTTGTTCTAATAGGTGTCCCTCGTTCTCATCTCAAAAAGTTGGAAGGTATGTGAGAATGACCATCATCATGGGGCAAATTAACTGGGCACTTAATACTTTACACAAACACAGTAGCCACCAACACATGTTATACAGAAATGTGCACCATTCACTGCATTTTGTTTTTGCAATTCTGACCTGCAAAAAACCTGTCACACCCAGACAGCAATGTAACAGTTTACTCTACAGTAGCTTCTACAAAGAGGAAAAATGTCTTGAATTTCTAATAAGAACATTCAGAGATTAAGTTTAAAGCGAACCTTCAGTCATTTTTCTACTTTCCATCTATTAAATTTTCTGCCCTTGTTGTTGTTTTAACTTTGGATAGTAAAACATTTTTTTTCTACCAGTAAATCCCTTATATAGCCCACTTCCTGTTTCTTGTCTGGTCATTAGCCTAAGCTTATGACATCATGCACAGCTCTCTCACTCTCATGAGAGTTTGCCAGGAGGGGGGGGGGTGAGTAATAAGAGGACCAATGAAAGTTGCAGATTTGGAGATGTGCCTCTGTGTAAATCCAGGAAGTGAACAGGCAGCAGCTTCAGCTGCCCACAGTTAAAATGGCTGCAGCCAGACTCAGTGGAGGGAGATTTCTGTAGCATATTTGGCAAGTACAGAATCACAGTATATATAAAATAATATGCAAAGTGGTTGGAGGGAAGCTTCAGAATGGCAAAGATGTTTTTATTACAAATTATGTGAACAGACTGCAGTTCCTCTTTAACTATTTAACTATTAAAAATTGTAACCCTTTTGCTGCCACCGGCATACTTGGTTCGGGGGACTGGAGTCCGCCGGACAATCCGATCGTATGTAGGCTCCCGCAGACTTTTTTTTCCCAAAAGTCAGACGGACCTAGAAATGAAACATGTTTCAAATCTTTACTTCGTAACTCCGCCGGACTCAGTTCCTGACGGAAAGCCCATTCGTCTGTATGCTGGTCCGATGGACCAGATCCGACGCAAGGGCAGGGTACCGCATCTCGTGGCTCGCTGCAATAGGAAAATCAAATGTTCCTATTGCAGAGAGCGCAGGGCATACCAGGCCCTTAGCTCTGGTATGGATTTTAAGGGGAACCCCCTAAGCCGAAAAAACAGTGTGGGTTCCCCCCCAAAATCCATACCAGACCCCCGATCCGAGCACGCAGCCCGGCCGGTCAGGAAAGGGGGTGGGGACAAGCGTGCGCCCCCCTCCTGAACCGTACCAGGCCGCATGCCCTCAACATGGGGGGTGGGTGCTTTGGGGCAGGGGGGCTCCCTGCAGCCCCCACCAGCCCAAAGCACCTTGTCCCCATGTTGATGAGGACAAGGGCCTCTTCCCAACAACCCTGGCCGTTGGTTGTCGGGGTCTGCGGGTGGAGGAGGCATGCTGGGACTGTGACGGCATAAGGGGGAGGGGTCAACATCACTCGGTGACCACGCCCCCCTTATGCTGTCACAGTCCCAGCATGCCCAGGAACTGTGACTGCATAAGGAGGCGGGGTCACCGCCTATATAAGTCACATCGGAGCGCCCGGAGAGCATTCCAGCCGGAGAGAGCGTCGTGTCAACATCGGATGAAGAGAAGAGGGAAGAAGACAAGAAGGCAGAAGTCCAGGCCACCACTAGCAAAAGGGCGGAAAAAGAGCAGAAGATAGCGGAGGAGCCCAGAAGAAGACCCGGAGAGCGCAGAGAAGAGGTTGAACAATGGGAGAAGAGGCCGGAGACAGCAGAGAAGAACCGGAGAGACCCCCAAAGTTGAAAGAAGACCCCCGAGCTGTCTAATAAATTACTTTAAAAACCTGTGTAGTGTGTTTTTTTATTGACACTTTTTCCCTAGGTGAATGGCTAGGGGTACCATGTACCCCATACTCATTCACATAGGGTGGGGGGCCGGAATCAAGGGGGCTCCCGGATTCCGATAAGCCCCCCGCCCACAGACCCCAACAACCAACGGCTAGGGTTGTCGGGAAGAGGCCCTTGTCCTCATCAACATGGGGACAAGGTGCTTTGGGGTGGCAGGGGCTGCAGGGAGCCCCCCTGCCCCAAAGCACCCACCCCGCATGTTGAGGGCATGCGGCCTCTTACGGTTCAGGAGGGGGGCGCTGGCTCATCCCCACCCCCTTTCCTGAGTGGCCGGGCTGCATGCTCGGATCAGGGGTCTGGTATGGATTTTGGGGGCGACCCCATGCCGTTTATTCGGCATAGGGGTGTTCCCCTTAAAATCCATACCAGACCTAAGGGCCTGGTATGCCCCACGACGGGGCTCTCAAGGTGTCAATCTCGCCGATAAAAGCATCGAGATTGACTTCTTTTTCTAGTCCCATCATACCCGAGTCACGTTCCAAATGAACGGACTTGTCTGTGTGTGGGTAAGTCCGTTCATTCGGAAAGTCCGCCTTAACTCCGGCGAAAGTCCGTCGGGAAGACCGGCGGACCTGGTCTGCCGGAAAGTCCGGTCGTGTGTAGGCAAGTCCGTCTGCTCAGAAAGTCCGGTGGTAGTCCATCGTAAGTCCGGCGGGAAGAACGTCGAACCTAGTTTCCCAGAAACTCCGGTCGTGTGTATGTGGCATTAGAGTTTAGAGATTGAGATGTATGAAAGTTCAATTTAGATAAACAATTTGACTCATGGATGTGTGTTGCTCAAACTGCTCTCTCTAGGCTGTTTATGACATCAACATTTATGACAGGGGATCATATGAAGTCTTTTGAAAACTCTGCACTGGTAAATGGAATGAATGTGTATTTTGTGGAAAATGAGGGTGGCACAGTGCTCCATACAACAACCCCATTCTTTCCACACAATTTGGGACTCATCAGACCTACTGTATCTCTATCTATATATTTTCTTACTTTTAATACTTTGTAAACTTAGAAAAATGTTTATTAATTCATCCTGTAGACTACTGATGACAGTTAAATATTTGGGAACCCACCTATTTGTTCTCACTATCCAAAACAGTTTTTTTTGCAAATTCAGGAATAATGTACATGTTTCACTGCTCATCTTTGTTCCAAAGAATGGAAGAGCTCACCGCTTTAATATAAACACAAATATTTAACTTTGCCAAATCTAAAAGCACCTTATGTCTAAGGTCAACAGATAGACATGAGATGGCATTCTGCATCCTGGCTTTTTTTAGGTGGATCAAGCCACAATCTTACATCTCTTGTAACCCCATGACTCCAACAGACCATTACGTTTGAGAAAATAGTCCATTGAGGAACCCTGGAACACACTATCCCACTGCTTGATTCCTTCCCTCTATTTTCACATAGCATTATAGGCCCTCTTACCCTGGTCACTATTATAAATACCAGCTTGGGATGAGCTGACGGTTTGGTCCAAACCTAGGTTCAGACTGAACTTTGGCTGTTTGGGCCCAAACATTATCCTGTTTGGCCCCCTATTCAGGGGGAGCCATGCATCATTGTCAGAAACCATGAAATCAGACCGAGACAGAAGTACAGTTAAATCACACTTGTTTAATAATAAAAGTAAATAGAACAAACGTAGTCAAAACACAGCCAGAGTTCAGGAACCGAAGCGGATAGTCAGACAAGCTAAACATCAGGGAGCCGAAGATGACCGTAGTAAAACAGCAAGCAGGATCTGCAGCCAGAAGGGATGTCAGCCAAGCAAGTCTTTTAACAGGAACGCAGGAGATCGTTTCTGTGATGTTGACTAAGGCGAAGGCAGAGATCCTCTGGGCTGGACGGCTTAAGTAGGCAGGACTGACAAGCAGGATATCATCAACAGCTGAGTAACTGTGGAGAGATAGGAGCTGGCAATTAGCCGACAGCTGAGTGGCCAGCTCAGAGAAAGAAGGGCTGAGCCCAGCCCTGACAGTATTCTCTCCTCAACGACCCCTCCCCCTCGGAGGACCACCAGGATTAAGGGGAAAACATCTATGGAAATCACGGAGGAGGACATGGGCATGTATGTCCGAGGATGAGACCCAAGAGCGTTCCTCCGGACCGTACCCTTTTCAATGCACCAGGTACTGTATGTGCCCATGGAACCTACGGGAGTCAACAATGGACTGTACTTCATACTCCTCATGGTTCTCAACCTGTACAGGGTGAGCACAAGGCACCGAGGTGGTAAAGCGGTTGCAGACCAAAGGTTTTAATAAGGAGACATGAAATACATTTGAGATACGCATATTAGAAGGAAGGTCTAATGCTTAAGCCACTGGGTTAATCCTGCGAAGAATACGGAAAGGCCCAATAAACTGAGGTGCAAACTTCAGAGAGAGAACACGAAATCAGAGGTTGCAAGATGACAGCCAGACCTTGTCCAAAACCTGGTAGGAAGGCATAGGCAGGCGTCTGCGGTCAGCATGGAGTCTATACCTATGATTAGTATGTCGCAAAGCCTCCTGGACTTATGTCCAAGTGGAACGAAGATCACTTGCTCCTCTAAAGTGGGAATACTCTGCAGAACAAATGAATCAGGCAACATGAAAGGTTGGAAACCATAATTCGCCATAAACAGGGACAATCGGGGGGGGGGGGGGGGCGTGTCCAGGATGGCAGAGGGAGCAGACGTGTTTGTCTGAGCTCCCAGAGACCGGATCATTAATCCTCTTTTTACTGGGTGCCGACCCCATAATACTGATCTGCCTAGACCCTTACTGCCTGGGGGACAGTTCCGGATCGCTGCAGTGGAGAATCAGCCGGCCGAAACTTAAAAAAAAGGACCGGGGCCGGCCGACGTGGACTAGGCCGAAGCCGCGGTCTCGCCTAGAGGGCCCTGCCCGCGGCCTCACGCGGCCGGCGCAGTGCCCGCTCGGGCGCTGAAATCTGCGGTTCCAGCGGGCTCTCCCTGTCCCTCCTCACTCCTGGTGCCCTCCTGGGGGTATGCAAAGGCGTAAGAGTCAGCCTAGATCCAAGAAAAAGGCCACAAAACCTGACACCATAGACAAGGCCGCAGCCGGGGCCTCGCCCAGGACTCTTCCCCAGATGGAGAACCAGGCCGAAGATCCTGATAAGATGCCTGCCACAGCGGCTGATTTCAAGGCGGTTCTACAGGCCATAACTACCCTGACCGGTAAGGTGGATCACATACAAGCTAACGTAGAGTTTATTAGGAAGGACTTTGACGCCTTTAGGGGACGAGTATCTGAGGTGGAGCAAAGGGTCTCCCAGGCGGAAGATACGGTGCGTGATCATGGGGCTGATATTCATGCGCTTAAAGCCAGAGTAAAAACGCTTGAGTCCCGCGCAGAAGATGCGGAGAACCGGAATCGACGGAATAATTTACGCATATTGGGACTCCCTGAAGGGGCGGAGGGCATGAATCCTACGGCCTTCGCTGAACGCCTACTGCAACAACTGCTCCCGTCAGCCCGCTTCTCCCCATTTTTTACCGTGGAAAGGGCCCATCGCATACCCACCGCTAGGGGACCCCAGGGGGCACCGCCCCGTACCTTTATCTTCAAACTCCTTCACTTTCGGGACAGAGATATTGTGATGAGGGAGGCCAGAGCCCAAGGCGAACTCCGCTTCGAAAATGCTAAGCTTCTCATATTCCCGGATTATTCGCTGGAAACCCAAAAGCAACGAAAATCCTTTGATGCTGTTAGAGCGAGGCTCCGATCCCTTCATATTAAATACAGCATGCTGTTCCCGGCCGGGCTGAGGGTGGAAGATGGAGAGTCTACACGGTTCTTTGTGTCCCCTGAGGAGGCCTCTGCCTGGATTGATACACTTCCGCCCAGATAAGTGAACTACCTAATTACCCACTTAAGCGAACTGTTATTGTTTACTGTTCTTCCTGCACCGTGCCTTTTCCTATCCGATGGCCTGGGTCTTCCTACTGACACCCATCACATGTTGTGGTTTCTTACTTCTGGGAATTTTTAAGACTCGGATGGCTGGACCCCGAGAGGCTTTTCGAGGCCTCATTACTGCAATAGTGATACCAGGGCTGTTTCTAATGCTCCTTCTTCCCCTCCCCCATTTTTGCATGTCCTAGACCCAGGCCCACTACCGGTTCTAAATGTTGATCATTCACCCAGTTATCACTATTTCTATGGATGGGATCTGGCCCCTGATTGCCTTAGCTATGTGCGGCCTTAAAGACGTGCCTCTCTTATAAATTGGCCCCCCTTTTTAGGACCTCCTGTCCTGCATTGCCTAATGACACTCTGTGTTGGATGCTCTGATTATGACTGAATCATTTGAATTTACTTTGTATCGTTACTTTTCAAGTCTGTACCCCCGGCGGCTGCTGGGTGCCTGCACCTGCTCTTTTATCAGTCCGGTCTCCAGCAAGGGACTACATGTGAGATCTAATTGCTGTACTGCAGATGCCGTTTTGCACACGTTCCCCCATTACAGGCGTGTTTGCCTTGGTTCGAAATTGGGATCCTGAGCCTACCCCAAGTTGGGGCTGGGGTTGGCGGGGTGGGGGGTGGGGGGGTTGGTTGGGTTTATTTGGTTATCTTGGCCAATCCCCAGTCGACGTCCCTTAGTGACGAAACGCGTAGGGAGGAGCCAGTGACGCTGACGTCATTACGTTCTCTTTCCGTGATTGATGGGACATACACAGCAGGCAGGCGAAGGCTCGTGGAGACGCCGCGATCGTTGTGCTTTACCATACGCTGTCTTTCTTGATGCAAGTTTCTTGTAAGTGCAATCTTTTGGCATATTAAAGTGTTACAGCTTTACAATTTTACGCTATGGGAGCTCTTTCTTGATTTTTGTCTTTTGAGTTCTACACACTGGAATGATCGGCATAGGTTTGTGGGTGACCTGTTAATTTCCCAAACGCCTGGTGGGACCACTGTTATGGTGGTCATCCTGAGCTGGTAAGGAGCCTCATACCTCACTTGGGTGCAAGTCACTTTGGATGCTGGAATCACCTGTGTCACAATTTTTCGTTGGAATTTAATTTTGATCATCCACCTACTTCACTTATGGACTTTTTTTTTGCTATTCTTTTGGGATCACATAATTTAAGTTATATGATTTTTTCTCACATATGACACATGCAGAGACATTTGCCTCTATTTTCTATAGGAGACCTGTTGGTTTGATAATATAATGTGTGATGGGTCAATTATTTATTTATGTTCTTTAGCATATGTTTTTTTACTCATTCAGTTTTAGCGCTGCACTCATTTTTATTTATTTGATGTTTGGAGTTTAGTATTGGACTTTTAGTGCTGGCAGCTCTTACATTTCACATATCATTTTTTATTGTTCTAGCGCAGCGTTTAACCCTCTCCTTGGGTTTTTTTATTTTATTTGGTTATGTTTGGTTCTTATGTTGTTCTTCCACAAGCGATGCGGATATAATTGTCACTCGGTGTTTGGAGTGCCACGCCCTGACCTACATGGTGGTCCGGGCGTTGCACCAAAATTTGGGTAGAGATCCACAGCTGGAAAATGTACCTATGGACGACTATGGCTGAATGTACTATTGTCTCATGGAACACTAGGGGCTTAAACTCTTCTGTGAAAAGGTCATTGGTATTTCAATTTCTCAAAAACTATCACCCCCAAATATGTATATTGCAAGAAACTCACTTGACAGGCAGTAAGATCCTGAGCCTCAGACGGCCATGGGTGGGACACCAATATCACTCTACTTACAGCAACTTCTCTAGGGGAGTCAGCATTCTAATCCATAAGTCTCTACCGTTTAAATTGTTGGCGCTGGAACTAGATCCGGAGGGTCGTTTTGTTATACTACATGCTATGGTAGATAGATTAGAATTAGTGGTGGTGGGTTTGTACCTCCCCCCCCCGGCCTCCATGAGGTTACTCAATCAGCTTATCTCTAAAATTGCCACCTATGCTACGGATAATGTGGTGGTGCTGGGGGATTTTAACATGGCGCCGGATCCTGGGATGGACAGGCTCTCACCCGGAGCCGGCTCCTCTCCAGACCTAATCTCATGGGCTGAAGCCTCTAACCTGACCGATGTCTGGAGATGGAGGAACCCTTCCCGAAGGGCCTACACGTGTCACTTGGCTTCGCATAAGACCTTTTCACGCATAGACCTGGCCTATGCGGGGGGGTCTGTGCTCCCCAGGGTTAGGGACATCACCATTCTCCCCCGTGGCGTATCCGATCACGCTCCACTTGCCTTGAGGCTGTGTGTATCCTATTCGCCGGGTGAGAATCTCTGGAGATTGTCCAGATTTTGGCTGGATGACTCCAGAATATCGGAACCATTTAGATCTGAGGCAATACAATATTGGTGGGATCTGGACCAATCGACATCTCTGACCACGTCCTGGGACGCATTCAAGGCCTTCACTAGAGGTAACCTGCAGTCTCATATCCGTAAGGTCCGTAAGGACCTCGGAGAGGAGACCCGAAGGGCTGAGGAGAGGGTGGCGGTACTAGAGGAGGAATACTCGGAGTCTCGGACTTCGAGGGCGTACTCTGACTTTCAGGCAGCACTGCGGGATGTTCTCCTGCTACGAACATCTGCCACTAAGACTAAATTCCTACATCAGTCCCAAAGAATATTTGAGCACGGGGAAAAGACTGGTAGTATGCTGGCATGGCTGGCGAGGGAAAGCTCCTCCCCAGTCACTATTTCCACCATTTATGACTTAGACGGGACGACCCTCACAGATCCTTCATCCATTAATGATAGATTTGCGACATTTTATCGCGACCTCTATGGTTCTAGAATGAACTGTACAGACGCGGAACTGGCGACATATCTTGACGGGGTGGAGCTCCCTTGCCTGACATCCACATTTAGAGAAGCTTTGGACGGTCCTATCCTATTAGAGGAAATACAGAAGGCAGTGGCCTCCTTACAAAACGGCAAAACGCCAGGCCCAGATGGGATACCTGCCGAATTCTTTAAAACGTATGCAGAAGAAACACTGCCATTCTTCAAAAGAATGCTGCAGAACGCCATGGAAAGGAATTCATTGCCCGCGACAATGGCTGAGGCGGTTATAGTAGTCATTCTTAAACAAGGCAAGCCTCCCGAACACTGCTCTTCATATCGTCCTATATCTCTCCTTAATGTGGATGCCAAGCTGTTGGCCAAGGTGTTGGCTGGTCGCCTAAACACTGTGATTACGGCACTGGTGCATGCGGACCAATCTGGATTTATGCCGGGCAGAGGGACCGACATAAACATCCGGCGTCTTCTAACGCATCTGTCCAGGGCGAGCGGGGACGGCCCGGAGGTTGTCGCCTCTCTAGATGCCGAAAAGGCTTTTGATTCAGTTGAGTGGCGCTACCTCTGGGCGGTCCTCCGCAAGTTTGGATTTGGCCCTCGTTTTATTAGTTGGATCCAGATGCTATACTCTAATCCCACGGCCCGTATACGCACAAATAATTCATTGTCCCCACCGTTTCCCCTGTCTAGGGGTACCAGACAGGGCTGCCCACTATCCCCTGGATTATTCGCGCTAGCCATGGAGCCCATGGCAGCTCGTATTAGATCTGCTTCCTCAGTAAAAGGTATCCAAGTCGGTGTAATAACGGATAAAATATCCTTATACGCCAATGATACCCTCCTTTTCCTTAAAGATATTTCTTCCCTCCCACCTGCGCTACAAATAATAGACGAATTCGGATCGTTCTCGGGCATTAAAATTAACTGGGGAAAATCCCTCCTCTTTTCGCTGAATCCAGCGAGTCCCCACCCACCAACAGGCACCCCCCTGAACTGGACATCAGAGTTCAAATACCTGGGAGTAAGGGTTGGAACTCCATTGTCCTCATATTATGAGCTGAACCTTCAACCACTTCTTAAAAACTTTTCACAAAAATGTATAGCCTGGAGGACTCTTCCTCTATCACCCGTGGGTAGGGTAAATTTAATTAAAATGGTTTATCTCCCCAAATTCCTCTACCTCTTTCGTAGTGCCCCCTTAATCCCTCCTGCCTCATTCTTTGCAAGAATGAAAGGTATAATATCGTCCTTTGTTTGGAATGGCGGGTCCCCGCGACTGGCCATTACTACCCTCCAGCTGCCCGTCACCCAGGGCGGCCTGTCCCTACCAGATTTTCAGATCTATTTCTGGGCGGCCGTTCTGGTGACGGTCAGATGGTGGTTTTCCCAGCTACAGGACAACCCAGCGGTAACCTTGGAGGCGGCTATAATGGGTTCATATTCCTCTCTCAGCAATGTGGTGTTTAGGGGGGTGAGGTCTCACCTCGGCATCACAGACTTGATGCGTACAACCATTACTGTATGGCATAAGGCCAGGGCCCGCTTTGTCTCTCCCGAGACATTTTCTCCCCACATTCTTTTATGGGGTAATCCCAACTTACCACATCTGAATACGGTTCCAGATCCCCAGGTTTGGGCAGGGAAGGGCATAGTAAAACTGAAACACATTGTGATGGGGGGTAAACTGAGATCCTTTGCAGATCTCAAAAGTGCCTACTCACTGCCAGGATGGATGCTGTTTAGGTACTATCAACTTCGGCACGCGTACAAGAAACAGTTCCTAGCTCAAATTACATTGAAGTCAGACTCTGTGGAGGGACTACTCACTGCTAGGATCATAGACAAACCCCTCTCCTCCCTATACTTCCACCTGTCCATAGCTCCATTGAAAAAACTTGAAAAAACTCATGATAGATGGAAAATAGATATCCCAGATCTCTCAGAGGAGGAATGGGAGTCCTGTGTATCATCCTTTGTCACTAATATGATCTCGGCCAGAGACCGTTTTATGCAGGTCAAGTTCCTCCACAGAGCCTATTATACTCCTAGACGATTAACACTTATGAATCCTAACACTCCGGTGGCCTGTCCTAGGTGTGGTCAGAGTTCTGCTGCTTTCTTTCATATGATATGGTCTTGTCCTCGCCTTAGGGATTACTGGCTTGAGATAGCTGACACCCTTAGCCGAGTTACCTCTCTAGAACTGATCACAGACCCCAAATTGATGCTGCTCAATGTCTTTGACTCTAGGGTAAGGGGTAAATACGCTAGACTATTTTTGAATTATACCACATTTTACGCTCGTAGAGAGATATTTCTTCACTGGAAGGATAATGCCCCACCCACAGTATCCTTATGGCGCCTTAAACTGAACTCGGTGCTACCATTGTATAAACTTACCTATGCTAACCGAAACTGTCCTGCCAAATTTGACAAGATATGGTCGAGCTGGCTGGATGCGTGGGGTACACTGGGGGAGGATGACCACCGCGACGAGGCTGTTGGACCCGCCCGATAATAGTTTACCACTGTTTTAGTCTTCTGAATGCTTAACCATTGTTTGAGAACTGTGAACCTTGCAAGATGGATGTGGTCCTTCCCTGGCCCCCTCTCCCCCGCCCCCCCTCCCCCCCCCCCTTTCCCCCCCCCCTCTTTCCTTCCCAGTCCCTCCCTTCTTTTCCACCCCCCCCCCTCCCCCTCTCCAAGACCTTTTTCAACTATTAGTCCTGAAACCTACTGTCTATGATCTCACCTCCTAATGTGATGTAATTCGACACCTCTGCACTTTTTTATACTGTTCATGATATCGCTCATTCGTCTTGTGACAACTCATGTGATAATATTTCTGTGTACAACTGTGTATTTGCATCGCTTGTATTGTAAACATTGAATAAACATTTTTTCTTGTTAAAAAAAAACAGGGACAATCGGGAAGCAAAATTCAAGGCACTATTGTGAGCAAACTCCGCCCGCGGTAAGAGGTCTGACCAGTTGTTATGATGGTCAGAAATATAGCAATGTAGGAATTGCTCCAAGGTCTGATTGGCTCGTTCTGCGGCCCCATTAGACTGTGGGTGATACGCAGAGGAGAAAGCAAGCTGAATTCCCAACTGTGCACCAAAGGCTCTCCAGATCCAGGACACAAACTGACTACCCCTGTCCGAGACAAACATCTTGGGTAGCCCATGTAAGCAAGCAAAAATGGAAGCCAGTTCCTTAGAAGTGGGCAACTTCTTAAATACAATGAGACATTTTCGAGAACCAGTCAACCACAATATTGATAACTGTGTTGTCCTGGGAGTTGGGTAACTCCACAATGAAATCCATAGACAGGTGGGTCCAGGGCCTCTCTCTATTGGGTATGGGTTGTAGGAGGCCCACTGGAAGGTGTCATGGAGTCTTACTCTGTGCACACATGGAACAGGCAGCTAGGAAGGCAGTTACAGTATCTCACAAAAGTGAGTACACCCCTCACATTTTTGTAAATATTTTATTATATCTTTTCATGTGACAACACTGAAGAAATGACACTTTACTACAATGTAAAATAGTGAGTGTACAGCTTGTATAACAGTATAAATTTGCTGTCCCCTCAAAATAACATAACACACAGCGATTATGGTCTAATCTGCTGGCAACAAAAGTGAGTACACCCGAGGGGGCGTGGCTTGCAAGTGCTCGTGATGGCAGCTTAAGCCGAGAGCTCGCCACGGATGACCGGAGAACACCAGCATATTGACAGGAATCCCGTAACTGCCAACTCTCAATCACCCTACACTACTCTGCGGGCTCCCTGCCAACAATGTCCTGCAAACGAAAGGAAGATCGGTGCCCCAAGAAGCTCACCGCATTCTTCCTTCAGCCAGTGCCGAGAACGGAGCTCTCCCAAGATGGCGCCGCAGCCCGGACCTCTCCCTCCTTCTACACAGACCTCTCTGATGCCAATCCGCACAACCAGAACGGCGGATTAGCAGCTGCATCTCCCTGCCACTTGCCTCCAACCAGCCCAGCCTCTCAAAGCCCAGCTAAAGCCAGGATGACGATGAACCCTAGCCACCAGGCTGCAGTGAGTACAGAAACCCTCACAGAGACTGCTGCATCACATCTGCATTCACCCATTGCGGCCTTTCCCACTACAGGCCAGCCTGTACTAGGTATGACCATGAAAGACATGTGATTGTCACTGCAATCCTCTCTCATGGCTAACTTCTCATCACTCATCAATAAATTTACATCTGATATGCAACATATGGATCACAGGGTACAGTACATAGAAAACAAAATGGATCTCCAGCATACGCCACCAGCCTTTTCTCTGCTCTAATACCTGAGCTGACGCCAATAGAGCTTACTGTAGACCGCATACATAGGATCCCTAAACCACAGGACCTAGAGGACTCGATTCCCAGAGACGTCCTTATAAGAATCCACTTTTACCAAGCCAAAGAGCTAATTCTCTCAAAAGCCAGAACACTTGCTACCCTACCGGTGCCATATAATGACATCCAAATCTACGTGGATCTCTTACAACATACCCTCCAAATAAGGAGACAGCTGAAAACGGTTACCAAAGCCCTCAACAACCACAAGCTGGCCTATAAATGGCGTCACCCAGCCACTTTACTGATTACCAGGAAGGGCGCAGCCCACACCATCTCCGACATTGTGAGCGGCATGAAACTCCTCCACTCATGGGGAATCATTCCAGAGCCTCCAATGGAGGGCCCAGGTGCCTCCACCTACACCAACCCACCCCGCCACGGGCAACACCGTCAGAGAAATTTTAAGACCAACTATAAATTAATGTTCCTGTCCACGACGTTCCTAGACAACATAATCTCCGGTTCGGCCAAATGCTTAAATCCACACAGTTACTGAATTTTTCCCCAAGCTTAGTCAGCGACTCTCAGAGTTTTTCACTGCTGACCATTTCTCTCCTCCCTCCATGTTTGTTTTGTTTCGTTTTGTTTCTACCTTTTTCCTTACAGGACAACAAGAGCATCAAGACCCAGCCTTTAACATATATCAGCACTGCACGCTACTACTCTCCGTAGTGCTAACTCAACACAATCTCCATCCTCCATACTACGGTCTGCTGCCTGATCATCCCCTCCACATTAGGGATGAGCTTCGTGTTCGAGTCGAACCCATGTTCGACTCGAACATCGGCTGTTCGCCCGTTCGCCGAATTGCGAACGATATGGGCCGTTCGCGCCAAATTCGTGTGTCGCGTCACGGCCCATAATTCACTGCGGCATCGCAGTGCATTGCTTGCTGATGATTGGCCAAGCATGCACTATGACCCGCATGCTTGGCCAATCACAGCGCCGCCTGAACAGAGAGCCGTAATTGGCCAAAGCCAAGGAGGCTTTGGCCAATTATGGCTCAGGGGATTTAGTACACGCCCCACACTATATAAGGCCGCCTGCACGGCGGCCCTGTGTAGTGTGTGTTCCGGCGTTCATAGATAGAGAGAGAGAGAGAGAGACAGACAGTGTCATTTGATTTGAGTTAGATAGATTAGGCAGAACAGTCAGTCAGTTAGCTGCACTTACAGTGTATTGTGTATATATATGCATCCCAGGTGTTGCATATATATATATATATATATATATACACTGTATTCAGTTTAGCTAGATCCGTTCCTGTTATCTTCTAGACTATTTACATTTAGTGCAGTGCGTCCTGCTCACAGTGTTCAGCTAGATCCGTTCCTGTTATCTTCTAGACTATTTACATTTAGTGCAGTGCGTCCTGCTCACAGTGTTCAGCTAGATCCGTTCCTGTTAAATTCTAGACTATTTACATTTAGTGCAGTGCGTCCTGCTCACAGTGTTCAGCTAGATCCGTTCCTGTTATCTTCTAGACTATTTACATTTAGTGCAGTGCGTCCTGCTCACAGTGTTCAGCTAGATCCGTTCCTGTTATCTTCTAGACTATTTACATTTAGTGCAGTGCGTCCTGCTCACAGTGTTCAGCTAGATCCGTTCCTGTTATCTTCCTACTGACAGGCAGGCTTGTCTGGTTACAGTATATAAAGCTACCTGAAGAAAATTACTGGTGTTCTTTTGATCCTATTAGTACCACGGTCAGGCAGCTAGACTATTTACATTTAGTACAGTGCGTCCTGCTCACAGTGTTCAGCTAGATCCGTTCCTGTTATCTTCCTACTGACAGGCAGGCTTGTCTGGTTACAGTATATAAAGCTACCTGAAGAAAATTACTGGTGTTCTATTTGATCCTATTAGTACCACGGTCAGGCAGCTAGACTATTTACATTTAGTACAGTGCATCCTGCTCACAGTGTTCAGCTAGATCCGTTCCTGTTATCTTCCTACTGACAGGCAGGCTTGTCTGGTTACAGTATATGAAGCTACCTGAAGAAAATTACTGGTGTTCTTTTGATCTTATTAGTACCACGGTCAGGCAGCTAGACTATTTACATTTAGTACAGTGCGTCCTGCTCACAGTGTTCAGCTAGATCCGTTCCTGTTATCTTCCTACTGACAGGCAGGCTTGTTTGGTTACAGTATATAAAGCTACCTGAAGAAAATTACTGGTGTTCTTTTGATCCTATTAGTACCACGGTCAGGCAGCTAGACTATTTACAGTTAGTGCAGTGCGTCCTGCTCACAGTGTTCAGCTAAACCTACAAGTTAGTGGGGTGCGTCCACCTCACAGTGTTCAGCTAAAGCTACCTGTAGAAGGTTGGTGGTGTTCTCATACTACAGGCAAGCAGTTGATTTTGCTAGCTGCAGTATCAGTACATATATATATATATATATATATATATATATATCCCAGCTTAGTGCAGCTACAGGCCATTAGTATGTCTGGAAGGCCAAGAAGGAGAGGCAGACAGTCACAAGCCAATAAGAGAGGGCAAGCAGGCTCTGTGTCTAGTGCTGGTCGTGGAGACGGTGCATCCTCATCAGCACGTGGCCATGGGACACGCTTGGCCTTTTTTTCGGCAGCTGGCCGTGTTGAGCCGCAACATGCGGAAGACTTGGTCGAGTGGATGACCAAGCCGTCCTCATCCTCTCTCACCCATGCCCAGGGTGCTTTGTCTGGCAAAGCAGCGGCCTCTTCCCTCAGCTCAATGTCATCAGTGACTCCTTCCCTAGCTCCACCATGTCCTCCTGAGGAGTCCCTCGAACTGTTTAACCACAGTGTTGGGTACATGCTCCAGGAGGATGCCCAGCGTTTGGAAGGCTCTGATGATGATACTGAGCTCGATGAAGGCAGTAACATGAGCACGGACAGAGGGGGTGCCCAAGAAGGACAGCAATCTGGCAGTCATGCTCCCCGTGCTGCAGCATACTGCCAGGTTTGCTCCAGTGATGAGGAGGGAGGGGATGATGAGGTCACTGACTCAACGTGGGTGCCTGATAGGAGAGAGGAGGAGGAGGAGGAGGAGGAGGAGGAGGAGGTGGCACATCACCAACGAGGCAGGATGCCCTCCAGGGGCCAGCCTAAGGGCAGCACATTGACTGCATCACACCCCAAAGCTCCACATGTGCAGGGCGCTGCAGTCTCTGCGCGTTATTCAAAAAGTTCTTTGGTGTGGGCCTTTTTTGAGACGAGTGCATCAGATCGCACCGCTGCTATTTGCAACATATGTCTCAAGCGTATCTCACGTGGCCAAAACATCTCCCGCTTGGGTACCACATGCTTGACCAGACATATGTTGACCTGCCATGCAGTTCGTTGGCAAGCGTATCTAAAAGACCCACACCAAAGAACAAAGAGGATCTCTCCTTGCTCCTCATCAGCTGAGATTTCCAACCCCACTAGACCTCCAGTCCTCTCTGAGACCTGCAGTGAGAGGAATGAAGGTGTAGAATTAGGTGTGTCACAGCCAAGTACTTGTGGGCAATCTGCTTTTGGTACACCGACGTCAGATTGTACCAGGCAAATTTCCCTGCCCCAGCTGCTGCACCGCCGAAAAAAGTTTGCTCCCAGCCATCCACATGCCCAGCGGTTGAATGCTAGCTTGGCAAAATTGCTAGCACTTCAACTGCTGCCTTTTCAGTTGGTAGACTCTGCCCCCTTCCGTGAGTTTGTGGAATGTGCGGTTCCTCAGTGGCAGGTACCCAAACGCCACTTTTTCTCACGGAAGGCGATTCTGGCTCTCTACCGGCACGTGGAAGGCAATGTCCATGCCTCGCTGGACAGGGTGGTCAGCGGTAAGGTGCATATTACCGCTGACTCATGGTCCAGCAGGCATGGACAGGGACGTTACCTAAGTTTCACGGCGCATTGGGTGACTCTTCTGGCAGCTGGGAAGGATGCAGGACAAGGTGCAGTAGTGTTGGAGGTTGTTCCGCCACCACGCCTCCAAAATGCTAATGATTGTGACACACCTCTCTCCTCCACCCCCTCCTCTTCTTCTTCCTCCATGGCCTCTTCCTCGGAACCAGCGGTGCTCCGTAGTCGTTCAAGGGGCTACGCAAGTACGCAGGCCAAAAGATGCCATGCGGTGCTTGAGCTGGTGTGCTTGGGGGACAGGAGCCACACTGGGGCAGAGGTTCTGTCAGCTCTGCAGGGGCAGGTTCAGAGGTGGTTGACGCCACGCCAACTTAAGGCAGGAATGGTGGTTTGCGACAATGGCACCAACCTCCTCTCTGCCCTCCGACAGGGACAAATGACCCATGTGCCCTGTTTGGCTCACGTCCTTAACTTGGCGGTGCAGCGGTTCTTGGGCAGGTACCCAGGCTTACAGGATGTCCTGAGGCAGGCCAGGAAAGTCTGTGTGCATTTCCGCCGGTCATATAATGCCAGTGCTCGGCTGACGGACCTCCAAAAGGAGTTTAACCTGCCCAAGAACCGCCTAATCTGTGACATGCCCACCAGGTGGAACTCAACGTTGGCCATGCTGCAGCGGCTGCACACGCAGCAGAGGGCCATCAATGAGTACCTGTGCGACTATGGCACCAGGACAGGGTCAGGGGAGCTTGTTTTTTTTTCCCCATGCCAGTGGGCCATGATCAGGGATGCATGCACTGTCCTGTCACCATTCGAGGAGGCCACGAGGATGGTGAGCAGTGACAGTGCATGCATCAGTGACACTGTCCCCCTTGTCCACCTGTTGGAGCACACGCTGCGTGGAATAATGGACAGGGCACTTGAGGCAGAACAGAGGCAGGAAGAGGAGGACTTCCTTAGCTCTCAAGGCCCCCTTTATCCAGACAGTGTTCCTGCGTGCCCGCCGATCACACAGGAAGAGGAGGAGGAGGAGGAGGAGGAGGAGGAGGAGGAGGAGGAGGAAGATTGTGTCAGTATGGAGGTGGAGCCTGGCACTCAGCATCAGCAGCAGTCTTTAAGGGATCAGTCCCAAGAAACACATGGACTTGTACGTGGCTGGGAGGAGGTGGCTGCGGACGTTGTCGTCCTTAGTGACCCAGAGGACTCTGGACCGAATGCCTCAGCAAACCTACGCTGCATGGCCTCCCTGATCCTGCAAAGCCTGCGTAAGGATCCTCGTATTCGTGGTATCAAGGAGAAGGACCAATACTGGCTGGCAACCCTCCTTGATCCACGTTACAAGGGTAAGGTTGCGGACCTTATCTTGCCATCACAGAGGGAGCAGAGGATGAAACATCTTCGGGAGGCCTTGCAGAAAGGTCAGAGACTGGGAGGTTACAAACTCCTGTTTCTGGACAACGTGTTGCTGAGGCTTCGGTCAGTCAAAGAAGGAGCGGTGGAGAAGGTGGCCGTCTGACCGATGCGTTCAGACAATTTTTTGGTCCGCAGCCCCAAGGTATGATCGGTTCCAGCAACCATCGCCAGCGTCTGTTTTACATGGTGCAGGAATACCTAGGGGCAAGATCAGACTTGGACACCTTTCCCACCGAAAATCCTCTGGGTTACTGGGTCTTGAGGATGGATCACTGGCCAGAGCTTGCACAGTATGCAATTGAGCTACTGGCCTGTCCTGCATCCAGCGTTCTTTCGGAACGCACATTCAGTGCTAATGGAGGCGTGGTAACCGATCACAGGGTGCGTCTGTCCACCGACTCGGTCGATCGGCTGACCTTCATAAAAATGAATCAGTCTTGGATCACCACCAGCTACCAAGCACCTGATGCTGATGTAACTGAATAATTTTTTTTGAAATCTCAGATCCTTTCAAAGACTGCCTATGCTGATGCTGAGTGACTATCCCTGAGTAATTATCCTCTTCCTCCTCAATCATCACGCTGATAGCTTGTAAGAACATTTTTGGTTCTGGGCGCCACCACCAGTGCCTAAGGCACAATTTTTCAGCCCCTGTTTAACAGGGGCGTGTAATTACAATTTTTGATGTAATACTTTGCAGCAGGGCTCGTTCCTGCATTCCAACTAGAGTGTCTGTGAGGGGTTGCAGTGTTGTGGCACCAGCACCAGTGCCTAAGGCCTAATTTTTCAGCTCCTGTTCAACAGGGGCATGTAATTACAATTCTTGATCTAATATTTCACAGCAGGGCCCTGTGAGGGCTTACAGTGTTGTGGCCACAGCAACACCTAAGGCCCAAATTTCTGCTGAGTATATAGGGCATGACCCTACTTTCAAACATCTAACTTACAAACGACTCCTACTTGCAAATGGAAGGAGACAACAGGAAGTGAGATGAAATCTACCCCTAGGAAGGGAAATTCTCTCCTGTAAGAGTTAATATGGGAAAACAATTTCTCCTTTCCACTGATGCTTTCCAATCCTTGTTCCACAAAAAAACCCAAATTTTCAAAAAACATTTTTCATTGGGACAAAAAGTGAGGTGAAATCTTCTGAAGAGGAGGAAAGACAGCAAAACAAATGTCACAGGGGTGATAACCCTTCCCTATGTTTTCCAAAAAGCTTAAAAAAGATTTTTTGGCTGGAGCTAAACACGTTAAAAATGTACCCGTTCAAAATTACAAAGAGATTCTACTTAACAACAAACCTACAGTCCCTGTCTTGTTTGCACCGCCTGTATACTGCTGTTCAGAGTATATAGGGCCTTTCCTTATTTTAATTTGGGTGCGGGGTTCCCCTTAATATCCATACAAGACCCAAAGGGCCTGGTAATGGACTGGGGGGTACCCATGCCGTTTGTCTCACTGATTTTCATCCATATTGCCATGACCCGACATGACATTAAACCCGCAAGCAGTTTTAAATGAGATTTTTTCCTTTAAAAATGACATTTGGTGCAGGGACTGTTCTAAACACGGGAAACACGCGTCACTTTACAGGCATACTATAGACACCCCCCAGGTACGATATTTAAAGGAATATTTCACTTTTTTTTTTTTTACTTTAAGCATCATTAAAATCACTGCTCCCGAAAAAACGGCCGTTTTTAAAAGTTTTTTTTGCATTGATACATGTCCCCTGGGGTAGGACCCGGGTCCCCAAACCCTTTTTAGGACAATACCATGCAAATTAGCCTTTAAAATGAGCACTTTTGATTTTGAACGTTCGAGTCCCTTAGACGTCAATGGGGTTCTAACGTTCGTGCGAACTTTCGGTCCGTTCGCAGGTTCTGGTGCGAACCGAACCGGGGGTGTTCGGCTCATCCCTACTCCACATCTCTTCTGGAACTCCTTCAACACGGATAGTCCTGCGACCATCTGCCCTCCACCTGGAAGCCTGCCCTCTGTAAGCTCTGCAACTGTAAGTCCATCCTCGACTACACACTGCCCTCCAACTCCAGATCATGACTCTCACTGTTCTCTCACTTAACGCAAAGGGTCTCAACCACCCAGCCAAACGAGCTTCAATGTGGAAAACAGCCTTATCGCTTAAATGCAATGTCCTTTGCATTCAAGAAACTCACTTTGACCAAGCAGCAACACCTTCTTGCACCCACAAAAACTTTCCCCACATATTCAAATCCTCCTACACGAAGAAACAAAGAGGAATCCTTATCGCTATTCGAGACTCTGTTTCATTCCAACTACACAATTGTTTTGCAGACCAAGAAGGTCGATTATTTTAATATACTCTATTGACAATACTCAAAACACGTTGGTATCCCTATATGCTCCTAACCACCGCCAAATGCCATTCTTAAGACAGACCATTAAGAAGGCAAAAAGCTACCAACAGGGCCATCTCCTACTCTGTGGAGACTTTAATCTAGTACCAGATAACAAAATGGACACAACCTCAGGCCCTAAGAGACACTAATCACCCTTGAGCAACTATATGGCTACCAACGATCTGTACGCTGTGTGGAGGTGTTGTCATGCTGACGAACGAGACTACACATATCTTTCTCCGCGTTACAACACCCATTCATGAATAGATCTTTTTGTAACAGATAAATGGTTATTGCAAAAAGTATCAGCCTCCACCATCCACACTGTCACTTGGTCAGACCACACCCCTATCAGCATTACCCTATCTAGCAAACCTTCCCATCCTAACACATACCTATGGCGAGCCAATAACTTCCTTCTACAAGACCCCATACACACCTCTACGCTCCTCAAAAACCTGGAAGATTTTCTTTCCCTTAATGCTGATTCTGTGACAGACCCAGCAACAGTGGGGAATGCACACAAGGCAGTAATCAGAGGTACCTTTAGGATCCCGAGCAAAGAAAAAGAGGACGCATCGCTTAGACGAAGTGATGGCTGATCTAGCAGTCTCAGAATCCCTTAACAAAACAAATTCTTCCTTGGCTCTCTAAAATAAAATTTTCTCCCTACGCCAGGAACTCAGATCCCTATTACTAGCGTCATTCGAGAAATCCCAAAGGAAGCTTAAAGCTAAAATGTATTCCACGGGCAATAAAGCGGGGAAAGCTATGGCCTCAAAAATTAAAGGGCAATGCCTTAAATCTAAAAATCACTTCCTCTATCACCTGACTACCAATGAAAAATCCTCAAACCCCAAGCTATCGCTGAAACGTTTAGCCTGTACTACAGTAGTCTATACAACATCCAAGATGACCATGATACCCATCAACCCTCCCAAGAGGACATCCAAGCTTTCCTCAATCATATCAAACTCCCATCCCTATCCCAGCAACAACTCTTAATTCTCAGTGAACCATTCACTATACAAGAAATCCTGCAAGTTATCCACAAATTACCAAACTCCAAATCACCTGACCCAGATGGATTTACTGGCGAGTACTACAAAAAATTCCAGCACCTTCTAGCGCCACTCTTATGTAAAGTTTATAATAACGTTGCCTCCTCTTCCTCTTTCCCCTCCGAAATGCTGAGTGCACTTGTAGTGACGATACCTAAACCAGGCAAAGACCCTGCAACACCAAAAAACTTCTGACCAATATCCCTACTTAACATTGATTTGAAAATCTATGCAAAACTCATAGCAGAAAGATTGATAGATATCCTCCCAACCCTAATCCACCCAGACCTATTAGGATTTACTGATTGATTTACTGACTGCGACAAACCTCTGATGCAACACGTCGCATAATCAATATCATCCACCATGCTGAGTCCTCTGGAACGCCTTCTCTGCTCCTATCTTTGGATGCAGAGAAGGTGTTCGACAGAGTCCACTGGAACTACCTAGCCTCAGTTCTCACTAAATTTGGTTTCAATGGCCAAATTCTCAAAGCAATCATGGCCCTATATACAACACCATCAGCACGCGTATACACGCCCAATATCCTCTCCTCTCCCTTCCAAATAACTAATGAATCTAGACAAGGGTGCCCCCTGTCACCCCTAATCTTCAACTTACTAATGGAACCCTTAGTGGAACATATTAGAATGAACACCCCCCATTTCCCAGATTCCCCATTAACACACACGACCACAAGATCAGCCTATTTGCTGATGATGTAATTTTATTGTTAACCAATATCATGACATCACTACCCGCAGTACAAGAAACACTTTCCTGGTTCAGCAAAGTCTCTTACTCTAAGGTCAATGACATGAAATCTTCTATCCTTAACCTAGAAATAGATGCAACTTCCAGCAACCTCCTCCAAAACCTTTACCCCTACGTATGGGCAGACAATAATATACCCTATCTAGGAATTCAGCTAACCAAATCCACTAAAACTCTATACCAAACAAACTATATTCCATATCATACCAAGTTACAGCAAGACCTTACTAACTAACGAAATTGGAATTTTGATGGATAGGAAGACTAGCAGCATTCAAAATACTTCACTTACCCCAGCTTCTCTATTTATTCAGAACCCTAACAATCCCACTCCCAACTACCTACTTTAAGTCGCTTCAATCTATACTCACCAAATTTATATGGCAAGGTAAAAAATCTTGCTGCGCCCACGCAAAGCTCATCAAACATCGCTCAGTAGGAGGATCAGGTTATATTGATTTTACTGACTACTACCTAGCCTCTTTACTAACACAACTTAAGGAATGGCTCTTACCTTCCCCTACCACAATCCGGGGAGCCATAGAAGCGTCCTATGTACCAGGTCACTCCCTCTACCCCTGGCTCACTAGCACAGTGCTAAGAGCTAGAATACCTACGTATATTCCTCCTACCATGAAAGCCTCAATTAAAGCTTGGAATAAACCCTTTCCTACAATCCAACCTGAATTTCATCTCCAAAACTCGGACCTCTACAAATACATTCATACAAAACATTGCATATCAACATTCCCTCTATGGCCATACAAAATCCCCTTATCAGCTTGGATATATTACACCACCAGTACACTACATACTAAAGGAATCTTGATCTTCTATAACATTCTACAGCAAAATCGCACCTTTACTAAAACCGCTCCCCTACTCAAATGGGAAGACGACCTAAAATGCACTTATACCGACATACAATGGACTACAGCCTGTAACGCCACATTTAAAGTCACCAGTTAAAGACACTGTGACCACAAAGGCGACCTCCTCCATACCTTCTGGGGATGCCCTAAACTGACGGCATTCTGGACATCCACAATCAAACTCATATCCCAAGTCGCTCAACTCAGCATCACTCCCTCTCCTGCCCTAGCACTTCTATCTCTGGAAATCCAAACCCTCCCTTACCACATACAACACATAATGACCCATATCCTCCTAGCAGCCAAACTTACCATCACAAAGCGATGGAAAAATCCAGACCCTCCCTCCATACGAGATGTGATAGAATTAACCCAACTACACTACGCCCATGAACAAATCACTGCAATTCACTCAGACAAACTAAAACAATTCACTCACAAGTGGCAACCGTGGACTAAATGGAAAACGTTAAACCTATGACTCATTTACACCACATTATTGAACTCCTGTAATGTTACTACAATTGCTGATACTGTCCTGTTCTCCCTCCTTTCCTCCCAGTATCTTGCCCTTTGAAAGAATCAATAGGGGTTGGGGGAGTGGTCTCCGCTGCTAGACACAGTGTGTTCCCAATATGGGGTGCTTGCAGTAGGAGACGACAACCTACACCTCTTTCTAAACAAGTAATTGAATGCACCTATCGAGCTCCAACATACATGCAACTCTGATTTTGACATCTGTATTCAGTTGCTGTATACCTTTTCTCAGTTTTGTTATGTGACAGATACTGTTTCCTCTGTTATTTCTGTGAAATCAATACAAAAACTATTGAAACAAAAAGTGAGTACACCCCTAATTGAAAATGTCCAAATTGGGCCCAATTAGCCATTTTCCCTCCCCGGTGTTATGTGATTAGTGTTACACGGTCTCAGGTCTGAATGGGGAGCAGGTGTGTTAAATTTGGTGTTATCGCTCTCACTCTCTCATACTGGTCACTGGAAGTTCAACATGGCACCTTATGGCAAAGGACTCTCTGAGGATGTGAAAAAAAGAATTATTGCTCTACATAAAGATGGCCTTGAATATAGGAAGATTGCCAAGACCCTGAAACTGAGCTGCAGCATTGTAGCCAAGACCATACAGCAGTTTAACAGGACAGATTCCATTTAGAACAGGCCTCGACATGGTCGACCAAAGAAGTTGAGTGCACGTGCTCAGCGTCACTTGCAGAGGTTTCTTTGGAAAATAGATGTTTGAGTGCTGCCAGCATTGCTGCAGAAGTTGAAGGGGTGGGGGGGGTCAGCCTGTCAGTGCACAGACCATAGTCCTCATACTGCATCAAATTGGTCTGCATTGCTGTCATCCCAGAAGGAAGCCCCTTCTAAAGATGATGCACAAGAAAGCCCACAGTTTGCTGAAGACAAGCAGACTAAGGACATGGATTACTGGAACCATGTCCTGTGGTCTGATGAGACCAAGATAATCTTATTTGGTTCAAATGCTGTCAAGCGTGTTTGGCGGCAACCAGGTGAGGAGTACAAGTGTGTGTTGCCTATAGTCAGGCATGGTGGTGGGAGTGTCATGGTCTGGGGTTGCGTGAGTGCTGTTGGCACTGGGGAGCTACAGTTCATTGAGGGAACCATGAATGCCAATATGTACTGTGACATACTAAAGCCAAGCATGATCCCCTCCTTTCGGAGACCGGGCCACAAGGCAGTATTCCAACATGATAACGACCCCACACACACCTCCAAGACTGCCTTGCTAAAGAAGCTAAGGGTAAAGGTGATGGACTGGCCAAGAATGTCTCCAGAACCTAAGCCCTATTGAGCATCTGTGGGGCATCCTCAAATGGAAGGTGGAGGAACGCAAGGTCTCTAACATCCACCAGCATGGGTGTCCGCAGCAGAGGGCAAGGGGGGTCAAGTGCCCCCCTCTGGAATCAGCAAGGTGTCCGCACAAGACAAGTGGGTGTCTGTGAGCTGAGCGGTCCGCCGCAGACTTTTTTCTGAGTCTGCTGACTGCTGCTGCTCTCTGACATGATCTGACTCAGACTCACTCGCTCGGACGCTCGGTTCCGCCTCCAGTCCTTACCCTACTGTGTAGAGAGAGTTGAGAAGATGTAGATCCACCCGGCGCCGCCCACAAGTGAAGTGGCAAAACTCAGGTTGTCCCTTGCCCCACCATATGTCCCCCTCAAAATTAGGCTGCTTGGCCGGGCAGGATCATTATCTGTAAAAACATCAATCATGTGGGCACAGCACAGATCCCTCCCTCCACCCCGCAGCTTAACTATTGGGCACTCTCTGCTATGTAATGGCACCTTCTGTGAGGAGAAAGGCAGTGATTGGGCAGGAATAAGGGAAGGGGGTGTGGCCAGCCTTCAAGGATCAGCAGCTGCCATGTCTCCTGCCTCTGGATGATGGAAACACAGTCATTTTGAAACTGGGCAGCATCAGGAGAGTAAGTGAAGGTGTATGGGAGAAGCAGAATGTACACATGTAAAGGAAATGGGAAGTGGCCGTGGACTGGCAATAGAAGAAGAACAAGGAGGGGGTCCAGTGAGCTGGAGATGACTTCTTAGGCACATCTAGTGTTTACACAGATTCTAAATGGAGTGACTGTGTATGCATTTCCAGACTCTGCAACTCTTATCTATCCACTTGTTATCTCAGCTCACTTAAGCTTTGCATAAGGTCAGCCACTGTTTGCTCCAGGACACAGGGATTCCCTTAACCCTTCACCAGCCAGGTTTCTAGGTTATGAGCTTGATTCTCCATGGATTTTTACAGTACACTGGCTCCAATACTCATACAGTACAGATGTTTTCATCAATACCAAATATGGGCACCCACAACATATATATATATATATATATATATATATATATATATATATATATATATATATATATATATATATATATATATATATATAAGATCTACATTCTCTAGGCTATTTATATGGGCATGGCATGCCTGAGTAACTTCCAATACAAAGTGAAGATGAATTATCTCTAATATAACACCTATATATTTCCAGTGCAAATTAGAAATACTTAATCAATGGCAGCTTGATCCTTCTATGAAGCTTTTGCATCAGGTTTCTCAAACCTTTGCATGCCTGCGCTTTTTGTGATAATGACTAAGCCCCCCCATTCATTACATCGTTGAAAAGGGCGGAGCATGAGTGACCTTAAAATGCTGCCCCCCCTAAAAAAAGTTCTGCAGACGTCCATGTCCACCAGCTCTGTGATGTCGTCACGGAGGAGTGGAAGAGGAGTCCAGTGGCAACCTGTTGGTTAACTCCATGCCCAAGAGGGTTAAGGCAGTGCTGGAAAATAATGGCGGCCACACAAAATATTGACACTTTGGGTCAAATTTGGACATTTTCATTCAGGGGTGTACTCACTTTTGTTGCCAGTGGTTTAGACATTAATGGCTGTTTGTTGAGTTATTTTGAGGGGACAGCAAATTTACATTGTTATACAAGCTGTACACTCACTACTTTACATTGTAGCAAAGTGTCATTTCTTCAGCGTTGTCACATGAAAAGATATAACAAAATATTTTAAAAATGTGAGGGGTGTACTCACTTTTGTGAGATACTGTACATCAGTACGTAGACTATGCCACCAGAATTGTTGGGACATGGCCCAAAAGAGTTGATTCCTCCCAAGGTGGCCAGCAGCCTTGGGAGAATAGTAAGTGTGGAGCACGGCAGTACAGAGACTCTCTGGGACAAAGCAGCGGTCACAAGGTTTCTCAGGAGGAGCATGAACCTGAGCAGCAAGACTTTTGTCACCCAAAGAAGTGAGACTAGTACGAGCCATAGCCAGAATACGATCAGGAGGAATCACAGGAACCGGAACCGACTACATCTTGGATGTGGAGGAAAATTGTTGTGACAAAGCGTCAGCCCTTCCATTCTTAGTACTGGGTAAGAATGAGACAATGTAATTGAAACTAGACAAGAAAAGAGCCCATTGCGCCCTCTGGGAGAGAGGCATTTAGCCTCAGACAAGAATGTGAGATTTTTATGGTTAATAAGAATGAGAACCGGCACAGTGCTACCTTCGAGGAGATGTCACTTTCAGGGCTAAAATGATCGCTAACAGCTCTCTGTCACCAATCTCGTAATTGCACTCCGCAGGTGACAATTTCTTGGAAAAGTAACCACAAGGATGCATAGCGCTCTCAGAGGTATGACGTTGAGACAGAAGGGCGCCAACTCCAGTCTCCGAAGCATCAATCTCAAGGATAAAAGGTAACATAGGGTTAGGATGTGTCAACACAGGAGCAGAAACAAATGCAGCCTTGAGACTCTCAAAGACCTTAAGGGACTCCGGAGACCAACTCTGTGGGTTACCGCCCTTTCTGGTCATATCAGTCAGGGGCTTGACCAGGGACTAGAAGCTACGAATAAACTTCTGATAATAGTTGGCAAAGCCAAGAAAACGCTGCCCCATGGGTCGGACTGCTGAAAGTTTCTCTGGGTAGGACTGTAGGACTGCTGAAAGTTTCTCTGGGTCCATCGAAAAACCAGCAGTGGAAATTACATAACCCAGGAATTTAACCTATTCATGATGGAATTTGTACTTCTCCCATTTACAATAGAGATTATTCTCTCTTAGTTTCTTAAGCACACGACAAAAATCTGTGTGGTGGCTCTCCAGGGACTTGGAAAATATGAGGATATCGTCGAGATAAACCACCACACATAACTGCAACAAATCTCGGAGGACATCGTTAATAAATTGCTGGAAAACTGCCGGGGTGTTACAAAGGCCAAAAGGCATTACGAGGTACTCATAATGACCTGTTCTGGTAATAAACGTAGTTTTCCACTCGTCGCCCTCCTTAATCCTCACGAGATTGTATGCCCCTCTCAAATCAAGCTTTGTGAAAACCGTTGCTCCCTTGAGGCGGTCAAAAAACTTCGTAATCAACAGAATCGGATAGGCATTCTTAATCGTGAAACGATTGAGACCCCTATAATCAATACAAGGTCTCAGTTCACCACTCTTCTTCACAAAGAAGAAACCAGCAGGAGAAGAGGATTTGCGGTTGAAACCTCGAAAAAATGCGTCTGCAACATACTCCTCCATGGCCTTATTCTCCAAGACCGACAAAGGGTAAACCCAGCCACGAGGGGGTATTGCCCCAGGTTGAAGGTCAATTTCGCAATCATTCGGCCGGTGTGGAGGAAAACTAGCGGCTTGACCTCTGTCAAAGACATCGCTGAAATCACAGTACTCCTCTGGCAGGGAGGAGAGAGAAGTGCACAGGACCTTGGCTACCTTCTGGAAGCATGTCTTACTGCATTGTGGCAACCAGGAGAGAACCTCAGCATGGAGCCAATCAAAAGAGGGGTTGTGCCTCTGTAACCAAAGATAACCAATAACCAGCGTAAACTTAGGTGAGGAAATAACTTGGAATTGGATTATCTCAAGGTGAAGAGCCCCTACAGCCATGGACAATGGAACAGTCTCATGAGTCACACGTGCAGGCTGTAGAGGTCTCCCATCAAGAGCCTCAATGGCAAGTGGAGTGTCATGCAGCTGCAGCGGAATCCAGTGCTTTGATACAAAGGTAGCATCAATGAACAGGCCTGCAGCCCCAGAGTCAATTAGAGCCTGTATCTCGATGGACGACTCAGCCCAAGAAAGAGTAACCAAAACCAGGGGCTTATCCTGGATAACTGGGGATGAAACAACGCCACCTAAGGTCTTTCCATGACAGGACCTCAAGGTTCGGGCGTTCCCTGGACGGGTAGGAAAAGACTTCAAAAAGTGACCTGCCTGGCCACAATAAAGGCACAATCTCTCCCTCCTCCTAAGGGTTCTCTCATCCGCAGAGAGACACGTGAAGCCCGAGTGCATGGGTTTATCTTCACAGACTGACTTGGTATAAGGAGGCATGGAAGGTGAGGGAGGCAAAGCTCGGAGACAAATATACAGGAGGCTTCCGCAAGAGCTCCTTAAAAGAGAGTCTTTCTCTGAGTCTGGAGTCAATGAGGATGGCAAGCGTGATCAACTTCTCCAGCTCACTGGGTATATCTATATGCTATCTCATCCTTGATGGTATCTGAGAGACCATGAGAAAAAGCAGCCACGAGGACCTCATTGTTCTAAGCAACCTCTGCTACCAGAGTACGGAATTCAATCGCGTAATCTGCAACAGTTCTCGTACTCTGTTTGATGGACATGAGGCACTTGGCAGCAGAAGCAGAGCGTGCAGGAACATAAAATACCCTTTTAAAGGAAGCCACAAACTCAGGTTGTGTCTCCCAGGCTGTGTCTCCTATAGAGGGTTTGCCTAGGCCAAGGCTCTCTCAGAAAGCAAAGATATCACAAAACCTACTTTGCTTCTGTCTGTGGGAAATGCCTGGGGCAGCATCTCAAAGTAAATCTCAACCTGGTGGAGAAACCCTCTGCATTGAACTGGATTGCCCCCAAATCGCTGGGGAAGCAGAGCGGAACCAGACATACCTCTTATAGAGGTAATACTCGAGGTGGGTGCCTGCATAGAGACTGGAGCAGCAGCAGGGACAGGCTGCAACACAGGTTGTACCAGAGCAGCCACAGTGGGAGTTTCCAGGGGAGCCGTGCAACTCAGGAGCATTTGTAACGCCATGGCAAACTGATCCATGCGGTGATCCTGCTTATCCAATCTGGAAAAGATATTACCAACAAGTGGATTGACTGCATATTCTGAATTCACGGCCTTTGTCTACTATCAGAAACCATGAATCAGAGACTAAAGTACAGTTAAATCTCACTTGTTTAATAATAATAAAAAAAGGTAAACAGAGTAAATGTAGTCAAAACATAGCCAGAGTTCAGGAACCGCAACAGATAGTCAGACAAGCCAAAATCTCAGGGTGCCAGAGATGAGCAAAGTAGAACAGCAAGCAGGATCTGGAGCCAGAAGGAATGTCAGCCAAGCAAGTCTTTAACAGGAATGCAGGAGAGCGTCTCTAGAGACGTGACCAAGGCGGAGGCAGAGATCATCTGGGCTGGACAGTTTAAGTAGGCAGGACTGACAAGCAGGATATCATCAACAGGTGAGTCACTGTGGAGAGATAGGAGCTGGCAATTAGCTGACAGCTGAGCGGCTACCTCATAGAAGGAAGGCCTGAGCCCAGCCCTGAGAACATCTCTGTGCATTACTGCGCATTTAACGCAGTATATTTCTGTGTTAAGTGCCGTTTAACACAGTATATTTCAGTACATTACTGCACGTTTAATGCAGTATATTGCAGTGTGTCAGTGCAGTTTTATTGCAGTATATTATATTGTGTCAGTGGACTGTGTCTGTGTAGTGAGTACGCCACCAAATGCCACCAAACGCCACTTTCTATTGGTTAAAGTGCATCCAAGTACATATTTCCACATCTTTATTACATTTTGTTAATAAGCACCCCCCATCATGTCTGGGAGGCCAACAAGGAGAGGCAGACGTTCCCATAGCACTGAGACGGCCAGCAGCATATGTGTCCACAGGCAAAGGTGGACGTGGTCAGTCCTCAGGCAGGGCATCATTTCCTCTGTTTAGTGATATTGCCCGTGCTATTCAGTCAGAGCATGCAGAGAAGGTGGTGGACTGGCTTACTAAAACATCCTCATCCTCCATCACCCAAGCAGGGACTAGTGCACAGTCCACTGCAGCTGCCAGAGCAGCTTATTCTGCCTCCTTGTCCACAGCTATTCCAGCCATAGCCCCAGCATCAGGCATGGAGGAGTAAGCTAAGTTATTTGAACACAGCGTCAGCCACTTGCCCCTTGATGATGCACAGCCATTACTCAATTCAGATGTTGGTTCTGAGGTTGAGGAAGGAAGGAACATGAGCCTACATAGAGGGGAGAACACTGGTGCACAAATTGGCAGTCATGTTCACCCTGCCACAGTGTATTGCTAAGTTGCCTCCAGTGGTAATGAGGATGGAGGAAATGATGATGTTGATGATGATGAGGTCACTGACACAACTTGGGTACCAGATAGAGCAGAGGGTGAAAGTGAGGTTGAGGCCCAACTCCAACGATGCAGCCATCATGGAAGAGTAGAGAGCAGCCACCCTATTCCATCACATTGTGGAACTGTTATCTTCCGGCCCATTTCCCACAGCTCAGCTGTCTGGGCCTTTTTTAGTACATGTACAGCCAATCGCACTGTTGCAATTTTCAAACTTTGTCTCAAACACATCAAGCGTGGCAAAAACACCAACCATTTGTGTACCACATGCTTGACAAGGCATTTAATCTTCTACCACTCAGCCCGTTGGCAAGAGCACCTGAAAGCCACACTAAAGGGGTGCAAACTTGTTCCTCCTTCTTACTCACTTCAGTCTGTCCGTGCTATACCTCATGACCTCTCAGCAGCCTCCACTGACAGGGATGATGGTATAGCGCAGGGTGTCCCAGGTCCTTGCAGCACATCTGCCAGTAGCACACCACCATCTGTAGACTATAGCCGGCAAATTTCTGTGCTGCATCTACTGCAGCGAAAAACAAATACAGTCACTTCCACCCACATCCCCAGCATCTAAATGAAAGCTTGTCAAAGCTGCTGCCTTTATAACTTCTTCCTTTCCATCCGGTGGATTCTACTCCCTTCCGTGAATTTGCAGAATGTGCAGTTCCACAATGGCAGGTTCCCAGTCCCTATTTCTTTTCATGTAAGGCCATTCCAGCTCTGTACCATCACGTGGAAGGCAATGTTGTGGCATCATTGGGCAAGGCAGTCAGCTGCAAAGTCCATATTACTGCTGACATGTGGTCCAGCAAGTATGGTCAGGGACAATATATTTCATTCACAGCACACTGGGTAACTCTGCTTACAACTCAGAAGGATGCAGGACAGGGCTCAGTGCTGTAGCTTGTTGTGCCCCCACGCTTCCATGCAGCTAGTGGTGATGATGTGAGATTTGTCAGCTCTACCCCCTCCTCCTCCTCCATGGCCTCCTCTGCTGAATTGTCCTATGAACCAAAAGTACCCCCTAAACTATCAAGGGGCTATTCAATGAGTCAGTCTAAAAGGTGCCATGCAGTGCTTCAGCTTGTGTGTCTAGGGGTCAGGAACCACACTGGAGCAGAGATTCTTGCAGCTCTGCAGGGGAAGGCCCATAGGTGGCTCACTCCATGCCAGCTGGAGCCAGGAATGGTGGTGTGCAGTAATGGCACAAATCTCCTGTCTGCCCTTAGACAGGAAAAATTTACACAGGTACTATGCCTGGCACATGTCCTCAATTTGGTGGTGCAGCATTTCTTAAATAGGTACCCAGGGTTGGAAGATTTGCTAAAGCAGGCCAGAAGAGTCTGTAACCATTTCAGGCAGTCATATAGTGCCAGTTCTCGGTTAGCTGAAATTCAGTGGGAATTCCATCAACAGCCTGATTTCTGACATGCTCACCAGGTGGAACTCTACTTTGGCAATGCTACAGTGGCTGCCCATGCAGCAGAGGGCTGTCACTGAGTACCAGTGTGAGTATGGCACAACGACAGGCTCAGGCCGGCTCAACTTTTTTTCCCCATGCAAATGGCTGCTGATAAAGGATGCATGCACTGTACTGTCACCATTTGAGGAGGCCACAATTATGGTGAGTCATGACAATGCATGCATCAGTGACACAATTCCTGGTGTGTTCCGGTTGTAGCAAACTCTGCATGGCATTATGCATAGGTCACTCGAGGCAGAGGAGTGGGAGGAAGAGGAGGACTTCCTTTCCTCTCAAGACCCACTTTACTTTGTTCCTATGCCACAGAACACACAAGAGGAGAGGGAGAAGGATTCTGGCAGTTTTGGATGCATTGAAGCAGAGGAAGACATACGTCAAACCTTAAGAGATGGTTTTCCATCCCCAGAACCCTTGGAAGTTGTATGTGGCTGGGATAAGGCAGTTCCAGATACCATAATCCTTAGTGACCCCGAGGAGTCTGCTTCTCATGCCTCCGCAAACTTGCGATGCATGGGCTCCCTCATGTTTAAAAGCCTGTGAAAGGACATAAGAATATGTGGTATCTCAGAACTCATCCTCACAGAGGCTGCAGAAGATGACATTTCTTGATTCATGTCTCCCAGGGCAGTGCCCCCATAACCACTGTATGTCCAATTACTTGCATATAAGTTTTTAAAATGGGCACTTTTAATTTTTACAGTTCGAGTCCATTAACTTCAACGGGGATCATTATTTGGTTCCGAACTTTTGCGATATTCTGGTGCGAACCGAACAGGGGGGTCGTTCGGCCCATCCCTAAGCAAAAATTTACAGAAGAAAAATTACACAGTTAAAATTGTAAACAAATGACATTCATTGTCAGCTTCTAAAAAGTACACAGATCCCTCCAGAGGTTCCCCATAATACATAGCAGATCCTTGGAGAGGTCTGTGTGTTTTTTTTTTTAAACAAACAAAGCTGTCAATGACAGCTGTTAAAGTCATTTGCCGACAAATTTAAAACATTTTTCCCTGGTAAATGTCAGCACTGCTGCAGCACTTTCTGTACATCACAGAGATGCCTCTTCATAGGCAGGATTAGAACACCCATCAGGCATGTCATTTAAAGGAATTGGACATTTTTATGTTTCTCTTTAAGCATTTAAAAATCATTACTCCTGTTCAAATGGAATTTTTAAAAACATTTTTGCATTGTACATGTTCCCCAGGCAGGGGCGTATCTGCCACAAGGCAAACAAGGCGTTTGCTTTGTGGTGCATTTTCAGGGGGAAGCCCCCCCCGGCGGCCCTACTATAGCTGAATGACAGCTATAGCTCAGTCGTCCAGTTCGGGGTGGTCGTCTATTGACGCACTTCCAGAACCGATTGCTTGCTGAGGCTCGCACCTGGCGCGATCTGTGATCAGCTCTGTTCTATGGACAAAGCTGATCACAGATTGGGGCAAAGAGCTAATCACAGAGGCGCTTTACTACGTTATCAGCTGTGTTCAATCACAGCTGATAAAAAAAAAAAAACGCCAGTTATCGGCATTCCTTTCCTCACGCTGTCACAGTGCAAGGAGAGGAGAGCCGGGAACTGGCAAGTATGGGACATCTGCACTGATAAATAGGGCACTGTGTGTATAATCAGTGTGCTGATTATCCGTGCAGCCCCAACATCACCCATCGGTGCTGCCAATCAGTGCTGCCCATCAGTGGTGCCAATCAGTTCATATCAGTGCTGCCCATCAGAGCTGCCAATCAGTGCTGCCAATCGGTGCCTCCTCATCCATGCCACCTATAAGTGCCCATCAGTGCCTTCAATTGGTGCCCATCAGTGCCACCAGTGCCTCCTATTAGAGCCCATGAGTGCCACCTATCAGTGCCCTTCAGTGCCGCCTATCAGTGTCATTCACTGCAGCATATTATTGCCCATCAGTGCCTCCAATTATTGCCCATCAGTGCTGCCTACCAGTGCCCATCGGTGCCACCTATCAGTACCCTTCAGTGCCGCCTATCAGTGCCCATAAGTGACGCCTTTCAGTGCCCATCAGTGCCACATATTAGTACAGCTTCATCAGTGCATCCTCATCAGTACCCACCAGTGCAGTACCTCCTATGTCCCGCTGACCCCATCCTCTGCTCCATTGACCACATATGTGGCACTAGGAGGAATCATGTCTCAGGGTCTGATGAGGAAGCCACAGCTGTTCACTGTGAATGGCTGCAGCTTTCTCATCAGACCCTGAGACAAGAATGATATAACACAGCTGGGGTGGAACAAATTTAGATGGAGGAATGCCCAATTTTAGTCTTGCCTAGGGCGGCACAAAACCAAAATACACCACTGTTCACAGGGCAGTGCCCACATCCTTGAATTTTTTCAACATGCCCCTTGCATGTTAGCCCAGAAAACAAACATTTTTAAAATGACAGATTTGTCTCCCACTGATTTTAATGGAGTTTGGGTTTGGCATACAAACTAAATGCTCTCCTGAGTGCACAGGGTGAGGTTTTGTTTTGTTTTTCTTTGGTGCATACAGTACCGCCAATGGCAGTGTCTGGCTTCCTATGCATCTTTTTTAACAATAGTTTGTATATTTGCCCCTCAAAAATAATGCATTGAATACCAAGATACACCACCATACACTTTGAGAAAAGTTTGTATTTTCTGAATTTTGAGGACATTTCAACATACTGGTCATAAATCTTATCCAGGTATATTCTTGTCCCTAACAATTACATAATCTTACAAACTTTGAGTGAAAAATACAATATACTAAAATGTAAATTGAATGATGAGCTACTTACCAGTGACATTTGAGTTCCTTCCGCACTCTGCAAAGTTTGTGTTGGATAATACAAAAGAAAATACAATTTAGTTTTCAGTTAAAGACAAACTTTTTTTGAATCTATCTATCTAATCTATCTATCTATCTATCTATCTATCTATCTATCTATCTATCTATCTATCTATCTATCTATCTATCTATCTATCTATCTATCTATCTATCTATCTATCTATCTATCTATCTATCTATCTATCTATCTATCTATCTATCTATCTATCTATCTATCTATCTATCTATCTATCTATCTATCTATCTATCTATCTATCTATCTATCTATCTATCTATCTATCTATCTATCTATCTATCTATCTATCTATCTATCTATCTATCTATCTATCTATCTATCTATCTATCTATCTATCTATCTATCTATCTATCTATCTATCTATCTATCTATCTATCTATCTATCTATCTATCTATCTATCTATCTATCTATCTATCTATCTATCTATCTATCTATCTATCTATCTATCTATCTATCTATCTATCTATCTATCTATCTATCTATCTATCTATCTATCTATCTATCTATCTATCTATCTATCTATCTATCTATCTATCTATCTATCTATCTATCTATCTATCTATCTATCTATCTATCTATCTATCTATCTATCTATCTATCTATCTATCTATCTATCTATCTATCTATCTATCTATCTATCTATCTATCTATCTATCTATCTATCTATCTATCTATCTATCTATCTATCTATCTATCTATCTATCTATCTATCTATCTATCTATCTATCTATCTATCTATCTATCTATCTATCTATCTATCTATCTATCTATCTATCTATCTATCTATCTATCTATCTATCTATCTATCTATCTATCTATCTATCTATCTATCTATCTATCTATCTATCTATCTATCTATCTATCTATCTATCTATCTATCTATCTATCTATCTATCTATCTATCTATCTATCTATCTATCTATCTATCTATCTATCTATCTATCTATCTATCTATCTATCTATCTATCTATCTATCTATCTATCTATCTATCTATCTATCTATCTATCTATCTATCTATCTATCTATCTATCTATCTATCTATCTATCTATCTATCTATCTATCTATCTATCTATCTATCTATCTATCTATCTATCTATCTATCTATCTATCTATCTATCTATCTATCTATCTATCTATCTATCTATCTATCTATCTATCTATCTATCTATCTATCTATCTATCTATCTATCTATCTATCTATCTATCTATCTATCTATCTATCTATCTATCTATCTCCAATTGTGCTCTTCCAAACTTATGACAACAATTTGAGGACAGCTCTTTTCTCTTCCAGCATGACTGCACTAAGCCAGATCCATAGAGTGTCCTGTACAGAGCCCTGACCTCAACCCTACTGAATGCCTTTGGGATGAGTTAGAACCCTGATAATGAGCCAGCTCTTTTCATCCAACATCAGTACCTGACCTCACAAATGTTCCACACCACTGCTAAGAGGTCCAGATACAACTTTATTGCAATAAAAGTCAGGGGACAATCCAAAAAGTAGCCAACCTGTTTTGGGGGCCCAAAAACACCCCTTTTATCAGGGCTTGATTGACAACAATGTGAAAGACTAGAAGTTGTTATTTTTTCCAATGTGATTACAAGCACAGAGCTTGTCAGTAGCTGGCTTGGCATCCACCACCTAGCAGTGGAGTGGTCCTTCAATTTGAATTTTTGCCACATTACACTACAAGCCAAGGAGACTGTGGAGATCCTCTGGTCTGCTGATCTGCCCCGATACCAGATTCGTTAGCTCAACATGAATGCTTTAAGACAGCAATACCAATAAGATAATGCAATTTTTCCATTTTCCATTGCCCTTTAAGGGGGTTCTGATGCCAGGAGGTGGGGCAGGCTTTATGATCATGTTACCCCCTATTGCAGTGGTTACATGATTGGAAAGCTCTAAATCACAAGTAGCGATCTGGAGCTTTCCATTAGGCACCTGGGAACTGTGCTGTCCACTGATTAGCTATCCCAGCAACTTCTATGCTTTTTCTTTCAAGAAGGGTTTATATGTCAGAGAATGCCCTGGAGGAGAGTGCAGCTCTCCTAAAAATGGAAATACTCCGAATGCTGCAGCTGAGTTCTGAAAATGTTAGTTATTTCTGGGTTTTGGTCTTCCTTGGTGACTGACTTAGCACTAGCACGCTGCAAGTACAGATAGATCAAAGATAAAACTACTGATCTGTAAACTGTTCAGGGTCTGTGTACTTGAAATACTGAAGTTAGCTGGTCAGCCAGGCAATCAGCATATTCAAAAGAAAGGTCATTAATGACTCTTGCTCCAGGTTTCCTCTGGGTGGTGTAGACATTGGGTGGGAGAAGGTTAAGTTAAGGTGAGAGAGTCGGGACACAAGCCCTACATCAGAAAATGCTGTGCCCCTGACATTGAAATATTAATGAAAAGTAGCACATTTGTTATGAATAAAAAGAAAATGTAACAAACAACTTAATGAGAGGATTCTGCAGTTTGATAATCCCATCTACAACAGTGAGATCAGATCACCATGAGCTAAAGGTGTAGATAAAATACTACATAACAAATGTCAATATTGTCACCCTAATGTGGCTTACCTCTTCCAAAATCCAGTGTAAAGACCTGAATACTGACATTCATAAACACAAGACTCACATTGGGAGTAATCCTCAATATCACTTCTTCAGAGGTAAATGAATGTCCAAGTGGAGTAACCCAGGCTTCTAGAGGCATATCTTCATGTATGAGGGCATCCTCTGTAAAGCAAAAAGAAATAGATAGCTTATATCTGAGCATGACTGCCAAGTGTAAAAAAACAAAGGGGCTGATTTACAAAGCATTTGCGCCATGACTTGCGGTGCACGCCGATGCGCAAATTACATTTTCGTATTTATAAAGCATTTGTGCTGGTAACGCAGCGCGATCCCCCATTTACTATTCTCTTCCCAGCACACGGGAAGAGGTGATCTGTACGCCACTATAGACCTGGTGCACAGCATCTTTAACTTCAAATTTAAACAAGCTGGAAGTGCCAATAATATGGGGGTGATATGGGGAAGTATGGTACTAACTGCCCAAGTCACAAATATGGCCAAAATAGAATGAGAACGTGACTTTCTCAGAATAAGCGCCGGCAAATACATTTAAACTGCGGTAGGTGAATTTATGCACTGCGCATGCTCAAACAACATTTGCGCTTGTTCAAATACTTTAGTTCAGTGCGCCGGCAAAATATTAGTAAATGTCAGGCAACATAAAAGCATTTGCATTTTTTTTTTTTAACGCTGGTTCACTTCATGCGGCTCTAATGAAATGTCGGCCCGGCAATAGGGCCATTTCACACCATAGAAACGCAGTCCGGACGTGTTCCAGGTGCTTTTCTGCATGCGCGTTTTTGATGCGTTCCAGTGCGTTTTTGTTGTGTTTTTGATGCAGTCCAGTGCTTTTTTTCCCCATTCTTTTTTCTTAACCTTAAATAAGGACAAGTGCGTTCCAGTGCATTTTTGATGCATTTTACAGCTTTCCAGTACAGTCCAGTGCAGAAAAAATGCAGCATGTTCTACTTTTTTTTTTGGAACTGGAACGCACTGGAACTGCAAGCACTGGTGTGAAGCCAGCCTATTGGGGACTAGTAAAATTACCAAGTTAGTTCCCTTAGACTGCAATGGTATTTGTTGTATAACTTTTGCACATGTTAGACTCTTTAGTTGCCCCCCCTGGACTGTGGGGTGTTTTGTCCCATCTGTAATTTTGGTGCATGCTGGATGATGTGTTTAATTTTGGACAGTGGGGTGGCTTATTTTGTGCTAGCTGCATTTGGGTTGTTCTGGGCATGCTCAGGGACTTTGTTTTTTTTTTGGTGGTGCTTTTTGTGTGTGAACAGCACTTGGATGTTTCTGGGCATGCTCAGAGTGTGTTTTTTGGGTTAGTAATTTAAGGACAACCCTAACAGGTGTACCCACTTTGAAGTTCAGTCTCTACATTGGGTGAACTTGCATTTTGTGTGTTTCATGGACTGTCCATGTGTTTGCAATTGCCTCATTAGCACACAAACCTATGTTATATAAAGCTTGCAGATAGCAATCTTTACTTTGCCCTGAAAAGAGCCAAGATTGTGTGTGTGGCTGGCAAGAGCATACGTTTGGGTGTCCTTATCAAGTTTCTGACACATGTATTTTCTATTTGTATTTTGTTTGTTATGTTGTTGCAAAACAGATGTGTTTTTATGCAATTTATTTATTACTTTGGTTTGTTTTGTTTTTTTTGGGTGGTGGTTATTTTACCATGAAATCTTTTTTATGTTGGCAATTTTTGTTGTTTTTACGTTGTTCACTTTGATTTAACTGTCTGTGCTGCATTATTTTTAAAATTCCTTGTACCTAATGTTGTTTTAATCCCTAATAGATGTCCATTTGTGGGTGCACTCCTTTTAACTCTTGTTAATTTACACTGCAAAAGGGTCAAACCTCAAACCTATTCTGTTAGTGTCTCAAATTTAACATACATGTGTGTATTTTGCTTCCCTTGCTTTTTTTCCAAGTCCTGTGTGTCTTCTTTTTTTTTTTTTTTTGGACATGTTTAGGAAATGTTATCTTATCTCAATACAGACATATAGTCATATAGATATAAAATCATACAAATACTACATAATATTCTATATAAAAAAAAAAACAGGTAACAAAATAAGTACTAGGAAGTTAAAATTGGAGTGTGCCCATATTGAGGCAGGTATTTAAAAAAGGCTGACGCGTTTCGAGGAAAACCTCTTCATCAGAGCCAGGAGAACTGGAGCACAGTCTGTATGGGCCGGTAGGCCGACATGTGTACATGGGGAGAGGTGGTGTGGCTAGTAGGAGGGTGTGTCCTGTGATGGACAATTGATTATTCCAAGTTCCATACCAGTCCACGTCCAGGTGTTCTAGATGGGGTATAAATCAGAACAATATATACCGTACACTACAGACTGGAGACGTAAGATAAGTTTACATTGAAAAATGCATTCAAGAAGGTGGAATGATGGTGATGATCTGAAGGGGAACACAGGTAATATGGGGGGGGGGCTGGGGATGGCTTGGATAGAGGGGGGGCAAAGCATGATGGTGATATTCTGTATCTAGATGGCCCTGTGGATATCTAGATCTTCATTCATTCCATCGGGAACCAATGACCCAAGAGTGAAAATCCAGAATGATTCTTGTTTACAGAGTCTTCTAAATCTCTTCTGTCAATATATACATATATATATTTTGTGCATATTGTTTCTTTATATATAAATATATGCATATGCGTTTTAGATTTTTATGTACATTTGATATATGCATTTTTGAATATATTTTTGTGAATTTCCATTTGAATGAACACATTTCTGTTTTTGCACAAACCACTTGGCCATCTTTGTGCCCCCATTTGTGCTTTCCGTGAACATGGGCATACCTCCACATATCTGTTCCAGCACAGCGTTTTACGTACTGGCAGAGTCTTTACACGCATATGCATGTCCTTTGGACAGAAGCACAACCGGTTATACCATGCGGAGAGACAATATCTCTCAATGTGTCTCAGTGCACTTTTTACTTCATTCACCATTGTCCCCCCCCCCTTTTCACATGCATGTATGTTTTTTATGCATTTACATGCATGTGTATATGCACGTGTATGCATGTATATGCATGTATGTGTATACGTGTATGTGTGTGTACACCTATGTATGCGTAGATTTTTCATTTGTATGTATTTAGAATCTCATGTTCTGTGCTTCAAAATCCCACTACCTATCAATAATTCTTTGTATTGATATGGTAACTTTTATTTCTAATATATTTAAATTTTTATATATATATATAATTTTTTTTTTATCGTTTTAAGTTTTCACATCTGACCTTCTTGAATGCATTTTTCAATGTAAACTTATCTTACATCTCCAGTCTGTAGTGTACGGTATATATTGTTCTGATTTATACCCCATCTAGAACACCTGGACGTGGACTGGTATGGAACTTGGAATAATCAATTGTCCATCACAGGACACACCCTCCTACTAGCCACACCACCTCTCCCCATGTACACATGTCGGCCTACCGGCCCATACAGACTGTGCTCCAGTTCTCCTGGCTCTGATGAAGAGGTTTTCCTCGAAACGCGTCAGCCTTTTTTAAATACCTGCCTCAATATGGGCACACCCCAATTTTAACTTCCTAGTACTTATTTTGTTACCTGTTTTTTTTTTTTAATATAGAATATTATGTAGTATTTGTATGATTTTATATCTATATGACTATATGTCTGTATTCCTTTACATGAATAAACCATACATTTCTTGATGTAAGCGTCTGATCACGCGCCTAACATCCACCTCCTACTAAACAGTCCTTTCCAGACCACCCCTGGTCAGTTAAGGACACGCTCCATCATCTCCCCCAGTCCTACCACTGACTACAATACTACCTTTGTTTTACAGCAAACGATCTCACAAGCGCAGGAGTATTTTTCACCATATCTTGTTCACACCTTTGATTTAAAGCACCTGTGCAAGATAAAGGAATACCTGCAAACATGGCCTGTTGGGGGGTACTTGAGGACAGGGTTGAGAAGCACTGAACTAAAATCAAGCTGAAGACAATCCTATTCTAATTGTGGACATTTGAGGGAAATCAAGTTTTTTTTTTTTTTTTTTTTTTTGTTCGGCTTTGTCCTTTTTTCTTAAAATTGGCTTCATTTCCTGTCACACAGCCAAACGGGAAGTGAGAGTAAAACCCTAATATTTTTCCTTGGGGACACACAGGTCAATCTAACTAGTGCCCCCATTATGCAAATTGCACTTTGTTGTGTACACCCCAAATTATTAGGTATTTTGGGATTTATTAAAGGCAAATCCTTTCTGCAATACAAGTGTAGTTGATGAAAATCAGAAGGGTAGCACTGGTGATTTTTTCATCCAATCATGTAGAGGCAAAGATGTTGTTTTTTTCTTTTCCTTGCATGTCCCCCTCGGATCTCCAGCAACTGCACTAAGTGCACTTGTAGTGCAAAGTGGATTTACCTTTTAGTTAATAGAAGGACAAGTCAAAACACATGTATTTCAATGTTCCCCCGAAATAATTGCTGCAACTCCAAAAGAAGTTCTTGCACTACTTTGTTCCAACTTCAGTGTGACTTTTTCTCCGATGTTTTGAATTAGTCGCATGACATGGCATTAAGGCTCGGTTTCCACTATTGCAAGCCCAAAGTTGCGTGTTTTTTGCCGCGAGTTTCCCGCAACTTTTTGCCAAAACTTGAAGCAATGCCTGTGTATTTTTGAGGTCTATGGACCTCAAGTCGCATGAAAGTGGGACCAAAGTAGTGCAGGGACTGCTTTTGAAATTGCTGCGACTTGAAGTCGCAGACATATGAACGGTACTCATTGTAAATCATGGGGTAGAACTTGTGATGCAACTTTTCAGTCCCTAGTGGCATGACAAGTTGCAATAGTGGAAAACAAGCTGAAAAAGCACATTGTAAATCACGCAACTTTGGGGTTGAAATAGTGGAAAGAGAGCATTAGGCTAAAGCGGTAATAGGAAGATGCACTGTAAGAATTACTTTGAATTGTGGAAAACCAAACAGGCTCTTGCACTGAATCTAATTTATGGAAGATCTAACTGATGGGCCAGTGTATGGTGACCTTTAAAGATATGAAAAGTTGAATTTCTGGTGTTTAAGCCTCATACACATGATGGGACTTTGTAGAAACTTTCCTGTGGATTTTTGTACAAAGGGCGTTGGCCTTAGGGTTCTTTCACACGGACGTGTCCATGTACGGAGCCCGCTCTGCTCAGCGGGGGATTGCTCTGTGGATCCCCGCTGAGCAGGCAGATGACAGGTCTGTCTCTGCACACTGTGCGGGGATAGACCTGTCAGAGTGCTGCTCTCCTCTATGGGAGATCGGATGATGACGGATCGTAGAGTCCGTCGTCACCCGATCTGATCCGCAGACGGATGAAAAAATAGGTGTTTCCTCCGTTACACTTTTTCGGATTGGAGTGGGTCGGATGTCAGCGGACATGTCACCACTGACATCCGACCCTCAATAGAAGTCTATGGAGTGTCTGAAAGGTCCGTCCGTGTGAAAGGGGCCTTAGGCCCCTTTCACACTCGGGTGGTACGGGCGTCAGCGGGAAAACGGCGCTATTTTTAGCGGCGCTTTACCAGCGGTATTCGGCCGCTAGTGGTTTTGACACCCGCTAGCGGCTGAAAAGGGGTTTATATTAATCCGCCCGCAAAACGCCACAGCAGCGGTGTTTTGAAGGCGGTATATCCGCGCTGTCCCATTGATTTCAAGGGGCAGGAGCGGTTTATACACGGCTCCAAAGGTGCTGCTAGCAGGCCTTTTTTTAGGCCCCTTTTACACTGGGGTGTTTTTAGGTGCTACAGCGCTAAAAATAGCATCTGAAAAATGCCCTAAAGAAGCGGATCCATTCAGTCCAGTGAGGGCTTTCACACTTGAGTGGTATGCTGGCAGGGCGTCACAAAAAGTCCTGCCAGCAGCTTCTTTGGAGCGGTGAACTCACCGGTCCTCCCCATTGAAATCAATGGGGCAGCGCTGTGATACTGCCGGCAAAATGCCGCTCCGGCAGCATTTTGCGAGTGTATTTAATCCCTTTTCGGCCGCTAGCAGGGGGGGTTAAAACCGCTCTGCTAGCAGCCGAGTAATGCTGCTAAAACGACAGTAAAGAGGAGCTAAAAATAGCGCCACTTTACCGCAGACGCCCCCACGCCCCAGTGTAAAAGGGGGCCTTACTGTCCTGCTAGTGCACCGCTCCAGTGTGAAAGCCCGATTCACACTGGAGTGAATGGAGACACTTCTTTAGGGCGTTTTCGCCTGCAAAACGCGCCAGTGTGAAAGGGGCCTTATTCTTTCACACGAACGGATAGAATTGTGCTTTTAGTACAGCTAAACGCACACAATGCTTTCCTATGGCCCCATTCACACACTGCGTATTGATTACATGCGGTTTGGTGCAGATAGAAAAAATAGAATTGACTGCGTCCAGGAGCGATTTAGAGCAGCTATCCGCACATAACCGCAGGTAATCGCACTGCACAGTGTCAGCTGCAGATAGCAGCACCGAGCCGGCTCGCTTATTGGGAAAGGAAAAAATGTTTTTTCCTTTCCCAATGAGCGACAAGCACGGGGATCCGACATGGAACCCCGCCAATACCAGGCACTGTGATATGAATTTTGAGGGAGAACTCCATGTCAAATTTTAAATAAAAAACCAGCATGGGCTCCCCTCCAAGAGCATACCAGGCCCTTCGGTCTGTTATGGATTTTAAGGGGAACCCCCTATGCGAAAAAACGGTGTGGGGTCCCCCCAAATCCATACCAGACCCTTATCCGAGCACGCAGCCCGGCCGGTCAGGAAAGGGGGTGGGGACGAGCGAGCGCCCCCCCCCTCCTGAACCATACCAGGCCGCATGCCCTCAACATGGGGGATGGGTACTTTGGGGAAGGGGGGGCGCACAAAAGCACCTTGTCCCCATGTTGATGAGGACAAGGGCCTCTTCCCAACAACGTCCCAACTGGCTGTTGGTTGTCGGGGTCTGCTGGCGGGGGGCTTATCAGAATCCGGGAGCCCCCTTTAATAGGGGGGCCCCAGATCCCGGCCCCCCACCCTACGTGAATGAGTATGGGGTACATGGTACCCCTACCCATTCACCTAGGAAGAAAAAAGGTCAATAAAAAAAACACACTACACAGGTTTTAAAAGTAATTTATTAGGCAGCTCCAGGGGGTCTTCTTCCGACTTCAGGGTCTTCTTCCGCGCTTTCTTCTGCCGCTGTCCGGATCTTCTGCCGCTGTCCGTATCTTCTGTCGGATCTCCCGCTATCTTCTTCCAGCTCTTTTGCTAGGGGGGCCCAGTCTTCTGCCGCTGTCCGGATCTTCTGCCGGATCCCCCGCTATCTTCTTCCAGCTCTTTTGCTAGGAGGGCCCAGTCTTCTGCCACTGTCCGTATCTTTTGCCGGATCCCCCGCTATCTTCTTCCAGCTCTTTTGCTAGGGGGGCCCGGTCTTCTGCCGCTGTCCGTATCTTCTGCCGGATCCCCCGCTACCTTCTTCCAGCTCTTTTGTTAGCGGGGGCCTGGTCTTTTTCTTCTACGTCGTCATGCTGGGACTGTGACCTCATATGGGGCGTGGTCTTCGGATGACATGACCATGCCCCCATATGAGGTCACAGTCCCAGCATGCCCTGGGACTGTGACCTCACAAGGGGGCGGGGTCACCGCCTATATAACTCCATTGCGGAGCACTCAGAGAGCATTCCAGCTGGAGAGAGTGATGTGTCAACATCGGAAGAAGAGAAGAGGGGAGAAGACGACGACGTAGAAGAAAAAGACCGGGCCTCCGCTAACAAAAGAGCTGGAAGAAGATAGTGGGGGATCCGGCAGAAGATACGGACAGCAGCAGAAGATACAGACATCGGCAGAAGACCGGACCCCCCTAGCAAAAGAGCTGGAAGAAGATAGCGGGGGATCCGGCAGAAGATCCGGACATCGGCAGAAGAGGGCGCGGAAGAAGACCCTGAAGTCGGAAGAAGACCCCCTGGAGCTGCCTAATAAATTACTTTTAAAAACTGTGTAATGTGTTTTTTTTTTATTGACATTTTTTTTTCCTAGGTAATTGGGTAGGGGTACCATGTACCCCATACTCATTCACGTAGGGTGGGGGGCCGGGATCTGGGGGCCCCCCTATTAAAGGGGGCTCTTGGATTCCGATAAGCCCCCACCCACAGACCCCGACAACCAACGGCCAGTGTTATCGGGAAGAGGCCCTTGTCCTCATCAACATGGGGACAAGGTGCTTTGGGGTTGGGGGGCCGCAGCGTGCCCCCCTTCCCCAAAGTACCCATCCCCCATGTTGAGGGTATGCGGCCTGGTATGGTTCAGGAGGGGGGAGGGCGCTCGCTCTTCCCCACCCCCTTTCCTGACTGGCCGGGCTGAGTGCTCGGATAAGGGTCTGGTATGGATTTGGGGTGGGACCCCCCACGCCGTTTTTTCAGCATAGGGGTTCCCCTTAATATCCATACCAGACCGAAGGGTCTGGCATGCACTCCGAAGGGGTAACCCATGCCGTTTTTTCTCACGCTGATTTAATAGGAAGATGTATTTTTCCTATTGCGAGATGTACCTCGCCGAGAACCAGCATGGTCCTATCGCGCTGGAAACATTCTCGCGTGCAGGTACTCCTGTGTGTGCACTGGTTCACACGCTGGATTAAGGATCTATCCAGTGCACCAATTAAGGTCTGAACCAGCGCAGTGCATTCATCTTAGTAAATGACCCCCATGGTATTGTTAGAGGTTGTATACAAAAAAAAAAGTTGGGCATGGCGAGTATACAGGCAGAGGAGTGCAATACCTACTTAGACTAATATACCAGGAAGCCCAGCTGAGCATCATGAGGGCCATTACCCAGACCAACAATGAAAAATGACAAGAAAGGTGAAGAAGGAAAACAGGTGAAATCCTGCCTAGATGATTGCATGGACGCAAGGCTGAGCTCAGCTAGGACCATTATACCAGGAACCAAAACTAATTATAGTAGGGGCTAGTAAAAGTAAAAACAAGTTAAAAGACTAGGACTAGTATTGAAGAAAAAAAGTTAGGCAATATAAAATCTTTATAGAGTTACTGTGTCCAGAGTGAGTACTGGGTGAAGCCAACTTTAGCATACAAAGATGGTTTTAAGTAAGAACCAGGATGCTAGTATACAATGCTGAGCAGGAGATGGACTAGGGCACAAGGATACAATGGTGAGTTGGGGATGAGGTCAGCACACAAGGATACAATGGTGAGTTGGGGATGGGGTCAGCACACAAGGATACAATGGTGAGTTGGGGATGAGGTCAGCACACAAGGATACAATGGTTAGTTGGGGATGGGGTCAGCACACAAGGATACAATGGTGAGTTGGGGATGGGGTCAGCACACAAGGATACAATGGTGAGTTGGGGATGAGGTCAGCACAGAAGGATACAATGGTGAGTTGGGGATGAGGTCAGCACAGAAGGATACAATGGTGAGTTGGGGATGAGGTCAGCACACAAGGACACAATGGTGAGTTGGGGATGGGGTCAGCACACAAGGATACAATGGTGAGTTGGAGGATGAGGTCAGCACACAAAGACTAATGCTGCATATGGGTAAAAATGATACTTGTAGAGAAATTATTAGCATTAGCTAAGGTGAGTACAGGAGTCAATAGCGATGAATATGACCATGGGGGTTAGAAGAATATTCTACAATGGGCATTACTAAAACAAATACAAATAAAGGAATAGGGACTACAGGTATTTGTTTGTGGAATGGAGTGTATCTCTAATAATAATAGTGATATAGAGGCATCACCCCGATGCGTTTAAGAAGGTCAAATGGGAATTGATATTGGGACTTTAAACATACCTCTATAATCACAAACAGGAATAGAAAAAAATGATCTAAAAGCTTTGTCTTTTATTTCACACAGTACAAAAAAAAAAATACAAACATACATATATATATATATATTATTGTCCACATAAAATGTTACAATATTAGTCATACTAAATAATTTAGCGGGGATTTGCGGGACCAGCAAAATTTTGTATATTGGAAAAGCCTATTTACAGAATAAGAACAGATCTACAACAAAGGGGAGGGGGGGGGGGATAATCAACACAAAATATACAATTAGATATTGCATCTTCAAAACATATTGGTGCAGATCCAAACATCATAAATACTTATAACATATCCATATACTGTAGGATTCACTACTTTCCTCATGTATATTGTTATGGGGCACAGGACCCCCCTACTAGTCAGCTTTTAAAGAGTAATTAACCCCAACAAAGACATGTATAAGAGGTCATTACTTACCCCAATAGGCAAAAAACGAACATGCAGAGTAAAGTGAAGGAAGAGATCAGAGGTCATCTATAGTCTGCCGGCCCATGGGAGGAAATCCCCTCAGGTATGTAAATCAGTAGGTTAAACTGTATCAGCAGAGTAGAAAAATATAGATGTAAGCTAATACTAATAGCAATAGATGGTAAGGGTTGGGGCATAATTCAAAAAATGGAATAGAGTCTAACAAAGCCAGCTTACCCATCAACAGATAGACTGAAGATATATTCAAGGATACAATCTAGACATACAGTATTGCAGTGCATACGATGTTATGGCACTTGTCATAAAGCTGGATTAATAAAAAAAATTAAGATATGCATAAACATATGTGGGTGGTAAAAATAAGGCCAAAGAAATTAAAACATTATCAAGCCCGGACTTACCTTTTATATATTATATAAGTTGAATACTGTTATTTACGCCAAATGTTTAGAAACCACATATTTTACAATAAAAAGGGAGAATGGCAAATGTTCTACTGGGTCAAAGGTATGTAGACATAAAATGGCCTGATCAGACCTGAAAGGTTAAATAGCCAATAATGAGTCCACATGTAAAGTAATGAAGTTTATGAAATAAAGATAATGACATACTATATGTCAAAAAAGAAAAGGCTCTAATATAAAATTGAGAATGAAGTTACCTTTGCGCAGGCCTCCAGATAGAGGTCGTTACTCTTTAAAGGCTGACTAGTAAGGGGGTAATGTGTCCCATAACAATATACATGAGGTATGTAGTGAATCCTATATGAATATGTTATAAGTATACAGTTGTGCTCATAAGTTTACATACCCTGGAAGAATTTATGATTTCTTGGCCATTTTTCAGAGAATATGAATGATAACACAAAAACATTTCTTTCACTCATGGTTAGTGTTTGGCTGAAGCCATTTATTATCAATCAATAGGGATGAGCTTCAAGTTCGACTCAAACATCGGGTTATCGATTGTTCGCCGAACAGCAAATTTTATGGGGCATTCACAGCAAATTTGAGCGCCCCATAATGCACTGCAAGACCGCAGTGCATTGCTGTATGATGATTGGCCAAAGCATACACCTGACCTGCATGCTTTGGCCAATCACAACGCGCTCCTCAGTGAGAGCCATAATTGGCCAAAGGCAGGGTGGCTTTGGCCAATCGTGGCTCAGGGGGACTAAGTCCACGCCCCACACTATATAAGGCTGCTTACACAGCGCCGGTATAGTGTGTTATAGTGAACGGAGATAGAGAGATTGAGTTAGATTAGGCAGGCAGGTTAGTTAGTGACAGTGTATTTAATATATATATGTAGCACTAACTCTCGGTGGAGCTGCTAGTTTAAGCGGGTCTGTTATCTTCACTTTGCTTCCCTCTGTTTTACCGGCACCGGGTCTAGGGGTTCCGTTGAGTTTACTGCTGGAGACACACGCACCAACACTGGAGTACGTTTTCAATGCTTTATTAAACAGGCAAACTTTAGGAAGTAGCAGGAAAGAGACGAAAAAGGAAACCTTCAGGAGAAACTCAAATATCTTCTTACAGAATCTTTGCAACAAATGTCCCGGTAGAATTCAGATAACTAGGTGGAATGCGTTCCCCTCATGGGACACACTCTTTGCTCGTCTGGTTAGGCCTCTCTCACTGGTCTAGCAGACAGTACGCAGCACAAATCTAAAGTCTCTGCCACAGACTTATTTGGGGGGGTAAATCTTCACGATCCTCTACCACAGGATGTATCAGATATTCTGAAATGAACAGTCAGTCACAGCACCTGAACCTTTAAGCCGAACCGGCGACACTATGCTGTATAATTACTTCTCTTGGATACGTCCTGCAACCGAGTCACCAGGTCCCTCTATAGACCAGCACGTTGCGCAATCTCTTCAAGACGGGTCCTCCCCTGGGATCTCCTTGGCTGTCCAGCTTCGTCACACAGGACCGACAGCTCAGGACCATTCCTCGGCCGCGGTGGTAGGCTCCAGACAAGCCTCTGGACCCACCCCTGTGCCGCAGCATCGTGGGCCTCCAGATCAGAGGACCACGAGGTAGCTCCTTAATGCATACTTGTCGGCCAGGAGGGCCAGGAGGGCCAGCAGGTGGCTGAAAAACGACCCTAGAACATGGCGTCTGTCCCATAAATACCCCCTTCCAAGAATGCAACTCGGAGGACCACCTCCACAGAGCTTGTCTCCGAGACAGAGGAGCATCCATACACTTTGACACGTTGCCTTTCCAACACTGACCAGTGATAACAGCGACACCCACCGGTCAGCACGGAAACACACACAACGTCAGCCAAGCTGGAACAGAGACGAACTTTTAACCTTCGTAACACACAATTTACTAAATGTACCTAATCAGCGGTAGATTGTAAATCTACCAGCGCTACATATTATATATATATATATATATATATATATATATATATATACACACACACACATACATACACACAGTCAGACTAGTACTATATATATATATATATATATATATATATATATATATACTCTGCATTCAGCGTAGCCTATATATACAGTGTAAACTCTATATTCAGTCAGTACAGGCAGTGTGTGTGTATATATATATATACAGTGCCTTGTAAAAGTATTCACGCCCTTGGCTTTTTATCTATTTTGTTACATTACAGCCTTTAGTTCAATGTTTTTTTTAATCTGCATTATATGTGATGGATCAGAACACAATAGTCTAAGTTGGTGAAGTAAAATTAGAAAAATATATACATAAAACTATTTTTCAGAAATAAAAAACTGATCATTGGCATGTGCGTATGTATTCACCCCCTTTGTTATGAAGCCCATAAAAAGCTCTGGTGCAACCAATTACCTTCAGAAGTCACATAATTAGTGAAATGATGTTCACCTGTGTGCGATCTAAGTGTCACATGATCTATTATTACATATACACATGTTTTTGAAAGGCCCCAGAGGCTGCAACACCGAAGCAAGAGGCACCACTAACCAAACCAAGCCTCCAAATCTCTGCGCTTAGGACATATAGCAGAAAAAAAGGGGGGGGGGGGGGAGGAAGAGTAATGCAGATGGACAAATGATGCAGATATAAAAGGGATAGGAGGGGGGAGGAGGAAAGGAAGGAAAGAAAAGAAAATTGTAGGTATGCTGCCTCCCCAAGTTAAGTCCTCAAAAGGACTAACGTATAATGGATTGTAGGTGGGGGTATGGCGCTTCCTTGTGAGATGTGGACTATTAATTTGATGTGCGTTAAACAGTGACTATACCAAATAGGTTAAATAGTGTTCCAAACGCAAAAGGTGAAGACTGTGAAACTCTTGCTCGGTGAACCCATATTATGTAAATCAAAAAAGCAATAAAGATATATGTATATGTATATGCACCCCTATTATATTGCATATACCTCTGTGTCACAAGTAGTGTCAAAAGGTGCCACTAGGTGTTGCTGCTGATCAGCTGATGTAATAAATCCAACTTATATGTATGCAAAATTAGTGACATATACATATAACAATGCAGAAACATATATATGCCATATATACGTATATATATGACCGTGCAATCCAACATATAGATGTGCAATAAAGTGCAATATAGTGCAATAAAGTCCAAAAAAAGCCAAAAAGGAAAAAAACTGTAAATGACATCAAAATTGCAAAAAAAAAAAAAAAAAAAAAAAAAAGAGTATAATCTCAAGTGGTGCGGCCCAGTTTTAAATAGCAGCAGAAACGTTCCAACAGCTTAGTGACTTTGGTGCCCGCAGAGGTAAATCCGTGACTTCTGTGCTCCCCTTTTGGCTCCCCACTCACCAGCTTCCACTACCCCTGCAGGGGTGACAGACACTCTAGGATCCCAAAGCCGTCCTCTTATCCGGTATCCCGTGGTTACTGAGATGGAATGGCCTCTCGCTCCGTACCCGGAAATGACGGGTACGGACGGCTACGCACTTACGTCATTTCCGGGTACGGAGCGAGAGAGCCTGGAACGCAGCTGGACCGCAAGCCGCACGCTGCGGGGAAGCACTTCCTGACTTTCAGCTTCACCCTTAGTGTAGTACGATGTGATTTTTTCCCTGAGGGGAGTTTTTATAGTTTTTATACCATTAAAGTTTTTAATTATACTACACTATGAGGTGGCATCTCCTTTTATGAGGGCTTTGCTGGTGATCCCCTTCCTGGACATGGTATGAGGTGATAATCCGGAACTCCTGGGAGAGAGGCCATTCCATCTCAGTAACCACGGGATACCGGATAAGAGGACGACTTTGGGATCCTAGAGTGTCTGTCACCCCTGCAGGGGTAGTGGAAGCTGGTGAGTGGGGAGCCAAAAGGGGAGCACAGAAGTCACGGATTTACCTCTGCGGGCACCAAAGTCACTAAGCTGTTGGAACGTTTCTGCTGCTATTTAAAACTGGGCCGCACCACTTGAGATTATACTCTTTTTTTTTTTTTTGCAATTTTGATGTCATTTACAGTTTTTTTCCTTTTTGGCTTTTTTTGGACTTTATTGCACTATATTGCACTTTATTGCACATCTATATGTTGGATTGCACGGTCATATATATACGTATATATGGCATATATATGTTTCTGCATTGTTATATGTATATGTCACTAATTTTGCATACATATAAGTTGGATTTATTACATCAGCTGATCAGCAGCAACACCTAGTGGCACCTTTTGACACTACTTGTGACACAGAGGTATATGCAATATAATAGGGGTGCATATACATATACATATATCTTTATTGCTTTTTTGATTTACATAATATGGGTTCACCGAGCAAGAGTTTCACAGTCTTCACCTTTTGCGTTTGGAACACTATTTAACCTATTTGGTATAGTCACTGTTTAACGCACATCAAATTAATAGTCCACATCTCACAAGGAAGCGCCATACCCCCACCTACAATCCACCACTAACCAAACGCTGCCATGAAGATCAAGGAATTCTCCAAACAATTAAGGGACAATGTTGTTGAGAAGTACAAGTCAGGGTTAGGCTATAAAAAAATATCCAAATCTTTGATGATCCCTAGGAGCACCATCAATTCTATCAGAACCAAATGGAAAGAACATGGCACAACAGCAAACCTGCCAAGAGATGGCCGCACACCAAAACTCACAGACCGGGTAAGGAGGGCATTAATCAGAGAGGCAGCACAGAGACCTAAGGTAACCCTGGAGGAGCTGCAAAGTTCCACAGCAGAGACTGGAGTATCTGTACATAGGACGACAATAAGCCATAGAGTTGGGCTTTATGGCAGAGTGGCAGGAAGAAAGCCATTACTTTCAGCAAAAAACAAAATGGCACGTTTTGAATTTGCGAAAAGGCATGTGAGAGACTCCCAAAATGTATGGAGGAAGGTGCTCTGGTCTGATGAGACTAAAATTGAACTTTTTGGCCATCAAAGAAAACGCTATGTCTGACGCAAACCCAACACATCACATCACCCAAAGAACACCATCCCCACAGTGAAACATGGTGGTGGCATCATCATGCTGTGGGGATGTTTTTAAGTAGTCGGGACTGGGAAACTGGTCAGAGTTGAGGGAAAGATGGATGGTGCTAAATACAGGGATATTCTTGAGCAAACCCTGTACCACTCTGTGTGTGATTTGAGGCAAGGACAGAGGTTCACCTTCCAGAAGGACAATGACGCCAAACACACTGCTAAAGCAACACTTAAGTGGTTTAAGGGGAAACATGTAAATGTGTTGGAATGGCCTAGTGAAAGCCCAGACCTCAATCCATTAGAAAATCTGTGGTCAGACTTAAAGATTGTGTTCACAAGCGCAAACCATCCAAATTGAAGGAGCTGGAGCAGTTTTGCAAGGAGGAATGGGCAAAAATCCCAGTGGTAAGATGTGGCAAGCTCATAGAGACTTATCCAAAGCGACTTGGAGCTGTGATAGCCGCAAAAAGGTGGCTCTACAAAGTATTGACTTTAGGGGTGTGTGAATAGTTATGCACATTGACTTTTTCTGTTATTTTGTCCTATTTGTTGTTTGCTTCACAATAAAAAAAATCTTCAAAGTTGTGGGCATGTTTTGTAAATTAAATGATGCAAATCCTCAAACAATCCATGTTAATTCTAGGTTGTGAGGGAATAAAACACGAAAAATGTCAAGGGGGTGAATACTTTTGCAAGGCACTGTATATACTGCAGTTCAGAGTATATAGTGCACTCAGTGTAGTATATATAATACAGTGCAGGGTATATAGTGCAGTGTACAATATATAATATAGTGTATTGAAGTGGTTAAGGGGAGCCCTGTGACAGAATTAAGAAACCCATGACGTTTTTTTGTATGGTATGGTATGAATTTTGGGCGGACCCCCACGCCATTTTTTTTTTTAAATGTTGGCGTGGAGTTCACCTTAATATCCATACCAGACCCAAAGGGCCTGGTATAGACTGGGGGGGGGGGCACGCAGTTTTTTTAATTATTTTTTAAGTACATTTTTTCCTCTAGAAATGTAATTTTGCTGCAGTACTTTTATAAACATGGGTAAAATGTGCTACTTTACAAGCAGACTAAGGGGACCCCCAGGCACGATATTTAAAGGAATATTTCATTTTTATTGTTTCACTTTAAGCATTCTTAAAATCACTACTCCTGAAAAAACGTCAGTTTTGAAAAAAAATTTTTTGCATTGATACATGTCCCTTGGGGCAGTACCTGGGTCCCCATACACTTTTTAGTAGTACAAGCAAAGTTAAATAAACATTAAACTATTGGTAGTGTAGCACCCTCTACCTAGTATAGGTGCTTGAGTGAGATTTTTGAGAGAGCAGGTAACTTTAAGCAGGCCTAGCCAAAAGCTAGGCCTGATTGTTTTGATCTGTAGGGCTGGGAGTGGTCTAGAGTAGGCTGGTGACTGAAAGCTGGCTTCATCTTTCGGTTACCTCCCTTCTGATTCTAGAGGCTTCTAGAAGTAAGGAGTGGAAGAAGGGTGTGGCTATCTGGGGTGTTCTAAGGAGCACTGACCAATCCCCAACCTGGATTGGCAGGGGGCAGGCCTCCTTAAATACTTAGGGTCAGCCCAGCTGAGGAGGAGTTGTTTGAGGTGGAAGAACTTAAGATGGAGTGTGAGGCTGTCGGGGCCTTTGAGGAAGTCCCCTAGTCTGGGGGGGTGACCTTGGGCCAGTTGCTCGCAGCTGAACAGGAACCCCACACAACCCAAGGGGTGTCCTGAACAGGAACAGGAGAGGACAGTGGGAAATACTGCTGGGCAAGTCTCCAGGAGGGATCCACCAGGTGTTGGTGAGTGATACACAGCCAGGAACACTGGGGGAGGCATGCCGGAGCAGATTGGGAGGATGCAATCTGAGATGGATGTAGAGCCAGTAAGGACTGTAGTGTCAAGGGTGGTGAAAGCAGGCAACTGCAGCCAGGAGGGATGTCAGAGTCTGAAGTGGACTGCCTAGGAGCAGTAGTCCACCAAAGAGGGCAGCTAGCATCAGAACTTTAATTTGCTAAACAATAGGGGCCCGCGGACCCTGCCTGTAATAAGGCACTTTTTCTAAGGCCTGGCTGAAACCACTATCATGCTTAACCATGTGTTAGCTGAACCTGAAGAATTGTGCTAGAGGGAGAAGGAGAAATAGGCTGCAGCAAATGTCATGCAGGAGGAGAGTTCTAAATTGTTCCAAACCATGCAAGAATCTTTTTCTGGGCATCCCATGAATTCCTTAACCCCATCCAAGTTCTAATCCCTCAATACAAAAAAAAGCTGATGAACTTGTTCATTGTCTTGGAATGTCTGGAAGCGAATGCCTGGCTGGGCAGGGTGACAGGTGGGTCACATTACTCAGCAGCCCCTACGGGGGTACAGCTACATTTGGGGGCTTGTTCCGGGACCACCTGTTCACAGGTAACTTGCCAGTCATTGCCCCTAGCAACCGAGGTTGACTGAGCCGAGGAACTTTTTGCTCCGCCACCATTGAGGGTTGAACTCAAGGGAAGGACTTGTGTGCTCTGCATACTGTTTCAGTGCTGTAACAAGTGCCAATATCCATTGCAACCAGCAAGGACTGTCGCTACTTATTGTTCCTGCTACCCAGTTGCCCCAACCGGTGCTGAGACGGACACTTGTACCAATCCTGCAATTTAGGAACTGTTCACTATGTGCTTTTACCCGTGACAACAACGCCGGGTTACCACGCCTATGGATTACAAACACGTCCAGCGTTCTGCTATTACTGGACGTTTCACTGTGGATTACAAATATGTCCAGCGTTTTGCTAATGCTCGACATCTTGAACTTTGCTCCAAACCCCTGATAAAGACAGTAAAGTAAGCCTGAGAATGTCCACTGTTGCCCGGGGTGATCAGAAGCAGCTTGCGGGTGCCTATGTTATACCAGGTCTCTACAGGGAGGCATTGGCTACAATCTTTACTGTTGCTACCAGAAACCACCGGACAAGTCAGCGGTCATCTGCCCTTAGTTGCTTGGGCACAGTCGGTGCTGAGCGACATGCCTGGACAAGTCCTGCTAGCGTCAGCATGCCTGCCAGCTTCAGTATGTTCAACAAGGGATTACAGCAGTGTGCCCAGGGAGGAGCCTGCCTATCAGTTCCACAGGCACCAGCCTATCTGGAAGCGAGGGGGCGGTGGCACGCCCTGGAGAAGACCAAAAGTTTCCTACTAGCAGCAGACACCACGGGGCAGAGGAAGATGGCAGAGGGTAGACGGCTGCTACCTACCTTACAATGGTTGTCTGATACGCAGTAGCAGGCACTGGTGGACACCAGTGTCCAGCTGGAGCTCTGTGGAGGGTTCGCCCTGGGAGTGATTGATGTAGCGGAGCGACTCTGCCTGCTCTGTCCATTTTGTCAGATTCTGACTGCGGTGGTCACTGCTTGGGCCCAGTGTGGCCATTGTGGGGAGCCACTCACCCGGCTGGGACCCATCCAGCAAGAGCTGCAGTACTACACTGTAGACCTGCTATCAGGACTCTGTAGTCTAAAACCGCGTTAGAACCGGAAGGCCGGAGAGAGCCTGGAATCACCCCCTAAAGGCCAAGTGGAGTTGTGGCCTGGTGACCCCTCCATGAATAATGAGGACATCAATGGAGGAGAGTAGGGATGAGCTTCGAATTCAAGTCAAACTCATGTTCGACTAGAACATCGGCTGTTCGCCAGTTTGCCGAACAGCGAACAATGTGGGGTGTTCATGGCAAATTCGAAAGCCACGGAACACCCTTTAAAAGTCTATGGGAGAAATCAAAAGTGCTAATTATAAAGGCTTATATGCATGGTATTGTCATAAAAAGTGTTTAGGGACCTGGGTCCTGCCCCAGGGGACATGGATCAATGCAAAAAAAAGTTTTAAAAACGCCAGTTTTTTCGGGAGAAGTGATTTTAATAATGCTTAAAGAGAAACAATAAAAGTGTAATATTCCTTTAAATTTTGTACCTGGGGGGTGTCTATAGTATGCCTGTAAAGGGGCGCATGTTTCCCGTGTTTAGAACAGTCTGACAGCAAAATGACATTTCAAAGGAAAAAAAGTCATTTAAAACTACTCGCGGCTATTAATAAATTGCCGGTCCGACAATACACATAAATGGAGGCAGTAGACAGTTGCTAGGCAGTTTTCCCCTGCTGGCTACAATTGTTTTTTTTTATGTGTGGTAGTGTACCTCAATGGTCCACACACATAGTTGTGTGCAACTATATGTTGCTCCAATTTTGGGCGCACCTTACACGATCCAGCATGGTGGCTGGGTTCTGGGCTTCGGGTTGTTCTTTTCCCGGAGCTGCGATGCGCTCTGCGTGCCCTCCCCATCCCCCCCACGTCCGCCCCTTTGTTTTGGGCTGGTTTGGTGTGGGGGATCGGGTGGGTGCCCACACCGCATCGGCGCCACGCATTGCTCCCGCACATGACGTCACTAGTTGGCGCCGTTGTGCGGGCGCATAGATTCCCATCTGGTGCCGGCGTAGCTGTACGCAGTGACGTCAGCCTGGGCGGGTCCCTGCCATTGAGCAGGGGCCCCGCCCCACGTACCGCCGGCCTGCTAGCGTGACGTCGGTGGCAATCACCGGCGCGGTCGGGACGCATATTAGGCGTCGCCCCGGGCACATTTTCCTTTCCTCTCCTTTCCACACTAGTGCAGACGCCATATCGTTGGTCAGCTTCGGTTTTAAGCACCTCAAGGTAACACTCTATGAATATACTATAATTCCCTACTCCCCTTACTCTTGAGTGTCAGCACTGTGACCATTTTTATGGATTTATTTATCCACTTTAGACTCTTGTCTACCATCCCACCCATGATTGGCTATGTTGTGCAGAGGATGGTTGTGCTTTGGGGATGATGCCGGTATGTGCTTGTCTTGCGTTGGATTGCTTGCCACCCCAGCTCCGGGGGAGGGCATTTTCCTTGCCCAGTCCCTGCCCTGTACCACAGTCTGGTTACATCGTGAGTACCCAGAAATTGACACATTGTCCTTTCTGGTTGTATTTATTTCTACTTTTTGAATCCTTCATACTTTGTGATTTCAGAAATCCTGTAGCATCCGCCCCTGAAGAAGTGTATTCCCAGAAACGCGTCGGGCACCAAGGATGCAGCCAATGGGCTTTTAATTGGATTTGACAGTTATTAATGTTTTGATGTACCTCATTATTTTATTTTCACACTCACTTTTTACACCATGTGTTTTGTGCTCCCCAGTATATATATATATATATATATATATATATATATATATATATATATATATATATATATATATATATGTATTTATTGTACAGTGTACATCTGCAACAGGTATATATGGTTAGACACACAATTTTTGACTGTCTGTATACATATGCATTCATGTAGGCTACGGTTTGTGCGCATGCACACGTAACCCTTTACATGTGTTGTATACCCAGAATTTTCCACCAATAAACTTGTACACATTTTTTATCTTACTCCAATCTGTCTACTGCCTCATTTAAAGTCCCACCTGGCCTCCGGCCTTCCCCTCCTTTTTTTCTGACAATACACATAAAAGTTCATTGATAAAAAATAGCATGGGAATTCCCCACAGGGGAACCCCGAACCAAAATGTTAAAAAAAATGGCGTGGGGGGTCCCCCTAAATTCCATACCAGGCCCTTCAGGGCTGGTATGGATATTAAGGGGAACCCCGGCCAAATTTTTTTTAAAAAAATGGCGTGGGGGCCCCCCTCAAAATCTATACCAGTCCCTTCAGGTCTGGTATGGATTTTAAGGGGAACCCCGCGCCAAAATTTTTTAAAAAATGGCGTGGGGTCCCCCCAAAAATCCATACCAGACCCTTATCCGAGCACGCAACCTGGCAGGCTGCAGGAAAAGAGGGGGGGACGAGAGAGCACCCCCCCTCCTGAACTGTACCATGCCACTTGCCCTCAACATTGGGAGGGTGCTTTGGGGTAGCCCCCCAAAGCACCTTGTCCCCATGTTGATGGAGAAAAGGGCCTTATCCCCACAACCCTTGCCCAGTGGTTGTGGGGGTCTGCGGGCAGGGGGCTTATCGGAATCTGGAACCCCCCTTTAACAAGGGGACTCCCAGATCCCGGCCCTCCCGCCTGTGTGAAATGGTAAGGGGGTACAAAAGTACCCCTACCATTTCACAAAAAAAGTGTCAAAAATGTTAAAAATGACAAGAGACAGTTTTTGACAATTTCTTTGGGATTCCTTTTGGGAAATTAAATTTTGGCCGGGGTTCCCCCTAATATCCATACCAGACCTGAAGGGCCTGTTATGGAATTTAGGGGGACCCCCATGCCATTTTTTTTTTTAATTTTGGTTCGGGGTTCCCCTGTGGGAAATTCCCATGCCGTTTTTATCAATGAACTTTTATGTGTATTGTCGGACCGGCAATTCATTAATAGCCGCGAGTAGTTTTAAATGACTTTTTTTCCTTTGAAATGTCATTTTGCTGTCAGACTGTTCTAAACATGGAAAACATGCGCCCCTTTACAGGCATACTATAGACACCCCCCAGGTACAAAATTTAAAGGAATATTACACTTTTATTGTTTCACTTTAAGCATTATTAAAATCACTGCTCTCGAAAAAACGGCCGTTTTTAAAACTTTTTTTTGCATTGATCCATGTCCCCTGGGGCAGGACCCAGGTCCCCAAACACTTTTTATGACAATAACTTGCATATAAGCCTTTAAAATTAGCACTTTTGATTATTCATGTTCGTGTCCCATAGACTTTAACGGTGTTCGCGTGTTTGAACAAATTTTTTGCCTGTTCGCATGTTCTGGTGCGAACCGAACAGGGGGGTGTTCGGCTCATCCCTAGAGGAGAGACTGTTGTGAACTGTGGCCTGGCCAGGGGCCTAGTGACTGTAAGTACTGCCATGCAGGAGCCAGATGCAACCCCTGAAAGGCCAGCCAGCTCTAAGTCCCTTGCCATCCCTGTCTGGAGGGAGCCTTTGTCAGAGGAAGGTGCGCCTTCAGGGGAGCTGGACAGGGAAAGCAAGGGCCAGGTCATTGATTGGGGTTCCCCCAGAGTGCAGGCCAAGTTTGGGTCTCTTGAAAGGTTGGTGGAGCGGTCGTCCCCTAGCGAAGACTCTGAAGAGGAGTGGGAAACTGGGGAATCCCAAGTCCTTTACAGTGGAGAAGGGCCAGAGCCATCAGTGAGGCCTGAGCAAGCTGCAGGAACCCTGACAAGTAGCCGGCAGCTCTTTCTAAACAGGCCTTCCACTATCCAGACCAGACCGCCCACCTAACATCAGTGGGTTGTGAGGGCCTCAGATGCCTGCGTTCTTCAGGGAACAGGGAATCCTAAAGAGTTACCAAGATTATCCTGTTTTCAAAGAGCAGAGGAGGGTAGCTCTGGACTTCCCATATGTCCCTCCCAAGACTATGGACGTCATAGAGAGCTTCCGGGAGGAATGGAAGGACAACATAGTCTGGGACTACCTACACATTCCCAAGCCATTGCGGGTGCAAGACTGAGACATTTGGGAGGAATGGAGGCTTGGGAGATTGATTTATAGAGACCGGGTACTTGTGTTCAGGGTGGGTCGGCCAAAGCAGTTTTATTCGGTCTCCTGGGAAGAAGGAGGGGACCATGAGGTTGCCCAATCCTGGTTTCTATGCCTAAAGAGGACTGTGAGGAGTCGCAGAATACATGGAATGAGCCACATAGACTGCTGGGAAGTTGCAGCATGTGTTCTTTCTTTTGTTTTTTTTTCCCGATTTGCAGGAATGGATCAGCCTGCCACCCTGTGCCCGATGGAAGAACTTTCCTGTCACAAGGGTGAGGTTCATTTAAGCATTTAACTCTTTTATTGAGCCTGTTTGTCCCTCCCACCAGGAACTCCAGAAAAGAACTGTCCATGATGTATAAACGTTTTTTTCCTTATTGTTCCTGACAGAACAAGAAGAAAAAATGTGTGTGCACCTGCGGTGTCAGGTACCATCTCATTGATATTTTTTGTGTTAGTTCCTATAATGAAGTGCGACTAGTGGACTTATAAATTGAGCTCCAGGCTGTCTGCTATTGTTGTTCAGTAAATTGTACTTGGAAATCTGCCTCCAGGTCCCTAAAAGTTTAGATTTATTGAACACTTTTTCTTGTAGGTGTAGCACCCTGATGTTAGGCAGGGTTGCTAACAAATCTAGTTTACTAGGTGGTAACTAGCCTGGCTGATTGTTAGGGGATTCACATATTTTTTCCCTAAATCTGGATTTGGTGCATCTCTCACTCTTCTGTCAATAGGTGGCACTGCTGCCTTTGGCATTCGAATGATAAGATCACTTTGAGTTCAGGTTATGAATAGACATCATTTCTCAGCCAATCAGAGTAGCTACTTTGCATGCTGGGATAGTCTATTTAAGGGAAAGGAAAGGAGTCAGGTGATCAGTGTTCTTTTAGCCCCAGGCTAAGGCCTGGGGGTCGTATGTGAACCAACAGCTGAAGGTTAGTCCTGAAGCCTGAGGCCTAGCCACGTCTGTAGAGGCTCAGCCTGAGGGGAGTCTGATTGTTGCAAAGGTTCAGGCGCATGGGGAACCGAGTATTGCCAGAGGTGAAGGAGAAGCAGTTGTCACATGGGACGACCACTCCTATTACCAGAGGCGAGTAAGAACCAGAGGTCAGAGATAAAGGGGACACAGTCGCCAGTAAGGGACAACTTCTGTTATCAGAGCCCAGTTTTGTGAAGTCTGAAGAAGTACCAGAGCAGCCTTTTTCACTAACTGTGGACATTGAACAAGTTGGGAAAGCTCCAGCGTTCAAGTCAGGGACACTTGAAAATGATTCAATGAGTTAGCTGAGAGCCAAGCCAGGGACCTAGCAGGTAGCGTAAGTGACGCTTGGAGTGTACAGCGGGTTAGCTGTGGAAGAGGTCAGGGGATCCAGCGGTCGGCTGGGATCTGAAGGTCTGGTGAGAAGATTGGGAGCTCAGTGAGAAAATCTACAGCAAGAGTCTGTGAGATGTGAGTGAAGATCTGCAACCGGGGACACTGAGTTAAAGGAGAAGTCCTTGGCTGGGCTCGTTTGGCTGGGCTTCTCCTCTGGGTCACAGGAGTGCTATTCGTTTTGCACTCTTGTGACCCGAGAGTGGTCTGAAGTCCTCTGCTGACTCAGCTCTCTTCTGATGTCACTGTAATTAGTCCAGGCACCACGTCATCCCGATCTTAGAAGTCTGGATCCGCCATGTGCCTGGACTGATGGCCGTCTCAGCCTCTCAGCGAGCCGCTAAGACGACCGCTCCCCGCCCCTCCACTGCTCAGCTCTCCAGTGAACAAGGAGGAGCAGAGCAGGAGAGCTGCTGACTGATAGGCAGCAGCTCTCTGCTCTGGGATCTGTGAGAACCGAGCCATCCGCGATGTTCGACCTCTCAGTTCTCAGTGCAGAGATGCCAGGGGACAGATGCAGTATCAGTCCGATGCTGAATCCACCTAGGTAAGTATGATTATGGGATAAAAAATTTTTTTCCATACTTCTCTTTTAAGTGTGCAGATCTACTTTAAAGTTGGAGAGTTCAGTTGCCATAGGAGACAGCAGTTATACAAATACAGTGCTGCAACCAGCTTAAAGGCCCTCAACCTGTATAGCTGTCTGCCTATTTTGTCTCAGAGTCTGCTAATTGCTATTGCATCTGCCCAAGGGTGTCCTGGCCCTAACCCTCTCTCCCCCAGTTCTTGTTAAGAGACAATAAATCTCTTTTGTTCACATCCAAAAAGTGATTGGCGCCCAATTATTCCTTATTACAATACACCCACTATGCCTAGTAACCCACTCTACAAGGAAGGATGTCAGCTCTCCTTAACTCTGGAGGTCACCATCGTCTCTAGGGGTCGGGGACACCGCTACATTTGGCGCCCAACGTGGAGCAAAAGTGTGATTCCTACAGGGGTCATCCGTAGCAACGGTCTGCAACTATCCCAGGATTTCATCTGGCTCCATGGGAAGGTGGCAAGCAACATCTCTGTTCCTCATAGACTATGTCATTATCCCTCTAAGCTACAGTCAGGTCCATAAATATTGGGACATCGACACAATTCTAATCTTTTTGGCTCTATACACCATCACAATGGATTTGAAATGAAACAAACAAGATGTGCTTTAACTGCAGACTTTCAGCTTTAATTTGATATTGGTATTTGGTATTTACATCCAAATCAGGTGAACGGTGTGGGAATTACAACAGTTTGTATATGTGCCTCCCACTTTTTAAGGGACCATATGTAATGGGACAATTGGCTGTTCAGCTGTTCCATGGCCAGGTGTGTGTTATTTCCTCATTATCTCATTTACAAGGAGCAGATGAAAGGTCCAGAGTTAATTTCAAGTGTGCTATTTGCATTTGGAATCTGTTGCTGTCAACTCTCAATATGAGATCCAAAGAGCTGTCACTATCAGTGAAGCAAGCCATATTAGGCTGAAAAAACAAAACAAACCCATCAGAGAGATAGCAAAAACATTAGGTGTGGCCAAATCAACTGTTTGGAACATCCTTAAAAAGAAAGAATGCACCGGTGAGCTCAGCAACACCAAAAGACCCGGAAGACCATGGAAAACAACTGTGGTGGATGACCAAAGAATTCTTTCCCTGGTGAAAAAAACACCCTTCACAACAGTTGGCCAGATCAAGAACACTCTCCAGGAGGTAGGTGTATGTGTGTCAAAGTCAAAAATCAAGAAAAGACTTCACCAGAGTGAATGCAGAGTGTTCACCACAAGATGTACACCATTGGTGAGCCTCAAAAACAGGAGGGCCAGATTAGAGTTTGCCAAACAACATCTAAAAAAGCCTTCACAGTTCTGGAACAACATCCTATGGACAGATGAGACCAAGATCAACTTGTACCAGAGTGATGGGAAGATGGAGCAGGAAAGGAACTGCTCATGATCCAAAGCATACCACTTCATCAGTGAAGCATGGTGGTGGTAGTGTCATGGCGTGGGCATGTATGGCTGCCAATGGAACTGGTTCTCTTGTATTTATTGATAATGTGACTGCTGCAGCAGGATGAATTTTGAAGTGTTTCGGGCAATATTATCTGTTCATATTCAGCAAAATGCTTCAGAACCCATTGGACGGCGCTTCACAGTGCAGACGAACAATGACCCGAAACATACTGCGAAAGCAACCAAAGAGTTTTTTAAAGAAGTGGAATGTTATGCAATGGCCAAGTCAATCACCTGACCTGAATCCGATTGAGCATGCATTTCACTTGCTGATGACAAAACTGAAGGGAAAATGCCCCAAGAACAAGCAGGAACTGAAGACAGTTGCAGTAGAGGCCGGGCAGAGCATCACCAGGGTTGAAACCCAGCGTATGGTGATGTCTATGCATTCCAGACTTCAGGCTGTAATTGACTGCAAAGGATTTGCAACCAAGTATTAAAAAGTGAAAGTTTGATGGATGATTGTTAATCTGACCCATTACTTTTGGTCCCTTAAAAAGTGGGAGGCACATATACAAACTGTTGTAATTCCTACACCGTTCCCCTGACTTCAATGTAAATACCCTCAAATTAAAGCTGAAAGTCTGAAGTTAAAGCGCATCTTGTTTGTTTAATTTTAAATCCATTGTGGTGGTGTATGGAGCCAAAAAGATTAGAATTTTGTCGATAACATAGGAGGACACCTATAAAGAGTCTGATAAGGCTGCACACCCCGAGACAGATATTTGCAAAAAAAATAGAAGGTTCCCCATGGGGTTTTTTAGCAGCAAACATAAATCGGAAAGAGTTTTATATAAAAAATAGATTTTATTAACAAAATACACTGGACATAGATTAAACAGTACAAAGATTTAAAACATGAGCTCCGGTTTACATGATACGAGACACAATGGGTTGGATAACAGATCAGACAATTAGTAATGTATGAAAATTATTATAGGGGGTATGCATCCAATGATGCTACCTGCAATGTTGAACAAGGTTATATTATCCGATGTTTGGAAAAAGCCCCAATGCATTTCGACCTTATTGGGTCACGGTCTTCCTCAGGGGGTCCTTATATTTCTATGAGTACATCAGAAAAAAACAACATTTTAGTATTGTTTAATATATCCTATACATGTATTAATCTGAGGTAGTCACTTTATATTTACCCTCTATACCGTGTGGACTTGTTTATCTGGAGACTTCTTTAAAAAAGCATAAAAGAAAACGGAAGATTCCCCCACTTGTGATCCTGGATTCTGCTGAAAAGTCGTCCCTATCTGCATCCTCAATGGGGAGGCAAAACCGACCCGTGAGGCTTGCAAGTGGTGACAGATAAAAAGTGCCCCCCACGCACAAGGCCAGAGGAGGGAAAAGGAGAAACAGGGCACCTGAAAGTTACCATGAGGATACAAATTAGTATATTGTATATGTATTGAAATGTATTAGATTATATCAATGCTCTAACCCGAATGCCTATAATTTTTATATATAGAGTAAGGAGCAAAGAGAAATTTATTTCAGGAGAGAAAGAAGGAAAGAAAGAAAATACATTTTCTTTTCTTTTTAATTTTTTTTTAAAAGTTACTAAAAAAGTGTATGTATTAGTGTATTTCGTACAGATTACTAAAGATATATATATCACTGTACATCATGATTTTATTTGGAGAAAATAAATATCCCCTCAGATTATAACTTTATCTGGGCTCTAATCAAAGTGTCTGTGCCCAGGAAAAGTGAAGGAAGTGATAAAAAGTGATGGAGGTGCAAAGTAACACAATAGTGAAAGGGGGATCATGCATCTTCATCCCCTAAAGAGTTGCTAAAGTACAATAGTGCAAAAATGTGAACGTGAAAAAAATAAATAAATAATGCAATAATAAATACTAGCAATAAAAGATTGCATGCAAAAAAGTGAAAAGGTACTATCAAAGAATTATACCAAAACATAAAGAAACACCAGGAAGTGCATTAGACTTGATAAATAAAATCGGATATTCGTAAAATAAAGTGAATAATGTGGACATAGAGGTGACAGTGAGCAGAAGGTGCCACTGAGTTAAAGTGCTGGTGCTGAGAAAAAAGTGCCTCAGCAGATATAAACGAAGCTGCCAAGGATACTAAGTGCTGAAAAAGTGAGTGAAAGTAAACATAAATGTGAAGTGAAGTACCACTGTGGGTTAAAGTGCTAGTGCAGGAATATAATCCCTCAGCAGATATAAGAGAAACTGCCAGGGATGCTGAGTACTAGAAAAGTGAAAGAAAAAACCACAAAGGTCAATACCTGATTTCTATATTGGAGTTGTTGGACCACTGCGACATCCAAAACGGAATGCACAGTGTCTAATTATCAGAATCAAGGGACATATACATGAAAGCCCTAGATAAGAAAGAAAAGAAATGGATCATATTGGTGGCAGAGGTTTTGTAGATGAGTTTACAATGATATAGTTTTGCCCTCTATTGTTGTGCATCCTTACCCAGTAGCTTTGTGTGTTGCCATGCCCGTGTCAGGGATCAGCTGAGCAATCTCGACATAGAGCGTCTCTTAATATAATCCTTAAGTGAGTAGATGATTGCCGACAGGTGCTCGAGGTATCGCCCAGGTCCATCCCCCAGGAAGCAGATTGCGTCCCTACTGTGGCCACCTCAGTGTTCCAGTAAGCAAACTGCTCCTGACACCTCCATCACCTCCGACATAACCCACGTGACTGAAGACGAGCCATGCGCATGCGCGGCGCAAGCCCCCCGCAAAACCCAGGAGGCCGCTCCGCGCATGCGCGTAACATCAGCTCCTCATCCGAAGGTGGACACGGAACACCGCCGGCAGGGTTGGAGTTCCATCCGGTGATAGATGTTAAAACCGCGGGTGTTGCTAGAAAGGGGAGATGCCTAAAGTTGCATCCCCCCCACCCTGCCGGGAAGCCACCAGATCAAGCACTGACGCCCCAAGGTACAGGGGGAGGACAAAAAACAACAGTCCAGTATCTGGGGGAGAAAGAAGAGAAAACCACAAACATGATTAACTATTTCAACTTTACATAAATTCATATATTACACTGTCCAAGAATCAAACATTGATACAATGTAAATACATTATTTTGTTTTTGTTATATAATGAGCAAGAAAAGGTACACTGTGAAAACTATGACCTAAAAAAACATAAATCACAGAAGATGCATAGAAATTCCCCAAAGCCTGTTTCCAGGAGAATAATTACGAACGTCTAAACACGTCTATGGCATGGAAATAGGTAACATCTATCTCCCCTTAGGAAGACATGTGGCTACCCAACACCACTACAAAATGCCAAAAGTTGCTTTTGCCGCCTTAGACCGGATTCACATTCCGGGAAGAGGCGGCGATTGGAACAAAAGGCTTCTACAAATTGAGCAAAAATGGATATATAGACTCAGGGCCGCCACATATCCAGGTCTTAATGAGTCTATCTCATATATCCCTTTTTTGAAGGGCTTCAATTCAGGAAAGACCAGTTAGGATGATATGGTTGAGGAAATGGGGAGGAGAAGGGGGGGGGGGGCAAGAAAATACTTTTCCTTTTTTTTTTCTTTAAAAATATCACTTCACTTGCTATTTCCTCATTAAGGAAGTAGTTGTTGGCACCCATTTCATAATATGGCATTGCCTTTCGACCCGGATATGAACTCGGTCTTCTCAGGGTACAATAATACATATATATATCTATAGATATAGATATAGATATATATATATATATATATATATATATATATATATATATATATATATATATATATATATATAGATAGATATAGATATATCTATATCTATCTATATATATATATATATAGATATACATGTTTATGATATCAATAAATTCATATGATGATAATCATTGTAATATTTCAATGCCCTTTACTGCCTTCCCATGAACATCTATCCATTCATCCTTTTTGGTAATTATTCTCCTTTGGGGAATTTCTATGCATCTCCTGTGATTGATTTTTTTTAGGTCATAGTTTTCACAGTGTACCTTTTATTGCTCATTATATAACAAAAACAAAATAATGTATTTACATTGTATCAATGTTTGATTCTTGGACAGTGTAATATATGAATTGATGTAACGTTGAAATAGTTAATCATGTTTGTGGTTTTCTCTTCTTTCTCCCCCAGATACTGGACTGCTGTTTTTTGTCCTCCCCCTGTACCTTGCGGCGTCAATGCTTGATCTGGTGGCTTCCCGGCAGGGTGGGGGGATGCAACTTTAGGCATCTCCCCTTTCTAGCAACACCAGCGGTTTTAACATCTACCACTGGTTGGAGCTCCAACCCTGCCGGCGACGTTCCGTGTCCACCTTCGGACGAGGAACTGATGACGCTCGCATGCGCGGAATGGCCTCCTGGGTTTTGCGGGGGTGCCTGCGCCACGTGTGCGCGCGGGTCGTCTTCAGTCACGTGGGTTATGTCGGAGGTGATGGAGGTGTCGGGAGCAGTTTGCTTACCGGAACGCCGAGGTGGCCACAGTAGGGATGCAATCTGCTTCCTGATGGCCCCTCCTCCGGGGGGATGGACCTGGGCGATACCTCGAGCACCTGGCGGCAATCATCTACTCACTTAAGGATTATATTAAGAGACGCTCTATGTCGAGATTGCTCAGCTGATGCCTGACATGAGCATGGCAACACATAAAGCTACTGGGTAAGAATGCAGAACAATAGAGGGCAAAGCTATATCATTGTAAACTCATCTACAAAACCTCTGCCACCAATATGATCCATTTCTTTTCTTTCTTATCTAGGGCTTTCATGTATATGTCCCTTGATTCTGATAATTAGACACTGTGCATTCCGTTTTGGATGTCGCAGTGGTCCAACAACTCCAATATAGAAATCAGGTATTGACCTTTGTTTTTTTCTTTCACTTTTCTAGTACTCAGCATCCCTGTCAGTTTCTCTTATATCTGCTGAGGGATTACATTCCAGCACTAGCACTTTAACCCACAGTGGCACTTCACTTCACATTTATGTTTACTTTCACTCACTTTTTCAGCACTTAGTATTCTTGGCAGCTTCATTTATATCTGCTGAGGCACCTTTTTTCAGCACCAGCACTTTAACTCAGTGGCACCTTCTGCTCACTGTCACCTCTATGTCCACATTATTCACTTTATTTTATGAATATCCAATTTTATTTATCAAGTCTAATGCACTTCCTGGTGTTTCTTTATGTTTTGGTATAATTATTTGATAGTACCTTTTCACTTTTTTGCATGCAATCTTTTATTGCTAGTATTTATTATTGCATTTTTTATTATTTTTTGCACATTCACATTTTTGCACTATTGTACTTTAGCAACTCTTTAGGGGATGAAGATGCATGCATATCGCATGATCCCCCCTTTCACTATTGTGTTACTTTGCACCGCCATCACTTTTTATCACTTCCTTCACTTTTCCTGGGCACAGACACTTTGATTAGAGCCCAGATAAAGTTATAATCTGAGGGGATATTTATTTTCTCCAAATAAAATCATGATGTACAGTGATATATATATATATATATATATATATATATATATATATATATATATATATATATATATATTTAGTAACCTGTACGAAATACACTAATACATACACTTTTTTAGTAACTTTTAAAAAAAATTTAAAAAGAAAAGAAAATTTCTTTTCTTTCTTTCCTTCTTTCTCTCCTGAAATAAATTGCTCTTTGCTCCTTACTCTATATATAAAAATTACATGCATTCGGGTTAGAACATTAACATAATCTAATATATTTCAATACATACAATATATACAATATACTAATTTTTATCCTCATAGTAACTTTCAGGTGCCCTGTTTCTCCTTTTCTCTCCTCTTGCCTTGTGCGTGGGGGGCACTTTTTATCTGTCACCACTTACAAGCCTCATGGGTCGGTTTTGCCTCCCCATTGAGGATGCAGGTAGGGACGACTTTTCAGCAGAATCCAGGATCACAAGTGGGGGAATCTTCTGTTTTCTTTTATGCTCTTTTAAAGAAGTCTCCAGATAAAGGAGTCCACACGGTATAGAGGGTAAATAAAAAGTGACTACCTCAGATTAATACATGTATAGGATATATTAAATAATACTAAGATGTTGTTTTTTTCTGATGTACTCATAGAAATATAAGGACCCCCTGAGAAAGACCATGATCCAATAAGGTCGAAATGCATTGGGGCTTTTTCCAAACATCGGATAATATAACCTTGTTCAATATTGCAGGTAGCATAGTTGGATGCATACCCCCTATAATAATTTTTATACATTATTAATTGTCTGATCTGTTATCCAACCCATTGTGTCTCGTATCATGTAAACCGGAGCTCATGTTTTAAATCTTTGTACTGTTTAATCTATGTCCAGAGTATTTTGTTAATAAAATCTATTTTAATATAAAACTCTTTTCGATTTATATTTGCTGCTAAAAAACCCCATGGGGAACCTTCAATCTTTTTTGCAAAGAATTGTGTTGATGTCCCAATATTTATGGACTTGACTGTATGTGGGGAAGAGCCAACGTGTCTTATTATTGCTCACGGGAGAGTGTTAGCCTGGTCTTTTGTCACTTTACGCCAGTGCTGCAGGGGTTAAGGCAGACTCCATTAAAGTTTTGGCCACGGCACGAGGAAGAAGGCGGGCGCTAAAGTTTCTGGAGAGCATGTGAACCCATCCCTTGGCAGGGGGAGGAATTGCAGGGGAGGGGAAGGAGACACTGCTGTGCACACCGCCATTACCAGTACACGTGTTGCGGCACTTTTATCAAGCGGAGAGTATGGCGCAGTTCGGAGTCTCAATGTCGGACTGGAAAGTCTATGTTTCGGGCATCGGTCTACCCCCACGGGAACTACAGATGAATTGGTACAAGTGTGTCGCCATTCCAGCTCAGGAAGCTCCTGAGAACCCTGCCGCTGTCACTCGGCTTACTGAAGTGGCTGCTCCTTCAACCATTGTAGCTGCTCCAAAGTCAGGTATTCCAGTTATCTCCCTAGGCCGTGGTCGGGCTCACCTGTGTTCTTTGATGATGGAACCTCCTGGGGAGAAGACAACTGAACCTGGTAAGCCTGATGTGAGTGAGGGCAGTGTGCCTGTGGGGACTGTAAAACCTGTGGCCACTAGGGGAGCAGAGTTTGAAAAGTCTGCTGCTGTTAGATCAAAACGCAACTTGCTCCCGGCTGAAGAGTATTCCACTGAATCAGATTCCAATATTCTGTCTGATCGGATCTCTGAACTATTTTCGGATACTATGTTGTGGCTTGAGAGGTGGTCTGAAAGTGATGTTGAGCAACAGTGTGAGTCTATAGAGGAGGAAATTCTTTCTACTATCCAAGCCTCCAGTATTAGGCCTGAGATTGTCTGCATCTACAGTGGGGACGGAAAGTATTCAGACCCCCTTAAATTTTTCACTCTTTGTTATATTGCAGCAATTTGCTAAAATCATTTAAAGTGGTGTTCCGGCCGAAATTATACTTTTTAAATAAAAATACACAAGCTTAATGTATTCTAGTAAAGTTAGTCTGTAAACTAAGGTCTGTTTTGTTAGTTTATAGCAGTAGTTTGTTATTTTATAAACTTACAGCAGGCGGTAGCCATCTTAAGTGTGGGCATCTGAAGCCAGACTGTATTTCTTCCTGCATCTCATCCTTGCAGATCTCGCACATGCTCAGTGCAGCACAAGCAGTGTAATAGGTTTCAGGTCAGGTTTCCATAGCAACAGCAGTGTCAGAGGAAGTTGCCGCCCCTTCCCAGAAGGCATTGCAAACAGGAAATGATGTGATGGGCCACGGCCAGGGAGGAGGAAGTGAAAAATGAATACAGCAGATATAAAGTAGGTGCTGATAAAAAAATATTTTAAAATATCCAATTCGTTTACAGTGCACAGTTTAGTGAGGGATGCTGAAGAGTTGTAAAAGTGGGTGGAACTCCACTTTAAGTTCATTTTTTTCCTCATTAATGTACACACAGCACCCCATATTGACAGAAAAACACAGAATTGTTGACATTTTTGCAGATTTATTAAAAAAGAAAAACTGAAATATCACATGGTCCTAAGTATTCAGACCCTTTGCTCAGTATTTAGTAGAAGCACCCTTTTGATCTAATACAGCCATTAATCTTTTTTGGGAAAGATGCAACAAATTTTTCACACCTGGATTTGGGGATCCTCTGCCATTCCTTCTTGCAGATCCTCTCCAGTTCTGTCAGGTTGGATGGTAAACGTTGGTGGACAGCCATTTTTAGGTGTCTCCAGAGATGCTCAATTGGGTTTAAGTCAGGGCTCTGGCTGGACCATTCAAGAACAGTCACGGAGTTGTTGTGAAGTCACTCCTTCGTTATTTTAGCTGTGTGCTTAGGGTCATTGTCTTTTTGGAAGGTAAACCTTCGGCCAAGTCTGTGGTCCTGAGCACTCTGGAGAAGGTTTTTGTCCAGGCTATCCCTGTACTTGACCGCATTCATCTTTCCCTCGATTGTAACCAGTTGTCCTGTCCCTGCAGCTGAAAAACACCCCCACAGCATGATGCTGCCACCACCATGCTTCACTGTTGGGACTGTATTGGACAGGTGATGAGCAGTGCCTGGTTTTCTCCACACATACCACTTAGAATTAAGGCCAAAAAGTTCTATCTTGGTCTCATCAGACAATGGAATCTTATTTTTCACCATCTTGGATTCCTTCAGGTGTTTTTTTAGCAAACTCCATGCGGGCTTTCATGTGTCTTGCACTGAGAAGAGGCTTCCATCGGGCCATTGTGCCATAAAGCCCTGACTGGTGGAGGGCTGCAGTGATGGTTGACTTTCTACAACTTTCTCCCATCTCCCAACTGCATCTCTGTAGCTCAGCCACAGTGATCTTTGGGTTCTTCTTTACCTCTCTCACCAAGGCTCTTCTCCCCGATAGCTCAGTTTGGCCAGACAGCCAGCTCTAGGAAGGGTTCTGGTCGTCTCAAATGTCTTCCATTTAAGGATTATGGAGGCCACTGTGCTCTTAGGAACCTTAAGTGCAGTAGAAATTTTTTTGTAACCTTGGCCAGATCTGTGCCTTGCCAAAATTCTGTCTCTGAGCTCTTCAGGCAGTTCCTTTGACCTCATGATTCTCATTTGCTCTGACATGCACTGTGAGCTGTAAAGTCTTCTATAGACAGGTGTGTTGCTTTCCTAATCAAGTTTCCTAATCAGTATAATCAAACACAGCCGGACTCAAATAAAGGTGTAGAACCATCTTGAGGATGATCAGAAGAAATGGACAGCACCTGAGTTAAATATATGAGTGTCACAGCAAAGGGTCTGAATACTTAGGACCATGTGATATTTCAGTTTTTCTTTTTCAATAAATCTGCAAAAATGTCAACAATTCTGTGTTTTTCTGTCAATATGGGGTGCTGTGTGTACATTAATGAGGGAAAAAAGTGAACCTAAATGATTTTAGCAAATGGCTGCAATATAACAAACAGTGAAAAATTTAAGGGGGTCTGAATACATTCCGTTCCCACTGTACATCTGATGTTCCTTGTCATGCAAGTTCCTTAGAATAAAAAGGTTGGGTGGATTGTGCTAAAACTGCAAAGGTCCACTGCAATTATTGTTGCTGTTCTGTAAAGTTATGCATTGCCCGTGGCAGGGGCTAAGGACTATATCATCCATACCATGTTCACTTTGTGCCTACGGCCTGTGGCAGGGGCCGAAAATCTTATTGTCACTAACCTGGGATTATGGTTGCTGAGTAACCCACACTGTGTCATTGCTCGGAAGCCTAAACAAGTTGATGTGCAACTTTGCCCTACCACTATTGGAGCATCTGGAAAGTCTGTTCAACTACTTGCTCCTCATCGCTATTAGTAACACCATTCAGCTATTGAAAGACTGTGACAAGTTCATCTTGACCAAAGTGGATTACAAAATGTGCTAGTGGAGTTGTGTTGACTTTGCCTGAAGTTGCCCGTTCTGTTCTGCTGGACTGTGTTCCTAAATCCCAGCAGTTGCAGGAAGTGCCCCACAAGAGTCAAGCTGGCCTGCGCATTGAAATTGCCTCCCTCTGTAAAGTCATATGCTGATTAGGGATGAGTTTCGAGTTCGAGTCAAACTCATGTTCGACTCGAACATTGGCTGTTTGCCAGTTCGCTGAACAGCGAACAATTTGGGGTGTTTGCAGCAAATTCGAAAGCCGCGGAACACCCTTTAAAAGTCTATGGGAGAAATCAAAAGTGCTAATTTTAAAGGGTTATATGCAAGTTATTGTCATAAAAAGTGTTTGGGGACCTGGGTCCTGCCCCAGGGGACATGGATCAATGCAAAAAAAAGTTTTAAAAACAGACGTTTTTTCAGGAGCAGTGATTTTAATAATGCTTAAAGTGAAACAATAAAAGTGTAATATCGCTTTAAATTTCGTACCTGGGGGGGTGTCTATAGTATGCCTGTAAAGGGGCGCATGTTTCCCGTGTTTAGAACAGTCTGACAGCAAAATGACATTTCAAAGGAAAAAGAGTCATTTAAAAGTACTTGCGGCTATTAATGAATTGCCGGTCCGTCCCGCATCTTCCTCTGCGGTGCCGGAGTCTTCTTCCCTTTGTCTTCTGGCCCGCTCCGCATCCAGCATGATGGGATGGGAGGCTCCCGCTGTGTGACACTTCTCCTCTTCTGACGATTCTTAAATAACGGAGGGTGGAGCCACCCGGAGACAGCATTTCCTACCACAGGACAGCCTGTATTAGACACAAAATTAAAGGACATGCTCTTATCTCTTCAATCCTCCTTGGTGAGAGATCTCTCCTTCTTGATCTCAAAATTCTCCTCAGACATACATACTATGGGAGACAGAATTACATACATTGAGACCAAAATGGAGGACAGCACCACCACTATCAATGATCTTGTAGATGCATATGAGGATGTGAAGGACGAGCAACACTGGATCAAATCTAAATTGGCAGATTTAGAGGACAGATCCTGCCGTAGCAACGTCAAATTAAGGGGGTCCCCGAATCTGTTCCACCAACAGCTCTCCATAAATTCGCCCAAGACCTCATGTGCGCTATTTTGCCTGATGCGACACTGCTTGAAATCACTATAGACAGGATCCACAGAATAGCCAAACTGGCCCATCTGGCCGTGTCTGTGCCCAGGGATGTGCTTATGAGAGTGCACTTTTTCCACGCTAAGGAAAAACTCTTAACAGCAGCCAGACCCAAATCAGCTCTCCCAGCTCCATTTGACAGGATCCAACTTTTCCCTGACCTCTCCAAATACCTGAACCCGGTAACAAAAGCCATGAATAACCACAAGATACAATGCAAGTGGAGATAACCTGCGACCTTACTAGTCACCAGGAATGGAAACTCTCATACCATTTCCACCTTAACTGGAGGGATAAAACTACTCCTTGCATGGGGAATTATCATAGATCCACCACAAGACAACAACCCATTCTCAGTGACAAAACGCCCGCTACAGCAACGGGAAAGGTACTCTGATAAACAACAAGGCAAACAAGGCTGACACCAATGCCTAAAGGGCTTGTAATCCTGACAGGAATGTTTTCTCCGGCCTCAGGCTCACACAACCTATTGTTGCACTTGACTGTTTACCCCCCCAGAGAATTTGCTGATTTCAGCCTATTTTTTCCGCTAAATTCTATGCTACGCTTATGAAACGTTGCCCAGCAACCTCTTCTTTATTTTTACTTGTTATACAGTTTTTTTTTCTAGATATAGCATTCCAGCTCAGACGGCGAAGAACCACAGAAACGTAGAGCCAAACCTCCTCATTTCGGAAGACAACCGTCTTCCCACAACTGAGCTTCCTACTGATTTGTCGCCAAACTGTGAGTGACTAAGCCCCACACACACACACCACCAAAAATAGTGAACATGCCACTCAATAAATTATCTATCAATGCACACGGTCTCAACCTCCTCTTGAAACGCCACTCTCTTTGGAAGACTGCTCAAGACCACAAATGCGATATACTATGTGTACAGGAGACACATTTCTCCTCCACAGCTTCACCCAAATGCTCAAACAAGAACTTCCCGCACATCTACCAAGCCTCCTTCTCCTCCAAACAACGTGGAGTATTAATTGCCATTAGAGACTCCATTATCTTCCAACTTCACCACTTAGTCCTGGACCCTAACGGTCTATACGTGATATTGACCTGTTCTATCAACAACATGAAGTACACCTTACTTAATATATATGCCCCTAATAACCACCAGATGCAGTTTTTAAACAAAGTCATGTGCTCACTCAAGCCTATTCAACAAGGCCACCTCATCGTTTGCGGGGACTTTAACCTTGCACCCAATACGCACCTAGATTCAACATCAACAGCCAAGAGGAATGGAATGCGCACAAAGCCTACATCAGAGGGGTTCTGATACAATTGGGAACACGTAAAAAGAGGGAGAGGACACAACCTATAAATTCAACATCAACAGCCAAAAGGAAGGAAAAAATTTGCAAAAAATTTTCTTCACACAAGAACTCTATGATGTCTGAAGATGCCACCATGGTTCTGAAAGAGACTTTACAAATTTCTCACCAGTGCATAAATCGTACTCTTGCATAGACCTCTTTCTGGTTGACAAATGGCTCTTACAAAAAACCCAATCCTCTGATATCCACACCGTGACATGGTTGGACCACAAACCTATCAGCATTTCCATTGCAGATGCATCAACAAATCCCCCAAAATTCATGTGGCGAGTAAATAATTACCTTCTACAACAATCGCCTCACGCTACAGATCTTGCAAAACAACAGACAGTTTTTTACTCACACAACATGGGATCTGTGTCCGACCCCGCCATGGTGTGGAATGCACACAAAGCCTACATCAGAGGGGTTCTGATACAATTGGGAACACGTAAAAAGAGGGAGAGGACACAGCGTATAGACTCACTTATGTCCCAGATCACTGATCTGGAAAAACAGAACAAGGTTAAACCCCAAGATTCCCGCTCGATAAAAATCTTGAGCCTTAGACAGGAATTACGGATACTTCTCTTAGAAACATTTGACAAACTGCAAAGTAAAATAAAAGCAGTATCATACTCCACATCCAACAAAGCAGGGATAGCATTAGCATGCCGCATTAAAGGTTACCGCACTAAGACCAGGCTAGCTTACCTATACCACCCCCACACAAAAGATAAAGTAATAGACCCACAACACATAGCGGACGCATTCAGAGCATACTACAGTGATCTATATAACCTCAGTCATGACCAATCCACACATCAACCTTCCCTAGAAGATATCAATACCTTTCTTAACCATGTTAACCTTCCAAAAATAACTACCGAACAGGAAAAATACTTAAACGCACCCTTCACAATCCAAGAAATCTAGTATAACACAGCTACCTGCAGGCAAATCTCCTGGATCTGATGGCTTGATTGGAGAATACTATAAGCAATTCTCACACATCTTAGCCCCGCATATGAGCACAATTTTCAACAACGCTGCTTCCTCTTCCTCTTTCCCATCTGAAATGCTCCAATCAACAATAATAACACTCCCAAAACCAGGGAAGGAGCCGACCCCCCAAAATTTTCCCTTCTCAATCTAGACATAAAAATGTATGCAAAAATTATAGCAACACGCCTACATGATATACTACCATCCCTTATCCACGATGATCAAACAGGATTCACAAAAGGAAGCCAGGCATCTGACACCACTAGAAGACTCATTGATATTATCCACCATGCGGAATCCACCGGAACGCCTTCTCTTCTCCTATCACTGGATGCGGAGAAGGCGTTCGACAGGATTCACTGGACCTATTTACACCAAGTCCTTCATAAATTTGGATTCCAAGGCAAAATGTTAACTGCGATACTAGCACTATATACCACCCCTTCAGTGAGAGTATACTCCTCTGACATGCTCTCACAACCGTTTAAAATTAGCAATGGGACCAGACAGGGATGCCCAAGTTCACCTCTTATTTTCAACCTACTCATGGAACCCCTAGCAGCCCACATCAGATATAACCCTCTAATCTCTGGTTTCCAACTAGGCCAAATATCCCACAAAATTAGCTTATTTGAAGATGATGTAATCCTCATGATCAAAAATCCGGCTTCTTCCCTGGTGGAAATATACTTTGCATTGGTTCAGCAGGATGTCATATTAAAGGTAAATGAAACTAATGCCGTGTACACACGGGCAGACTTTTCAACGGACTAGGTCTGGCGGACTTTTCGATGGAGTTTCCGACGGACTTCTGAATGAATGGACTTGCCTACACACGATCAACCAAAGTCCGACGGATTCGTACGTGATGACGTACGACCGGACTAAAACAAGGAAGTTCATAGCCAGTAGACAATAGCTGCCCTAGCGTCGGTTTTTGTCCATCGGACTAGCACACAGACGAGCGGACTTTTCGACCAGACTCGAGTCCGTCGGAAAGATTTGAAACATGTTTCATTTCTAGGTCCGTCGAACTTTTGGGAAAAAAAAGTCCGCTGGATCCCACACACAATCGAATTATCTGACGAACTTCGGTCCGCCGGACCAAGTCTGCCGTCAAGTCCGCTCGTGTGTACGCGGCATAAGTCTTTTGTACTAGATCTAGGTCTAGATGCCACAACCAAAATCCTACTACAAGGTAAATTTCCTTATATATGGGCAGACTGTAGTATATCATACTTAGGTACTCAACTTACCAAAAGGGTGAGAAATCTCTTTACAACTTTAAACCATTCGCTGAAAAGCTCCACTCCAACCTACAATCCTTAACCAAACACAAACTATCATGGTCAGGGAGATTAGCTGCATTTAAAATGCTTCACCTTCCCCAACTGCTTTACCTGTTCAGAACCATCCCCATAGTTATCCCTAAACAGTACTTCAAAAATCTCCAGACTACATTGAACAAATACTTATGGCAGGGGAAAAAACCTTGCTGCACACGCTCATACCTTACAAAAAAATAGGTTAGTTGGAGGCACGGGGTATATCGACTTTGAAGACTATTACATTGCCTCAATTCTAGCCCAAATACGATACTGGTTTCAACCTATCCCTAAAACTCTTTGGGGTCACATTGAATCCTCAATCGTATCCTGATCTGATTTAACATCATGGATCCTAGAAATACCACTTGGATCCCTGCTCCCCTTAGTATACCCTACAACAATGAGAGCATCAGTTAATGCATGGCTTAGGTTGGCCAAATCTACAATACCCGCAAGGGATTCTATTTCCCCGCCTATCCCAATAGAGACCATGAACACACTAACACCAGATCTTGGAATAACACACTGACAAAAAAAGGGCATTAAACACATACAGGATCAGACCTGGGCAAAACCTATTCAGACCAACAATTGACAGAAGCAATTGGGTCAATATTCAAATATACTCACTGCACTTCTCTATGGGAGATGTATCAAAAAATCTCATTGAGATGGTACCTGACCCCTGACAAGCTGGCCACTTTTGGACCCCAACATTCTGACTCATTTTGGAGGTGCCATAGAGCAAGGGGAGATGTATTCCATTTATTTTGAACTTGCCCTGTACTACAACTCTTTTGGGCACACATCTTCAGAATATTGGGAGATATCGCAAAAACAAATATACCGCAGGCCCTAGCACTCGTCCTACTAAACCTTACAATAGGCACTATACCACTCCAATTTAGAATTATAACAACTCATGTTCTTCTAGCAGCAAAATTAAACCTAACAAAACTGTGGAAATCCAACAAAGCCCCTTTTGGTTTGGGGACCTGGGTCCTGCCCCAGGGGACATGTATCAATGCAACAAAAAGTTTTAAAAATGGACATTTTTTTGGGAGCAGTGATTTTAATAATGCTTAAAGTGAAACAATAAAAGTGTAATATTCCTTTAAATTTCGTACCTGGGGGGTGTCTATAGTATGCCTGTAAAGGGGCGCATTTTTCCCGTGTTTAGAACAGTCTGACAGCAAAATGACATTTCAAAGGAAAAAAGTCAATTTAAAACTACTCGTGGCTATAATGAATTGCCGGTCCGACAATACACATAAAAGTTCATTGATAAAAACTGCATGGGATTTCCCCACAGGGGAACCCCGAACCAAACCAAAATTAAAAAAAAAAAACTGGCATGGGGGTCCCCCTAAATTCCATACCAGGCCCTTCAGGTCTGGTATGGTTATTAAGGGGAACCCCGCGCCAAAATTTAAAAAAAAATGACGTAGGGGTCTCCCCCTCAAAATTCATACCAGACCCTTCAGGTCTGGTATGGATTTTAAGGGGAACCCTGTGCCAAAATGTAAAAAAAATTGGCATGGGGTCCCCCGAAAAATCCATACCAGACCCTTATCCGAGCACGCAACCTGGCAGGCCGCAGGAAAAGAGGGGGGGATGATAGAGCGCCCCCCCTCCTGAACTGTACCAGGACACATGCCCTCAACATTGGGAGGGTGCTTTGGGGTCCCCCCAAAGCACCTTGTCCCCATGTTGATGAGGGCAAGGGCCTTATCACCACAACCCTTGGCCGGTGGTTGTGGGGGTCTGTGGGTGGGGGGCTTATCGGAATCTGGAAGCCCCCTTTAACAAGGGGACCCCCAGATCTCATGCTTCTTCTTTCCATCTTCTTTCTTCTATCTTCTATCCTCCTTCGGTTTCTTCCTCCATCTTCTTCTTCTTCTGGTTCTTCTGGTTCTTCCTCCAGTGTTCTCGTCCGGCATCTTCCTCCGCGGCGTCTTCTACTCTTCTTTGTTCTCGGGCCGCTCCGCATCCATGGGAGGCTCCCGCTGTGTGACGCTTCTCTTCTTCTGACGGTTCTTAAATAACGGAGGGCCCTCTGACCCCTCCGCACGGGGACTTGACAGGGACTTCCCTGTGGCGTTCCCTGTGACGTCGGAGGGGGCGGGATCACCCGTTACTTAACGGGTGACCCCGCAAGTTCTGGTTCACAAGTTCTGGTGCGAACCGAACCGGGTGGTGTTCGGCTCATCCTAACTCCCCATATGAAATATCGCTGTCCTTTAGCAGAGGTACACATGCCAAGACGATAGCTCTCTGGCAACCATGGGTAAATTGGCTTAAGAATAGCTAAACCACCACAACCACCAGACATATACAGAAAATGGCTATGAAACCTGACTACAATATTTTCAATGATATGACCTAGAAGTGCCATAGGTCCCTCTCATTAAGAAAGCACAAAAGTGTCAACACAATAAGTATACCATTCAAATGTCTTCACTCCTTTGTTGTTATCTTATAGTAATTTTTCTTTAGCTCACCATACAAAAATGAGGAATTGGGTAGATTTGCCTCCTGGACACAGATTGCTCCCAGTTGGGGTGCCCAGAGAGAGAGAGAGATATTGCACACTAAGCACTACTCCATTTAAGGATCTAGTAAATTAAACTGCTATACAAAGCTCAATAAATGTTACAATGTTACTTTTTAGGCGTTACCAGTCTAATTCTATACAGTAGATGATCTATGTTAACACTGGTTAAAAGCGACAAGTGACATCCATCGTTTAGCGTTTCTATTAATTGCATTGAATGATCAAACCTCATGTTTTTCATATCTGCAAAAATCAATAAAAGACTAATGTTAAAAAAAAAATCACACTATTTATTAAAATGGTAAAATGGTACAAACAGTGCAAACGTAGTAAAAACATAGCCAGGGTTTGGTAACCAGAGCAGGCAGTCAGAACAAGCCAGTAAAACAGGAATCCAGAGATCAGCGTAGTCAGAGGCAGCAAACAGGATCAGGAACCATAAGCGAAGTCAGCCAGGCAAAAGTTTTTAACAGGAAAACACCCCAGAGAGTATCCGGATATGTTGACCAAGGCAAAGGCACAGGAGATCTGATCCAAGCAACTTACATAGCCAGCAGGCTGAATGACGAGGAGGATATGATCATCAGCTAAGTCACTGTGGAATGAGTGTAGGCAATTAACCGACAGCTGAGCAGCCTGAGCTATGAGAAGGGAGGGCTGAGCCCAGCCCTGACAATATCCCCCTCCTCAACCACCCCCCCTCGGAGGACCACCAGGTTTGAGGAGAAAACGTCTATGGAAAGCACGAAGGAGGACAGGGGCATGTACGTCCAAAGATGAGACCCAAGAGTGCTTCCCGGGACCGTACCCTTTCCAATGAACCAGGTACTGTAAGTGCCCACGGAACCTATGGGAGTCAATGATGGATTGTACTTCATACTCCTCATGGTTCTCAACTTGTACTGGATGAGGACGTGGCACCGAGCTGGTGAAGCGGTTGCACACCAAAGGTTGTAATAAGGAGACATGGAAAACATTAGAGATATGCATATTAGAAGGAAGGTCTAAAGATTAAGCCACTGGGTTAATCCTGTGAAAAAAATACGGAAAAGCCCAATAAACCGTGGTGCCAATTTCAGTGAGGGAACACGGAGTCAGAGGTTGTGAGGTGACAGCCAGACCCTCTCCCCAACTTGGTAGGAAGGCAAAGGTAGGCGACTGCGGTCAGCATTGAGTCTGTACCTATCATTGGCATGGTGCAAGGATTCTTGGACCTGTACCGAAGTGGAACGAAGTACACGGAGATGCTCCTCTAATGCAGGAATGCTCTGAGGAACAAATAAGTCAGGCAACATGGATGGTTGGAACCCCTAATTTGCCATAAACTAAGACAATCAGGAAGCGGTATTAATGGCACTATTGTGAGCAAACTCCACCCAAGGTAAGAGGTCTGACCAGTTGTTATGGTGGTTAGGAATATAGCAACGTAGAAACTGCTCCAAGGACTGGTTAGCTTGTTCTGCTGCCCCATTAGACTCTGGGTGATATGCAATACGCAAAAGAGAAGGAAAGCTGAATTCCCAACTGTGCACAAAAGGCTCACCAAAACCTGGATACAAACTGACAACCCCTGTCCGAGATGATAACGTTGGGTAGCCTATGGCACAGTGGTGCCTTTGAGGAGATGCCTCCATTCTTTAAGGGCCAAAATGATCAATAACAACTCTCTGTCCCCAATCTCGTAATTGCAAGTATGCATCGCGCTCTCAGAGGTAGGATGTTGAGACAGAAGGATGCCAACTCCAGTCTCAGATGCATCAACCTCAAGGATAAGGGGTATCATTGGATCAAGATGTGCCAACACAGGAGCAGAAACAAAGGCAGCCTTGAGACTCTCAAAGGCCCTAATGGAATCTGGAGACAAATTCTGTGGGTTGCCGTCCTTTCTGGTCATATCAGTCAGGGGCTTGACCAGAGAAGAAAAGTTACAAATAAACATCCGATAATAATTGGCAAAGCCAAGAAAATGTTGCAGTGGATGTAAACCCACGGGTCGGGGCCACTGTAGGACTGCTGAAAGTTTCTCTGGGTCCATCGAAAAACCAGCAGTGGAAATGACATAACCCAGGAATTTAACCTGTTCACGATGGAACTCGCACTTCTCCAATTTACAATACAGGTTATTTTCTCTCAGCTGCGGAAGCACACGGGAGACATCTGTGTGGTGGCTCTCTAGAGAATTGGAAAATATGAGGATATCATCGAGATAAACCAGCACACATAGCTGCAACAAATTTCGGAGGACATTGTGGATAAATTTCTAAAAAACTGCCGGAGCATTGCAAAGGCCAAACGGCATTATGAGGTACTTGTAATGACCTGTTCTGTATTAAACGCAGTTTTCCATTCCACTCTCAAATCGAGCTTCCTAAAAGCTGTTGCTCCCTTGAGGCAGTCAAATAACTCCATAATCAACAGAATCGAATAAGCATTCCTAATCGTGAAATGATTAAGACCCCTATAATCAATACAAGGTCTCTCAGATCACCACTCTTCTTCTTCACAAAGAAGAAACCAGAACCAGCAGGAAACAAGGATTTGAGGATGAATCTTTGAGAAAGTGAGACGCCAACATACTCCTCCAAGGCTTTGTCCTCTGAGACAGACAAAGGGTAAACCAGGTTGAAGGACAAGTGCGCAATCATATGACCTGTGTGGAGGCAAACTACCGGCTTGACCTTTGTCAAAGACATTGCTAAAATCGCAGTACTCCTCTGGCAGGGAGGAGTGAAGACTCCTAACTGCTTAGCCACTTTCTGAAAACATGTATTACTGCATTAAGGGGGCCAGGAAAGAACCTCAGAACAAAGCCATTTAAAAGAGTTGTTGTGCCTCTGTAACCAAGGATAAGCAAAAACCACCAGAAACTGAGATGAGGAAATGACCTGGAATTGGATTATCTCATGGTGAAGAGACCCTATGGCCATGGTCAATGGAGCAGTCTTATGAGTCACATGGGCAGGTTGCAGAGGTCTCTCATCAATAGCCTCAACAGCAAGTGCAGTGGCATGAAGCTGCATCGGAATCGAGCGCTTAGACACAAAGGCACCATCTTTGAAAAAGCCTGCAGCCCCAAAGTCGATTAGAGCCTGTATCTTGATGGACAGCTCAAACCAAGAAATGGTAACCGGAACCAGGGGCTTATCCTTTTGGATAACTGGGGACATAACAACGCTACATACCGTTTCCCGGACGGGTAGGACAAGACTTCAAAAAGTGACCTACCTGGCCACAATAAAGTCACAATCTTTCCCTCCTAATAAAAGGCCCTCTCATCCGCAGAGAGAGGTGTGAAGTCCAACTGCATGGGTTCTACCTCACTGGCAGACTAGGTACCAAGAGATATGGGAGGTGAGGGAGGCAAGGGTGGGACTACAAAGCTCGGAGCCAATACAGGAGGCTTCCGCAAGCGCTCCTTAAAGGAAGGTCTTCCAGATTGTCCCTGTTTATGGCTCGGAGTCTCAGGGTCTGGAGTCAATAACAATGACAAACGTGATCAACTTCTCCAGCTCAGTGGGTATATCTCGGGCTTCTATCTCATCTTTGATGTTATCCGAGAGACCATGAGAAAAAGCAGCCACGAGGGCCTCATTGATCCAAGCAATCTGTGCTGCCAGAATACGGAAGTCAATGGCGTAATTGGCAACAGTTCTTGTATCCTGTTTGATGGACATGAGGCTTTTGGCAGCAGAAGTGGAGTGTATATGTCAAATATCCTTTTAAAGGAAGCTGCAAACTCTGGGTAACTCAGGACGATGGATTTTTGCATCTCCCATAGAGGGTTTCCCAGGCCAAGGCTCTCTCAGAAAGCAAAGATATCAGGGGGCCTACTTTGCTTCCGGAAAACGCCTGGGGCAGCATCTCAAAGTATATCTCAACCTGGTTGAGAAACCCTCTGCATTGAACTGGATCGCCCCCGAATCGCTGGGGAAGGACACTGAGGTGTCTATTTAGTTAGGTAGGATATGCTGTGGCAAAAAGGGCAAGTTCTCACCTTGAAACTTGGATTACTGGATTAAAGTCACACAAGGACTGTTCTCTGATACTGACCACCAAGTGGCATGAGAGTACCAACCTGAGTGAGTATCGATTGCAATTTGCTAATGTTTCAATGTAGATTGATAAGTAAAAGTTTTCAGGATTGCTATGGAAAAGGGGTGTGGCCTTATTTTAACTGTACATATGTTTAATTATAGTCATTGCTAAAGTATATATATGTAGATTGAGATATATCGCTGTTCATTTTGCACTACTTTGTTACTCTTGGCTGGGAGTAAACAAAACTAAACTTATGTACATATTGCACCGTTACTATGAGAATAGGATGTGTTTCTATGCTGTCTATTTTCTTCTCTTTCAGGTGTTCCAGTACCCATCTGTCAGAAACCATGATATCAGACCGAGACAGAAGTACAGTTTAATCACACTTGTTTAATAATAAAAGTAAAAAGAACAAACATAGTCAAAACATAGCAAAAGTTCAGTACCCGGAACGGATAGTCAGCCAAGCCAGAAGTCAGGGACCAACGTAGTGAAACAGCAAGCAGGATCTGGAGCCAGAAGGCATGTCAGCAAAGCAAGTCTTTAAACAGGAACGCAGGAGATCGTCTCTGTGAAGTTGACCAAGGTGAAGGCAGAGATCCTCTGGACTGGACGGCTTAAGTAGGCAGGTCTAACAAGCAGGATATCATCAACAGCTGAATAACTGTGGACAGATTCCTCTGACTTTACTGTCATTGTACAGTACCATTGTTGGTTGCTTCGACAACAAGCATCCTAACAACCAATCATGTGCTTGCCCCAGCATTCACATGAAGATGGTTCCCAGCCATGTGATAAGTGTGTAGGGTGGGCTCTGATGCAAGTAAGGGACTCTGATGGAGACCCTGATGTAAGGGGAGACTCTGATGTGGACTGTCATGTAAGGTTCTGAGGGGCTCAAGTGTATTTGGCTTTTATATCGCTTTGTTTCATTGATGTTCTTTCTCAGTTGTTCTGAATCATATCATGTTGATTCCAAAAACCTCCAAGTAAAACTTAATATTTTGTTTACATTTTATTCATTGAATAAAACTAATTTTATTTTTTGGCCCGTGACTATTTGTAAAAAATACAACATGGCCCTCATACTGAAAAGATTGGTGACCCCTGGTTTGAGCAATGAAGATAAGATATGCTGCTAATCTGTGACAGTATGGATCATTTAATAGAGAGAACGTCTTGCCATAATACCCAGCTCTGTTCCTATCCACAAGGGAGTTTTTGGTGTTCCTTCTATCTTTTATGTTCTTGCCCATTATAGGGTGTTCCTGCCCACCTTTGTGTGTCACAATCTCCATAACATAGGATAAATCTAAAATCTAGCGGTGATGGTGGAAGCCCCCTTTAAAATGAGCACAACAGGTGTGCAGACCTAGGAAATCAGTGCGAAGATGCTGGGAACCCCTCATGATGGACACAGCAGTTGTTCAGATACCAGAAACTCAGGCCAGGGATAGAGAAAACCCCTCATGATGGGCACAGCTGGTGTTCAGGCCCCGGAACTCAGCTCATGGATGGTGAGAGCCCCTCATAATATGTACAGCAGATGTATTAACTCGAGAACACAATAGAATCCTTCAGAGATTAAAAAGACTGTCATGGGGTGTAACTCTCCAGCATCCACCAAGCACTGAAAGATCAGATTTGGGTAAACTGACTGTGTAACTTGGATTAGTAAATTTGGATACAGAGGTAGCAAGGGTTTACTGTGTTGCTAAAATATCCTGGCAGTATGAAGTTGTATTTGTTGTATTACCTTCTTCCTTTATGGAAATATAAATGTACCCCAGGAAAAACGAACTGTCCCTCTTGTTCTACAAAAAGAATAGTACACAATATTCCATCAATACAATTGTTACTAGATTTTTCCACACATATGTTTTACTGCTGTTGCAATGCACTGGGGTTGACTTACTAAAACTGGAGAGTGCCAAATCTGGTGCAGCTCTGCATAGAAACCAATCAGCTTCTTGGTTTTTGTCAAAGCTTAATTGAACAAACTGAAGTTAGAAGCTGACTGGCTACCATGCACAACCGTACCAGAGTTTCAGGAGCTGAGAGCTTCTAAAATTGGCAATGCCTCCTGCTATGAAGTAGAATCAAGCATTTCAGTGGCTGGCCTCCAACACCATATCAATCAATGATGCCATGAGGAAAGGCATAATGCTGCAATGCTGGCTGTGTGTATCTGGACATGAGAGGATGAGAAGGCGTAAGCACACGCATGCACACGGAACACATGTGGACGCACTGGCATGCCCACAGATCCTGATGCCTGGCAGCCTATTTAAACCTGAGGCCTGTCTAGCATCATTGCTGGATGGTCTTCAGCTTTATCCTTGTGACTTGTGTTCCTGAAAGCCTGCTTGATCCTGTTACTGACCCAGCTCCATCTGAACTATTCTTTGGATTCCATTGTCTGCTTATGTCTGCTACTTATCCATGTTAGCGACCCTGGCCTGGCTTTTTGATTAAGATTCTGCCTGCTGATTTTGTACCTTGCTGCCAGCACATTGCCAACCCCTGCCTGTCCCTGACCTTGACTCTGATCAGGATTATGTACCTATCTGCGTTGCTGATACCGAACTCAGCTTGTGATCTGACGCCTCACTTCTGCTCATCCAATCTCAGAATCTCGTGATGACATGCATACACCACACCACGTCAACAACCAGGAAAAAGCAGACAACCCCCCATGATATAGTACCCCAAGGACACCTAGGTTGCATAGTTTTGGTATCCTAGAGGGCCGTGGGGTATGAATACTTCATTATCACTGAGGCAAGAAACTAGGAGATGCAGGGATGTTTTCTCCAAAACATTTATTTAAAATATTTTTTAATTATGTGAGAGGAGGGTGATAAGAGGGGAATGTGATAAAGGCGGGGAGGGTGAAGGTTTGCTTAAAGCTGTCTTTGGATTCTGCTGAGTTACCATACTGTATGTACAGACTGGACCACTGCATGAAGTGATATCTGAAACAGATCATTACTTCATAATGCAAAATTCCAACCTGTCCTCATATTGTCTGATATCTGGAGATCAAATATCTCCTCTTATTAGAAACTGCTTTCCATGATACCGACCTGTCCTCACCTCTGTACTCGCTGGGCATCCAGAGATTATTAGACATATTTTACCCTCCATGTCCCATCTACCCATCACACCCCTTCCCCAATCTGTGCCCTCCATGTCCCATCTACCCATCACACTCCTCCCCCAGTCTGTGCCCTCCATGTCCCATCTACCCATCACACTCCTCCCCCAGTCTGTGCCCTCCATGT